>CM060406.1:165560335-166786013 GCA_030545235.1 Helianthus tuberosus
ATCAGTAGTGGTGGTATGAGTGGTAGAAGGTGGCTGACTAACAGTTGTTGAAACAACTGGTGTTTCAACCACTGTTGTCATTACAACAGATGTTGTAACATCTGGTGTCTTCTGCTTTTTGGCAGGAGGTGATGGTGGTGAGATTGTTTTTAGTGGTGATGGTGGTTTTGGTGGTGAAATGATTTTTGGTGGTGGTGGTAAGGCAGTGGTTGTGGTTGTGGTGTGTGTTGAAGTGATAACAGATGTTGAAACTACTGAAGTATCAGCAGTTGTTGATACAACAGGAGTTACAACAGCTGTTTGAGTGGAAGATTGATGTTGGGGGCTTTTGGAAGGTGGTTTGGAAGTAAGCTTTGTGGGTCTGGATGGTATGGATTTGGGTTCCCTCACTTTTCTAGTGGGATTCTTTCTTTTTAGCTCAGGATTTTTAACATCCTTTGGCTCAGAACAACCCTGCGCATTCAGCTCCATATAAGCTCTTTTTTCCTCATTCCACCAGGACATATCCTTTGCCTCTCTGTCCCTTTTTACACTAGCTTTTGCTTCAGCTAGTGCATTTGTAGTAACATCAATCTTTTTGCTCCCATCTGGCAAAGGGATCTTCTTGGTCATATTCTCCTTTTCTGGTTCTATGTAGAGACCATCATCTATTCCCTTCTTCTTCCATTCTTTAATTTTCTCCCCCTTTTTGGCATTATCTGGAGGAAGTTGATCAATGAAGAAAACAGTGGGAGGAGCAGTGCCAGTGGTGCTCAGGATGTGGGCCTTTATAGCCTTGATGTCTGCTTGGGTATTTCTAAACCTTGACTCCATGATGTTTCTCAGCTCTTGAACATGTATGGCATGTTGCTGATCAGCCATTTGTCATTGTTGTTGGAGCAGGGGTTGAAATAGAGTCCATAACTCATTTGCAGCAGGTGCTTGTGATGGAGTAGGTGCTTGAGCTGGAACAACAGTGGGTTGTACCTTTTGTACTTTCAACAACTGCTGCATCATTGTTTTGATTTCTGCAACAGAGGTATCTAGTTTATCGATTCTCTCCGTCAATTCTTGGTACTTTAAACCATCACCCAACTTAATGGGATCATTTGATTTCCCACGAACAGTGGTTTGAACAATGGTTGACTTAGGGAATGTATTCCAATAGTGATCCACTAATGCCCCTTTTTCTTGGTACGGGGGACTTCTTCCCTCAACACTTGATAACCTTTTAATGGTACCAGTGGTTAAAACAAACTCACCAGTTGTTATCAGAGGTGCTATAGAAGGAATTTCCTCCAAGGAAGTCTTATTGATGTAACCACTGTCCAAATGCAAACCAGTGGGTTCAGCACTTGTAGTGGCTGCTTCACTTGGATTACCACCAAGAGTTACTTGTAACTCAAGGGGTGTAACCTCCTCAGGTCTTGTTGGTGGGTTAGCTATGATTGGTACATCAGACACAATCGTTTGTTGAAGTATATTCTCACTGATAGGTGAGTGAGAAGGACTGGTTTGTGCCTGGTTCAAATCAATAGCATCCAACAATAATTTTGTTAGTGGGGGAATTGTGGAGATGAGGTTGGGTGTAGAAAGAGAATTTGCCCCGAGCATTGGGCTGTGGATGATGGAAGCAAGTGATTCCAGAGCATCATATTGTGGTGTCCCTATATGTACAACCTGTTCTTTTTGAGAAGAAACAGGAGGAGTTTCAGTCATGGGTTGAGATATTTGTACCAACTGCTGTGAGGAAGTAGCAGCAGTGGTTTCTTATGACTTTTGTGCTGTCACTGGTAGTTGCTCTGGTATCTCATCCTCCAGAGTTGCCTTTTTGATGGGTTTAGGGGGGTTTTGAGTTTTCTTTTGCTTTGGCTTTTTGGTGATTTTAGGTGTGGGTTTCAAAGTAGTTGTTTTGCTACTTTGATCACCTTGAGCAGTGGGCTCAGCAGCAGATGCCTGAGGAGCAGTGGTAGCTGCTAAAGTCTGCTCAGGCACCTCTGCTTGTGTTTTGCAAGGTGTTGACATTCTTGTAAAAGTTTCAGCTGTTAAGCTGTTTATTTGAAAAGATGCACCTTGTTTTATTGCAGAAGCATCATCCTTACCAAATTTCTTTTCAAAATAATAACTTAGAAATCTTGGAAAAAGTAAGAATGGCTTTTTCTCAACGTTTTTAACCAAATCATTAAAGATTTCCTGGGAGTAATTAAAATTTTCATCTTGAAGAATAGCATATCCCAGATTTTGAATCTTTAATGGTATCTCATTAAAAGAGGTGGTTTTGTTGGAAACACACATTAGCAGAGTATGGAACAAAAATCTTGTTGCGGGTGGAAAATTACCTTTTTGTAAGGTATCCTTTTTTATTTGCTCTGCATAACCCCTTTCAAGGAAATCAGTTTTTAACTCATTTTTGGGAAAAGAAGTTTTACCTTGCTGATCATTGAGTTCAAAGACTTCCGAGATGGATTGGGGTGTGATTTGGACAGCTTTACCCATTAGAGAGGAGTTAATGGCTATGACATCTTCTCCTTGTTTGTTAAGGGTAATATTCTTCCAGAACTCTCTTTGGGTGTCCAAGTAAATTGGAGCATCTGCTGTTAACAAAGTTTTGTACTTTGATGCAGACATGATTTCAATGATGGAGTCGAAAGCATCGGTGGTACCTGGTTTTGTCAAAAGACCTAGATAATTGTGTGGTGCTTTGTATGGAATTTCGATGGGAGTAGCCTTTGGAGCGGCCTTTTTGCGAGAAGATTTTGAAGTGGGTGTAGCGGATGACTTCGATTTTGTCATTTTGGAGATGATGATCGAAGAAGGTTGTGAAGGAATTTGAGGAAATGAGATGAGAACTGCTTTGAGAAAGGAATTTTTAAGAATTTAATTCGACAGTAAAACCCTGTTTGGGGTTTTGAAGGGGGTTTTATAGAGAAAAAGTGAATGCTGACATGGCAGCGGTTACAAAAGGTCTGACCACTATGTACTGTCCACGTGCCAACCCCTGATGAAGAAAACGACAACTCTTTTATGAAGACCACTGATGGAACAAGATCAGTGGTATAACTGTGGCAATGAGAGCAGTGGGTGATTTTCACTATCAGTGGATAAAACACTGATTTTGAACAACAGTGCTTATCAAAGAAATGAGAGAGCAGGGGTTAACTTTCAGCAGTGGACAAACTTTTAAGTAGAACAGACTTTTGAACAAAGCACTGTTTGTGGCAGACTTTAAGGATTTAATGAAAAATTCATTTTTAGCTATTTTTTAAGGATGGATGTTTTGATTTTCTGAAAACATTTTAATGCTTTTATACATAGAAAAACAGGATTTTGCCTGTTATTCCATGTTTAGCATGCCAATCCTAGAGATCAAGCTTCAAAGGTGGATGTGTCTAATGCTTTGGTTAGCACATCTGCCAGCTGATCCTTAGTTGGAACATGGTGCAGAGAAATCAAACCTTTTTCATAGCAATCCATCACAAAGTGATGTCTGATGTCAATGTGCTTGGTGGTTGAATGAGAAACTGGATTTTTGATGATATTTTCTGCTGCCTGACTGTCCAACATGAGTGGTGTCTTTAAGGCAGTGATACCAAAATCCAGCAACTGATTTTGAAGCCAGAGCAGTTGGGTTGTACAGCTTGCAGCAGCTATATATTCTGCCTCAGCAGTGGATGTGGAAACAGCTGCTTGCTTTTTGCTTTGCCAAGACACTAAGCAATTGCCTAGGAATTGGCACCCACCTGAAGTGGACTTCCTTGACTTGTCACATCCAGCAAAGTCACTATCTGAGAAACATGAAAGCTCAATTTTACCATCAGCTGGATACCAGATACCAAGTGTGGGAGCACTTTTTAGGTATCTGAATATCCTATTTACAGCAATAAGGTTTGACTTTCTAGGGGCTGATTGGGATCTAGCACAAACACATGTTGCAAACATGATGTCTGGCCTGGATGCAGTTAGGTGCAATAAAGACCCAATCATGCTTCTATACATAGTTTGATAAACCAATTCATCCTTCTCATCAGATATGACTATTTTATTGGTTGCAATGGGTGTACTGCATGGCTTACAGTCATCCATCTCAAATTTCTTCAACAGTTCTTTGGCATATTTGCCTTGATGGATAAAAGTGCCATTTTCCTTACTTGGAGACCAAGAAAGCACTGGAGTTCACCCATTGCACTCATTTCAAACTCAGCTGTCATGAGTTGCCTAAACTCTTCACACATTTTATTACATGTGCTTCCAAAAATGATGTCATCCACATAAATTTGGACAATCATCAAATCCTTTCCTCTCCATTTTAAAAATAGTGTTTTATCTATTCTACCTCTTGTGAAACCAATGGAAAGTAGAAAGGTGGAAAGAGTTTCATAACAGACCCTTGGTGCTTGTTTCAAGCCATACAAAGCTTTATTTAGCTTGTAGACATGATTTGGATTAAATGGATCCTCAAAACCTGGAGGTTGACAAACATAAACCTCCTCTTGAATCTTACCATAGAGGAATGCACATTTGATATCCATTTGATACACCTTGATGTTGTGGTTGACAGCAAAGGACAGAAATAGTCGGATTGCTTCAAGTCTTGCAACAGGGGCAAATGTTTCATCATAATCTATCCCCTCTTCTCGTCTGTACCCTTGAACCACAAGCCTGGCTTTATTTTTGACAACAATACCCCTTTCATCAGTTTTATTTTTGAAGACCCATTTTGTGCCAATAGGACTTACACCCTCTGGCAATGGAACAAGCTCCCAAACTTGTTGTCTTCTAAACTGTTGGAGCTCCTCTTGCATGGCTTCTACCCAGCTGTTGTCTTTCAGTGCCTCTTCGTACTTGACTGGCTGATGGAGAGATAGAAAACCAGCAAAAAGACAAATGTTTTGGGATTGACTTCTTGTGAGCACCCCTTCATTGATGTTGCCAATAATTTGGTCTGGTGGATGAGATTTCAAGAAGATGAGCTCTCCTTGGTATGGAACAATGGCATTAAGTGGGGATGGCTGCAGATGTGAATCATCTGAGCTAACCACTGCTGGTGACTTTGATGATCCAGCAGTGGCTTCAAACGATGGTGGAATAGGAAGTAATGGTGTGGACACATGCTGACTTTGATCCACTGTTTGAGGACTTTTATCAACAGTGCTTGATGATGTGGAAGCAGGGGTTAAGGGGCTACTTTGGTCAACAACTGTTGAGGTAGCAGTGGTTGAGCTTTGATAGTTGTTTTGAACATCTGCTGCTCTTCCCATTTTGACAGACTTTTGCTTAGGAATGATGATCTCATACCCATAGTCTGGAGATGAATCCTCTGATGGACCTGCACTGTTAGTCTTGACAACAGTATTTTCAAAAGTGAATTTATCAAGATCAAACAAATCTGCAGGATTTGCTGGGATTTTCATTGATGAAAGTTCATTGAACTTTACATTCAAAGTCTCTTCCACTGTTTTGGTCCTTGTGTTAAACACTTTGTAGGCCTTAGCAGTGGTAGAGTATCCCAGATGATAACCACAATCAATTTTGGCTGCAAACTTAGAAATGGAATCTTTTAAGTTTAAGATGAAGCATGGGCAGCCAAAAACTTTGAAGTATGAAATTAATGGCTTTATTTTATACAGCAGTTCATAGGCAGTCTTTTGATGCCTGGGGTTGATTAAAACTCTATTTTGGACATAGCAAGCAGTGTTTACTGCCTCTGCCCAAAAAGTTAATGGCAAACATGAATCAGCAAGCATGGTTCTGGCAGCCTCAATCAAAGTCCTGTTCTTTCTTTCAACAACCCCATTTTGTTCTGGTGTTCTTGGAATGTTGTATTGCCTCGCAATTCCTTTTGACACACAGAAATCATCCAACTCCTTGTTCCTGAACTCTGTGCCATTGTCACTTCTGAAGATTTTTACTGGAAGGTGAAACTGCTTTTCAACCTGTTTCACAAAGTCTTGCAGAATGCCTACAGTCTCATCTTTTGAGTGTAAAAAGTAAGTCCATGTAAACCTAGAAAAGTCATCAACAATAACCAAGCAATACATCTTTTTCTTAAGACTCATGACTTTAACTGGGCCAAACAAATCCATATGAAGCATTTGCAAACATTTGGTTGTTTTGGACTCATCAATGGATTTGTAGGAGCTTTTATGTTGTTTTCCTTTTAGGCAGGAAACACAATGCTCAGGACAGGTGAACAGTTTTTGAGGTAAACCTCTTACTAACCCCTGTTTTGAAATGGCAGTGATTGTCTTGAGATTTGTGTGCCCCAATCTTCTGTGCCATAGTTCTGTCTCTTTGTTTGATGCAGCTGAGAACAGACAGGCATCAGTTCTGGGGCTCTCTTTTGACATGTCCACCACATAAACATTGCCACTTCTTTGAGCAACAAGTTTGGTTTTTCCAGAATTGATTATTGCTTCAATCTTTTCAACCATTTCTGGTCCAACAATCCTACAACACTCCTTTGTGAAGAATGACCCATACCCCTTATCACTCATTTGTGAAACACTCAGGAGGTTGAATTTTAGATTGTCTATCAGATTGACATTTTCAAATTTTACATTTCCAGACTGTACTGTACCAGACCCCAGAACCTTCCCTTTACTATTATTACCAAAGGATATATCACCCCCTCCATGGATTTTGAAATCTTTGAGTAGGGCTTTACATCCTGTCATGTGCCTGGAGCCTCCACTATCTACATACCAAAGGCTATCTAAGCATGCAGAAGCTCCCTGCACATGAAGTAAAAGGATTAGTTCATTAGGGTCTCCAAAGCCAATAAGGCTTTGGATGGGGTCTCAACAGTGTCTGGGATGAGATCAGATGCATGGGCAGTGGTTAGGTCAGGGGTTTGGACAGTTTTAGGACTGTTTCTCTCTAACCACTTTTGTGGGTTTTGACCAATCACCTGCTGATACCCAAAAGGATGCCTGTTCACTCTTGGTTTAGAAGGCCTTTTGTAGGTCTCATAAACATGTGGAATCCTTTGGTAAGATGATTGTCCCTTGCCTTTTCTGAATTGGTTGGCAGGGGGTGCATCAGTCACTTGAACATCTCTTTGGATAGATCTTTGATTCAGCTGTTTTGTAACAGCTATTTGGACTGGCACATACAGTGGTTGATTCTTGGTGAATTTGACAGATGATGTTGATGGACTCAAGGATGTTTTAGCAGTGTACTCATTCTTTTTTACATCAAAGTTTTTAAGTTACACACATGCTTGAGTTTTGTGGTTTGTTTTACCACAGATGGTGCAGCTTTCAGCAGGTACAATGATACTTGTTTTGTTTAGATCATATGCTTTTAGATGAAAACAGTCTTTTGTTAGATGGTTTCTCTTTTCACAAAAAATCACAAAACAGGTTTTTGACCTTTTCTCTTTTCTTCCTTTTCTCAGACTCCTTAGCAACAGAGTTTTGAACTACTGTTGGGATGTCTTTGATAGGAATGACCTTTGCTTTTGGAGCTGTGACACCATCAGTGGTTGTAAAGTCCATAGTGTGGGATCGTTGTATGACCTGACTGAGTCGATCAGAAGAGTTGTTTATCCGAATCAAAGGCGGAATCAATGACACGGACGCTCGATACAATTTAAATGTCTCGTATATTGATATAATAGTGATTACAGCACCTGGAGACAATCCGGCAGCACTTCGTTACCGAATACAAGACTCTAATTCCGCTTCAAATGAAATGGACATGCTCCCTATTTATAATGGTTGTGATTCCGCTTGAAATGGACATGGCACTTTCAAGCGAAATCAGTTAAGTTGATTTCGCTTGAACTTGTCCTTGACACTTTCAAGCAGAATTAACATAATACCCACTAAACTCAGTTTCTAACACCCCGAGCACTGATTAACCTATCCTATCTCATTACATGACTCGATACAAGACGAAGTCAATAGACATAGTGCACTAACAGACTCCCCCTTGGATATTGACGAATTCTTCAGTGTCGAGTCTTTATCATGACACATCTTCAGTCTTGATCAGTCTTCATGCTCTGTCTCTTGTCTAACACTGTAAGCATCTATCAATCTTTCTTCAAATCTTCAAATGTTGTACCAGAATCTAACTCTGGCTCTTTCTTTCTTCAGGCTCCCCCTTTCGTCAAGCTTCCATGCTTTAGGGATCGTCACCTTGCTTTCAGGTTACAAGCTCTCCCTTGCTTTGAGCTCGTCTTTAGACTCCCCCTTAGACTCAGCTTCTGAGATCATAGTCTGGTATCACATCTGCAACACTCATACGTTTATAAGAAACTGAATTTCAAACTTTCAAAAATCACTTCCCCTATCAAACAATCTTTATCGATTTGGCAGTTTCAGCGAACAGGATCGGAAACTGGCTCTTTAACAATATAAGCATCCAAATCCCTCACAGTTCATCTTCTAAGTCCAAACTAATGACCTTGGAGATATCACAAACTGTTTTTGATTTTTGTTTAAAAACTTCAAGTTTCAAATTAATGAACTTGTTTTATTTTCAGAAACACAATCAGCATACTCAGATTTTGAAACTCAGCACTCAGACATCAGTTGTCGAAAATAAAGCAGAAATCAAAATCTTTTTGTGATTTTCTGAAATGTAAAGCAATAAAGAAATACTTACAAACATATTTACAGACAATATTTTTGTTTGAGTTCGCGTTAGAGGATCATATCAGTTTTTGACAAATCACAAGTACCGTTGAGCTTTAAACACTTTAAGAATTAAACAATTCACTTAGATTGTCGATATACTGATCCACTTAAATTTTCACACAAATTTCAACTGATTCAGGATACGAATTAGATGTTTTAAGAACTTAAACTCATTCATGTGTCCCACCTCTTGAATATACTCCTGTATCCAGATCCCAATATTCAGTCTTACAGGTGAGTATACCTAGATGATATCTGTAAGGGGTTAAATTGCGAAGAACCGTGAGAGCTCATGTCAGAACTTCCGTTCAGCAGAGAGATGACGGCTTCGACTTTTGGTGTGTCCCCTTTAGAGGATCTTTTGTTCAACAGCACATGATTAACATTTTTCAATGTTTCGTCATTTTTGTACTGAGGGCGTTTGCTATATTTCAAGCATGCATAAAGTATTATACGGGGACTAGGCCATTGCTTCCGCAAAATTAGAAGTCCCGGGATAATACCCCAGATATCATTGACTATAAAGACCTAGTATTTCAGAAAGAGGGTTCCTTCAAACGAGATTTCAGGGGTTACCTATATATCCAAGTAGTGTTCCCCAGAAAATAAGCAAGTTTGAATTTATGTTTATATCCCGAAAAAGTTTACTAAATGTATAAAAATCTACCGACACATCCACGGTGAGATCGTTTAACACATTTTAACTTTCCAAATCTTTAGCGTACAGTAACTGTCTACTAATGTACTATCATTTCCTCTTTTTACGCAAAAAAACCACAATTTTGAATTTTATCATGTTTTGGCCTTTTCAAATTTTCAACTGTTTTTGAATTTTCTAACAACAATAATCCCCCTAAAATGCAAAATCATTTAAAGAAAATTTGACAAACCGATACTGATAGCTTTGTCTCGCCATCCATTTTCTGCTAATGTGCTCTGTTTTGCAGAAAAAAATACGCATGAGAAGCAAAAATTACCCCATGATTTACAACACATTGATATTTTACAGTTTGAAAACCGTTTTTCAATCTTGTGAAATTAATCATGTTTGTTCCGCCGTGAGGGTTTCGGCATATTCAATCAACATATTTTTGTATTTTTGAATATTTTTACAAACTAAAAACATATTTTTGGTTTTTCAAAATTTTTTGATTTTTAGGTTTTTAGAAATATTGTTTATTTATGTACAGAAAACAAACAAACTCCCTGTTTCAACCAACACAGGGTTTAGCAGCCTCCTCTCCTCGTTGTGCCAGGCTGCTCCAACTCCCATTCTCAGAATTTGTGGTTTTGTTGAGCACCTGCACATTCAGACTACTTGATTACTTGAACAATTTAGCCCAGGTCTGTTGGACCTTAGGCATTTCAACACAATATGCATCATGCAGTTTCGGAAAATCTTTTTCATCAATGACTTTCTCAACTTTTTCTTCAACTTTTTCATCTTTTACCTCAGTCACTTGTTTCTTAGCACTCCATGTGTGACCTTTCGGAGTACCTCTTTTATAAAAATGTGAATCTTTTTGAACATTTTGACTTTGAACAACAACTTTTGGTTTCCAAAACTCATTTGGTTTTGTTGCATCGACAGTTGTTTTGCAACTTTGTGTTGTTCTTAACCTGGGTGTGTGAGAATTCCAGGTCTGTCTTGAATCAAACCTATGCTGGTTTGATTTCCAAGTTTGATTCAAAGCAAACTTGTTTGTGTTGTATCTCCAAGTTTGTTTTGAATCAAATCTGGTCGATCTTTGTTTCACATCCTCAGATTTTTGTTTCTCAACATTTTCAGACTTCTTTTTGTCAACCTCCACAGGTTTTAGATTTGGACACTTTCGTGCAAGATGTCCTATTTGATCACACTTGAAACATGTTCTTTTGGACACATATTTGACCTGTGGTTGTTGCTTTTTCTTTTGAGCAAAAAACTTTTCATTAGACTGTTGTCTAAATATGAGTTTTTCTTCTTCTTCTAAACTCGTTCCTTGAACAAAATCCAACTTTTGTTGATAATTTGGATTTTCATTTCTTTTCCAATTTTGTTTCCTTTTATAACCCAACCCAGCCTTCATGTTTTTCTTCTTGAAACAAGGTTTGTTATAAAAAGTTTTGTGACCTTTACCAGCAAACTTTGAAATTTCAGACTTTTCAATCTCAACCATTTTGAAAACTTTATCAACCTTTTCTGAAATCACATTCTGAATTGGGAATACAACATCTAAGAATAATTTGTCTGATCCAATCATGGTATAAGCCAATCCTTTTGAATCATCATTCAAATTTTTCTCGGATTTTGAATCTTTCAGATATCCATCATGAAAATTACCTTCATTTTCATCCTGTGATTCAGATTTACCTGTATCAACTGACTCTTCTTTCAACACACTTTCAACGACCTTACCTACCACCTCTGAATCATTAGAATCATCAGATTTGGAATAGGTTACGTCAATGTTATCTGGCAATTGATCTACCAAGTTGAAAGCTTTTTCGACCTTTTCATCATCATAAAATGCAAACTTTCCCGGTGGTGGAACTTGATGAAACTCTGAGCCAATGCCTTTCTTGTTTTGCTCAGACTCACCATCTCCCGGTTTTATATTGAAAATTCGTTCAAGCACATATGACGACACATGATAACTCTTTAACTTGTTGTTATCTTGTTCTAAATCAGCAATCTGTCGCTTTAGCTTAGCAACATCCTCAATATATGAATTAACAACACCTTGTTTTATTTCATACATTCGTTTAATCTCTTTAGTTGTTTCAAAAAAGTAATTCATTCTTGATTGAGCAAATTTTATTTCATCCTTTACTTTTTCATATGATTCTTTTGTAATGTGATATGCCAATTTTATAGAATCATATTCTTTCTTCATTTCTTGACAAACAATTTCTTTTTGTTCACATTCTTCTGTCTTTTTCAAAACATTTTCTTTCAAAACTTCATTTTCTTTTTCTATCTTTTTACATTTTTCCAAAATTTTTTCTTCATTATCTTTCAAAACTTTTTCTTTTTCAAACATTTCTTTGTATTTGTTTTTGAAAACATTTTCAATTTTTGTGAACTCAAGATTTCTTATTTTGAATTGTTCGTCTTTTTCAGTACAAGCACTGCACGTTTCCATGCATTTCTTGCACTGTTCAACAGTTTTCAAGATTTCAGAATCTGAATTTACCTCAGTGATTAACACCTCAGTGTTTTCTGCTGCATCTGTCTGATCATCATCTTCTTTCTTTTCTTCATCACCAACTTTATCATCAGCACCAGCATCACTCTTCACTTTACCAGTATCACCAACACTATCAGTTGTACCTTCAACTTTCTTTTCAGCTTCTTCAACAACTTGCTGTTCTTCAGTAACAACTTTTTCAACCTCTACATTCACCACAATTTCTTCTTTCACTACTTCAACAATCTTCACCTTTTCCTCAGCAACTTTAACTTCCTTCACAACCTCAACTTCAACTTTAACCTCTTCAGCAGTTTTCTTCAGATTGTTTACCATTTCTTCAACATTCTTCTTCATTCTCTCTTCATCCCTCTTCCTCAAACACGATAGCATGGCATATCTGATTTCCTTTTCATGCCTTCTTGCATAAGTGTCATCCTTTAATACATTTCTATAGTATTCGGCAGATGAAGGAATTATGAGAAGAACATCTTCAAAAATTATATCTTTCTTCGGAACTACAGGTTCACCTTGTTTGTTGTAATAGCACTCCCTCTTCTTATCCCATCTCTTACTGCTGACAGCCCTCTCATACTCTTCTTGCATTTCATTCATTCTGTTCAAAGCAATGTTTCTTTCTCGGTATGTTTTCTCACTCAGAATCTCTTCTCTGGTTTTCTCTTTGACCTCAGCAACAACAATTTCTTCTTTGTTTTCATCTTTGATTTCAGCAACAAAAACATAATGTTTGTTGTTTGATGGTTTTCTGCCATGAGCTGTTTTTTGAATATCAACCCGATCTTCTTCCGGACAAATCTGGCTCCAATCATATCCTTCATCATCGTGGATTACAGCCAGTGCTCTTGACTTCTCTCTGGGTTTATTTTCAATCATCTTTGGTTCTTCTCTGCTACGGTGATAAATCGCCTTTCGATAATAATCATCATTGAAAGGTTTCTCCGTTTCAGCAACTTCAGAATTTCTACATTCTCTTTTAAAATGACCTTTTTGTTTACATCTAAAGCAGGTCACTTTGGATTTGTTGAATCCAAGCTTTGTTGACGGACCACCAAGAGATTGTTTCCCAGTAATCTCCATATATCTTTGAGCTCTACGGATGCAACTAGCTAAACACCATTGAATGTCAATGAGTTCCATCTCTTCCGGATCAATCTGGTCGTAGTCTTCTTTGGTCAACTCTGAATTACCAATTCTGCCTGCAACTAGACCTTCATACGATTCCAAAACAGATGCAAGGAAGCTCATTTGCTGTTTAGCCGCATTGATGCTCATAGCCGGAGAATTCTTCAATTTAAGAGCAATGTTGCAAAGAATTTCTTCAGAATCTTCAGGACTTGCTTTTGAAAATGAATGATATCCATAATTGTAGCTTGATGAGGTTGTTTGTGGTTCTTTCATCTTCTCACCACTGAATGCTGTCTTTGGTGAACTATCAGCTTTCACCGAAGGTAAATTGCCTTTGTAGTACAAACCAACATTCTGATGATGTGAAGAACTGCTCATCTTGTTCTGTTTCTGCAATTCAAGCTCATGAGTTTCAATCTTTTCAAATAATGTATCAAGAGAAATTGTTTCATATAAAGCATCATTTTTCAAAATAAAAACAAACGTTTGCCACTGATCAGCTCGTGGTAACGCTTCTATGACTTTATCAATGATTTCCTCTCTTGTTTTCACAATCTCAAACCTTTCGAGTTCAATTTTTAGGTGACAAAATCTTTCTATCATTTGCCTCACAGACTCTCCTTTAATGCTACCAAACAAATCAAATTCTTTCTTTAATAAAGCAATTTTGTTCTTTTTAATCTGTTTACCCCCCTCAGCTTTAACTCGTAAAGCTTCCCAAATAGATTTCGATGACCCATCATGATTAAGCAATGCAAAAATGTCGTTTCTAATTGCCGACTGGATCAAAGCAATCATTCTCTGTTCAGACGAGAACTCCTTTTTGTCCTCAATGCCTAATTTCTTCATAGGAATTTCCTCTCCTTTGTCATCTTTTGGTCTCTCATATCCAAACTCTAGACAGAACCAACTCTCGTGTGCATACGCTTTTGCCCAGTTGAGAAACCGTTCTTTCCACCAAGTATAATCTTCAATATTATCCAACTTGGGTGGTTTGGAATAAGTTCCATAAAAGTTGTTGTGATTGATGTTTTCATTAACCACTTTTGTAATTGACTTTGGTGTGACTGTTGATGTTTCGGAAGATTCGGATGTGAACGCATTGAAAAACGTGTTGTAGAATTCTTCAGCCATGATGTGAATATGTTGAATTACCTAGAGACAAAAACAATCAAACAAACACAGTCAGTTTAAACAATATCAAACAAATTGAAATAGACTGACACTCGGTTGACGTGAAATGATCTTGATGCAAAAAGTCCACTTTCAAGCGAAATAAGGATCTCAAGCGAAATCACAAGTTGAAGCGAAATCAGTTGTTCAAGCGGAATAGCAACTTTCAAGCGAAATCCCTATATGACCTTTCAAGCGAAATTAGAACTTCAAGCGAAATCAGATGAACTTTCAAGCGAAATAGCAGATTCAAGCGAAATCTCATGCAATTCTCAAGCGGAATTAAGATTTGAAGCGAAATCAGCTATATTTTTCAAGCGAAATCAGGATGTTCGTTCAAGCGGAATTACGTTTTTGGTCCAATTTTGCCATTTTTACTTCGAATTTTGATCTAAAACTCTCAAGGGTTTGTTAAAACACTGTTTCGCATGTACTGTGAAAAATTCAATCCATTTTGACCGTTAAATCTTGTCCAATTTGAAAAAGAAGGTATAGAAGTCAGAAATCTGATGTAATCAAGCTAAACTCTTCCTCCTGTGCTCTAATACCACTTGTAGGATCGTTGTACGACCTGACTGAGTCGATCAGAAGAGTTGTTTATCCGAATCAAAGGCGGAATCAATGACACGGACGCTCGATACAATTTAAATGTCTCGTATATTGATATAATAGTGATTACAGCACCTGGAGACAATCCAGCAGCACTTCGTTACCGAATACAAGACTCTAATTCCGCTTTAAATGAAACGGACATGCTCCCTATTTATAATGGTTGTGATTCCGCTTGAAATGGACATGGCAGTTTCAAGCAAAATCAATTAAGTTGATTTCGCTTGAACTTGTCCTTGACACTTTCAAGCGGAATTAATATAATACCCACTAAACTCAGTTTCTAACACCCCGAGCACTGATTAACCTATCATATCTCATTACATGACTCGATACAAGACGAACTCAATAGACATAGTGCACTAACACATAGGCTTGAAATTTTCAAGAATGTCACACTCATCAGACCATGTGGGTTTAAATTGGTATTTCTCAATTTCCTCAAAAGTTGAGGACCCCACTGATGATCTTTCCAGAGTGATTTTGTTACCAAGTTTGTCATTAATCTTTACTTCTTGGCCATTCTTGTTGGTTGGTATTATTTCAGTTGAACCAACTTGTTTGACAGTAGTGTTTTCAAGATCATCATATTTTCTATATCCTATACCAAACTTGACATTGCTTTCAAGCTGTTTCTCAAGCATAACCTCATACCCTTTACAAGATTCCACCCATCTTTCACAGGTGATCTGGGTAGACTCCAACTCCTTTTTGCAAACTTGGTATTTTTCTACCATAGTTTGGAGTTGAGTTTTGGTTATGCTCTGCTCTTCTTTGAGACTGCTGATTTCTTTATCTTTTTCAGTTAATTTGTTTCTAAGTTCTTTTAATAACTTTTCAAATTTGACTTCATCAGTTAAGACTTTATCTCTAAGGTTTTCATTTACCTCTTTGATGTTAGCAAATGCAATAATGCATTTGTCTGAACACAGTTTTTCAAGAACTTGAAGTGATACCTTAGCAGCAGCCATCATGGCACAATCACATTGATGATCATCTTCATCATCAGCTCTAACTTCTTTCTCACCTGCTTTCTTCTCTTCCTTTTCTTCTTTGTCTTCTTTGGACCAGGGGTCAGACAGTGGTTCAATCAGGGTTTCTGAATTTTCTCCCAGCAGTAGTTCACCAGCAACTGCAGTAACCACTGCTTCAGCCACTTCATCCACTGTTTCAGCACTTAGTTGTTCACCTTCAGTTTCTACCCCTTCTGGTATTGACTCTAAAGCCATCAGGCAAAATTCATCATTAGAAGGATCATTAAAAGCATAGAGTGCAAAATTTTCATCACCAAGCTCATCAGGCATGCTGCTCCAGTCAACAAAGCCTTGGGTGAAAAAGCTTTGTTGATCTGGTTGTACCACTATTGGAGCAGCTTGTTGAGGTGCAATAGGTTACACTTGTGCCTGACGGACAGGGGCTTGAACATAATGAATTTGTGGAACAGTGGTTTGAACATAATGCACAGGCACAGGGGTTGCAGCATAGTGAGCAGTGTTAACATGGGCTGCAGGGGTATATTGGGTATAGTGCACAGTGCTTTGACTTTGTGGTCTAGGGTTTGAGCTAGGATGAGTTATTATTGGACCAGTGGTTTGACTCCTGCATTCCCTAGCAAAATGACCTAGCCTATTGCACTTATAGCACTTAATTTTTGACTTATCCAACCCCACTTTTAAATTCCCATGTAACCCTGGGAATTTTCTCCCTATTCTTTTGTAGAATTTGCTTGTTCTTACACTAAGCAAAGCCAATTGATGCAAAATATCCATCTCTTCTAAGTCAATGGGATCAAAGTGTTACAAATCATTGAGTTCAAAACACAAGTTATCTGACATCTGGTTTTCACAATTTGCAGTAAAAGCATAATTTGCAGAGTGAGAATCAGGGTTGTTGAAATTTTCACCAGCAGTTATATCAATAAAGTGATCATAACCCTGATCCTCACTACTGCTACCAGATTCTTCCTGACCAAAAAGAGCTGTGCTGCCAAATGAATAATCATCAGCAACTTTGCCAGACTCTTGCAACTTCTTTTTCTGGTTTAACTCCCTTTCATAGGTCAGGAGTCTACCATGAAGTTGGGTCAGGGTCAGATATTTGAACTCAGCAGAGTTTCTAGTAACAAATGCAATGGTATCCGATTTTTCTGGTAGTGATCTAAGGAACCTGCTATTTTGAGTTGAATTTGGAAATGTTACTTTAACAAGCCTTAGTTCACTAATGAGACAACTGAATTGCTCAAACTGCTGAGTCAATGATTCACCCTTGATGTGACAGAATGTTTCATACTGCTGATTCAGAATTTCCCTATTGTTTTCAATAACTTCTTCTGTTCCCCCAAACTGTTCCTTCAGTGCATCCCATAGCTCTTTGGCACTGTTACAATGTAACAGTCCAGCATAGATCTCATTGGGTAATGCAGATGCTATGATGCTAAATGCTTTGGCATCGAGTTCGAACTTTTGAAAGTCAGTTTCAGTATAATTTTCAGTTGGTTTAGGTACGAACTTCTTTGCATCCTCGGCACTTGGCACCATAGGAACATGGGGACCAAAAACAACAGACCTCCAACATCCAGTGTTCTGTTGAGCAAGGATGTGACCCATCCTTCTCTCCCAGATGTTGTATTCATTATGTTTAAGCATGGGGTGGTTTGAAAAGAGAGCCAATGTTGTTCTTATCATCTTGTGATTGTGACATCATCCTGGTTGTTTTACAGGCACTGATTAATCAACTTTGATGGTGATTAAACCTTGCTCTGTTTTTCAACAAAACGAACAAACTATCAGTATCAACGATTGTGAGCTGAACTATTTATGTCAAAATGATTGTTAAATCAAATTTGACTGTCTAAGCTCTGATACCAATTGTTAGGATCTGAGTTTGGTTTTGATTGTGTTTTACGTTTGAATTATAATGAACAATGAATGAGTAGTGCAGCGGAATATAATGGAAGCAAACTTTTCACAATCAAACAGGAGAATTGCTTTTAACATACAAGTTTAACATTGAACCGAATGCTTGAATTTATTACAAGATTCAATTACAATTGCAAGTATGTAACAAACTCCCCCTCAGCCTGAGCTCACTGTGATTTGTTCGTGCAGGAAGAAGATGGTGAAGAGCTAATAGAACAGTACAGGGTACTGTTCTATTTATAGGCACGGACAAACCACTGAGCATCTTTGCTGACGTCACCATGAAAGTGACATCTAACCTCCTAACAAACTCTAACCTCTGATCTATACAAGTACTGCTATGCTAACTACTGTTATTCCAATGCATTACATAAAGATAAACTAAACTACTGCTGAAACCTTCCACTGATGTGAACCCAGCAGCACTTGATACATCCAGCAGTGCTTGTCCCAAGGCAGCAGTTTGAGTAGCAGGGCTTTAGTCTTTAGATGTTGATCAGCAGTTGTAGGTCATCAGTTGTACCGATCAGTAGATAGGAGGTTAGCAGATTTTGAAACCACTTTCAAGGGGAGAGACTTGTATACATAACATCTGCTTATTCTGGATCCACTGCTCTGATCCAGTTTTGGCTTTAATTATCTGTTCCTCTGATAGGGTTCAATCCCAACAGAAACCATCTGGATAAGGGGCTTTGGATAACGAGGAAAGATGAGAAGTTCTTAGTGGCGGGTATTCGAGAAGAAATCACAAAGAAGACAAATCCGAAGGGGAAGGGGTGGGGACGCATGGAACTGTTAGGCCCCAGCTAAACATAATTTTTTTTCATGTGGAGAGCCTTTGAAGAAAAGATCTCATGTAAATTAACTCTGATTCATCGAGGTGTGCAGATTCGGGACCTTATATGCTGCAGGTGCGGGATGGATTTAGAGACCTATGATTATGTTCTAGCCTCGTGCATCATAAGCTGCTCAATATGATGGTGCATCTTGGCTTGGTTAAAAATCCCGCTGCCATCAAATCAGTTCTCAATTAAAGTCTTATGGAATCTCTTGAGGAGGTTTAATGGATCTAAGCGGTGGAAGAAAGTGTTGGGTGTGGTCTTTCTTAACACCTTCTAGATGATATGGAAGCATAGACACGAGCTGCAGTTCAATGGAAGAAATGGGTCGATTGCCAAGGCTTTGGAGGAGATACAAGAAATGCCTTTCTTGTAAGTTAAGTGTAGATCTAAATTTAAAGATCTTGATTGGGGTTGGTGGCATGAGTTCAATGTTAGAAATTTGATCAATTGATGTGTTGTATTTTGTTTTTTGGGTGCTAATGGCTTACTGCATCTATTTCTATTTGTTAATATAATGTTGTTAAGAAAAAAGATAAACACGATGTACAAATTGTCGAATATGGTTTTAATGTATATTGATTATACTAAGATTTGGTTTTTTGTTTATGGTGTAGGAAAAAATTGTCTCATTTCTTTGAATGAATCGCTTTTGGTTGCATCTTGAAGTATGTTAGTTTTTATTGCATTACGTGTATGAATTTGATTAATGAAGTCATTCACTTTTGATGTAAATTATCTAATTAACTTGGATTGTATGCTTTTTTTAACGGCCAATAAATCAATCCCGAGTACTCTCGGGGTACCAACTGGACAAACAGAGTACTCCGAGAGTAACCCGACTCGTCCACCACCACTTTCGTGGAAAACCTGGTAACCCACTCGCCCGTAGACACGTCGGTGAACTTGGATTGTATCTATATTTATATATTTATGTATGTTGTATTAATGAAAGGTGTTGGTAAATTTGACTCCAGTTGGAGATATATTTTATTTACTGTTAGTTTTTCATTATGTTAGTTCATCATCATACTCAGTAAAATCTCACCAATAGCAAAGCTAAGTTAGGGTATTAGGAGGGTAAGATGTAGACAACCTTACTTCTACCCCGTAGGAATAGAGAGGTTGCTTTTAGTGAGACCCCGGCTCGATAGTTAAGAAAGTTATATTAGTAAGGACATGTTTGTTATCCATTAAGGAATGGAATGAAGGATTCAACACATATTTTGATCTAAGTTTAGTGCATTGTTAAACAATATAATCATGTAGTGTAGGGGTGTTCACGGTCCGGTTTTTACGTCAAAGCATGAGCCGAATCGTTAGTAACGGTATAAAATTATCCAAACGAAACCAAACCGTTACTAATGGTTTGGTTCCAGTTTGATTTTGGAGTTGGACTTTTGTTAGGGCTTTTGCATAAGATGCATAAACTATAAAATAAAAAAAAGGTTGTAAAAATAAATAAACAGGTTAACCAAATACAAGTTTTTAAAAGTTTGAATTTAGTAGCACACTTTGGGTGTAGAATGTCCAAAACAAAAAGAGAAGTCCAGGTTATGTTAAAAAATAAATTCTCCAGGTTATGTTAAAAAATAAATTCCTAATTAGCCCAGTACTAACACTAACATGAGATCTATTTCCAGATTGTTCTAAAAAAATAATACATTACTCCATTTGAATGCAACCATACAAACTGAAATCGTCACTATACCAAAATATTATTTGTGTATATATACAATTTAAAACACTGAAATATTTTTAAACTAACGGTCCGATTCGGTTTATATGGTTGTATTTTGGTAAAAATGATAAACCAAACCGTTCTCTACGGTTTAAAAAAATCTGAAAACGCCCGACCGAAAGTTAAAAGAAAAAACCAACTGCATGTGTAATAAAGCGTGTATCAGTTTAAGTTTCCCGTGTTAACTGAATGAGTTTGTGTGTGTAGTAATAACTGTGTGTAAACGTGTGTCTTTTCAGTTATTCGCATCGTTTCCCAAGCAGTTTCTACATTATGTAACCGTTCCTGCCATTAACCGTTTAGTGTTAGTATCCAGATCCAGGTTTACTAACTTTTAAATTTTTTCATAATTTATAAAAAAAAAAACCAAATGTGTGTTGTTTGTCTACAAATATGTTATACAATTGTGTTTTTGTCATTGTGTTTTTATGTCATTATTTTTTTGTATGTGTGTGTGTCATATATTACATGTGCAGCTTCACCTTTTAAAAACATCAATCCTTTACAAGTCATTCATTTCCCCAAACACTTGACAACTTCAATGAAAAAGTATTCTTTCAAAAGGTCAATCCTGAAATATTTGCCTTCTTGCTGGCTTTCTACCATCTCATCAACAAGTCATGCATTCTTAAAATAGTTAAAATGAAAAAATTTTCATAAACCTTAAAAGTCTGCCATAACCACTGTTTTTGTTCAAACATCTGTTCTGTTAATATTGTCCACTGCTGAAAGTCAACCCTTCTTCTCTCATTTCCTTGGTAATCACTGTTGTTCAAAATCAGTGTTTTAACCCACTGATGGCAATCCACTGATAGCTTAGAGTCACCCACTGTTTCCAGTATAACCGTTTGCAACCACTGATCTTGCTTCATTAGTGGTTTCATAAAACAACTGTCTTCCATTACTCATCAGGGGTTGGCACGTGGACAGTAGATAGGGTCAGATCTTTTGTAATCACTGCCACGTCAGCATTCACTTTTTCCCTTTATAAAACCCTGATCAAAACCCCCAAACAGGGTTTTTACTGTCAAATCGAATTCAAAATTCCTTTCTCAAAGCAGTTACCATCAATTTCTCTCAAAATCACTCATCTTCTTCAAACGTTCTTCATCACCTTCAAACCACCATGGCACTTCCTTTCAAAGCTCCTCACAATTACTTGGGTCTACTCACAAAACCAAGTCACACCAAAACCTTCAATTCCATCATAGATTGTAATCTTTCGACTAATGAGAAACATGTGTTTACGAAAACTATTTTCCCTTAGATTGTGTTTACAAAGTTTGATTCCACTTCCACTGCATTTAATCTCATTTTACTTTCATTCATTTGTTCAATTATGACAAACAAACACAATCATAAGAAACTTAGATCCTAACAAAAATAAAAGTAAACGTGAAGTCTCTGTGTTGTGTGTAATCATATATGTTATACAATGGTGTTTTTTGTCATTGTGTTTTTTATGTTGGTACTTTTTAAGTAGTTTGTATGTTATGTATACCATTCTTTTTAAGTAGATTTGTGTTACTTATCATAAACGGACTATACGGATGAAATTATCATGGCAATCTGAATTTAAACATTAAAAAAAACCAACGCATCGTACTACAAACGTAAAAAAAGGGGGATCGAAAAGTAAATGTAAGATATATGTTTTTCGGGTTTTCAATATAAACTGAAGCTCTATTACTGTAACACTTCTGCTTGCTGGAGTTTCATAACCAATAACCTCGAATTCGTTTTAGACCAGTTGAAAAATCGTCACCTAAGGAAATATATTCAGCTTGAAGTATATCATGCCATCCAACAACACCGTACCTATGGTAGAAAAAATATGAAAAATTTTGTTAGTAATATATACACATTGGGTAAAAGAGAAATAATAACTAAGATAATAAATTGATTGACAAACCTTCTTTGACCATCAATGTTGTGTGTACGAAGATTCTTAACCCAAGTATTTCCTTTAACAACTTTGATCTTTACTTCAGAAAACTCATTTAAACCACTTAAGTCAGTAATTAACTTGGGAAGGATCTACATTTTGTAAGAACGTTAGAAATATGTAAATGTTATTAAATGAAAAACACTAAAAAACAAAAAAAAAAATTTAACATAAAACAGGATAGTATAATACCAATTGATGAGTTACTGTCATTGCAAAAAAATGATAGTTAGGATCGTGACTAACTTGTCGATAACCTTCCACATTGCTAATATGTTCATATTCTGGCTCAATCAAAGGAGTGTTGTTTAACAAAACTTGACGAACATCTTTACTCAATGTTATTGTGGGTTCTGTCCATTGTATTATCATCAAAACCTATAAAACAATGTATGACACAATAAAGATGTGTTTTCTAAACATTGTGTTATAGGTTATGGTCATTGTGTTTTTGTTATTACGTTTTTACTAGGGTTTCTACGCATTGTGTTATTATCAGAACCTATAACGCAATGTTATTTTGGGTTATGACCATTGTGTTTAATTATCAGAACCTATAATACAATGTAGATGAGTTATATTTGGGTTTTCTATACATTGTGTTATTGGCTCTAATTATTGTGCTTTTCAACTAGGTGAGTTTTCTATGCATTGTGTTTAGTTTGCTATCCATTGTGTTTGGTATGTTGTCCTTTGTGTTTTTTGTTCTGTTGTTCATGGTGTTTTAGTCTGTTGTCTATTGTGTATTTAGTCTGTTGTCCATTGTGTTTTTAGTCTGTTTTCCATTGTGTTTTTTTATCTATTGTCAATTGAGTTTTTAGTCTACTTTTTATTATGTTTTTAGTTTGATACTCATTGTGTTTTACATTATGTTCAATGTGTTTTACGTTATGTCCATTGTGTTTATGCAACTGCGTTTTTGTTTTTGTTTTTATTTAAAACTATAACAATAGGATACTCGTATTAAAGATAAAAAGATGCTCGATTTTTATGGTATAGATTTTTTCTGTTTAAACAAATGACTTATAAAAGTGTTACGGACGTTTAAAAAGGAGGGGGTAAGCATTTGACTTGCATGTGCATATGCATGTGTCTTAGCATGTGCATATTGATTTTTTTCTCTTGGATGAAAATACCTTTCCCACTTGATTCCACATTTAACACTTGTCACTCTATGGTGGCTTCTTACCCTTCTTATTTATTTTAGCATTTGTACAATAACTCAAACCATAATAATACACTATTATAATATTAAAATAGCAAAAAAAAAAATATAGATGTTATTCAGTATCAGTACCAATTATACGATACCAACATTCGGCATAACAATCAACATATATCTTATGCCGATTGAAAACCATAAAAATGAATACCCTTACCGGTACCAGTTTTGTTGATATTGGTTCGGTTCATTGGGTAATCGGTATGGCACTGACGCTCAATTAAGCTTACGATACCAAAAAATACTATATTGCACATACAACTTCCTGTTCAACGAACTTTATGCCGCCATCTCAAGAAAATAATAAAAACGAATATGAACTGGTACCAATGTTGTTTGGTCGGTATCTGTTAAGTTTGTGACTATAAAAACAATTATATTTGAGTTTTTCGAATAAAACTTTTATCGAATCGTAGGTAATAATAATTATATCACGATGATATACTTGTGTTTGAGATATCAATTAGGATATGTAACATTGTACTATACTATAGCATTGTGTTTTTGTATAAACATTGTGTTTTTTATATGACATGATATACTTTTTATTTGTATTTTTTACAACATACAATGTCGCCGACTTTCAGTTTTTCATGTATATTTCCCTCCATTATAATTTTAATTAGGATATGTATTAGCAGTTTATTATTCAGGTTAAACCGTTTTTGTAGTTGTCGACCATGTTCTCCTACAAAACTAATAACATCAACTATTGTATTAATGGTTAATAAACCTTTTCTTTCTTGATAAATAAATAACCTCCCTCAACCCCCACTAACTCCCATTTTTCCAGAAGGTAGTTAACTTAAGCGGTTATTATTTACATGGGGTATTTAGGTAAATATAGGCTAGGAGTTGGCTACAAAGTCCAAATTTCCTAACACAATATTATAATAAAAACCAAAGCATTTGTAAAAACAGAATTTGTTGTAAAAAACACAATACTAGATGAACTCCATATGTTGGTTAGTATCAGAATGTTTAGCGTGGATGTTGAATTGTGGAAACTGCAAAATGAAACCCGGTCAAAAGTGATTTCTTTTCTAGCCGGTGTGTCTATGCCATTGATGATTAGGTCATATGTGCACTATATCAATGGATATAACAAGTTCATTATAGTTCAAGAATGGGGTGAGATTGCTGAGATAAACGTAAGGACAAAGGAGATGCATTACATTAAACGTATAATGATATACTATATGTACACTGTTATCATTGACATGTAATATGTATATATATCTTTTTTGTTTGTTAATTTTATGGTGATAGCAACACCTACATTTATTCGAGCCGTCAGGTCATGGCGGTTATTTGTGAGATTAAATCTCATCTGTAATAACCCCCAAAAAAATTAGGAGTTTTTTTTTATAGTGCAGCAGTTAGGAAGTTACATAAAATTACTCCACACTCACATTTAATTAATTACACATCTGCAATAAAATATAGGCAAGATAAAAATCGTTACTAAATCCAATTATTCATTTTTTTAATGTATCATCTGGCAACAATAAAAAAGGTAGAACTAATTTACCTCTAAAAACATTAATTTTAATTATACATGTAACAAAGTAATATATAATATTTATTTTAAAGGTGAATTAATATTTGTGTCAGGATGAATTTGAGTAGCAACACAAAGAGGATCAATTTTAGTTGCAACATGCAGCACCTGAAAGAAAAACTTAAATTATATATTAAGAAACAACCATTAATTCGATCTCTTAATAAATATTATTTTTTTAACAAATAAAACTCGGGATGTATCAATTTTGTTTAACCATTATTAATGCATTAAAATGTATTCGAATGTTATCCCATGTGCTATAAGTTGCAGTATTATAAATCATTGTGTTAGAAAAGTCATAAGTCAATTTTTATGCGATTTAGTTACACATAATATACATACAAATTAACATTGTGTTTGTGAAGACATCGTGTTTTTAATACATCCAATCTTGACGGTTATTTATGAATTTTAGTAACACATAATTAAATACATAAAATTTAACAATGTGTTTTTTAATATGTAACGGTTATTTCTTAATTGAAGCAATTTTTCCCTAAAGACAGTTCAGGTTGACACTTTGACCTGATCAGCATAATAAATAGGAGATAACATTCCACGATCTAACAAAATAACTATAAAATTAAATAAAAAACTGCTAATTAGTTAGTCCCCCATGATTTTCTGCCCACATTCTCCACCTAAGACACTTCCGACAAAAAAGAAAGCAATTTTGAAAAAAAAAAAAAACAAATGCAGTTTCGTGGGTAGTGGGAGTTTCTTTATATTCATATATAAAGGTGTGCAATTGATCTTGACCGTACAAATTAGACGGTTAATTGTGAGGTTTAATCCTGACCAAAATAACCACCAGGTGGTTATGGCCAGAATTTTAATGTTTTTTAGGTGTAGAAGTTTCACGAGGTGAAGTTTTATCGTCACATTGTGTTATGTCATTGTGTTTTTATTAGACAACGAGGTTTTGTAGTTGTTTCTGTTTTATATAGGTAACATTGTACTATACTATAGCATTGTGTTTTTCTATAAAAGCATTCATCATTTTCATCTTACAAGGTTGGAGACTTAATAATATTCTTCTAACTTAAGTGGTTTCTCATGATCTCGCAATGTGAATAAAAAGTATATGGTTTCGTTGAGAGAAAAAAAGGAAGGTGGGTGTTATAGGCATGAGAACTGAAGGATAAGATTCTGGTGTTTTATGGAGATTGATGGCCTTGGGGACATGAAAAGTTAAGCTGGAGTCCTTGGTTTATCAAGAAAGAAATCTTGATTATTGTGCACCGCACCCATATCCAATTAGGTTATTTATATGTGTTTTATTGTAATTTTATTTGCTTAATATTAAATTATGATGCATAGGAAAAGTAAATAGTTGGTGGAGCTGATACATGCATTTGGTTAATTGGTTTAAATTTAATTATTATGAAGGGAAGACAATCAAGTATTCTTGGTTAATTGGTTTAAATTTATTTATTATGGAGGGGATGCGATCAAGTATACTGCACCGTAAGAATATAAACAATTAGAATTTAGTTTTATGGTTTGAATGATTATTCAGATTTTATTATTGAAGTTTTAATTTATGTATGCTTAGGTAGTCGGTATGGGGCGCCACTGCCACCTTAGCCGTTATTATACAATAGCGCCCCTCCCCCAACCGTCCCATAAGCGTTATTAGGTGTTAGCAACACCTATATTAATTAACTTACAAATAGTTAATTAAAATATTAAATTATGCGATTAAATATGAGAATTTAAGTTAGTATGTATGACAATTCAAGAACTGTTGTACTTACTAATCACAATTGGATAAGAAGTTGCCGTGACATTAAAATATACTATGATTTTGGATGGTGTTAATCATAGGTACCCGGCCCCGCGGACGGGTAAACTACTACAAAAATAACCGGTTTCAAGATGATCTTGGCCGTCCAAACTCGATGGTTAATTCTAAGGATAAATCCTGGTCGGAATAACCCCCCAAAATTTGGCGGTTTTTTTAGGTGCATTAGTTATTTGAGCTGAGCTTTTATCGCTGCATGTTCTTTCAGTTTCCAGACCATGTCCGACATCTTCGATAACTCCTTCGTGGAAGTTAGCATACAAGATGTATATATATGTCCTTGTATACTCTGTATTACATCATTTGAATAATGTATATCAATGTAAGGTTGCTACATATTTATGGGTTGAAGATATTTCTTATGTTTTGAAAAGAGTTTCTGATTTAGTTTTATGTTTTGCTTCAGCTAGAATCGATGGACAATGTTTTGTAAGATGAAAATTCAATTATGAGGAAACATATAAGTTGTTAATTTATATAGCATTGTGTTTTAATTAACCATGTTTGTTAATTTGAATAATAATGTTTATCTTTTTCAGTTTCCTGGGTTGGACAACGTTGTGGATATGAAGCAGCCAACAGTTATGAAGTCGTCAAATGTATATATCATTTTCTTTTTTCAAAAGGATTGTGATTTATATAGCATTGTGTTTTTTATATTCGTTTTGTGTTTTTAGAAGGCTTTTATGTTATCATTGTAAAACAATGATTGACATGTTTTTTTTGGTCAGGTTGTGGTTGACAAGTTTGTGGATGATCATTTGCATAATTTTACTCATTGCTCTAATGAGAATGTACATTTATATAAGCAAGCTTATGATGAAGTTTGTGTTATTAAATATTATTTTGTTTTTTTCTTTAAAATGATTGCGTTGTTTGACAGATATTGTGTTTTTTGGTTTATATTTGTAATATAATTTTAAAACAGTGATTGGCAGATGTTTTGTTTTTTTGTTCTTTTTCAGATTGAAGAATTGCTTGGAGGACTTCCTGACCTGACTATGTCTTCAATCGAATCTGCAAAGGTAAATCGTTTATGTTAAAGTATGCAATTTATTTTGTTAGTGATAGTTAGTGATGTTTATGCTGAAACTTATTATATTTGGTTTTTATTATGTTATATAAATGGCAGAACAAAGATAAAGGCTTTGACATGGAGTTTGGTGCGTTGGTTGTCCTGACACATATATGAGGCATGAGATGAACAAGGTTGGTACGTCAAATATATGTTTAGTATGTGTTTAGTTAATATTCTAGATCAATGACTGACATATTATTTCTTAGCTTCACAAGTTCAAAAGAAGTAATCAAAGGGCAAAGGCGCTTAAGAATTAGAAGTGGGATCAGGTGATTGAAATCGACAGTTATGGTCAAGATTCGTAAGATGATGACATGCTTAGTAAAAAAGTTAATTGATGCTTTTGTTTCACTCCACGGTAGGCTACCATATGATCGTGCTTGAAGACTTTTGTTTTTTGTTTTGTTGTTGTTTTTCCCTTGGAAAAGTTAAGTTAGGTTTTTAGGTTATTTAGTTATGTAGTTTTTTTTATGTATGATGATGGTTAGATGGTGAAATGGTTTGTAATCATTTCAGACTTACTGGTCGTCGTAGTTTTATTTTAATGGATTTTTATGTTTGTTGTCAAAAGTTAGTTTGTTATGATATTGAAATTAAGTGTGTTTTTTGTGTAAAATTTTGAATACATTACATTGTGGTAATGCTATTAAGTTGAGTTGGAGTTTTTATATGTATATTTTTCCTTCATTTAAACACGCATGAGTGGTTTAACATTTAGGTTACAGTGTTCAGTAGTTATTGACCATGTTCTCCTAAAAACATGCTAAGTTCAACTGGCTGATATATAAATAAACCCTCCATCCCCACCCACACACACACGACACTAAGGAAAATGTATTTTTATGGTATACATTGTGTTAATAAAATTGTCATTTATATTCAGAACTGAACATGTTCTCATACAAACATGGTAATTGTGTTTTTTGTTACAATCGTTTGTGTTGTACCAAGGAAAATGTATTTTTATGGTATACAATATGTTTTTTTTTTATTTTGTGTAACATTGTGTTAATAAAGTTGTCATTTATATTTAGAACTGACGATGTTCTCCTACAAACATACTAAGTTCAACTGGCAGATATATAAATAAACCCTCCATCCCCACCCACACACACACGACACTAAGGAAAATCTATTTTTATGGTATACATTGTGTTAATAAAATTGTCATTTATATTCAGAACTGAACATGTTCTCATACAAACATGGTAATTGTGTTTTTTTGTTACAATCGTTTGTGTTGTACCAAGGAAAATGTATTTTTATGGTATACAATATGTTTTTTTTTTATTTTGTGTAACATTGTGTTAATAAAGTTGTCATTTATATTTAGAACTGACGATGTTCTCCTACAAACATGCAAAGTTCAACTGGGTGATTCATAAATAAACCCCCTCCCCTCCCCCCCCCCCCCCCCCGCCCCCAGTAAATATAATCTATGTTTGGTTGTCATTGATAATTTTTTTATTTTTAATACTTTTATAAACATGTAACATTGATAGATCGCATTTATCTTCATTTAATGGTGTTAGCAATTCCTATGTTAATCAATTTACAAATAATTAATTAAATAATTTACGAATTAGATGTAAGATTTTAAATTAGTATGTATGACAATTCAAGAACAGTTAATCGAAATCAATTCAAAAGTCAACATTATCTTAAATATAAATATAGTTATTGATGTTCTTAATAGTTGGATAAGTAATCATCGTGATATTAAAATATACAGTGAGTTTGGATGGTGTTAATCATATGTACCCGGACAACGGACGGGTAAACTACTAGTTATATAAAGGACTCAAAATTAGGTATTTGATAAAAACCAAAGAGAAATAGAGATAAACTTAATTCCATCCTCCATTCTATTCAACATTACAATATATAGATAAACCTAACTATAAACCCTAAAGCCCATAAGTAATGGATTGGGCCTAAAATGTCTGGTTTATAACACTCCCCCTCAGACATTTAGAATTATACACAGTTTAATGACATACTTCAGGATGATGTTAAATAGGTACTTCAGGACCTGAATAAATAAACTGATACTACTGGATCAGTTGTACTGCCTCATTAAAAACCTTACTAAGAAAACCCATTGGGACAAAACTTAGTTAAGGGAAAAAAGAGTACAGTGTGTATAATTCTCCCCCTGAATTCAACAAACATCTTTCAATCTACGGAGACCGATCTTGTGTGATAGTTGCTCGAAACTGCTTCTTGGTAAAGATTTTGTGAACAGGTCAGCTAAATTTTCACTTGACTTGATCTGGCGAACATCAATTTCCCCTTCTTTCTGTAAGTCATACGTTGAGAAGAACTTTGGTGAGATGTGCTTTGTTCGATCACCCTTGATGTAACCTTCTTTGATCTGAGCTATGCAAGCAGTATTGTCTTCATAAATAATTGTCGGCTCCTTCTTGATCTGTTCTAATCCGCATGCTTCTTGTATGTGATTAATTATTGATCTCAACCACACACATTCTCGACCAGCATCATATAGTGCTATCAATTCAGCATGATTTGATGATGTTGCTGTAAGTGTTTGCTTAGTTGACTTCCAAGAAATTGTTGTGCCACCGTATGTGAATACATAACCTGTCTGAGATTTTGCTTTGTGAGGATCTGATAGATATCCGGCATCAGCATACCTAACAAGCTGGGACTTTTGACCTTTCTGATATAAAAGACCTAAGTCTTGTGTCCCGCAAATATACCGGAATATATGTTTCACACCATTCCAGTGTCTACGTGTTGGATTCGAACTGTATCTCGCTAGTACATGTACTGCAAATGCAATGTCAGGTCTTGTGTTATTTGCGAGATACATAAGGGCACCGATCGCACTTAAGTACGGTACTTCTGGACCAAGTACTTCTTCGCCTTCTTCTTGAGGGCGATAAGGATCCTTGTGTGGATCTAGCGGTCGGACAACCATAGGTACGCTAAACGGATGTGCTTTATCCATATTGAAACGTATTAACATCTTCTGGATGTAGTTTGATTGATGGACAAATGTGCCATTGCACAGATACTCAAATTGTAGTCCGATGCATAATTTCGTCATACCAAGATCTTTCATTTCAAATTCCTTCTTTAACAACTGAGCAGCTTTCTCTATCTCTTCAGGAGATCCAATGATGTTGATATCATCAACATAGACTGCTATTATAGTGAAATTTGAAAGTGTTCTTTTTATAAAAACACATGGACTGATTACATCATACTTGTATCCTTCTTTTTCGAGATATTCACTATGTCGATTGTACCACATACGGCCTGATTGTTTGAGACCATATAAAGATCTCTGGAACTTTATAGAACACATATCTCGAGGTGTTGATTTTAATGCTTCAGGCAATTTTAATCCTTTAGGGATTTTCATGTAGATGTCATTTTCAAGTGTCCCGTATAAGTATGCGGTGACGACATCCATTAGTCTCATATGAAGTCCTTCAGAGATTGTGAGGCCGATTAGGAACCTAAGGGTTATCGCATCCACTACAGGGGAATACGTTTCCTCATAATCAACTCCTGGGATTTGGGAAAACCCTTGTGCTACAAGTCGAGCCTTATATCGTACAATCTCATTCTTTTCATTTCTCTTTATTGCAAACACCCATTTATAACCTTCTGGTTTGACGTCTATGGGTGTTCGGACTACAGGTCCGAAAACATGTCGCTTTTCGAGCAAATTTAATTCGGCATTAATGGCTTCTTGTCATCTTGGCCAATCAATTCTGTGCATGCACTCTTCTAAAGTTTTAGGTACGTAATCATTTTCATTGATTACATTCGTTGCTATAGCATATGCGAATATATCATCAACACGTGTTTTATTCCGGTTCCACATTGTACTATCTTGTACATAATTAATAGAGATCTCATTTTCGTTCGGTACCGGTGTTTCTTCTGAAACTTCATTTTCCTCTGGAATTATAGTTGTCTCTTCTGGGACATTTACCTCTACTGGGGTTTCATTTATAATCTTTTGTGAGTTTTCACCAACTGCGTTACTTTGCTCTTTTTGTTTCCGTGGGTTTTTGTTTTTGATACCGATTGGTCTCTCACACTTTCGTTGTATAGTAATCGCTTCTGGGATTACTTCTATTCGAGCAGGTGCATTTGATGCTGGTACATGTGACTTTGTCACTCTATTCGTGTCTGTGAATGCATCTGGTAATTCATTCGCTATTCTTTGCAAATGTATAATCTTTTGGACTTCATATTCACATTGACCACTTCGGGGGTCGAGATTTGATAGCAATGATGCATTCCACGTTATTTCTTGTGTTACCAGTCTTTCTTTGTCCTTATCTCCCCCTAAGACTGGGAACATCGTTTCATCAAAATGACTGTCAGCATACCGTGCTTTAAACATGTCTCCCGTCATTGGTTCTAAATATTTAATTATGGACGGGGAGTTAAAACCAATATAGATACCCAGTCTTCTTTGGGGTCCCATTGTATTACGTTGAGGTGGCGGTATTGGTACATATACCGCACAACCAAAAATTCTAAGGTGGGACAAACTTGGTTCTCATCCGGAAACCAGTTGCAATAGGGAGTATTTGTGATCAGCAGTTGGTCGCAATCTAATCAGTGCAGGGGCATGCAAAATAGCATAACCCCATGCAGAAGATGGTAATTTACATCTCAGTAAGAGTGGTCTAGCGATTATTTGTAATCGTTTAATCAGAGATTCAGCTAAACCATCTTGTGTGTGAACATGAGGTACTGAATGTTCAACATTGATCCCAATTGACATACAATAGTCATTAAAAGCTTGAGATGTGAATTCTCCTGCATTATCCATCCGGATGTTTCTAATTTGATTATCGGGGAAATTGGCTCTCAATTGTATGATTTGAGCTAAAAGTCGAGCAAATGCTACATTTCGAGTAGCTAAAAGACTCACATGTGACCACCTTGAGGATGCGTCTATTAAGACCAAGAAATAGCGGAATGGTCCACACGGAGGATGAATAGGCCCATAAATATCCCCTTGGATTCTTTCTAAAAATGATGGGGTTTCATGTATCAATTTAGTTTGTGAGGGCCGAGTTATAAGTTTGCCCAGAGAGCATGCTGCACATGATAAGTCTTGTGGTAGCAAAACTTTTAAGTTTTTGAGAGGGTGCCCGGTTGCACTTTTGATTATTCGTCTCATCATTATGCTACCAGGGTGACCTAGACGGTCATGCCATATATTGAATGTGTCTTTATCTAACAACTTTTGGTTACTCACCATGTATGATTTTATAGGATTGATATTAGTACAATATAATCCAGAGGATAAGGCTTCTAATTGTTTAACAATTGTTTTTTTTTTTTTGCCATTTTTGTTTGAAGTAATTTGAAGATATTCAATATTATTTTCAGATATTGTTTTTAGGTGGTAACCGTTTTTTCGAATATCTTTAAAGCTAAGTAAATTTCTTCTGGATTTACTAGAATATAATGCATTATCAATAATGAGTTGGGTACCCGAAGATAATGTTATGTGTGCTCTGCCGGAGCCTTCGATAAGGTTACTGACACCAGATATAGTACTAATCGGTGTCTCTGCCGGAGACAACTTAGAGAAAAATTTCATATCTTTGAGAATAGTGTTAGTACTACCGCTATCTACCAGACATTCATCACCAATAATAGCTCTGCTGGAGCTAGTATACATATTTCTTCTGGAAATAAGAAAACACGTTAAATATAAGAAACAGCGTGTATGAGTATGAGAAAAGAAAAAAAACATCACACAGTGGAACAAAAACAAGGAATAGGAGAAAAAAACATCAAATAACGAGTCGCATTTACTGATTTTGTAGATGGAGCTTGTTGTTTTGCTCTGTGACCAACAAACATGGTATTAGATCAGTATATTTTGTAAATTTACGTTCTCTGTAATATTGCGCCAGAAGTATGTTTGATGAATGGAATGTTGAGATAGTTTTCTCTAACATGTCTTCATCGGTGATTTGTTAACCACATAATTTAAACTTAGAGGTGATGCGAAAAATGGCAGAGTTGTATTCACTACAGTTCTATGATCTCGTAGCCATAAATGAACCCATTCGCAGTGAGTTTTAGAGAGTAAGACCAACTTCAGGTGGTCAAATCGTTCTTGAATGTTTTTCCATAACTCGAGAGGGTCCTCGATAGTAAGATATTCCCTTTGCAGATCTTCATCAAGATGATGACGAAGGAATGCCATAGATTTAGCTTTTTTCTTGAATGGAGGTTTTATTCCCATCAATGATCGTCTCCCCTAGACTTGTTGCTTCTAGATGAGTTTTAGCATCAAGAGTCCACGAGAGATAGTTATTGCCCGAGATTTCAAGTGCTACGAATTCAAGCTTTGCCAAGTTCGACATTTTATTCGTATTGTGTATAAAAAATATATATATTGTATGAGAACTTCAGGTTCTCGTTAATGAGAAGTGTGGATTCTACAGCATAAAGAGTGTGCTATATAATCAAAGAGGAATTTAAAAATGTTCGTATAAATTTCATATTGTGTAATGAGAACCGTATAAAATTATGGATGTAAATCTCAGAATGCATGCGTAAACAAATGAGAACCATATACAATATTGGAATTAGTTGTTTGCATCTACAGATGCAATTTGTAAGTTATATATTGACTGTGATTTATTTTCTTCTGAAATTACATTACATTACAATAAATAATATACTAAAAACATCAGCCAACTATTTGATACATGGTTGCATGCAAGGTCTGATGTCATTATAATAATAAAATGGCAATTGGCAATTCTAATTAAATAATAGTAGATTTTATAATAATACTAATAATATTTAATTAGTATTGTGTAATTATACCTCTTAGACCATCCGTAGTGGGCTATATTTGGGCGTTTTCTCCCCCCAGTCATGCCCAATAATACCCCTTGCTGACTGTACTGCCATATGACGGAAAACACCCTAGAGTAAGGGCATTATTCACCCAAACCACTACACATTGTCTTATCAAGAAAATAAATAAAACATATATATTATATTTGTTGTGGAGTACAGTTGTGAAGCACTACTATATCTACATATTTATTTTATTATTGAATGAAAAGAAAAATGCCATCAGACTCCCATTATTTACCCCATTTATGTAGGTTTGTATGTATCAAAAGATGTGGACTCTCACACCTTTCACGAAGCAGGGTCGATTGAGTTCAGGAGATCTAGTAAGATCACAAATCAAGGGATAACTAGTAATAATCGGTTCTAGAATCAGTCATAATCGCCGCCAAGCAAAACCGAATCGACAATGATTTAAGATCCATCAGAACATTGGTGGGGTGCAGTGCCGGTTTTCGGTTTACAAGCACCAGAGAAGCGATGTTTACGGGAATCGCCAAAGCAATGTTTACGGGTCAGTTATGTACGTTTATCGATTGTGATTGTGGTTCTTGCACGATGTTCGTGATGGCAGTGACCGCCGGATTGTTAGGAAAAATAAATTTCAGTTCTTTGATTTCAGATTGCCGATTAATGCCTAATGGAGAGCAATGGTGCTGATACATGCCTGAAATACGCGACCCAAGTGTTTTCTTTAAATACATACTCTAGGAAGAGACAATTGTAACGGTGTGTTATTGTTTGTGAAACGGTGCCCATTGATGGGGTAAACAGTAGTGACGGTTGTGATATTCTCAAAGGTTTGAAACAACCAACAGAGACTAACGAAAAAATGGATTGTGATATTTTTTATTTCGTTTCAGTCCTAATTCACAAAAAAAACAGGGCTGTCCTAATATGTTCAAAAGTCCAAAAGAAAAATTGCAGAAAAATTGATAGTGTACCCGGATTTGATGAACGGCAATTATCTGAATCCAAGCTGGTAAATTCCCTGATGAATAGAGTGATCGTGCTGATAACGTGATAAAAACCAAAGAGAAATAGAGATAAACTTAATTCCATCCTCCATTCTATTCAACATTACAATATATAGATAAACCTAACTATAAACCCTAAAGCCCATAAGGAATGGATTGGGCCTAAAATGTCTGGTTTATAACATTATTAAATATATAAGATATATATATTTATAACATTTAATTAATAAATTCATTATAAGATCAAAACCGATAGATACACCAAATCTTATTAACATTAAATCGACCATGCACTCCCGCATCTCCAAACCCGTTTAATATTTAATAAGATTCATTTGGTCGACGAGATAATCCAATATCACCAAAATCCATTGGTAACACTAAAATTACTAGCATGATAGAGAAATCCTTCTACTGGTTTTTGTGTTGGATATTATGTCCGGTTCGATAAGTCAATGCTGCTGACCGGGTCTTGACCCGTAAGAGTTACACCTTGGGCAACGAACTAAAAAATCCACTTAACCTGTTTAACTGATAATTACGACCGATACGCGGGCATTAACTGAGAGACGGGTACATGGACCGAGTGAGACAAGAATACTCACCCTACGCCACTTATCGCGCATGCACCTTTGCTGCGCCACATGTCGCACATGCATCCACCTACCGCCACTTGTCGTGCACCAACCTTTTGGCAAATTGCAAGACATGCATTATGCATGAGTGACACTTGGTGAACATGCATTTTGGTTCTTGCATTTTTAAATGGAAGAGATGAACAAAAAGAATAGGTTGTTGCAACAAGATAGAAATGCTCTCAACAACCAAGTACAAGCGGCCGTCGTTTTTTCCACCTCCGTGAGCCGGATATTTCCGCCGTCTTGCTGATCGCCGTTGCCTGCCGCTGCCAGCCGCGGCTGCCGCCTGCTGCCACTGCTGCCGCCTCTGATTGTCGTGGCTGCCGCCGCTATTTGCCGCCGCTTGCCGCCGCCTTCTTCTTCCTCGCATTCGTTAGTTCGTATCACTAGCACTTGTTCGTTGAACCTCGGTGTCTCGACCGGTTAGTCATTAACCGAGGTATATCTTTCTCATTGGTAGTTAAATATATTTTCACTGTGCTCGTATTTACATGTAACCGGATCCTATCGTGTTTCGTTTTGTTGATCATTAGTTTATATTTCCGTTGCGTTTTGTTAATTAAATCGTTTAATTAATCAACTATTATTTATTGAACCGGGTTTTTGATAAATAAAATTATGACTGATCACCACGGAAACCCAACAGTGGTATCAGAGCCTTGGTTACAACATACGAGTCGGTACCGGTCTTTTAACCGGAATTAGAACACAAACTTTATTTATTTAAAGTTTCTGATCTAAGTATTTTTAAGGGCACTTTATTTTTTGTCAATATTTTATTTGTTTTGCTTGACCAAAACATTGCCCGGTTTATTTTGTGATTGTTGTGCGATGTGTAAATCCGGCCCGACCTTGTTTTGTAGTTGTATTTTTTATTTGGTTTTGTAATCATTATTTTTTGCCACCGAGATGGTTCAAAGTTGTAATAGATAGGGTTATTTCCTTTATTGTATTTTTGTAAAAATTGTAATAAACGAAGACCTGGAGACAAAACCAAGGATGCTAAACAGAAGTCATGAAGTCAGTGGGAGTTGCTCGAGACGACTGGATGCACTCAAGTCCATCCATGTTGTTGTTTGTGTGTTGTGACCCTGTGACCCGTTTGATCTTGCTATTAGGCTCTAGCAAGATCGAACAACTTTGGCCATATGGATTTACATATTTGTCTTGCTATTGTGTTTGCTTTTATCTTATAAATTGTTATAACGTAACCAACCTAAATACCAACATGGTTTTAAAAGGAGTTTTAAAATATTAAAACAATCACATTAAAACAAGTTCTAAATTGCTTTTATAACTTGTTAAAGTTTTATTATAAAACAAAGGTTGTTTTTGAAACAAACAATAACCAATTAAGGTTTGCAAATTAAACTAGTTTTTATTTTCCAAAACTATTAACTTAATAGTTTTCTATTAACTTAAAATTGGTTATTCCAAGTCGCGACAAACTTAGTTTTATAGGTTATCTAAAACTAATTGTCCTGAGAGGTGAAAGGGTCTTTCGGTTATGTCACAAATTTAATATCTAAATTAAAACCGACTATAACGACCCTATTTGGTAAAATTAAAATCAATGGTATATGCCATCCTACTACTAGTAACACTTGGGGCATAATGCGAACCATCAGTGTTGAAGCCACAGCACGACACTTGGTGTCTAGTTTATCCTTCCAAGGTGCAAGGGCTTCGTCAACACATCCGACCCTTCCACATGTGACCGTTTTAGGACGACTAGTACTTTTCTTCTCGTGTTTACGTGCCCCAGCTGTCTCGAGAACAAAAGTGGCATAGATGAGGCCAAACGTATCAATGCAAGGACAATAGGTTATCCTCACAGCCTCATAAACCTCGGGAGTTGTGCTTTTCTCGCAATTGAAAATCGTTGTCAGTCCACTTGAACCTCTTGCTAATGTTGCATGCCCCAGCTGCCTTTAGAAAGAGCTTCTAACCGGATTCTCATTCCTTATCGTCTCACCTCACGAAATAAGGAGATATACATCGAAAATACTAATTAAAATCACCTTGCTTATATAACAGATGTCTGATAAAAACAACTCATTCATATTCAAGTCGATACTTGAAAAGGAAAAGAAATAAAAATTTGAATAACTGCGACCTTCTCGAATGGCACCGCAATCTGAGAATAGTTCTCAAGATGGAGGAAAAGTTGTATATCTTAGATGGCCCAGTCCCTACCGAGCCTGAAAGTAATTCTATTACTGCTCGCAAAGCACTGGAGAAACATAACGAGGATGCCGTTGAGGTAGCCTGCCTTATGAAAGCCACCATGTCTCCTGAACTTCAGAAGAACATGGAAGATAAGGATGCTTATGACATGATCCAAGCAACTGAAAGGCATGTTCCAGAAACAAGCCCGACAGGAGCGATATGACACCATGAAACAACTCATAAGCTGTAAAATGCTGGAAGGATCATGTATGAGTACTCATGTGCTAAAGATGAAAGGATACATTGACCAAATAAACAAACTTGGTTATTCTACAAAACCAACCAAGTTGTAATGGTCAGTCTGGTGGTGTTAAGAAGCCCAATAACAAGAAAAGGAAGCATAAGAGCAAAGGCAAGAGAAAAGTTATTGTTACTGCCATAAATGCCACTAATAACAAGCATGTTGCAAAACCACACCCTCCTAGGAGCGGCAGTGCTTTGAATGCAACCAAATGGGCACTAGAAGGGAAACTGCCCACAGTATCTAGCCAAGCTGAAGATGAACAAGGCCAATAACATTGGCACTTCTTCTAATATTCTCATTTATGCTATCGAACTTTTCATTGTTTCTAGCAACACATGGGTATTTGATACCGGATGTGGTTACCACATCGTTAATGTCTTGCAGGAGCCTGAAAAGTGGAAGAAACTGAAACAAGGCCACCTGGAACTCATAGTTGGTAATGAAAGAGACTTCCAGTTCTGGAAACTGGAACATTCTGCTTTTCATGTTCTTCTGGCCTTGTAGTTACTTTAAATAACTGTTTATATGCACCTGGTTTGACTAGAAACATTATTTCAGTTTCTTCACTATTTGAACAAGGATTTAAGTACGTTTTAATGTTTTTTCTATTTTAGCCTACTTGAATGATGTCTTTCATTTTGATGCTAAGCTCGAAATGGTATTTATAAGATTGATGTTTAAACAAGTAATAGCATATATCATCTTTCTAAGCGTAACAAAGCTAGTATGAATGAAACGCATTTATGGCATTGCAGACTTGGCCACATAAGTAAGGCATGCATAAAATGGCTCCAGTCCGAGGGGATTCTTGAATCCACTGGACATGACTCCTTTGATGATTGTGAATCTTGCTTAGCTGGCAAACTCATAAAGCACCCCTTTACCGACGATTGGTGAACGGGCCAACGGTCTTCTAGGACTCATTCACACTGATGTACATGGCCCTTTCTGAACCATGACTAGAAAACCAGCTTGATAGAAAGATAAAAGTACTTCGATCAGATCAAGGTGGTGAATACCTCAGCTTTGATTTTCTCAATCATCTGAAAGAGTGTGGAATAGTTTCACAACCCTCTCCACATGGCACACCCCAACTTAATGGCGTGAGTGAAAGGTGAAATCGAACTCTACTTGATATGGTTCGATCGATGATGTGTAGAACTAACTTGCCTCACTCCTTTTGGGGATATGCTCTTATGATCGCTTCCCGCATTGTCAATTTAGCTCCGACAAAAGGTAAAGAAAAAACGCCATATGAGATATGGCATGGGCGTAAACCCGATTTGGAATACCTTACAGTATGGGGATGTTATGCATACATCACAAGTGATTCTGATGATAAGCTTGATCATCGAGGCGAAACGGTTGTTTTCATCGGATACTATAAAAGAAGCGGATATTATTTCTTAATCGAGAAACTGGAAATAATGTGGTTGATCTTGAAGAAATTTAAGAACCACAAACAACCGCTAATGTAGTTGGATTGTCTGATCAACAAGTAGTTGTTGCCAATGAATCAGACATAAAACACAAGCGTTTGCAGAAGTAGTAGAATTCGCAAGAATCTGATAGATGTCTATGGCGTCTAAAAGGTCCCGAAGTCTTATTAGTAGCTGAGTCTAATGACGAACCTGCTAACTACAAATCTGCAATCTTAGATTCAGAATCTGAGAAATGGCAAGAAGCCATAAACGTCAAGAAGCAATCTATGCATGACAATCAAGTATGGGACTTGGTTGAGCTACCCCCCCCCCCCCCCGAATCTCGGGCAGTAGATGGATTTTCAAGAGAAAAACCGATATGCATGGAAATGTTCACACCTATAAAGCACGGCTAGTTGCGAAGGGTTTCACTCAAACTAAAAGTATTGACTATGATGAGACCTTCTCGGCCGTTCCTATGATTAAATCAATCAGGATATTGCTTGCCATAGTTGCGTACTATGATTACAAAATATGCAAATGGATGTCAAAACCTCCCTTCTTAATAGACATCTCTCTGAAGATGTCTATATGGTTCGGCCTGAAGGTTTCGTCGATCCAAAATATCCAACTGTGTGAAAACCCAATAAGTCCATTTATGGACTCAAGCAAGCATCTCATAGCTGGAATCTTCTTTTTGACCAGAAGATCAAACAGTTTGGTTTTGTCAAGAATGAAGATGAGGCTTGTGTTTACAGAAAGGTTAGTGGGAGCACCATATCATTCCTCATCATGTATGTGGATGATATACTAATCATTGGAAATAACATCCCTATGCTTAACGAAGTTAAACACTATTTGGTATCTTGCTTCGCAATGAAAGATCTTGGAGAAGCTGCTTACATTCAAGGAATGAAGATCTATAGGGATAGATGGAAAACTCCAAGAAAGGAGATGTTCCTATGACTAAAGGAACTGTGTTGGACAAATCGCAATCTCTGTCACACCCCCAAAATACCACATGCGGGAATCCCCGCGAGGCGTGTGACGTACCAGGATCTAGCCACCAATCACATTGAACTCATAACAATATTTCAAATAAATCTTTCATTTATTAAAACAAGCATTACAAAACATTATTTATTATTCAGCGGAAGCATAATACAATAGTTAAGAATTTCGTAACCCAAGTGTATAAAAACCATTAGATTTGTCTGGTGATTCCATGTAACTCGACCCATGACCACTCCAGCATCCCAGACAGCAAGTTCCAAATAATTGTACCAATAGACCTGCAAGCATGCAAAAAAAGTGTATCAGTATAACGCTGGCGAGTTCACTGATTTGTTAACCGATTGTTACCAAGTATTGATTTGTTTCATGTTGATAATAACTCGATACCGCAGACGGCTCCTTTTTGCCCTTACCCAATGCTCTATCAAACATTGGTCATGATTTTAAAGTTATTAGTTCACGCCCGTCCTATCTAGATACGTCGTGAGGGTGCCAAACCTAATAGCGCTATCAACTAATAACCCCGTTTCCCTACAAGCAACTAGTTTGGTAGTATGATAGGACTTGAGTGATAGAAAGTGAGTTTATTATCCAACATCAACATTTACTGAAAACTGCCTCATATCCCCTACAAGGATATGGGTTTATGAAAAACTGCCTCATATCCCCTACAAGGATATGAGTTTATGAAAGTCTGTTTGTTTGTTTTCCTGTTTGATTGTCCCCACCGAACGCATGCTTGTAAAGAGGATAGTGAACTCACCTTAGATTTGCTCGGTATGTTATATTACTTTGTTTCACGTTGATCAACCATACCCTACCGTGGTTACCAAAGACAGTCAGTTTAATATTCTCATTTATCACGTATTTTACGTTCACGTCTCATAAGTAGCGTACAAGTACAACACCTATCCTTATACTAGTCGTAACCATTAATCATGCAACACATTGATCCATAACATTTATCAAATAGTCACATAGCAGGCGCATGGAATTCAGGTACAAGTAAATCAGGTAACAGTACTTGTATTCTAGCATGCTGCTCACAAACATATATCATGGCAGTCAACACATAATTGCATATTCAAGACCCAACAGTGTATTCATTCAAGTGTGCGGTCCTACCTAAGGCCCGCTAGAGGTGCACGAGTGCGGCCCAGCAGTTCTTGGCCCACAAACAGAAGTATATAACTAAGGAAGTGTGTGATCCAGTTTTTGCATGCGGCCCAGTACCTAGATGTGGCCCAACTAAAGTGTACGATTTGGTTCAGTTGTGTGATCCATCTACTTACAGCCCATTAACGAGTGTGCGACTCAAGTGTCACCCGTTCATAATGCCCATCCCATCTAAGTAAAGCCCAACCAGAGCATATGGTCTGCACCTAAGTGTGCGATTGATACGTGGTGTGCGGCCCAATACATCGTTCTTATTATTATGTGGCCCGTTGTTTTACCCAGCCCAATCCTGTAATGCAGGGCCCAAAACTGAAGTGTGCGACTCAATGATTTTTGTGCGACTAGACCAAGAGTGTGCGATCCATTATTACCTACATGCACATGGGATTTGTGCGACTTGAGTGTGCGGTGCAAGTGTACGACTCCCCATGTTTCAGTTACCCATCCCCTAAATCTAGGCCCATCAGTTTCACAACAATCATGCAATTTCCCAATCAACATTAACAATTCAACAATATCATTGACTTCCATTTAGATTAAGTGGTGCAATTTGTAATAGTCTCTCATCATCAACATCTTAGAAATCGTCCTTAACGGGAATCAATCTACGTGTTCTTACCCGAAATCAGATCTACACATGACTTGATTATGAGATGGGTGTTGTTTGAATTCCATGAAGTGAATCTAGGGTTGTTATGTATGTTAGATATAATGAATTTGAGAATGATGTTAAACTTGTTAGAAATAACTAGTTATGAACTAGTTTATAAATGTGTAAAAATTATGCCCACTAGGTGTTTGTTAAAATGCCTAAGTGAAATCGCGCGTCTACTCGGTTGTAAGTAGAACTTGATTTGGTTAGGTATCCGTAGGAATGCCTAATAACTTGATAAAAAGGGATTTCATTTATAGATAAAAACCCATAGATGTTGTCTAATGAATAAAGTGTCTTCGATAATTGATGAGATTGCCTAAATGAGTCATTGAACGCAAATTTGCATTTTTATGATTAAGGGTAGATGACTTTTATAAGTGAAATTAACCGATGAAGAAGTCGAATAGTAGTTTCGACATAGAATTTGTAAGATGGAATAGTCGTGATTGACAATGACTAAACTAACTATCTTACGAATTATAATGATAGTTTGACGCTTAACAAGCTAGGTGGGAGCTTGTGGAGGAAGCGGGTCAAACGGATCAAGAACGAAAAGAAAAGCGTGGTTTGGATGCAAGGTAAGTAAAGCTTATACTTTACTATTAGATTATCTACTTGTTGTAGTAGTTATGAATAAGATGAAACGATAGTTTGGTTATGGTAACCCGAGGCGTAACAATACGGGTCGTAATAAGTAAAAGTAGTAAAACGTTGATTCGGTCATGTGTAGACCGAATAAACAAAGAATTTTAAGAAACGATATATTATGGCGTAAACTTAAATGAGTAAAAAGGGTAATACGATAATTTGGCTACGAGCTAATGAACAAACAATTGTTTTTGAAAAAGGCGCTCAAAAGCGTAAAAAATGATGTTTCAAATGAATTAGGAAAAGATTTTTAAGCAATATGATTGAACGGTGTAAACCGAAACGGATTACATGGACGAGATGGTAAATAAATACCATCTCATGAGAGTAAAATGGTCGTTAGACCAAATGGGTTGAATGGTGATGATATCACCATTTGACATTTTCGACTAACGATTTTTGGTCAAGTATTATGATCACAGGGTGAATAGTATAAGGAATTGCAGTGCTATTGATTTGTAATTTAATTGATGTGGTATTAAAATGGGTTTTAGCTTTGACCCGAGCCAGGTACGCATGTTTAGAATTATAGCTAAAAGCGATGTTTTGGTCGAATATTAGCGAAAGTCGTTGTTGGTGCATATGTCTGTCGACTTCGTCTTGTATCGAGTCTTGTAATAGGTTTGATAGATCAGGGCATGTTATTCGAGAAAAACGAAAAACATATAGGAAGGAGCCATTTCGCATGAAATGGAAACATGTCCATTTCGTACGAAATGAAGCTGGCCATTTCGTTTGAGCTGTTTCGTGCGAAATGGATGTCCTATATATAGGTGTCTTGATCATTTCATTTGTAACGTTTGGTTTCCGGTAGCGAAGCTCTGCCGAAGTGTCTCCAGCATTGTAAAACGATCTGATATCAATACAAGAGACAGTTTAAGTGAATCTAAGTGCAAATCAGCTGAAATAACTCCGATACGTCTGTTTCCGCCTTTCGTATTGGACGAGATCTCTTCTGAACGACTCGTTTGGTCGTGCAAACGATCTTACAAGTGGTATCAGAGCTCAGGAATGTACTGAATATCGATATATTAGACCGGTTAAGGAAAACGGGGAGAAGATTGATATCAAAGATCTAGGTGTTGATGAGAAAAAGAAATACAAAAATGAAAAGATGATGGTTAATCTCGTGCATCAAGCTATTAAGGAAGAAATCTTGATTTTATTACAACACAACGGAAGTGCACAATCAATATGGAAAGAACTAAAGTCGAAGTTTGTTGGAAGTAAAGAGATGATCAAGAACAAAATGTCGCTTTTGAAGAAACAATTTGATCTATTTCGTGGATTAAAAACTGAAAACACCAAGCAAATTATTGAAAGATATTGCAATTTGACCATGAACATGAAGAGATTGAACATCAAGAAAGATAATGATGAATTGATTGAAAAATTGGTTGATGCGTTGCCACATGATGTCTGGGGCACATATCTGATGATGTTGAAAAATAAACCTGAATTTGACAATCTAACGCTGAGCTCGTTTATTGAACAACTCGAAGCTCAAGAGGTGGAACAAAGAAAGATAGCGAGAATGAAGGATTTTGATGGTGAGCAAGACATTGGTTTGTATTACAAAGGAGGTATTAGTGAGAAGACCAACATTGCACCAAAGATTGAAACTGCTTTCAACGCAAAAAGTTCTTCTGGAGGTTCATCTCAAGGATCAAGTAGCAAAACTGGATTTTCTTCATATCCATCGTTCGATCCAAATTTTTCAGCAACCAAGAGTGGCAAAGTTCTACAATGCAACATTGCACTAAATCTTGAGAATGATCAAAATTACTCTGAAGAAGTAGCCAAAAGTCATATGTCTTTGTTGGTGACTGTGTTAGAGTCTTATGGGAGTTTAGTTGCAGGAAGGATCGGAAATCCAATGTTGACAAAAGAGGATTACGATCAGGTTGACGCTGAGGAGATGGAACTTATGGATATAAAGTGGTTTTTGGCTAGTGTGCTGAGAAGAGCTGAAAAGTTTAAACAGATTACGGGAATAGATGATTTTCGTGATGCAAATGTTTCTACTTTAGGATTTGATAAATCTAAAGTTACTTGTTTTCGTTGCAGGGAAAAAGGGCATTTCAAGCGTGAATGCACAAACCGCGAAGCAAGTGGAGCTCAAAATCCTTTCGGAAACAACGATTACTATCGGAAAGCAATTTATCATCAAGTTGCTCAACAGCCGTATCAACAACAAACACAAACTGCTCATGCTAGGAAGGAGATTGAAGAATCAAAGAAAGTTTATCTGGTGAATCAAGATGATGAAAGATCGTCAAAAGGATTTAGTTGGGACAAATATATTTCAGCTGAGAGTAAAGCATGTCTGACAGATCAAGATGATGAAAGGCTTCCAAAAGATTTCAGTTGGGATGATTATGATCCTAACAGAACTTCAGACCATAAAGCTTTTGTTGCTCAAATCGTTAAAGATAGTGCTGATGAATATACTGCTGATGATTTATCATCAATTTATCTCTCTCGGCAGATAAAATGAAAGAGCACTTAAAATTTCTAGCCGAGAGAGATAAAGAAAGAATGAAAGATAAGAATCTTGAAGAAGAGGTTCGTGTGATAAAGAAGCAGGACAAAGAAATTCCAGCTTTCGAGATAAAAATGGAAGCTGATGCAGTAAAGATGTCTGAGAATTGTGAAAACTATGAGACTATGAAAAAACACAACAACGAGTTGATTCATAACATGAACAGATTGAAAGAATCATATGATGTCTTAAACAAAGCCATGAATCAATATAACGAGTCAAGCAGTGAACAAGCTACAGCTATGAAGACACTCAATGGAGCATACATGATAAAGCTGGAAATGGTCAATTATTACATTGATATGTGTGCTGAGCTTGAACAGAAATTAGAAACTCAGAGGATAGAAACTGAAAGAGTAAACAAGTTGTTGAAAAGTTACTCATGTTCTTCTTATGTGATTGACAGGATTTACCCAACAGTTGAAGGCATGAAGTGTGACAACCCGAATAGCTGAGGTTCGCACTACTTAACATTCCACAACCTTTAATGTGTGTCTCTGCGTTTATTTATCTACCTCGTGCGTCACTAAATGCTTATGTGAACATAATTAATCGTTAAACGTTTTATGTGCCGTTAAATTAAGTTAGGTAATTAATTGAATTGAACTGCGAATGTAATCGATGCACTTGGGTCACGAACTTGTTTAGCACACACATGTTTGGCCGCATTTGGACATCTTGGCACACACCTCTTGGCTTACACTTGAAGCCCCAAACTTAATTCTTTAAACACGAAGTTTGTCCATTCTTTTGAGTGTTCGTACCAGACTCAAACAAAAGCAGTAGGTGGGGTTGGCGGCCCAAGTGAATGGGCTCAAGCCCATTCCGGTTATAGCCTGATCGCACAAACCAAACCCTCGTCCTTTTAAGTGCATGTATATGCTTGTTTATCACACAACTCCAAACAAAACCCTACTGTTACCCTACTCTTTGTGCGTGCGGCAGGAGACCCCCCCCTCGAGGCATTCTCCTAGTGGATCGAATGATTCGGTTAGTAATATTATATCATTAATTGCTTTGTTTTTGTGGACCCAATATCTTGTAACCTTAGCACATGTGATATGCATTGAAAGGGCAACCAAATTAATAATAATCACTGCATGTTGTCTGCTGTTGTATTCATAATTGCATGTGGATTGTCAGGAAACATGTGATTGTATATATGTTTGCAATTTTGATTCTTGTTTAATAATCGATGGTGATGGAAGGATTGATTAGGCTGTTGACTTTTGTTGATGACTAAATGAATGTGATAAGTTGCATGGGAACCAGTGCTTAAATGCTTGTGTATTTGCATGATATCAGTAATGTTAGGGTGAGTTGTAGTCAAAATATGATGAACATATTTACCAAGACAAGCTATTGGGTTGAATTTAAAATTAAATTGTGTGACATAGGAGGTAATCCAATTTGACTTGATGATAATTATGTTGATTGCCGTTCATGATCAAATAATAATTGTAACGATGGACTGATGATTTGTGTAAAGTTGTGTATTGTTAACAGTCCCGTAGTATTGTATTCACAAAGATCCTAGTGAGAGTTGTGATGGTGTTGTAGATGGGTTCGAATGACAATGATTTTAGGTTGTTTATATTGGCTAATGATTAATGAATGTTTAGGAATACCTGATGATCTGATTTGTATGATTGGCATATTGTAACTAATCCAACTCGATCTATGAGGATGTTAATTGTTAGTTTGTTTATTATGTTAGTGACCAATATCGTGTTAATATGCTGAATCATTGCTACTGAATTCATCTGCATAGTTGTTGCTAGTGTTGTATGACAACTTATAAAGAAGTGGGTATAAAACAAAGTAAAGTTGTTTGATAAGTGAATACGTGAAACTTGCTTGGAAAATTCATAACTTTTATAGGTTGACCTTAGTTGTAAATTGAATTGTTATAATCTAGTAATGTTTCCTGATGGATTTTAATAATGGCCGCACACATTTAGTTAGGAATTGGGTCGCACAGTTGAAAGATTTATGGGTTGGACCTGGAAACCAAGTAGTTTACAAGATGAATGTGGGCCGAGAATTTTGTAAGTGGGCTGGTTATCGGCTGGGCCAGGTTTAACGGCAGATTATAATCTGGGTTGACTCTAGACGGGTTTTAATTAGGTAACTGGGCTGCACATGTACGATAATTGGGCTTGAAGTATATGCAAGTAAAATTTTGAATGAATGTATGTATGAAGTATGTTGAGCTATTATATGTTAAGTGAGTATTCGGGTGAGAGAGTTGTAAACCGTAAAGCCGTATGCAAACAGTAAGGGGTGTGATATAATTTCCATGTGACTCAAGTGTCTAGTATATGTAATGATTTCGATGTATGCTATGGTTAAGTGTGTTATATGATCAATTATTACTTGTCGCATGATATCATGTGTATATATCTCGTGAATGCAACTTGTGACGAAATACGTGGTTAGACGTGAATACTAAACTGATTGTTACTGGTAAACCATGATAGAACGTATTTAGTCAACTGATAAACAAGTAACATAATCTACCGAGCACTCTAAGGTGAGTTCACACTTTCCACAAGGCATGGGATTCCCAAGGGTTGGGAATAGGTAAAGGATTGAAACTGAAACTGCGTGATCTCCTGGTTTGGAACACGTACACACCCTCTTTATTGAAGGGTGACAACATGTGATAAGTATTTAATCGGAACCTGCGTAATCTCCTGGTTTGGAGATTACGTACACACCCTCTTATTTGAAGGGTGACAACACGGATACTAGACCCAAACTCTCTATCATGAAGTCCCTCCTTTTATATCGACTTAATCGCCGAGCCAATGGTGAGCGGGTCATTAGTTAGATAGCGCTATTTAGGTTTGACAAGCCTCACACCGTGCCGCAGAGGACGGACGTGAACTAATGGATCTGGGCACTAGTCAATGATGATAGACATTGACGTCAGGGCACCAACTTACTTTAGTCAGTGGTCGATATGGTAAACGGGTCTAGTGGTTCACATGGGGAAACCCCCACTGATTATGGATATGGTTTGGGAAACAAAGATACAGGTTAACTCGTGGTTTATGAAACAACTTATGGTTTTCAAAACAGACATTAAAACTAAACAACCAACTGTGAACTCGCTCAACTTTGTTGTTGACTCGTTGTTACATGCCTTGCAGGCCTTTAGGTGCAAATTGTTGGAACTTGCGGTCTGGGATGCTGGAGTGGTCATGGGTCGAGATACATGAAACGCGAGATGAATCTAATGGCTTTCACACACTTGGTTTATGAATTTCTTAATTAATGTATTATGCTTCCACTGAATGTTAAATACTATTTTGTAACACTTCTATCAATAATAAATGAAAGTTTTATTTATTTATAATTACGAGTTCAATGTGGTTGGTGGCTAGATCCTGGTCAGTCACGCCTCCTGCGGTGATACTCCGCTTGTGGATTTTGGGGGTGTGACAGATTGGTATCAGAACCATTGGTTATAGTGAACTTGGTTTTAAAAAGGGGAGAAACGTTTTTGTAAAACCAGACTATAACCGAACAGTTCTGAAAACATGAATACGACCATGACACTCAGCTTCAGATTGCAAGGTTCGTCTCTCGTATACTCATTGTACTGCATAACTAGTGAACACTTACATATGATATTGCATGTGATTGCACGCATAGCACAACAGTATGAATTCATGTATTACTTGCACGTGTTACGTGACTGATAGGGTGGTATTTCCCTAAACCTTCATGGCTTACGCTTCGTGATGCTCTTTATTTGCTAGTCGAGTTTGAGGAACCATTTGACATGAGTTAAGAGGAGCTGAGATGAGCATGCAAATCACAATATTATTGTGGGTGCACACATAATAATAATGTGGGGTGCATGTGAGTCCTAGTGAGGCTTAACAAGTGGAAAAGGGGTTTCGTTCCGTTATCTGATCGATGTGAAACATAACAAACCTATAGGGGTCATAGCAGTGATTGTCCCCTACTCGAACGTGAACTTTTTATTCATCTCTGGATCCTTTCGAAGCACGATGCTATCGAGTATTACCTGCACACCCATCTGAACACCTAGCAAACTGTGTAAAATATTAGGTGCTTATACGAACTCCCCTGAGTTGAATGCCGCGACTTCGAATGATTGATCGATACCCTTCTTACTCCTTTTCGTTGACGTCTTAGATCCCGAAGTGTGATCACTTCTGCAATACTCCCGCAACCTACTGTGTATTACTCAAACAACTTGCAACATCGATGGACAGGAGGATGAGCATAGTACTTTACCAACCTCAATACTTTGGCGACCCTGATTACCAGCAACGAGCACCAGCGAATTGGCTTCAATCGAATCCTTAACTCCAGCCAGCGACTCATGGGAGTCAACTTTCACGAATTAATCAAGACATAAATGGTGACAATTGACCATGGCATGGAACGCGAAACTCCCCGCACAGTGATTAGTGCCTTAGCACGTACCATGGAATGTGAAGAGGTGGACCCTGTCGGCAAAAAAAGATCGTAGAGCTCCATTTCAAACAACAGCATTAGAGGCAACAGTCACGACAACATCAAGGTATTTGTAATGGTAACCAACAGTATGGAAATTGAAGATGCCTACGACATGGAGTGGCCGTTGTTAAATCCAACTACAACAACCAAAGGAACAACGGCCGTACTGGCAATCCTCGCAACGAGTACAACAACGTAGGAAATGATGCTCATGGAGGGGCATTTAGGATTGGCATGGGCGACGCCAGGATTGTAATAGCATGATCGCATACACGTTCTTGGCAACGAATCACTTCGTCTCTGTTCTCTATAACCCCTATGCTTCTTGAAACCCAACCTGTTGTGGAATCGGCTGATGGCAAGACAATGGAAACCTCATATGATCGTTGGGATGCAAACTCGACCTTGTGGGACAAGTGTTCGACATCGACCTTTCTTCTGTGTTCTTGATAGATGTACCATGTGAGGAGACGATTCTACGTATCCCTCTCCTTCATGGAGGATTGTTATCCGTTCTAATGCGTCAGAGTGGCACAACGGTTAGCGTCATTTCAGCAAGGAAAGCCAGGAGTGTCTACGGAGGGATTACCAGTTGTTCGTGATTACCCTCAATGTGCTACCAGAGGAACTTCCAGGATTATCTCTGCAACTGTTAGGTAGGATCTCAGTTTGACCTCACGTTAGAGGCAGTCCTAGCTACCCGTACTCTTTACCGTCTTGCACCAGGAGGGTTGCAGGAGCTGTTTAATCAACTACAGGAGCTGTCGGACAGGAGTTTTCGCTTTAAGGAGCCCCCGTTATACCCATGAAGAGAAGCCTTTTCATATGTGTACTGAATATCGGGAACTCAGCAAGATGACAGTTGAGGACCGTATGCCTCGACCTTGCATTGACAACCTGTTGACCAGTTGTGAGGGTCAAGCCCCCCCCCCCCCATTCGAGGATTGTTTAACGAAAAAGCTAGTATCAAATGGAAGTCCAAGAGGAGAATGTTCCTGGAATGCCCTATCAAACGCAATGCGGCCAGTGCGACTTTGAGTTAGTTAACACACCAGCAGCTTTATGGACCACATGAATTGACCGTGTTTATCGATGACGTTTTGGATCATTTCCAGGAGAAAGAAACATCATGGGCGGTAATTGTATCTTATTTTAGAACTCCTGAGAGAGGAGCCACACCGCGCAAAGTCTTGTTAAATGTAATTCCTGGGTTCGAGAGGTACCTTTTGGACATATAATCAGCGAAGTGGGAATGCACGTGGATCTCGCTAAGATCCGTCTTCGTTGGAAACTGATCGACACCAAAGAGTCCTTCAAGGATACATCAATTTCTTGGTCTCGCTCGATACTATCGCAGATAAATCGCAGGATTTTCGAAAGTCGCGCAGCTTAAATCTCTCTAGCACAGCAGGGTGCTGTGTTCGTGAAAGACAGAACAGGATGACATCTTTTCAGGTTTTAAATCCCAACCCTACAATGCACTGAGCATCATCTCTACCCGAGGGTGTGGGTGATTCAGTGGTATATCCTCATGGTTCGAATCAGAGTCCCAGTTACACGTCGACGCAACACAAGAGAGTGATGACTTACGTAATGGAGTTACAAGAGGAACTGCATGACACAACCGGCAGTGGAAACCGTGGTCTTTGGATTTACTTGGAGGCATTACTTGGACGGTACCGATTGCGTTACCTAGACCGATCACAAGGGCCTCCCGTGTATCGATGTTCGAAAGAGCTAAAGCATGCAATGACATTGCGGGATGGAACTTTTGAATGAGTACGACTGTGAAACCTAAACATACACGAGCTCTGCAGCTCGCTATCGACTCTAACCTACCTGATCAGACTTGCTATGTCCAAACTAGAGAACTGAAAAGAGAGAATTTCCAAGTTGAACCCATGTGGGGCATAGGGAAGCAACCATGGCAGGTCGGACGGTACTCGCTACTTTATGGAACAAATATGGATTCTACTGTACAGTAATCCGAGGGAACTTATGTTGAGCGAAGCACACCAATCTCAATATGCAGGTCATCTGGATTTGATGGAATATGTTAGGATCGGAGGATCTTGTACCGGTGACCGGGCATGAAGGCCCACCTAGTTAGGTATGTGAATGATGGATTGACATGTGGGAAAGTCAAGGTGAAGTATCAGCAACCAGCAATACCCACATGGAAATGAGAACAGACTGGCATGGATTTGGTCGTTAGTCTACTTACAACTCGAAACGGAAACAATATCACCTGGATGATCGTTGATTGTCTCACGTAACCAGCACACTATCTAGCCATCAAGGAAACAGATAAGTTTTCTATACTTGCAGTTATCTACCTGATAGAAGCGGTTGCTAGGCACGGGGGGCCAACCTCCGTTGTCTCTGATCGCGACCCACGATTTGCATCTGATTTGTGGCAAGCGATGCACAAATCCTTCGGCTCACGTCTAGACATGAGCACATCATATCACCCACAGATGGATGGGCAGACTGAACACACCATCCAAACTCTTGAAGACATGCTTCGAGCATGTGTAATCGACTTTGGTAATGGCTGAGAGCGGCATCTACCTTTAGTGGAGCTCACAATGTATTCCATGTGTCGAATTTGAAGAAGTGTCTGTCAGATGAAACCCTCATAGTTCCTTTCAAGGAGCTCACCATCGACGATCAGTTGTGATTTGTCGAGGAACCAGTGGAAATCTTGGACCGGGAGGTCAAGATTCTCAAACGCACCAGGATACCTATTTTTCGAGTTCGTTGGAACTCCCGTCGTGGCCCAGAGTTCACCTGGGAACGAGAAGACCAAATGAAACACAAGTATCCCCAATTGTTCAAGAAAAGTACAACCACTACTGAGGCTGAAGCTACTGCTGAATTTCGGGACGGAATTCCAAACAACGGGGGGATGATGTGACACCCCGGGAAAACCAAGAAAACCACGCAACCTAACTAGCTTCCTCAGTAACTATGTGCTAAATTTCAGGACGAAATTTCTTTCAAGTTGGGGATGATATGACAACCCGAATAGCTGAGGTTCGCACTACTTAACATTCCACAACCTTTGATGTGTGTCTCTGCATTTATTTATCTACCTCGTGCATCACTAAATGCTTATGTCAACATAATTAATCGTTAAACGTTTTATGTGCCGTTAAATTAAGTTAGGTAATTAATTAAATTGAACTGCGAATGTAATCGATGCACTTGGGTCACGAACTTGTTTAGCACACACATGTTTGGCCGCATTTGGACATCTTGGCACACACCTCTTGGCTTACACTTGAAGCCCCAAACTTAATTCTTTAAACCTGAAGTTTGGCCATTCTTTTGAGTGTTCGTACCAGACTCAATCAAAAGCAGTAGGTGGGGTTGGTGGCCCAAGTGAATGGGCTCAAGCCCATTCCGGTTATAGCCTGATCGCACAAACCAAACCCTCGTCCTTTTAAGTGCATGTATGTGCTTGTTTATCACACAACTCCAAACAAAACCCCACTGTTACCCTACTCTTTGTGCGTGCGGCAGGAGACCCCCCCCCTCTCGAGGCATTCTCCTAGTGGATCGAATGATTCGGTTAGTAATATTATATCATTAATTGCTTTTTTTTTGTGGACCCAATATCTTGTAACCTTAGCACATGTGATATGCATTGAAAGGGCAGCCAAATTAATAATAATTACTACATGTTGTCGGCTATTATATTCATAATTGCATGTGGATTGTCAGGAAACATGTGATTGTTTATATGTTTGCAATTTTGATTCTTGTTTAATAATCGATGGTGATGGAAGGATTGATTAGGTTGTTGACTTTTGTTGATGACTAAAAGATATTATATTCTGATTGTTTTGTAATTCAAATGAATGTGATAAGTTGCATGGGAACCAGCGCTTAAATGCTTGTGTATTTGCATGATATCAGTAATGTTAGGGTAAGTTGTAGTCAAAATATGATGAACATATTTACCAAGACACGTTGTTGGGTTGAATTTAAAAGTAAATTGTGTGACATAGGAGGTAATCCAATTTGACTTGATGATAATTATGTTGATTGTCGTTCATGATCAAATAATAATTGGAACGATGGACTGATGATTTGTATAAAGTTGTGTATTGTTAACAGTCCCGTAGTATTGTATTCACAAAGATCCTAGTGAGAGTTGTGATGGTGTTGTAGATGGGTTCGAATGACAATGATTTTAGGTTGTTTATGTTGGCTAATGATTAGTGAATGTTTAGGAATACATGATGATCTGATTTGTATGATTGGCATATTTTGTAACTAATCCAACTCGATCTATGAGGATGTTAGTTGTTAGTTTGTTTATTATGTTAGTGGCCAATATCGTGTTAATATGCTGAATCATTGCTACTGAATTCATCTGCATAGTTGTTGCTAGTGTTGTATGACAACTTATAAAGAAGTGGGTATAAAACAAAGTAAAGTTGTTTGATAAGTGAATACGTGGAACTTGCTTGGCAAATTCATAACTTTTATAGGTTGACCTTAGTTGTAAATTGAATTGTTATAATCTAGTAATGTTTCCTGATGGATTTTAATAATGGCCGCACACATTTAGTTAGGAATTGGGCCGCACAGTTGAAAGATTTATGGGTTGGACCTGGAAACCAAGTAGTTTACAAGATGAATGTGGGCTGAGAATTTTGTAAGTGGGCTGGTTATCGGCTGGACCGATGCTGGGCCAGGTTTAACGGCAGATTATAATCTGGGTTGACTCTAGACGGGTTTTAATTATGTAACAGGGCTGCACATCTACGATAATTAGGCTTGAAGTATATGCAAGTAAAATTTTGAATGAATGTATGTATGAAACTGTGTGATCTCCTGGTTTGGAACACGTACACACCCTCTTTATTGAAGGGTGACAACATGTGATAAGTATTTATTCGGAACCTGCGTAATCTCCTGGTTTGGAGATTACGTACACACCCTCTTATTTGAAGGGTGACAACACGGATACTAGACCAAAACTCTCTATCATGAAGTCCCTCCTTTTATATCGACTTAATCGCCGGGCCAATGGCGAGCGGGTCATTAGTTAGATAGCGCTATTTAGGTTTGACAAGCCTCACACCGTGCCGTAGAGGATGGGCATGAACTAATGGATCTGGGAACTAGTCAATGATGATAGACATTGACGTCAGGGCACCAACTTACTTTAGTCAGTGGTCGATATGGTAAACGGGTCTAGTGGTTCACATGGGGAAACCCCCACTGATTATGGATATGGTTTAAGAAACAATGATACTGGTTAACTCGTGGTTTACGAAACAACTTATGGTTTTCAAAACAGACATTAAAACTAAACAACCAACTGTGAACTCGCTCAACTTTGTTGTTGACTCGTTATTACATGCCTTGCAGGCCTTTAGGTGCAAATTGTTGGAACTTGCGGTCTGGGATGCTGGAGTGGTCTTGGGTCGAGATACATGAAAAGCGAGACGAATCTAATGGCTTTCACACACTTGGTTTATGAATTTCTGAATTAATGTATTATGCTTCCGCTGAATGTTAAATACTGTTTTGTAACACTTCTATCAATAATAAATGAAAGTTTTATTTATTTATAATTACGAGTTCAATGTGGTTGGTGGCTAGATCCTGGTCAGTCACGCCTCCTGCGGTGATACTCCGCTTGTGGATTTTGGGGGTGTGACATGAAGGCATTTGAAGAAGACACGTCTGAAGTAAAGAATTTCAAAACAAAAGAGGATACTGAAGTGAAGAATTCTGGTAAGAAACGAAGAGTGGTTATAACAAGTGTCCACCCCAGCTTGAAAATGGATATTCTCCACGAAATCCAAATTCAGAAAGAGTCAAAAAGGAAACCAACTTACAGTGGGAATCTGAGCCTTCAGATAACTTGCCAGACAACATTGATGTAACTTTCACATCATCCGACACTGATCATGAGTCCGAGTTAATTAAGAAAGTTGTCGATCAGGTGTTGGAAAAAGATGAAACGGAGGAGTCAAAATTAGAGTCAAAGTCTGAGTCAGACACGTCAAGTCCATCAGTCAAAAAGGACAGAAGGGTTTATAATAAAGAATTTCTGTTATCACAAAATAATTTGAATGATGAAACATTCAAAGTAGCATATACTTTGAATGATTCTGACAAATTATATTCTGATGAAGGATTTCCAATAAGAGGCGTTAAAACTGAAATGATCAAAAAGGTTTTCAAACAAACAGAAATTAATATTTCTGAAATAAAAGATGTAAATCTTTCTGAAAAACCTAAAAAGTACACCTCAAGAGATCAACAAAGGTTAAACAAGAAAAAAGGTTACAGTTCTGGTTCTGGTTTTCAAAAGAAACCAAACCATAACGGTAATTTCAAAAAGAAAGGTCTAGGTTTTATTCCACCTAAAAATCATAAAAATGAAAAAGTTTATAAATCAAAAACTGTTTTTGTTTCAGGAACATCATCTGAAGAAGAAAAAGAGCAAATGTTTAGAAAGCAGACAAACAAAGAATTCCTTGCTAAGAAGCAAGAGGGAATGAAGAAGGAAATTGCTCAGAAGAAGGAGACAAGAACCTGTTTTCAACGCAAAACAGTTGGTCATATTGCCAGGAATTGTCCAAAGGCAATCCAAACAAAACAGGGAGTCTCTAAAAAACTGAAAGAAAAGATGGTTGAGAATGAACCACCAACCAAACAATTTAAAGTTTTCAAAAATTCAAAGTTTGAGGTTGGTGAGTGTTCAAAAAGTTTTTATAAAAGAAGAGTGAAACTTAACAACCAGAAGTGGGTTGTTAAGAAATCAGATGATAGTTCAAGCAATGATTCTGATTCGTCAAAATTAGAGGAGCTATTTTCTGGCGATGAATCTGACTCGTCAAAGTCAGAGGAGCCACAAGTTGAGCTAAAAAGGGAAAATTCAGTGCCGCCATTGGATGATGCAAACTTTCCACCATTGCGGGCTGAAAATTTAAAATAAAAAATTGGAAAAGTTGAGATTTCAAATCAATTCTTTTCTGAAAAGAAAGAATTTGATGTTGAAAAAGCCTTTAACCCCACAGTTCAAAATATTTTTGGAAAAATGATTGACGGGAAGGTCAAAGGGGTAAAGGAATTGAATATCACCCTGTATGCAAGATATATTTTAGAGTTTAATGAAAAATAATAAACTACTATTAATGAAAAATAATAAACTACTATTAAACGTATGAGCTATTGAATGATTGATGTTAGGGTGGATCACGTTATAGTAACTTCATTGTAGGAACCAATAGATTGGTAAAACCAAGACAAGGATGATTAAAAATATGTAGTATTTAAATCCATATAAATTACGCTGTTTCAATTTAACTTATTTATATGTTTTATACAAAAACCAGTATGTAAGGTAACTAACAAATAAAATCAGTACAAAATAAAATCAACCAACGGCCCCCAAATTGGGCTGCATTTTGCAATTAAATGGTGTAAGCCTTTCAATAATTTGTGGCCCATAAGTTGTGAACCATAAAATCATGTCAAAGGCCCACAAAATGAATCAGGTTTCTTAAATCACAATTTCATTACCTCCGCTATGTTTATAGCTTCTATTCCGACTGAATCAAAGTGAAGATAAAAAATTAGCGCCAAAAACTCAAGTTACAATTGAACACCCTCTCACTTTGGAAGCAATCGATGAACACGTAATGGTAGGTTTTTCTATTTCATTTGTTTAAATCTATTCTGAAGATTTGTCTGTGTTCATTCTTTTATTTAGTTAGCTTTTAAATGGGGATGTTCAATCACCACTAGCTGTTGAAAAAAAAAATGTTTTTTTGGACAGTGATTACAATAATCACCTGTAGCTAGCCCTAAATCACACATATTTGCTTAATTCTTATGTACAGTTATGGAGAGTAAAAAGAATTTTATACCAAGAGATAGAGAGTATTTTCCACAGTGCAGTACCCAACAATCCAAAGAATCAAGGAAGATAAGAAAGTCTATCTTGAATAAGCGTAGAAACAGTGGTGTGGTTCACTTTGTACAGACACCTCCTATTATTGATACACTTCCAGGCAATGTTACTATTACTACGAACGATAATGGAGGTATGTTTTTTATGGTCATTTTTCAAAATACATATATATATGTAATGTTATATTAGCTGAAACCAGTTTCTTAATATATACCAACAAGTATCATCAAAAGGTGTCTACGAAGCCTCAACTCTAAATTACACGCCATCTACCGTAAATCAGAATCAAAGTGTAATGTCGTTGGAATCCTCTTCTAAAAATATGGGTAAACAACTCTTCTGCTACTTTTCTAATTATCTTACATACTGATTGTTGTTGTTTATTGAATATGTCTATGTAAAATATGTGAAAATTGTAAGTGTTTGTAGCATAAATTAACCAAATCTCGTCATGTACAATATGTCACACGCCCGCCAAGTTAGATCGAACATGTGTTAGTACGATTCCTCTGACTTCATCCAGTCTTGGTAAGGTTATAAATCTTATTTTTTTTTAAGGTATGCTATCAGATTTGACTTTGTCCCTTTGTTTCAATTTTAGGACAATTTGGAAAGGCTAATTATGGTGTTTATGACTCTAGAAAGAGGAAACAAAGATTCAAAACGATGGATAAAAGTAAATTTGATTTATCTATTGTAGCTGATGTAAGGAGGACATCTTCAATGGTCACACCGCTTGAATCATCAAATCATAAAATTGAGAGCAGCCCATTAACGAATATTACAAATTGTATGTTGTATAGACTTTTGTTATTATTGTTAATCATTTATTGAATGTTAATGGAAGTTTTATAACATTTGTAAATTTTGTCTTGCAAGTGGATCGTGTTACAGTAAGGTCCCGTCGAAGTGATATTCCAACTCCTCAGAATATTGATATTAGAACTTCTCGACAGTTGCCACAGTGTTTCGTAGTAGCGTTTAGCGGTATGTGTTTTACTTTTAATGCAAAACTAAATATAAGTTTCCGATTCACTATATTTGACTAATGTATTGCTGATCCTCCTACCCGTTGGAACCGATGTTAATTGTCATTTCCAAAATTAAACGGCAGGAAAAGAAAACTCCTACCCTGGTGAAAGGTCTAACTTTGATGATTCCAATTCCTCTGATTGTTTACCATCTTCTATCGTAAAAAAGATTTACGGAATTGCAAGAGGTACATACCCTCCCTAAACTTATCAAAGTATGTTTCCAGATAACAGTTTAATCTCCTAATATTCCTCTTATATAATCATTTTTTTATGTGCCTATATAATTTTGTAGAATACGTTGATCATGGATATGCTATTTTTGTATGTTCTTACTGTCATGCAATGCTTTGGAAAGATGAAATGCTTAGGGGTAATTTGGATTCTAAGAAATCGTCTTTTTCTGTCACACCCCAACCGATGGCGGAAACATCGGGGCATGGCACTGAGCGAAACAGATTGTCCAGAAGTTTCCATAACAACTATCATTACCAATTAATTAAACAACATGTCCCATACCATGTCTTAAAAGATAACATAATTATTACAGAAAGGATCTAGTCAAATTGTTCTGTTTTGACAACTCAGATTCTTATTACAGACAATTGTTTATTGTTTCTAGACCCTCCCTAGCCTCAATTTCATCACCGCAAAGTAAAGCAATTAAGCATCCTAAGCACCTGTCACATACATTAAAGTGAAAGTCAATACACATAGTGTAAAGGTGAGCATACAAGTTTGATAATAGCATATAGAGTTCGAAAGCGTTACGCATAACCAGCAAGTACACAGAGTGAAATGAGGCATGTTAGTTATCGACATGAATCTATTGATACCAATGACTGCGGGTTGACTGCCCAAGGCAGTTCGCGATACATACTCACCACCGTGAGCCATGTAGGTAATTGTCCTTAACAACCCCTGAGTGAACGGGTGCTGAGTCCAAACTAATAGTACTACCGTTGCTAAGGCAGGTAGACAGCATTCCATGTGTAAACATAACAAACAAGCATTCATTTAGTCACGTATAACATGCAGTAACGGTTAGCGTTTAAAGTATTGCGTAGTGTGTTCGATGTGATTTTGTATAAGTAACGTATGTAACACCCAAAAGTGCGTAAAGCAAAAAGGGATCGAGTATACTCACAGCGATTGGTGGATTGAAGGGAGCGCTAGAGAGTAGGGTTAGCCTGAACAGATCGATATCATAATGATAAGTGACGCGCAAAACGATGCAAAGTACAAGTGGTTCGGACAGCAGTTCGATTGGATGATAGTCCGATCGGACGGCTGGTCGTGCGAGTGACAGTCAGTTTGGTCGGTCGTCCGGTCGGATGGCTGTTCGAGTGGATTGTTTCTTCCTTTGAGAAGGATGTGTTTGTGTATGATGGCTTGACTTTTGAAGTTTTCGTTGTAGTATTTTGAAAACATCGAGGTATCTCTACCTTTCAGGTCGGTCGATCGGACGGTCGTCCGGTTGGTCGACAACCCGATCGGTTGGATACCTTACTGAGAACAAGTTCATAGTAGGTTGTCACTCGGTCGGACGGTTGTTCGATCGGGTGGCATTCCTCTGTGCATTGAACATGTTGAAAATTGTTTAAGTGTGGAAGTTTAAATATCTCATGATTCGAATGGCAATCCGATCGGATGGTAGTCTGATCGGACAACAATTCGTTCAACGTTTAAACTTCAAATGTTGTGCAAGTCGTTCGGTTAGCAACTCGTGCAGTTGACAACCAGTACGGTTGGCAGTCCGTTCGGACGGTGGTCCGATCGGACAGCATTCCGTCCTGGTCGTTCCGTCTGTCTTACACTTGGCTGTTTTGGTCGTTTTTCGTTTTATCGAGATGTGTTGATATCGTGCTAACCAACAGAACCTCATCCTAAGCCTAGTGACCCGTTTGAACAGGAACCACCCAAGTTCAGTCGGTCCACCGGTTTAAGACGTTTGTTCTTGGTTAATCCCGGAATCGGTAATCTCGTGGATAGAATACGGATCTCGAACCAACACAACCACAGTAATGAGTAGTCAGCCGGCACAAGCCCTGATTCTATCGGTTTTGAATGCACTGAGTGTAAAAGAGTTGAAAGAAAGTTGGAAACCATCTTTCATTCCTTTTCATTGAGAATATGTTTAGATCTATGAAAGATCTTTGTTTGTTTATGTGGAAATCGGTTAGATCTAAGATGTTCTTGGTGGATTGAGGCCAAAACATGAAGTTCTTGAAGAACACATGATGACGTCATCCTAGAACACCTTGAATCTTGATGATTTCACGGTTAAAAGTTTAGATTCAAAAGATAGAAAGGTGTAGGAGTGCGTGTAGATTAAGAAAGTACAAGATTTAGGACGAGATCTTACCAGAATTGCGAGAAATCGGAGAAAAAGCAAGGTGAAAGCGCTGGTCGGACGTCAGTTGCCAAAAGTAGAAAGTTTGAAAGTGACAAGGGGTATTTATAGGGTTACCCAAATTGGAAAGGAGTGGAGAGGGCTGGTCGATCGGCTAGGCAGTCCGATCGAACAACCTGACCGATCGGACTGCAGTCCGATCGAACGGCTGGTTGATCGGCCAGTCACCTGGTCGATCGGTCGCTTGGTTCGAGTGTTTGGCATGACGAGTTTTACCGTTTCGATTTCGATTGTGAGCATTGCGATGCGTTAGAGTTTCCCTAGTCAAATTACTTTTAATCCCAACTACTCATATATTGCACTATCTCTTCTCCCCCAATTATCATACCGTTTCGATTGCGATTGACTTCGATTGCGTTTCGATTGATCACCACATAAACATAAATAAACATGCACAAGTAACACATAAAGGGCACACTCACACATAAACAGCATTTCAGACCTGCGATTCGGGTTACGATTCGTATTACGATTCGATGTCGATTTGATTATCATAGTTTGATTATCGTTTAGTTAACTTTATCGCATTGTTACTTCCTATAGCCCACAGTCGTAAGTCGATTAGATAGAGAATAACACACGTCGATTACTGCGATTATTGATAGTTACTCCACATAATACAACTAAAATATACACATAAAAGAAATTACTACAGGTCAAGTCGTGCGATCGGTCGTTGACTTTGACCTTGACTTTGACTTCCCTGAGAACACGGGGTGTTACAGCCTCCCCTTGTTAAGGGAATTTCGTCCCGAAATTAGGCTGAAGCCGTAACAAACAACTGCAGGTACTTCGCCTTCATGTCTCTTTCAAGTTCCCAAGTGAACTCTGCGCCTCGTTTGCCTTCCCAGCGAACCTTCACAATAGGAATGCGTGAGCGCCTGAGCTGCTTGGTTTGTCGGTTCATGATTTCGACAGGCTTTTCCACGAAATGTAATGTTTCGTTCACTTGCAGATCCTCAAGGGGTACGTGTAAATCATCGTCAGCCAGGCACTTTCTGAGGTTCGAAACATGGAAAGTCGGGTGAACGTTGCTAAGTTCCTCCGGTAGTTCGAGTCTGTAAGCCACTTTGCCGATTCTTTCCAGAATCTTAAAGGGTCCAACGTATCGAGGGGCGAGCTTTCCTTTCTTACCGAATCAGACCACACCCTTCCAAGGTGAAACCTTTAGGAGTATGTAGTCACCAACGTCAAATTCAAGGCGCTTGCGTCGTCTATCGGCGTAACTTTTCTGATGATTCCGAGCTTTCATCAGATTGTCTCGAATTTGGAAGATTTTGTCTGTCGTTTCTTGCAATAGCTCAGGACCGGTTAGTTGCGAATGCCCGATCCCGTGCCATACAATAGGCGATCGACATCTTCTTCCATACAATGCCTCAAATGGTGCCATTTGAATGCTGGCGTGATAACTATTATTGTACGAGAATTCGACCAAAGGTAAGTATGCGTCCCAATTACCACCGAAGTCTATGACACATGAACGGAGCATGTCTTCAAGAGTACGGATCGTTCTTTCAGTCTGACCATCGGTTTGAGGGTGGAATGCGGTACTCAGATTAAGCGTAGTACTGAGAGCCGCTTGAAACGTTTCCCCACAGTCGTGAGGTAAACCGAGCATCACGGTCGGAGATGATGTCACGAGGCGTCCCATGTCGACAAATGATCTCTTTGGTGTAGATTCGGGCTAATCGTTCTACCTTGTAGTCTTCCCGTATTGGTAAAAAGTGAGCTGATTTGGTCAAACGGTCAACAACAACCCAGATGTTGTCGTGACCTGATGACGTGTGCGGAAGCTTTGTTATGAAGTCCATAGTTATACTCTCCCACTTCCACATAGGGATCGGTGGTTGCTCGAGTAAGCCAGATGGTCTTTGGTGTTCAGCCTTGACCCTTGCACAAGTCAGGCACTTTCCAATGTAGAGAGCAATATCCCTCTTCATGCCCGGCCACCAGTACTTGTAGCGAAGATCCTGGTACATTTTATCGGCACTGGGATGAATAGAATATCGGGATTTATGAGCTTCGTCCATCAGTATCTGTCGCAAATCGGTCCGATTAGGGATCCAAATTTGGTCATGAAAGTGGAATATCCCATTTGACTTATTCACAAGCTGGGCTCCATCGTGGTAGATTCTTTCCTTCTTCAGAGTGCGTTCATTAAAACAGACATGCTGGGCTTCGCGAATGAGGGTTTCGAGATCGTATTGGGCTTGAACATTACGGATGATGTGCAAGTAGCTCCGTCTGCTGAGTGCGTCGGCAACGACATTTGCTTTGCCAGGATGATAACGAATCTCATAGTCATAATCGTTGAGTAGTTCTACCCACCAGCGTTGACGCATATTACGTTCCTTCTGGTTAAAGATATGCTGTAGGCTCCTATGATCTGTGAAGATCGTACACTTGGTACCATAAAGGTAGTGTCGCCAAATCTTTAACGCAAAAACAACTGCGCCTAGCTCGAGATCATGGGTTGTGTAGTTCTTCTCGTGGATCTTGAGTTGACGAGATGCGTAAGCTATAACCTTGTCCCGCTGCATAAGAACACAACCAAGACCAAGGTTGGAAGCATCACAATAGGCAATGAAGTCGTCGCTTCCGTCGGGTAGAGTGAGAACAGGAGCATTGCAAAGCATGTGCTTGAGGGTTTGGAAAGCAGACTCTTGTTCAGTTCCCCAAACAAAAGGCTTGTCTTTGTGTGTGAGAGAAGTGAGCGACACTGCGATCTTAGAGAATCCTTCGATAAATCGACAATAATAACCCGCTAGTCTGAGAAAAGAACAGACTTCTGAAGGGTTCTTGGGTGTAATCCAACTCTTGACTGCTTCTATCTTCGTGGGATCGACGTGAATACCTTGACTATTGGCAATGTGACCCAGAAACTGAACTTCCTCCAGCCAAAATTCACACTTGTAGAATTTGGCATAGAGTTGATTCCCCTGGAGTAGCTCGAGAACCAAACGTAGATGTTACGCGTGTTCGGCCTTCGACTTGGAATAGATCAAGACATCATCGATGAACACGATGACGAAACGGTCGAGATATGGTTTACACACGCGATTCATCAGATCCATGAAAACCGCGGGTGCGTTGGTTAAACCAAAAGGCACAACAACGAATTCATAATGGCCATAACGGGTGCGAAATGCGGTTTTGGGTATATCCTCCTCTTGTATTCATAGTTGATGATAGCCTGAGTGTAGATCGATCTTCGAGAAACATGTAGCACCTTGTAGCTGATCAAACAAATCATCAATGCGAGGCAGGGGATAACGGTTCTTAATAGTTAACTTATTCAGTTCCCGATAGTCGATACACATCCTGAACAACCCATCCTTCTTTTTAACGAAGAGGACTGGCGCGCCCCAAGGAGAGGTGCTCGAGCGAATGAAGCCTTTCTCAAGTAATTCATGGAGCTGATTCGAGAGTTCACGCATTTCGGACGGTGCGAGTCGGTAAGGAGCTTTGGCAACAGGGTTGGCTCCAGGAATGAGGTTGATACGAAAGTCAATATCACGACTAGGCGGTAACCCGGGGAGATCGTCAGGGAACACATTAGGAAATTCACGAACCACTGGAACATCTTTCACTTCTGTCTTTCCTTTCTTTTCCTTCTCCGCTACTACAATGTTAGCCAAGAAAGCTCTGTATTCCTTGCGGAGATACTTGCTAGCTTGGACACATGACATGAGTTTGAGGCCTTTCGAAGCAGTTTCTCCACAGACACACAATAAATCACCATTCGCGAGCGAGAATCGAATCATCTTGTCGAAGCACACAACTTCAGCATGGTTTTCGCGAAGAAAGTCCATGCCTACTATGACGTCAAAACTTCCGAGTTGCATTGGAATAAGGTCAATTGGGAAGATGTGATTGTTAAGCTTAAGAGTACAATCACGAAGAATAGAATTAACGGCGACGGTTCTTCCGGTAGCGACTTCAACATCGAACGTCGAGGAGAGTTGGGAGCGCTTACGACTAAGGAGCTTTTCGAATTCAAACGACACAAAGCAATTATCGGCTCCAGTATCAAACAAACATGATGCATAAATACCATTCACAAGGAACGTACCATTGACTACATTGTTGTCAGCCTGGGCTTGGCGCACATTGAGGTTGAAAGTTCTGGCGCGTGCGGCTTGTTGATGCTGCTGATGTTGTTGCTGTTGCTGCTGGGGCTCATGTTTCACCACCCTGTTCGGGCACATGTTCGTAAAGTGGTTGGGATCACTACATGCGAAGCAGACTCTGGCGTTGACCGCGGATGCCTGAGCCGCTTGTTGGCCTTGCGGGGCTGGGAACAGAGCTTGAGTTGGCGCTTGACGGGGACCAGTACGGAAATTAGCAGTGAAGTGGTCGTACATATTGCAGTGAGCGCAAAAACGGCAGGCGAGACCCACCGGGTGATGATAAGAACATGTTGGGCAAGCCGGGTGGGGGCCTGTGTATGCGCTCTTTGCAGGCGGTGCATAGGTAATTGGTGCTGGATGGTGGTGAGACTGCTGCTGAGCCGGTACGGCTTGAAGTGGTGCATCAGTGGTGGTGGCAGCACAATTCTTGTTGCTGGAGCGGCTGTTGTTGTTCTTCTTCTTTCGGCGTGAGGATTTTGACGATTGCGCGGTGGCGGTTTTGGTAGCTGGTGCGGCAATGACTTAATGCAGGTTCTTCGAAGGTTTATCCCAAAACCCAGCTTTTACTCGCTTGTCGTTGATTTCAGCGGCCAGCAAGTAAGTTTCTTCGATCGTTGCTGTCTTTGCGGCATGCACAAAATCCGCAACACAGTCGGGTAGAGATCGGATGTACTTCTTGATTGCCATGTCGGGCGTCTTCACTTGATCGGGTAGAGCTCAGTTCGGGATTCCTCGGACGATTTGTTCATGTTCTCGTACAGCTCACTGACGACTTGGGGTACAACCTTTGCCATTTGCTTAGTGATCATGGCAGCAAGGCGTTTGTCTGCTTGCTTTCGGCGAGCGTCTCGGGTAGCAAGAGATCCAGATGACGACATTGTCTACAACAGACATCGTCACAAGACTCAACATGACATATTCGAATCTCACCTCACAATCCTACTACTACTAAAACTCAGGAACTCAACGAAACATGTATCACATAATCACAGATTCACATAAGCACAGAGGCACATAAACACATAAGCACATAAGCACGTAGAGCATAGAAGCACATACGCATTTAATCACCAAAGGTAGTCAGAATACAGAAACCTATCATTCAAAGTCTGCTATTGTTCGAATATAGCGGTCGCGTATAACATGAGTAGTATAACATAAGTGAACAATCATAACAACTACATGGGGTACGGTCGTTCCACGAGTGGTAGCGATTTGTTAGCGTATTGAGATAGAAATGCAGTGCGAGTCGTGCGTGTCGATCGAAGTGAAAGCGAAAATCGAATAATTCTCCAAAATTAAAACACATAAGCAGGTAAACACAAATATAAAACATAAAATCGACGAATCATCGGAGTCAGCAGTTGCGGGCTCAGAACCGAAACATTTAAAAACACAAATAAATCGTCTGCGGCTATTAGACATTGACTATCCAAAGTAATTCGACTATTCTCAAGGACTTTCTGTACACATTTGACCTTCAGGACTGTGCTTTTGCCTCGATTCTTGGGCTTTGGCACGCATCCTTTCAGTCATATTGTGACTTCATGTCGTTGGAGTCCGTCGAGACTTTGGTGAGAGTCTTGAAAAAACCAAGTAAAGGTCGAAACAAATTGTCAAGGTTAGGGTTTCACCCCTGGCTTAACAACTTTGTTCCTGTTTTGATAAAGATTAGAGACGAAAATCCGCGCTAAAGTATGGATTTCACTCCTGGTTCAACGCGAATTTTTGCGTTTTATAGTTAAATACAGATCAAACAAGCAATTTAATCGAGAGATTTGCGGTTTTCACACCTAGTCTCGACTTAATCGCTTACAATTCGAGAATTCGAGTGCAGTGATAGTGTAGCATAGGCGAGAATAGCGAGAAATAGCAGGTAAGCTCACGCATAGTTCTTACTGGACATGCACGAGTCGGTCTGTTGGTTCCTAACTATAGACTAGGTCTCTAAGACATCAACCCGGACTAGGTCGAGTCTTGCCTAATTCCCTATAATTATGGCTCTGATACCAATCTGTCACACCCCAACCGATGGCGGAAACATCGGGGCAAGGCACTGAGCGAAACAGATTGTCCAGAAGTTTCCATAACAACTATCATTACCAATTAATTAAACAACATGTCCCATACCATGTCTTAAAAGATAACATAATTATTATAGAAAGGATCTAGTCAAATTGTTCTATTTCGACAACTCAGATTCTTATTACAGACAATTGTTTATTGTTTCTAGACCCTCCCTAACCTCAATTTCATCACCGCAAAGTAAAGCAATTAAGCATCCTAAGCACCTGTCACATACGTTAAAGTAAAAGTCAATACACATAGTGTAAAGGTGAGCATACAAGTTTGATAATAGCATATAGAGTTCGAAAGCGTTACGCATAACCATCATGTACACAGAGTGAAATGAGGCATGTTAGTTATAGACATGAATCTATCGATACCAATGACTGCGGGTTGACTGCCCAAGGCAGTTCGCGATACATACTCACCACCATGAGCCATGTAGGTAATTGTCCTTAACAACCCCTGAGTGAACGGGTGCTGAGTCCAAACTAATAGTACTACCGTTGCTAAGGCAGGTAGACAGCATTCCATGTGTAAACATAACAAACAAGCATTCATTTAGTCACGTATAACATGCGGTAACGGTTAGCGTTTAAAGTATTGCGTAGTGTGTTTGATGTGATTTTGTATAAGTAACGTATGTAACACCCAAAAGTGCGTAAAGCAAAAAGGGATCGAGTATACTCACAGCGATTGGTGGATTGAAGGGAGCGCTAGAGAGTAGGGTTAGCCTGAACAGATCGATATCATAACGATAAGTGACGCGTAAAACGATGCAAAGTAAAAGTGGTTCGAACATCAGTTCGATTGGATGATAGTCCGATCGGACGGCTGGTCATGCGAGTGACAGTCCGTTCGGTCGGTCATCCGGTCGGATGGCCGTTCGAGTGGATTGTTTCTTCCTTTGAGAAGGATGTGTTTGTGTATGATGGCTTGACTTTTGAAGTTTTCGTTGTAGTATTTTGAAAACATCGAAGTATCTCTACCTTTCAGGTCGGTCGATCGGACGGTCGTCCGGTCGGTCGACAACCCGATCGGTTGGATATCTTAGTGAGAACAAGTTCACAGTAGGTAGTCACTCGGTCGGACGGTTGTTCGATCGGGTGGCATTCCTCTGTGCATTGAACATGTTGAAAATTGTTTAAGTGTGGAAGTTTAAATATCTCATGATTCGAATGGCAATCCGAGCGGATGGTAGTCCGATCGGACAACAATTCGTTCAACATTCAAACTTTAAATGTTGTGCAAGTCGTTCGGTTAGTAACTCGTGCAGTTGACAACCAGTACGGTTGGCAGTCCGTTCGGACGGTGGTCCGATTGGACAGCATTCCGTCCTGGTCGTTCCGTCTATCTCACACTTGGCTGTTTTGGTCGTTTTTCGTTTTATCGAGATGTGTTGATATCGTGCTAACCAACAGAACCTCATCCTAAGCCTAGTGACCCGTTTGAACAGGAACCACCCAAGTTCAGTCGGTCCACCAGTTTAAGACGTTTGTGTCACACCCGCTCGTAGCGGAAACGCAAGGTGTGATCGGTATGGTTTTCATTGCATAAATATCGATGTACATGAACAAACTATATGAATAAAACATACTCCATTGCCATTGCCATTACATATGTGTTTCCCAAAAGAATGCAACATAAGTTGAATGTATTGGTTACAAACCATCAAATGAAAATAAGTTGTCATCGTTTTATACATCAAAATGTAAGTCTTAAAATGTCAAGACTTTGACCACTATATCACCGCAAAGAGGCGGTATATAACAGGCAAACCCTTCAATAGTTGGCATGGAGTATTGATACTTGTTTTCCTTGACTGAAATGTCTGCCAGGTCCACTAATTTCCTGAAATACATGTTAAGTTTGAAAACATCAACAAAAGTTGAGCGAGTTCATGCAGTTTAGCTGTATGAGATGTATCTGTAAAATGTGAGTTGTATAAACTGTATCTGTATGAATGATGTATAAACCGTATCCACAACATGTGAATTGTATAAAATGTATCTGTATGTATGATGTATAAACTGTATCCACAACATGTGAATTGTATAAAATGTATCTGTATGTATGATGTATAAACTGTATCCACAACATGTGAATTGTATAAAATGTATCTGTATGTATGATGTAGTATGTAAAGCGTCAATGAAATCGTTGATCATTAATGTTTCGCGAGGACATTAATATGTGTGACGAATTAGGAAGCAATCCAACCCTAGACGATTTTATGTCGACTCCTATCGACTGGGACACAAACGCACTCTTCTGTATGGGTCCACGACCAAGAGTGGGGCTCGCCAAAACCCATTAGATCTAAGCCTTTGTTCCTTGGTCCAAACTGGATTAATGGTGCTTATAGTATGGCCCTAATTCGCACATGATCTATGGTGTTTCATTACCTAACTTTAACATACGATGAACATGTATTTTCCCCGATAGTTGTAAAGTTGTAAAACATTTAAATGAATAGGGGAACATGAACTCACTGAATTGCGTCCATGAATAGAAGTAAATAAGATCTCACGTGCGGTCGTCCTGAAAAGTGTTGCGACCTACAAATGTTCTTATTTTTGTTAGACACTTCGGTCTTTGAAAAGAACTTGAGTACAAGTCTTGTGTCTTCAATATGTGTAAAACTTGTATGTCTTTACTGTTCGTTAACTGTGTATTCGATGAATGAGTTGTATAGTCGGATCTAGTCCGCTGAATTTCGTGTCTTATATGTATCAATTGTATAATTGTGTTTCCAATAATGGTATCATTGGGCCAAGCCCATGTTTTCAAGTTATTGGGCTTAAATAGTGCTGGGCCTTAAATAGTGTTGGGCCTCAATAGTGTTGGGCCTCAAATAGTGTTGGGCCTCAAATAGTGTTGGGCCTTAAATAGTGTTGGGCCTCAAATAGTGTTGGGCCTCAAATAGTGTTGGGCTTCAATAGTGTTGGGCTTCAATAGTGTTGGGCTTCAATAGTGTTGGGCTTCAATAGTGTTGGGCTTCAATGTTATTGGGCCTTGGCCCATATGTTTGGTATTGGGCTTAGCCCATGTGTTTATGTTAAGCCCATTATGAAGATAAGCCCATTAAGAAAAATAGCCCATTAAGTAAAATAGCCCTTTAAGTAATATAAGCCCATTTGTTATAAAAATAGCCCACTAGTGTAATAAGCCCATTTATTTTTATAAAAACCTTTTTATAAAAATTTTCTAAGTATACTTGTTAGTAAATAAACATACTAGTGTTTATAAGTTTATAAACATCCGAAATTTGTTATCGATAGGATACTTATATTTCGTGTCGATAAATCGTCTAAACGTCGTAGTAACTCCCCGGATTGGCAATTCACTTATGTAGTCGTCCGTCGTTCATTTTGACCATAATTGGTGTCCGATTATTCGAATCGTCCGTAACTCGTTTTAAGGCGTAATTATGTGAAGTCTTATAAGACTTTGATTATTATGTATCATGTGTTCATTATTACCATTGTAATAAAGTTCCTATCTTTGATATATATAACTAATACCATCAAATAATCACATAGCACATAAGTTGTTAAATCACCAAATATATATTTTTCAAAATATATATATATATATATATATATATATATATTTCTCTTGTCTAAATACAACCAAAAATGTTGTTACTTTATAAAATAAAGTTTTTATGAAAAATGGCTATATAACCTTTGTATTTTATTCTAACCATGTTTTATAAACATATCATTTTCTTTATCAAATCACCACCAATTTACTCTACAACTTAACTAAACATATGAGACTTTTATAACATGAAATTATCAAGATGATATCCAAATCATGTAGGGTTTTAACCATGATTATTTCATATGCTAACAAGTTCAAAAACCAAGTTTAATTTTAGTTTTAACAACTTTTATAAAAATCTCTAGTTGTATGTTACTTTTTATAATCTTGTGAGAGTATTGTTTTTAACCAAAAACCTTATATATTTTCACAAGATCAATAGTTATGATCATCCATTAATCCTTTATGTTAAAAACCCTTTAACATAAACATGCATAATTTTTAGATCATAACTTAAAACATCTTCTAATAATTTATTTGCATCATAAACATCATAACAAGACTAAATAAGCATATATCAAGTCTTAGATCATAATATAAACAATCATAATTATATCATGATTTTTATCTTTGCTTCTTTGTATTTTTCATGCTTATTATGTATGATTACATGGTTATTATTAGTAATAATAACAATCATAAACTTAATATATTTGCATAAAAAAAATAGATATAGAAGCTTACTTCTAGCACTAGGCTAGGGATGATCTTAGAAGATTATTAAGAACTAATAAGATGATGATCTTGATGGTAGAACACTTTTGTATGGATGAAAACCCTTCCTTTTACTTCCAATAGCTTTAGATCACCTTATGTTACTTGGAAATCCATGTTGATCATGAAGGAGATGATAAAAATAATTGGGTTTTTGGATGGTGTTCTTGGTGAAAAGATGAAGATTGAAAGAGTTCTTATGTGTGTGAAAGATAAGGTGAAAAGTATGATAAAATGCTAGTAATGTTTAATGAGATAAGTGTTATAATTATCCACCAACATCATCCACTTGTAACTTAACAAAAATATCTAGATATTAAACACATGGTTAAGTAATGTGGGGCCCCCTAATTTCGGCCCATATGTGGGGGGGGGGGGTACCTTATGTGGTAAAAATAACTTAGTTATTTTTTTTAGATTTCAAAAGAATATAAAGATGTAAGCCTTTAGGTGTTTAGGTTTTGCAATTTTCCGAGATGTTTCTCGACCTATAATGATCATAAACTAGCTTTACAAGACCAAAAATAATAACCACTAGTTCGCTACATGTGCCAAAATATAGTTCGGCTAGATGTTTAGCGCTCGTTTCGCAAGTAAATAGCCGAAAGGCACGCTTACGGAAGTTGTAGGAAAAATTCCAGTTATGTATGAAATGGATATTCCATAATTATTTTTATATGAAATTGGTGTCTAAACATCAATTTTTGCATCTTGTAATAATATACAATTGCTGAATTTTGCGGAAAATTCATGAAATGGTCACTTTTAGCGCATTTCGGACAGTTTTTAGTGCTACCGGACATCGGTAAAATATTAACCAAACTCTTGTATTCCCATAAAGGGTTTAATATATAATTGATATTGGACTCTCATCCGAGTCCTAAAGATGTCATTTTAGATGTTTTCTGCGGATCCGGAGTTTTCGTCAGCACTCTAGTTCACTAGGCACTACTCTAGTTGTTTCGGTGAATTGTTTGCACTATTTCAAATGTACCCAATGAAATGAATCATGTGCATCATAATTGAATATTCCATGAGTTTTCTAAGATGTATATCATGTAATCATGCAGTCCGAATATTCAAAACACATACTTGTATAATGTAAATCATTGTTTTAAATGTAAGTAATTTACCCGAAAGTGGCAGTTGTCACATTCTCCCCCTGTTATTGAGAATTTCGTCCCGAAATTCAAGCTGAGTCATCCTATACAGGAGACTACTCGAACAGGTGAGAGTATTTGGCTTTGATTTAATGTTCACGTTCCCAAGTATACTCGGGTCCGTGTCTAGAGTTCCAACGTACATTTTAATAATTTGATACAACTCCTCCATGATTTCTAGACTTTACAGTCCATGACTTCAACAGGTTCTTTAGTGAATTGGAGTTTGTCGTCAATGTGAATAGAATGATAACGGTTGCTTGTGTTGGACTCTATTTAAGATTCGACACATGAAACGTGTCGTGCACACTGTTAAGTTCATCTGGTAACTTCAACTTGTAGGCAACAGTGCCAATCTTTTCTATGATTTCAAATGGTCCAATGTAACGTGGGTTAAGCTTTCCACGTTTACCGAACCTCGCTACGCCTTTCCAAGGCGAGACTTTCAACAAGACTTTGTCTCCAACCTCGAAAGATAATGGTTTTCGTCTTTTATCTGTGTAGCATTTTTGTCGATCGCGAGCCGTCTTGATACGGTCTCGAGTCTGAAAGATTTTATTTGTAATCTCTTGGACTAATTCCTGACCGATTAGTTGTTTATCGCTCGCTACCGCCCAACATAGCGGAGAGCGACACTTTCGACCACATAGAGCTTCAAACGGTGCAGCTTATATAGTAGTATTGTAGCTGTTATTGTAGGAAAACTCAACTAAAGGTAGATGAGTATCCCAATTGCCGCCTAAATCTATAACACATGCACGAAGCATATCTTCGAGTGTTTAGACTGTCCGTTCGCTCTGGCCATCAGTTTGTGGATGAAAGGCCGTACTTAGATTCAAATGAGATCCAAAGGCCTGTTGAAATGATTTCCAAATTCTAGAAATAAAACGACCGTCTCGGTCTGAAATGATTGAAATAGGCACTCCATGACGAGCCACTATTTCTTTGAGATAGAGTTCCGCTAGTTTTTCAGAATTATCCTTCTACCAAATCGGTAAGAAGTGCGTGGACTTTGTTAGTCTATCGATGATTACACATATCATGTAGTGACCTCTTGAGGTCCTGAGTAACTTCGTAATGAAGTACATCGATATTTGTTCCCATTACCAAACGGGAATCTCGGGTTGTTGTAACAAGTCCGAGGGATTTTGCTACTCGACTTTTACTCTCGCGCAAGTCAAGCATTCTCTGATATAAGTCGCGATATCACTTTTGAGGTTAGGCCACCAGTAGTATTCTTTCACTACTTAGGCCTATGTGCTTCCTCAAAATATCATCTCGAAGGCCGCCAAAGAATAGAACCCAATTTCGACTCATAAGGTATAAAGTTCCATCTTCTTTACACTAATTGTTTCTTCATGCCTCGAAGTGTTTCTGCTTGAATATGCTCTTCCTTGAGCGCTTGTGAATCATCTTCACTAATGCTTGAACTCTCAGTGTTCTAACTCGTTCCTTGCGGCTCAAGGCATCTGCTACAACATTTGCTTTGCCCGGATGGTACTTTATTTCACAATCATAGTCGTTCAACAATTCAAAAAAACATCGTTGACGTATATTTAATTCTTTTTGGTTGAATATGTGTTGAAGACTTTTATGATTCGTGAAAATATTGCATTGAGTACCATATAGATAATGTCACCATAATTTTTAAAGCGAATACCACCGCGCCTAACTCAAGGTCGCGTGTGGTATAGTTCTTCTCGTGAACTTTTTAATTGGCACGACGTGTACACAATAACTTTTTCACGTTGCACGAGTACGCAACCCAATCCATGATGCGAAGCATCATAGTCTACAACAGAGTCATCGGTATCGTCGGATAATGATAAGATTGTAAAATGATATGCACCAATCTTAAGAATAAGTTGTAAGGCTATATCTTGTTTTTCGATTTGGGGCGAATTTATTGTCTTTAACAACTCTAAAATGGTTCTCAAATGTTGCTCATGTTCATCAGTCGATCGAGAGTATATCAATATGTCGTCAATAAACACTATGACGAATTTGTCGAGATACGGCTTGCACACACGATTCATTAAATCCATGAAGATCGCTGGTGCATTTGTTAAACCAAAAGGCATAACGAGAAACTCGTAATGACCGTAACGAGTCTTAAAAGCCGTTTTCGGTATGCTTTCCTCTTGAATTCGTAACTGATGATACTCCGATCGTAAGTCTATCTTAGAGTAGAGGCTAGAACCTTTCATAAACCATTTGAGTTAGTTGGAAATTTATTTGTAACATGGTTTAGAAATATGAATTTTTCATTCATCGAAATGTTGTGCAGTTTTGCAAAACTTGCGTGTCTTTCCACCCCCAAAACCTTTATAAAGATGTATAATGGTAAAGAGTGGGGGTTATGAACTCACAACATCCTTATTCGGTCAACTACAAGGTTCAGAAGGTGCTAATCGACATGGAGTTTTGGCTACGAGTGCGGCTCCCGGTACCAAGTCGATGTGAAACTCGTCTTGTTGATATGGTGGTAGTCCTGGAAAGACTTCAGGAAATTATTTTTATCAAAAGAATATTTGTTAGCTGTGGCCCAACGGCCTTCTTGTCTACAACAAGTGCTAGAAAGGCAATACAACCTTTCCGTAAGCACTTCTAAGCCTTCATGCAATTGATGTTCCGCAATGGGGTGTCGCGCTTCTCTCCATGTATCACAAGTGTCTCTTCGTTCAGTAGTGGTAGGCGAATGATCTTCTCGTGATATAAGACTTTGGCTAGGTTATCGGATAACCAATCCATGTCAACCACTACTTCGAAACTACTCAACTGAACAGGGAAGAGATCGATATTGAATTTCAGCTCTAGACTCGACTAGTTTACCGTTTGCCAATTCTATAGAATGAGGAGACGTCTAGCTTGCTTGACTCTAGGCCAAGTACATTTTGAATTTTATGTAGTGAAAAATTCACTGTATAATTTTAGATGTAGAACAATCCAGTTCCAATGTTTAGATGTAGGATAACCCGATCCATATGTTTAGTTGTTGGATAACCCAACCATATGTTTAGATGTAGGATAACCCAATCCCTAATTGTAGCTAGGACAATCCCGTCCCTAGCCATGAAACTCATGTATGTGAAATGTTGAGATGAAGCTAAAATTGCCAATTGTATAAAATAACATGGATGTGAAATGTTGACGAATAGGATACATACCGGTGGCCCTTAATGATTTGATATGTCTCAGCTAATTACCCATTAGCTAACTTGATATAGTAATGTGTGTCCAACATGACTCTAATTCTAGTATATGCTTAACATTTAAAAGCAATAGCTAAGCTCAGTGTTGGTATTAAAAGAATTGATACATGATAATCGTAGAGTGTACGTACTCATGACTTCATTTCTCTCATGGCGAGAGTTATTGTTTGAGTTATCGAGGTAGGTAGGGATGATGCGGTTATGCTTCGGATCTCCGAGGCTAAACCTAAAATATATCACTCAGTGTGTTTGAATTCGGGTGTTTCCCAGTATGGAACAACCCTTGAGATATCGTGAAAGCATCAAGTGTAACCAACAATATTAGCTCCAGTTATGATCGAGTTCTTTTATAAAATCATATGAAAATAGATATGAAAATCAGATGATATAAAAGAATGATGTATGGTTAAATAAATAACCAATAAAAATGTAGTGTATAAATATATCATGTCTTGAAATAGAATATTATGTCTTGTGTAGAAGATGTCGCGTCTTGTGCAAAAATGTCATGTCTTGTCTTTGTCGAAGAGATTTGAATAACACCACGATATGCAATATAACATAAGCACTTATATATAGGAAGTACCAGCGGCGTATCCACCATGCTTTTATTATATTACACACATCTCATCCCTTACAAATAACCACCAAAAATGTCTTGTGTAAACCAACATCAAATGATATGTATAACAATGTCTTGCGTAACAATGTCATGTATAAACCATGTCTTGTGTAAAAGCAATAGTTTTCAACACATAACTTTTAACTTAAACAATTGATTCTTTTGGCGCCATGATCTTTTTAATACACACAATTAAAAGAATCTAGACATTTATTTGAATAAATAAAGTCTATCATGTGCCCAAGAATGAAGAATACAATCAATCGGTCATGGAAACCTCAAGACCATATTGTTCATATATGTTTGAATAAATGATAATGTGGATAACCAAAACCAAAAGGTGTAATGCCTCTTGCGTGTATTGGTCATATGTTTAAATGGAAAAAAAAATAATTCGTTGAGGAGGGGAAACCAACCAGTGGTCTTCGTCTATATAATATGTATTCCCTACTCTATGGACCTCGATCGTCCTAAATAGAGAAAATCCTTTGTCTTACTTGTCCATGTGACAATTATGGTAATAGTGCTTGAGTTTCACGAGCTCTAGCAAGATTATTAGAATCTCCAAAAATGTAGAATAGAATGTAATGAGGGAGTTGCAGCATGGCGCATGCCATACTATCCCTTGGAAAAAGAAAAATGTCAAACGACGGAATTTATTGTATCACTTCCAATAAATATGATAAGGTGGAATATGATAAAGTAAGGTAAGGTAAAGTAGAATAAAGTGTCATAGACACCCTGAAACCAACCCATGTTCAAGAATTTCGAGAATGTTGAGGAAAATCCTCCATGAGTAGCTAACACGTTTTATTCGTTTAAATGACTAGTCTCAACTGAAACGTGATATAGATCGAATGTTAGGTGTGAACAAATACTTGTCGTCTTCCTGTATTGTATTGTATTGTATTGTATGGTATTGTATTGTATTGTATTGTATTGTATTGTATTGTATTGTATTGTATTGTATTGTATTGTATTGTATTGTATTGTATTGTATTGTATTGTATTGTATTGTATTGTATTGTATTGTATTGTATTGTATTGTATTGTATTGTATTGTATTGTATTGTATTGTAGGGTGTTATACTAACCACCACAGTTCGTGTTCTAATAGATAAGAAACATTGAATCTCGAATAATAATTTAAGAATTTGAACGAATAATGATCATTAGCTTGGCCCGCAGAGTCCACCAGAATTCCCATGCACTACAAGTTGTTATTACGTAGGCCTCCGTAATAATAAATTGCCTTGCATGGTCACCCTAGCGTTCTCTCGTACAAAACAACCGATCAGTCAGAGGGGGGACACTATTGTCTATATACCTTCAACATAGGAGGGACCTTCGTGATAACTCACGTGTCAACGTCCGTTGTTGTTACTCGCAGGACGGTACGACGTTAGATGAAATAGAAATGGAAAGAATCTGTAATAATAACAATTGAAGAGGCACCTTCAAGATGAGTACTTCATCTTCCTTGTAAGGACAAGAGTATATCCACCTTGATTAGTATGAGTCACATGGATCTCGTCCCACTAATGGAGTTGTTGTCCAAGGTTACCACCTTCGCCTCATCGTCATTATCATGGTCAGGCATCTCAGCATTCGCGAGAAAGCAACCATATTTTACGGAATTAAGTTTAAGATTTCACTTAGGAATCATGTTCGCCATAAGCTCCGCAATAGACATGAGGTCGATATTTTCACCGTGTGAGTAAAGAATAATAATAGAGTTTGAAGTCGAAGGTATTTTGTTCTTGGCAAAATATTTCATGCAACATATATATGAACCACCTATATATATAATCATGTAAATCCTATCAATCAAGGATTTCTATCTTGTATAAGCTGAACCAGTAAACTGTTTATAATGCATAAACTGATAATGTATTGTATTGTAGGCACATAGTCTATTAATGTATTGTGTCTGTTTCTCATAGACTTCACCCATGGAAATGTCCTCGCTTGATTTATGTGAAATGAATTTTTGCTGTAGTGGACCTTGAAAAAAAATGTTTATGCAATGAAAACCTTTTGACTTGTCCAATTTTATTTATTATCTGTTCAACATGAACAAGAGGTTTTCGTGAGAGATCCCTAGTGATTGTAGACTTAGACTCGAGAAAGAATCCTGGTTCACTACAATCAATGCTCTGATACCAATCTGTCACACCCGCTCGTAGCGGAAACGCAAGGTGTGATCTGTATGGTTTTCATTGCATAAATATCGATGTACATGAACAAACTATATGAATAAAACATACTCCATTGCCATTGCCATTACATATGTGTTTCCCAAAAGAATGCAACATAAGTTGAATGTATTGGTTACAAACCATCAAATGAAAATAAGTTGTCATCGTTTTATACATCAAAATGTAAGTCTTAAAATGTCAAGACTTTGACCACTATATCACCGCAAAGAGGCGGTATATAACAGGAAAACCCTTCAATAGTTGGCATGGAGTATTGATACTTGTTTTCCTTGACTGAAATGTCTGCCAGGTCCACTAATTTCCTGAAATACATGTTAAGTTTGAAAACATCAACAAAAGTTGAGCGAGTTCATGCAGTTTAGCTGTATGAGATGTATCTGTAAAATGTGAGTTGTATAAACTGTATCTGTAAAATGTGAGTTGTATAAACTGTATCTGTATGAATGATGTATAAACCGTATCCACAACATGTGAATTGTATAAAATGTATCTGTATGTATGATGTATAAACTGTATCCACAACATGTGAATTGTATAAAATGTATCTGTATGTATGATGTATAAACTGTATCCACAACATGTGAATTGTATAAAATGTATCTGTATGTATGATGTAGTATGTAAAGCGTCAATGAAATCGTTGATCATTAATGTTTCGCGAGGACATTAATATGTGTGACGAATTAGGAAGCAATCCAACCCTAGACGATTTTATGTCGACTCCTATCGACTGGGACACAAACGCACTCTTCTGTATGGGTCCACGACCAAGAGTGGGGCTCGCCAAAACCCATTAGATCTAAGCCTTTGTTCCTTGGTCCAAACTGGATTAATGGTGCTTATAGTATGGCCCTAATTCGCACATGATCTATGGTGTTTCATTACCTAACTTTAACATACGATGAACATGTATTTTCCCCGATAGTTGTAAAGTTGTAAAACATTTAAATGAATAGGGGAACATGAACTCACTGAATTGCGTCCATGAATAGAAGTAAATAAGATCTCACGTGCGGTCGTCCTGAAAAGTGTTGCGACCTACAAATGTTCTTATTTTTGTTAGACACTTCGGTCTTTGAAAAGAACTTGAGTACAAGTCTTGTGTCTTCAATATGTGTAAAACTTGTATGTCTTTACTGTTCGTTAACTGTGTATTCGATGAATGAGTTGTATAGTCGGATCTAGTCCGCTGAATTTCGTGTCTTATATGTATCAATTGTATAGTTGTGTTTCCAATAATGGTATCATTGGGCCAAGCCCATGTTTTCAAGTTATTGGGCTTAAATAGTGCTGGGCCTTAAATAGTGTTGGGCCTCAATAGTGTTGGGCCTCAAATAGTGTTGGGCCTCAAATAGTGTTGGGCCTTAAATAGTGTTGGGCCTCAAATAGTGTTGGGCCTCAAATAGTGTTGGGCTTCAATAGTGTTGGGCTTCAATAGTGTTGGGCTTCAATAGTGTTGGGCTTCAATAGTGTTGGGCTTCAATAGTGTTGGGCTTCAATGTTATTGGGCCTTGGCCCATATGTTTGGTATTGGGCTTAGCCCATGTGTTTATGTTAAGCCCATTATGAAGATAAGCCCATTAAGAAAAATAGCCCATTAAGTAAAATAGCCCTTTAAGTAATATAAGCCCATTTGTTATAAAAATAGCCCACTAGTGTAATAAGCCCATTTATTTTTATAAAAACCTTTTTATAAAAATTTTCTAAGTATACTTGTTAGTAAATAAACATACTAGTGTTTATAAGTTTATAAACATCCGAAATTTGTTATCGATAGGATACTTATATTTCGTGTCGATAAATCGTCTAAACGTCGTAGTAACTCCCCGGATTGGCAATTCACTTATGTAGTCGTCCGTCGTTCATTTTGACCATAATTGGTGTCCGATTATTCGAATCGTCCGTAACTCGTTTTAAGGCGTAATTATGTGAAGTCTTATAAGACTTTGATTATTATGTATCATGTGTTCATTATTACCATTGTAATAAAGTTCCTATCTTTGATATATATAACTAATACCATCAAATAATCACATAGCACATAAGTTGTTAAATCACCAAATATATATTTTTCAAAAATATATATATATATATATATATATATATATATTTCTCTTGTCTAAATACAACCAAAAATGTTGTTACTTTATAAAATAAAGTTTTTATGAAAAATGGCTATATAACCTTTGTATTTTATTCTAACCATGTTTTATAAACATATCATTTTCTTTATCAAATCACCACCAATTTACTCTACAACTTAACTAAACATATGAGACTTTTATAACATGAAATTATCAAGATGATATCCAAATCATGTAGGGTTTTAACCATGATTATTTCATATGCTAACAAGTTCAAAAACCAAGTTTAATTTTAGTTTTAACAACTTTTATAAAAATCTCTAGTTGTATGTTACTTTTTATAATCTTGTGAGAGTATTGTTTTTAACCAAAAACCTTATATATTTTCACAAGATCAATAGTTATGATCATCCATTAATCCTTTATGTTAAAAACCCTTTAACATAAACATGCATAATTTTTAGATCATAACTTAAAACATCTTCTAATAATTTATTTGCATCATAAACATCATAACAAGACTAAATAAGCATATATCAAGTCTTAGATCATAATATAAACAATCATAATTATATCATGATTTTTATCTTTGCTTCTTTGTATTTTTCATGCTTATTATGTATGATTACATGGTTATTATTAGTAATAATAACAATCATAAACTTAATATATTTGCATAAAAAAAATAGATATAGAAGCTTACTTCTAGCACTAGGCTAGGGATGATCTTAGAAGATTATTAAGAACTAATAAGATGATGATCTTGATGGTAGAACACTTTTGTATGGATGAAAACCCTTCCTTTTACTTCCAATAGCTTTAGATCACCTTATGTTACTTGGAAATCCATGTTGATCATGAAGGAGATGATAAAAATAATTGGGTTTTTGGATGGTGTTCTTGGTGAAAAGATGAAGATTGAAAGAGTTCTTATGTGTGTGAAAGATAAGGTGAAAAGTATGATAAAATGCTAGTAATGTTTAATGAGATAAGTGTTATAATTATCCACCAACATCATCCACTTGTAACTTAACAAAAATATCTAGATATTAAACACATGGTTAAGTAATGTGGGGCCCCCTAATTTCGGCCCATATGTGGGGGGGGGGGGTACCTTATGTGGTAAAAATAACTTAGTTATTTTTTTTAGATTTCAAAAGAATATAAAGATGTAAGCCTTTAGGTGTTTAGGTTTTGCAATTTTCCGAGATGTTTCTCGACCTATAATGATCATAAACTAGCTTTACAAGACCAAAAATAATAACCACTAGTTCGCTACATGTGCCAAAATATAGTTCGGCTAGATGTTTAGCGCTCGTTTCGCAAGTAAATAGCCGAAAGGCACGCTTACGGAAGTTGTAGGAAAAATTCCAGTTATGTATGAAATGGATATTCCATAATTATTTTTATATGAAATTGGTGTCTAAACATCAATTTTTGCATCTTGTAATAATATACAATTGCTGAATTTTGCGGAAAATTCATGAAATGGTCACTTTTAGCGCATTTCGGACAGTTTTTAGTGCTACCGGACATCGGTAAAATATTAACCAAACTCTTGTATTCCCATAAAGGGTTTAATATATAATTGATATTGGACTCTCATCCGAGTCCTAAAGATGTCATTTTAGATGTTTTCTGCGGATCCGGAGTTTTCGTCAGCACTCTAGTTCACTAGGCACTACTCTAGTTGTTTCGGTGAATTGTTTGCACTATTTCAAATGTACCCAATGAAATGAATCATGTGCATCATAATTGAATATTCCATGAGTTTTCTAAGATGTATATCATGTAATCATGCAGTCCGAATATTCAAAACACATACTTGTATAATGTAAATCATTGTTTTAAATGTAAGTAATTTACCCGAAAGTGGCAGTTGTCACAGTTTGTTCTTGGTTAATCCCGGAATCGGTAATCTCGTGGATAGAATACGGATCTCGAACCAACACAACCACAGTAATGAGTAGTCAGCCGGCACAAGCCCTGATTCTATCGGTTTTGAATGCACTGAGTGTAAAAGAGTTGAAAGAAAGTTGGAAACCATCTTTCATTCCTTTTCATTGCGAATATGTTTAGATCTTTGAAAGATCTTTGTTTGTTTATGTGGAAATCGGTTAGATCTAAGATGTTCTTGGTGGATTGAGGCCAAAACATGAAGTTCTTGAAGAACACATGATGACGTCATCCTAGAACACCTTGAATCTTGATGATTTCACGGTTAAAAGTTAAGATTCAAAAGATAGAAAGGTGTAGGAGTGCGTGTAGATTAAGAAAGTACAAGATTTAGGACGAGATCTTACCGGAATTGCGAGAAATCGGAGAAAAAGCAAGGTGAAAGCGCTGGTCGGACGTCAGTTGCCAAAAGTAGAAAGTTTGAAAGTGACAAGGGGCATTTATAGGGTTACCCAAATTGGAAAGGAGTGGAGAGGGCTGGACGATCGGCTAGGCAGTCCGATCGAACAGCCTGACCGATCGAACGGCTGGTCGATCGGCCAGTCACCTGGTCGATCGGTCGCTTGGTTCGAGTGTTTGGCGTGAGGAGTTTTGTCGTTTCGATTTTGATTGTGAGCATTGCGATGCGTTAGAGTTCCCTAGTCAAATTACTTTTAATCCCAACTACTCATATCTTGCACTATCTCTTCTCCCCCAATTATCATACCGTTTCGATTGCGATTGAGTTCGATTGCGTTTCGATTGATCACCACATAAACATTAATAAACATGCACAAGTAACACATAGAGGGCACACTCACACATAAACAGCATTTCAGACCTGCGATTCAGGTTGCGATTCGTATTACCATTCGATGTCGATTTGATTAGCATAGTTTGATTATCGTTTAGTTAACTTTATCGCATTGTTACTTCCTATAGTCCACAGTCGTAAGTCGATTAGATAGCGAATAACACATGTCGATTACTGCGATTATTGATAGTTACTCCACATAATACAACTAAAATATACACATAAAAGAAATTACTACAAGTCAAGTCGTGCGATCGGTCATTGACTTTGACCTTGAATTTGACTTTGACTTCCCTGAGAACACGGGGTGTTACATTTTCTCTTTGTTGTTCGAACGGAGACGTTGAATTGCCTCCCTCGCCTGTTCCTCCTCTATTGCTCGAAAGGTTTTACAAAAGAGTTATTTCTGAAAGCTGCAATTTCATGAATAATATTCGAGCATATAACATGATATTTACCTTCACATCCCTTGGTGGCAAGGTTTCTAAAACTTTTCAAAATACCAAAAGTCCTTATGTTTTTGGATTACAAGGACAAAATTACCATCGCATTGGTAGCCTGCTACCGAATGATGGTGAAGAGCCCAAATTTTCACAGCTTTATATTTATGATTCCCAAAACGAGGATTATAACCGTCAAAAGGCTGTAAGGTAAATTAAGCATTCACTAAATACTGATTCATGTCAAGTTTTTTATATATATCTGCTATATATAATAATGTCATTTTTTACACAGTGTCGAGGAAGGTTCGAAGACAAACACTAAACAAGACCTTGATCTTGCCATCATATCCAGTCTTAAAAAAATGTTGGATTCTTGCAATCCACTTGTGAAGTCATTTAGAATGGTACGAGATTGTTTTAAAGAAAATGATTGGCAAAATGTAAGACTCAAGCTCATTGGAACAAGGGATAAGGATGGTAGAATTTTTAACTTGCCCACTGCTGAAGAAATTGCTGCATTAATAATTGGTGATTTTGATGGAGCATTTGATAAAAGGGATATCATAGTTCAAACAAAATCAAGCGATCTTCAGAGAATTAGTGAGCTGCATCCCTCTTATCTTGCATTGCAATATCCACTTATCTTCCCATATGCAGAAGATGGATTTAGACTTGGTATTAAACATCGAGGTGTTTCAGTTGATTGTGATATACTTAGAACCAGCACCACAATGAGAGAATTTTTTAGTTACATAATACAAGACAGAGCCAACCAATTTTCGTTGTTACTTAATGCCCAAAAGCTATTCCAACAGTTTTTGGTTGATGCGTATAAAATGATAGAATCTGCACGGTTAGCTTACATAAAGACACAACAACCCAAACTTAGAAGTCAAACGTTTAAGAATTTAAATCAAAGTGTTGAAAGTGGAGAAAGCGATGCGTCAAATTATAGAAAACAAATTTTGTTGCCATCATCATTTACCGGTGGATTGAGATATATGATGCAAAAGTATCTAGATGCTATGGCAATCTGCAAAGCTGTAGGATATCCGGATCTCTTCATAACAGTCACTTGTAATCCCAATTGGCCTGAGATTTATAGGTGTTTAAAAGAAAAACAGTTGAACCCTCAAGATAGACCAGATACTATCGCACGGTTATTCAAAATTAAAATCAATCATCTAATTCAAGATTTCAAGAAACATAAATTATTTGGTGAGATACAAGCAAGTAAGTCATTGTAAAATGTTTTAATTAATTTCTCAAATAATACTTTTACTAACACTTTTTTTGACGTAATATTTCAGTTATTTATACAATCGAATTTCAGAAACTTGGTCTACCTCATGCTCATATATGTGTGTTCTTAAGTGCCGAGAGCAAGTTTCCAACTGCTAAAGAAATTGATTTGGTTATTAGTGCTGAAATACCTGACAAAGAGACGGATGCTGTGTCACACCCCGACCCGCAGCGGAATAGGTGATCGGGGCATGATTGGGTTGACTTGAGAGCTTATGACTTGCTATTGCGTGTTTTAAATAATAATTTATTCATAACAAATGTTTCATGAGACAATTAATTCAAATAAACAATTACAAATATGACATTGATCATAACCACTAAGCTACATTTATTCGTTTCTTGTTAACTAAGGCCCATCCTATGTCCAATCTTCTCTTCAAGCATGTTCACCTGTATCATGTGTAAAATAGTTTTTGGGTCAACAAAGGTTGGTGAATAGATCTTTATTTGTTTTTGTTAAACTTTAAAAGTTTATTTTATTTTATTTGATAAAAATTATTTAACATGCAATATTAAGTGTAATAGGTGACATAAATCAATTAATCCAATTTTCAACCAATCCATATGTAAATAATGTAACATGACATAACAAACCATAAGAAATGAAACAATGATGCGATTCAAGCCCCGAAAGGCGAAAAGCGATACTATCAAACCATGATGCGATTCAAGCCCCGAAAGGCAAAAAGCGATACTATGATGCGATTCAAGCCCCGAAAGGCGAAAAGCGAAACAATTATGCGATTCAAGCCTCGAAAGGCGAAAAGCGATACTATGAAACCATGATGCGATTCAAGCCTCGAAAGGCGAAAAGCGATACTATGAAACCATGATGCGATTCAAGCCCCGAAAGGCGAAAAGCGATCCTATGATGCGATTCAAGCCTCAAAAGGCGAAAAGCGATACTATGAAACACCTGACACAAAGTGGTAAACACATATAGCATATGAATGATAACATGTAATGCACGTACGAAACAGACCATGAGTGTCACACCCCGACCACGTGAAACATCAAAACGTGGCGGAAACGTCGGGGAGTGTAGTAACAGAATCATTGTTTCATAACACATGGAAATTGAAATATTGTTTTATTGATTAAAAGAGTTACAATGTCTTGACAATCAAAGAAACATAACATAAATAACTAGTCTTGCATCTTTTATTGTCGCTAAGGCCCAAGTCCGCCTAAGTGTATCTTGATAAATCCTATGCATCTTATCCTGAAACACATGTGAAAATAGGTACGTCAGCATAAAAATGCCTGTGAGATACATAGGTTTTGTGAAAATAGAATTCATGACTTATGTTTAAGAAAATGTTTAGTCATGAACCTTGTAATTTGCTTTGTCTTGTAAATCATTTGAAAAGTGATAAATAAACCAAATGATATATATGTATAAAAGAATGATACATAGTTAAGTAAATATCCAAGTAAAATGAGTTTGTATTAGATAAGTTGTTTGTAAAACAATGTATTGTGAAAAGTATGTTATTTGTATAAAATGTTATATGTCTAAATTGAAATGATTCAAATAACGCTACGATATGTAATACCATACAAGCACTTATATATAGGAAGTACCAGCGGCGTATCCACCATGCTTGTATCATATTACACACGCCTCGTTACTTAAATCACTTACTCAAACCAAACCACCAAAGTAAAATGTTTATGTATAATCAAATGTCAAAATGTTTTGTGTATATAAATGTCAAAATGTTTATGTCTAATGTAAATCATGAATTGTGTATATCAATGTCAAAATGTTTATGTCTAATGTAAATCATGAATTGTGTATATCAATGTCATGTATGGTAAGTGAAATATATCAACTAAACCATATGTAAAATGCACAAAAACAAGGTATTGAAGTAAAACATGGTTTAAATCAAAGTTATGTTTTGTGGAACAAATGCATGCTATACTGATATAAACATCTATGCGGTATTGTGAAAATTCATACATCCAAGCCTTGTGACTGTAGAATAAACCCTAGCACAAAGTCTAAGGTCCACCTAGAAATGTAGTCGGATTCGGTCATTCCTTCCAATCCAAACAAACCCGGGATTTCAGGAATGGGAGTTGTCAAGTCCTATGGTACCACTACCTACTACCGAGCGGCATGATCGGTGTTAATGAATGTACATTGTCCCATTTAAACAAACCAAATGTCATACCAAAATGTAAGCATGTGATGAATAAAAAATGTACTAAGTATGCACACAATGGACATACATAGCATAAAATGTAATGTAAAACAATGTACTAAGTATGCACACAATGGGCATACATAGCATAAAATGTAATGTAAAACGATGTACTAAGTATGCGCACAATGGACATACATAGCATAAAATGTAATGTAAAAACGATGTACTAAGTATGCAACAAAGGACATACATAGCAAAAATACAATGAAATCATGTACTATAAATGTACTAATGAACATAGCAAGTATATGATGTGAAAACAGGAAAGCATGAAAGTAACAAGTAGGCACATGTGTTTCACCCCAAAACAGTTTGGAAAACGGTAAAAGAGGGGTCTATGTACTCACTTGAGATTGCTTAGTAGTCCTTGAGTAACAACCAAACAATGCTAGAGATCACGGATATCAAACGGCACCTAATATAGGTAACTACATTAATAAACCGGACCTAAATCAGAGGATCGGATAGAATTAGGGCTCGTAAACCAAATGAGTATGGGAACTCATGTAACATGGTTTAACTAAGCCTACATACTATAATGAAACCTAACCTAAGTGCTTACGACCCATTACGACCTGTTTAGGTAGCTTATGCTACTTTAACGCGTCGTTCGCGTGAAACGCGTTTGGAATGCCTAACTAGTCCTATGATAAGTAAAATATGCCTTAACATGTCTAATATTGTTACCAAATCAGTTTAGATACCAAAAGTTATGTTACATATGCTTAAAATGAATTTTGGCGTCAAAAGGGCATTTTGGTAATTTACCTAAGGCATATAAACTACCTATCATACAACTACTTAAACGAAGCAACCATAAGGTATAACCTCGGAAGGTTATTCCCTATATACTATGGTCACCTAATGTGTTTGGTCGGATCCTAATGATCGACCAAACGGGTCGGGTTCGAAAGTATAAGCGATTGTTTAGATCGCTTACCTTACGACCCTATATAAGCACTAAACTAAAAGTGACGAGCTAAGCATGTTAAAACATGCTTAACTAAGTTTAGAAAATAGGTTTGGTATCAAAACAAATGGTTTTGATACCCAAGAGTAGTTTGGTTACAAAATACGCAATAACACGCATTTTGGCTGAAACTACGACTCGTCACTGAGCCTAGATAACGTGGTAATCAGTAGGTATCGTCACTAGGGACTATAACCATCGTGATTACGCTCACGCTATGAAGTTCAAACGAACTTCGCATTGACCATAAACTGGTCAATGCAGAAAGTCAAACAAAGTTTGACTTTAACGCTAAAACAATAAAAGAACGAAGGAACACTTACAAAGGGTCCCCGAAAGCTTTGATTTCCAATTATTTCTCAGGTATGAAGTGATAGAACACCCCAACTTAGAGAAAAAATCGGATGTCAAGTGGGTTTTGAGTTGTGATGGGTTGGGTATTTATAGGATATGGACCACCGTTAGGATCGTTTCTCGAATATCGTGCTTTGATCTCACCCGTACACTTGTTGAAACCTTATGGTACCCAAATTGGCCCCCCACCATCAGGGATTAACATGTGGCAAAGGATTTGGGAGTGGTTAACAGCTGTCAACAGCTGTTTTAGAACATTCTGATGTGCTGGGGAACCCTTACGGACCGTAAGGGTCATGGCTTACGGTCCGTAAACCAACAACTATGCAGAATTGTCAGTTTCAGTCCCTGCACCTTGTTTCGCTGCGTAACGGCACTTCTAACACCCGTCAAACCCCATTTCAAGCTCCACAATGATGTTAAGATGTAGGGAACATGAAATATGCTTGAAAACATCTCGGATGTTGGTTCGTTTGGCCGTACGGTTGCGATGTTCGCTTAATTACGACGGAATGTGCATAAGCGCGAAAAACAATCCAAATTGCGTGACGAATGGATTTTTCTTATGCCAAACACTAAAATAAAATATTTTAGTGCTTACATAAATTTTTGGCTGTCCGGATGTATTCAGAACGTAAGTTATGCGCGAAAGTGCCAACTTATGCACTTTTTGACACTTTTAGCCCCTATTGATCAATAAAGTTTATTTTAGCATACCAAACCCCTCAAAGCCTATTTCTAAGCTATGTAAAGGGTATTTAGGGTATGTTTAACTTATGATCAAGTTCCGGAATATCTGTTACAGTTCAAATTGGCATACTTTCGCAGTTTGTCAACTTTAGTCCCTGTAAGCGATTTAACTTGATTTTGCCATACCAAAGCCTTCAAAACTTATTTCTAAGTTATGTAAAGGTTTTTTTAAGGTATGTTAAGCCTATGTCACTATTCCAGAGTGTTTGTTGCATTAAACTGGTTATATTTACGCATCGGTGCGCATATAACCTTCCAGAAAGCGATATAGAGTTTGAAATCGAACAAGAATTGATATGTGCAAATGATACACACATTTATACAAACCCCAAGTATGAAATATAATATTTCATTGGTTTGGTATTTTTTTTGATGGCCGTGAAGGCACAGGTGTCACAGTCTCCCCTACTTTAGGAAATTTCGTCCCGAAATTTTATTTAGAGGAAACTTGTGAGAGTTTGAAACATGAAGTTGAAAAGATCGAACAACACTGGTTAGAGTTCTTGAACTTCTAGTAACTTTAAATAACATCATGCTTACAATGTAGGAGGGATACTTATATACAAGTATATGAAGCGTCATTGGTGCGTCCACCGTACCTCCATTACATCATTCTCATTTTGTTATTGTTGTCACTATCGGTTCTTACACATAATAAATCTTACTGGGTTTCTGTGCACTAAATTTCATAATTATGTACGCGTCCATAATTACACAATTCCTTGCATAGTCCACACAGTCTGTTTTATAATGTGTAGGGGAAAACCAAATGAACAAACCTGTGATGAGTGTGACTAGACCACCATAGGGTCCCTTTTATTAAATCAATAAATGATTTTAATAGACAACCAAGGAGTCCTTTCAGCTTATATCATCACATGTCATTGTTAACCATATTTTTGAATCAATCCTTTTTACTAGACCCCTAAAAGGGTCTCTTATGAATCATGGAGTGGTACTATATAATCCAAGGGTCTTAACTATTACGTAGAAGCCCATTAAGGATTTAAGGTAGTACCTTTTTGAATATCCTACTACGAATCCCTCATATGAAGATATGAAAGATTCTACGAGGATTTAGATAACGAATATCCAGAGTATACAAAAACACAAAATGCATAAAAGAAAACACAAGATGCATAAACACATAGTCATATAACCACAAAGATTGTTTATCTAGATCTTTAATTTGTTAATTTGTTTTGCTAACAGAGCACATGTATTTAAAGCACACTAGGAATCCATCTCGTGGATTTCATTTGGTACTTTAAACATTATCAAGAATCTAACTATGAAGATAGAAAGATCTTAAAGAGGAAATTCGATTTCGATTGTAAGGAACCGAAATGTTCGAATTAAGGTACACAAGGAATCCAATTAAGGATTCTGATTTAAATGACAATTATCCACAAGGATCTAATTGTGAAGATAAAAACAACCCATATGGATTTTAGAAGTTGAAGATGTTTTGAAACCTGTTTTGAAACCTTGCACTGGATGTGCTTAAGTCAAAACATGAAGTAAAAATGCTTATGAAGTTGGGATGCTAGATATGTCAAGGCCACATATGAAGCAGAATTTGAAAGTTAAGTCAATGTATGAGGAAAATATTTTGAAAACTATGCATGGGGTTTCTTTTTAAAAAAAAATGTGTTCAATGTTTTTGAAACCTTATGCATAATACTTTTGAAATCATAAAGTAGGTGTACTAGGTAGGTATATTTATAAAATGTTTTAAAATCATGCGAGATGAATTTTGAAATTATGTATAAGGTTTTTGAAAACATGAATGATGCTTTTGAAATCATGCACTTGATAAAAAAAATATATTGTATTAATATGGTTTTCAGGCTATATGAGACATTTTGAAATCATGAAGGTTGTTTTTGAAAATATAGACAAAGCTTTGTGTATTTGTTATGTTAAGTAAATACACTATATATAAAAAAAATGTTTTCGAACTATATATAGAATGTTTTGAAATCATGTAGGTTGTTTTGAAAACTTATGTTATGCAAGTTGAAAAAAATCAGAACGTAACGGGTATGAGATTTGAAAATTTTCCTTGGTTATCTAAACAAGGATTCAAAGGCACAGATGTGCAAAAGCACGATTACTCATAATGTCACTTTATTTCCTGTACTTCGTTTCTTAGAATAAAATGAGTACTTATAATTTTCCAAGGGAATCATGAGCAAACGCAAGAATGGAAAATTCGCAAGAGCAGTTTGTAAGGAACATAGTTCCTTGATGTAGGTATCATAGGGAAACGTCATACACACATATAACTACACTTGTACATCAGAATTGTGAACAACGATTTATTTATAAGCAAAACAGATTGTTTCACATTACAAGAAAATAGAAGAAACAAAAGCATAAGGCAACAACATCTTCTAATCAGCCAACTGCTCATCCGTGGGTTGGATTTGCCTTAGCAAGCTTCGGGCATTTATTCACGAAATGACCCATCTTGCCACAGTTGTAGCACGATCCAGGCGGAAAGTGAGCTTGAGCAGGATTAGCTTGTGGTTGATTTGGACCACCTCGGTTTGAGTTACATCGACAAGCACTTGCCAGGTGACCAACTCGCCCACATGATACACACCGACGACACTGTAAGTGAGCTTGGTGATGCCCATTACATTTGTCGCATATTGGTGCTGTTCCCTTGTATTGCTTCTTAACAGGTGGTGTTGCCACCCGGATGGGTCCTGCTTGATTTGAGCAAACCCTTGCTGTATGACCTATAAGTCCACAAATCTGGCATTTGCGGCACTTCACACTAGCATGATGATGAAGGTTACATTGGTTGCACAAGGGTGCAGTTCCATTGTATGGCTTCCTAGCAGGGGGTTGAGCTGGTTGGTTGGGGATGGCTTGACCATTGTGAGCGACCACGGCGAAGTTCTGAGAAGCCTTTCGCTTCTTTGACCTCTTAGGGGATCCAGTCTGTTCATCCATGGTCTTTGATTCCTTGATTGGTTTTTTGGCTGGTGGTGCAGGCTTGACTTCTGCTTCCTTTGGTGGCCCTTGAGTGGCTTCATTGTTGAGACGAGACATGGCAATGCCTAATTCAACAGTCTTTAGAATTACTTTTCCTATTCGCTGGGCAAATTTGGCAGTCTGCTCGGATATCCGCGCATCGTTGCGATGAAGAGACATTCTGGAGAAAATGAAGGATATAGGAGGAAACAAATGAAATGTTATCGGTAAATAAAACAAAATGACAAAGCATAGAAATTGCGATCATTTGTTTGTTACCTAAGGCAAACAAATGAGACGGTGACTAATCAAAGTAAGCGGGCCATATTAATGTATCGCGAAGACATGCTTTAGCCTATAAGTGGACACTCACCCCAAGAATTCCCAGGTAAGAGTGACTGGTCCGATTATGTGGATTTGTACGAACACTCTAGCCTTAGACAGAAAACTCAGAGTACAGGCATCCACTCTTCCAGATTGCACGTGTTCACACTATAAGACCCAAACTTTGACGAGGTTTTGAAAATTCAAAGGGGTTCAAAACCATATAACAGAGGGTTCAAAACCTAGTAATCAATCATCCTAGAACAGATGATTAGTTTTCAAAGCGGTTTTGAAATTTATGTTCTTGTTGCGGTTGTCACTTAAGTATAGGTGATGGTATTGTTTTATGTCTAAACGCAAGTAAACTCGCGTTAGGGTCCTAGGAAGGTTATAGACTAGGTCAAAGCATTACTAATAACCTAATTCCCTATAACCATGAGCTCTGATACCAACTTTTTTGTCACACCCCGACCACGTGAAACATCAAAACGTGGCGGAAACGTCGGGGAGTGTAGTAACAGAATCATTGTTTCATAACACATGGAAATTGAAATATTGTTTTATTGATTAAAAGAGTTACAATGTCTTGACAATCAAAGAAACATAACATAAATAACTAGTCTTGCATCTTTTATTGTCGCTAAGGCCCAAGTCCGCCTAAGTGTATCTTGATAAATCCTATGCATCTTATCCTGAAACACATGTGAAAATAGGTACGTCAGCATAAAAATGCCTGTGAGATACATAGGTTTTGTGAAAATAGAATTCATGACTTATGTTTAAGAAAATGTTTAGTCATGAACCTTGTAATTTGCTTTGTCTTGTAAATCATTTGAAAAGTGATAAATAAACCAAATGATATATATGTATAAAAGAATGATACATAGTTAAGTAAGTATCCAAGTAAAATGAGTTTGTATTAGATAAGTTGTTTGTAAAACAATGTATTGTGAAAAGTATGTTATTTGTATAAAATGTTATATGTCTAAATTGAAATGATTCAAATAACGCTACGATATGTAATACCATACAAGCACTTATATATAGGAAGTACCAGCGGCGTATCCACCATGCTTGTATCATATTACACACGCCTCGTTACTTAAATCACTTACTCAAACCAAACCACCAAAGTAAAATGTTTATGTATAATCAAATGTCAAAATGTTTTGTGTATATAAATGTCAAAATGTTTATGTCTAATGTAAATCATGAATTGTGTATATCAATGTCAAAATGTTTATGTCTAATGTAAATCATGAATTGTGTATATCAATGTCATGTATGGTAAGTGAAATATATCAACTAAACCATATGTAAAATGCACAAAAACAAGGTATTGAAGTAAAACATGGTTTAAATCAAAGTTATGTTTTGTGGAACAAATGCATGCTATACTGATATAAACATCTATGCGGTATTGTGAAAATTCATACATCCAAGCCTTGTGACTGTAGAATAAACCCTAGCACAAAGTCTAAGGTCCACCTAGAAATGTAGTCGGATTCGGTCATTCCTTCCAATCCAAACAAACCCGGGATTTCAGGAATGGGAGTTGTCAAGTCCTATGGTACCACTACCTACTACCGAGCGGCATGATCGGTGTTAATGAATGTACATTGTCCCATTTAAACAAACCAAATGTCATACCAAAATGTAAGCATGTGATGAATAAAAAATGTACTAAGTATGCACACAATGGACATACATAGCATAAAATGTAATGTAAAACAATGTACTAAGTATGCACACAATGGGCATACATAGCATAAAATGTAATGTAAAACGATGTACTAAGTATGCGCACAATGGACATACATAGCATAAAATGTAATGTAAAAACGATGTACTAAGTATGCAACAAAGGACATACATAGCAAAAATACAATGAAATCATGTACTATAAATGTACTAATGAACATAGCAAGTATATGATGTGAAAACAGGAAAGCATGAAAGTAACAAGTAGGCACATGTGTTTCACCCCAAAACAGTTTGGAAAACGGTAAAAGAGGGGTCTATGTACTCACTTGAGATTGCTTAGTAGTCCTTGAGTAACAACCAAACAATGCTAGAGATCACGGATATCAAACGGCACCTAATATAGGTAACTACATTAATAAACCGGACCTAAATCGGAGGATCGGATAAAATGAGGGCTCGTAAACCAAATGAGTATGGGAACTCATGTAGCATGGTTTAACTAAGCCTACATACTATAATGAAACCTAACCTAAGTGCTTACGACCCATTACGACCCGTTTAGGTAGCTTATGCTACTTTAACGCGTCGTTCGCGTGAAACGCGTTTGGAATGCCTAACTAGTCCTATGATAAGTAAAATATGCCTTAACATGTCTAATATTGTTACCAAATCAGTTTAGATACCAAAAGTTATGTTACATATGCTTAAAATGAATTTTGGCGTTAAAAGGGCATTGTGGTAATTTACCTAAGGCATATAAACTACCTATCATACAACTACTTAAACGAAGCAACCATAAGGTATAACCTCGAAAGGTTATTCCCTATATACTATGGTCACCTAATGTCTTTGGTCGGATCCTAATGATCGACCAAACGGGTCGGGTTCGAAAGTATAAGCGATTGTTTAGATCGCTTACCTTACGACCCTATAAAATCACTAAACTAAAAGTGACGAGCTAAGCATGTTAAAACATGCTTAACTAACTTTAGAAAACAGGTTTGGTATCAAAACAAACGGTTTTGATACCCAAGAGTAGTTTGGTTACAAAATACGCAATAACACGCATTTTGGCCGAAACTACGACTCGTCACTGAGCCTAGATAACGTGGTAATCAGTAGGTATAGTCACTAGGGACTATAACCATCGTGATTACGCTCACGCTATGAAGTTCAAACGAACTTCGCATTGACCATAAACTGGTCAATGCAGAAAGTCAAACAAAGTTTGACTTTAACGCTAAAACAATAAAAGAACGAAGGAACACTTACAAAGGGTCCCCGAAAGCTTTGATTTCCAATTATTTCTCAGGTATGAAGTGATAGAACACCCCAACTTAGAGAAAAAATCGGATTTTAAGTGGGTTTTGAGTTGTGATGGGTTGGGTATTTATAGGATATGGACCACCGTTAGGATCGTTTCTCGAATATCGTGCTTTGATCTCACCCGTACACTTGTTGAAACCTTATGGTACCCAAATTGGCCCCCCACCATCAGGGATTAACATGTGGCAAAGGATTTGGGAGTGGTTAACAGCTGTCAACAGCTGTTTTAGAACATTCTGATGTGCTAGGGAACCCTTACGAACCGTAAGGGTCATGGCTTACGGTCCGTAAGCCAACAACTATGCAGAATTGTCAGTTTCAGTCCCTGCACCTTGTTTCGCTGCGTAACGGCGCTTCTAACACCCGTCAAACCCCATTTCAAGCTCCACAATGATGTTATGACATAGTGAACATGAAATATGCTTGAAAACATCTCAGATGTCGGTTCGTTTGGCCGTACGGTTGCGATGTTCGCTTAATTACGACAAAATGCGCATAAGCGCGAAAAACGATCCAAATTGCGTGACGAATGGATTTTTCTTATGCCAAACACTAAAATAAAATATTTTAGTGCTTACATAAATTTTTGGATGTCCGGATGTATTCAGAACGTAAGTTATGCGCGAAAGTGCCAACTTATGCACTTTTTGACGCTTTTAGCCCCTATTGATCAATATAGTTTATTTTAGCATACCAAACCCCTCAAAGCCTATTTCTAAGCTATGTAAAGGGTATTTAGGGTATGTTTAACTTATGATCAAGTTCCGGAATATCTGTTACAGTTCAAATTGGCATACTTTCGTAGTTTGTCAACTTTAGTCCCTGTAAGCGATTTAACTTGATTTTGCCATACCAAAGCCTTCAAAACTTATTTCTATGTTATGTAAAGGTTTTTTTAAGGTATGTTAAGCCTATGTCACTATTCCGGAGTGTTTGTTGCATTAAACTGGTTATATTTACGCATCGGTGCGCATATAACCTTCCAGAAAGCGATATAGAGTTTGAAATCGAACAAGAATTGATATGTGCAAATGATACACACATTTATACAAACCCCAAGTATGAAATATAATATTTCATTGGTTTGGTATTTGTTTGATGGCCGTGAAGGCACAGCTGTCACAATGAGCACATATAACACTTAACTTGGCATGTTATTAAAAAGTATACAAAACATAGAAAATGTGGCACATGAAACACCCCAAAAAGTTAAAGTGACAAAAAGGGGGAAGTAAGATCTACTCACAGTGTTTGCATTTGCGATTCCTTGTAAAATAACGCACGAGTAAAGATTGAGAAACCAAACGAACGAGACGGTTATCCGAAAATGAAATGAGGAAGGTGATTCCTATCGTGACTTCGGCAAGTTGTGGGCACCTTCGGCTGTGCTTACGGACTCCGGTGGCGACTCGTAGCTCCGGCAGGAATCCAACGAGTGGGCAGAAGGTGTTTCGAGAGTTCTTTTCTGAGAATCGAAGTCGTTTGGTTTTGAGTATGAGCAAGTAATGTTTGGAGGTAATAAATATTTTCAAGGAATTTAACTCCATTGATTTTGTTTTATAAAGTTTCCAAAGGTTATAGTGGATGTATAAGGTTTGGTGAAGTGACCAGGTTCGTGGCTTAGCTTAAAAGGAAACGCGGAAAATATAAAGTCCTTTCTATCAATCAGCAAGTTTCCATGTTTACCGTTGGAAGTTTTGGCGGGAAGACTGATTCAAAAAGAATTCGAACTGTAAATTGGTGTTAAAATTCAATCGATGTGGGTTGTGAATACATTATGACATATGATGCAGTAGTTATGTATGTGTGTCGTCTTTGGTGAGACCCGGGTTCGAGTCCCGTGTCCACCTGCATTTTTTTGTGTTTTAAATTTTAGATTTTAAAGTTTCAAATATTACAAACTAATCCCTCACTTATATTTAACGGACTAACTTGGTATTTAACTTTAATCAACTTAGGAAGTGATTATATATCAATGTTCGAAACAGGAATATTATACAATAATATTTCAATAGAAGTTAAGAAAGAAATTGATCGAAAAGGGAAGTATAAGTTTGTTAAACTATATGTATCATTTGTTTATTCTAGAAATTTAGTACTCCTTGAAAGTCTAAACGTTCTTTTGGGAACCATACTTGGCGAACGTTACAATTATATTACTCAAATAACCAAAAGGGGGGTAACCGACTTGTCACTTTATATTACTCTGTACATTTAAATAAGTATATGAACTAAAATAAATAACAATAAATATTCCAGCCGCGTTCATTTATTGGAAAGCTTGGTTCAAAACGGGTCGGATTTTGGGAGCCCATTTTGTCGGATGTTACAGTCTCCCCTACTTTTAGGAATTTCGTCCCAAAATTAAGAGAAAACCGAAATCGGTAACTGTTTTAGCGTATATTCTAGGAGTTCACATACAATTCAAGTAGGGTTTAGCTTTGATTGTGGCGGTAACGTTCCTGGTGGAGGAATCGCTCTTTGTTGCTAGAGGTGTAGAAGTGATAAGTGTCATAACACGGTGATGGCTTGAAACATGACAAAGATTTACTACGGAGTTACAATCAAACTCATGTCGTCTAACTGGATATGGCATCATGATAGGGGATTTCGAGGCAATCGAAACATCATAATCATAAGGTTACATATGAAATGAATCTTCCAACACACCGTTATCCAAACTGAGACTGACACTACTTACACAGAACTTCTCATGACAATCTAACAAAGCTTTTGATCCTTTGACAAGAACACTTATATATAGGAAGTACCAGCGGCGTATCCACCATGTACTTGTCAAATTCTCATTGACTTTGTTATCAAGTCACGATTAGTTCTATGTGACTCATTCTAAAATCTACCAAACATAAACAAAAACAACAACCAATGCTTGAGTCTTGAATCCGAAGAAAACAAGACTAAAAGATGACGGTACCTCTATCTTGTGTTATAAGGAAGTCTTCAGCCTATGCAAAAGTGAGACGTGACCCACCTTTCCTAAGTTAGGAGACGAGGTCCATCGTGATGTATGATGACATGAGGTGACATGATGTCACACCCCGACCACGTAAAACAACAAAACGTGGCGGAAACGTCGGGGAGTGTTGTAACAGAATCATTGTTTCATAACACATGGAAATTTAAATATTGTTTTATTAAATAAAAGAGTTACATTGTCTTGACAATCAAAGAAACATAACATAAATAACTAGTCTTGCATCTTTTATTTGTCACTAAGGCCCAAGTCCGCCTAAGTGTATCTTGATAAATCCTATGCATCATATCCTGAAACACATGTGAAAATAGGTACGTCAACATAAAAATGCCTGTGAGATACATAGGTTTTGTGAAAATAGAATTCATGACTTATGTTTAAGAAAATGTTTAGTCATGAACCTTGTAATTTGCTTTGTCTTGTAAATCATTTGAAAAGTGATAAATAAACCAAATGATATATATGTATAAAAGAATAACACATGGTTAAGTGGATAACCATGTGAAATGAGTTTGTATAAATTAAGTTGTTTGTAAAACAATGTATTGTGAAAACTATGTTATTTGTATAAAATGTTATATGTTCAAATTTAAATGATTCAAATAACGCTACGATATGTAATACCATACAATCACTTATATATAGGAAGTACCAGCGGCGTATCCACCATGCTTGTATCATATCACACACACCTCGTTACTTAAATCACTTACTCAAACCAAACCAAACCAAACCAATCAATGTAAGATGTCTATGTTTAAACCAATTGCCAACGTATTGAATAATATGTCAAAATGTTTATGTCAAGATGTAAGTCATGTAATGTATAACCAATGTCAATAATGTTTATGTGTCAAATGTAAATCATGTAATGTGTAACCAAAATGATATGTTTGGCTAGTGAAATATATCAACTAAACCATATGCACAAAAACAAAGTATTGAAGTAAAACATGGTTTAAATCAAAGCTATGTTTTGTGGAACAAATGCATGCTATACTGATATAAACATCTATGCGGTATTGTGAGAATGCATACATCTAAGCCTTGAGACTGTGGCGATAAACCCTTAAACAAATTAAAGGTTTATCTAAGTTATGTATATCGAATTCGGTCATTCCTTTCTTCCAAACCTACCCAGGATGTCCGGAACGGGAGTTATCAATTCCTATGGTACCACTACCTACTAACGAACGGCGTGATCGGTGTTAATGAATGTATATTGATCCATCAAAACAAACCAAATATCATAACAAAATGTAAGCATGTGAATGAATAACAAATGTACTAAGTATGATGAACATACATAGCATGTAATGTTATGTAAAACGATGTACTAAGTATGCACACAATGGGCATACATAGCATGAAATGTAATGTAAAACAATGTACTAAGTATGCACACAATGGGCATACATAGCATGAAATGTAATGTAAAACAATGTACTAAGTACGCACACAATGGGCATACATAGCATAGAATGTAATGTAAAATAATGTACTAAGTACGCACACAATGGGCATACATAGCATAGAATGTAATGTAAAATAATGTACTAAGTACGCACACAATGGGCATACATAGCATAAACACAATGAAATCATGTACTATAAATGTACTAATGAACATAGCAAGTATATGATGTGAAAGCAGGAAAGCACGAAAGTAACAAGTAGGCACATGTGTTCCACCCCAAAATGTTTGGAAAACAGTAAAAGAGGGGTCTATGTACTCACTTGAGATTGCTTCGTAGTCCTTGAGTAACAACCAAACAATGCTAGAGATCACGGATATCAAACGGCACCTAATATAGGTAACTATGTTAATAAACCGGACCTAATTCGGAAGATTTAGATAGAATGAGGGTTCGTAAACCAAACGAGTATTGAGACTCGTGTCATATGGTTTAACAAAGCCTACATACTAAATGAAACCTAACCTAAGTGCTTACGACCCATTACGACCCGTTTAGGTAACTTATGCTACTTTAACGCGTCGTTCGCGTGAAACGCGTTCGGACCGCCTAACCAGTCCTATGACAAGTAGAATATGCCTTAACATGTTTAATATTGTTGATAAATCAGTTTAGAGGTCATAGGTTATGTTACATATGTTTAAAATGAATTTTGGCATCAAAGGGGTATTTTGGTAATTTACCTAAGGCATATAAACTACCTATCATACAACTACTTAAACGAAGCGACCATAAGGTATAACCTCGGAAGGTTATTCCCTATATACTATGGTCACCTAATGTGTTTGGTCGGATCCTAATGATCGACCAAATGGGTCGGGTTCGAAGGTATAAGCGATTTATTAGATCGCTTACCCTTACGACCCTAGACAACGTGGTAATCAGTAGGCATAGTCACAAGGGACTATAACCATCGTGATTACAATCACGTTGCGAAGTTCAAACGAACTTCGCATTGACCATAGACTGGCCAATGCAGAAAGTCAAACAAAGTTTGACTTTCGGACTCGAAAAGCAATAAAAGAACGAAGGAACACTTACAAAGGGTCCAAGAATGGAAGGTTTGAATCCGAACACTCTCAGGTATGAAGTGTTAAACACAACAACTTAGAGAGCAAGTTCAGATTTCAAAGGTGTGAGTTGAGAGTGAAGTGGGTGTTGGGTATTTATAGATTTCGGTTCACCGTTAGGATCGTTTCTTGGAGAAGAGGGAATGATCAGATCCCTACACTTGTTGGCAAGTTATGGTAGCTCATTTTGCCCACCACAAGAGATTAACATGTGGCATTTGGCATTTGGCCTTTGGGGAGTGTTTAAATATGTTAATCAGCAGTCAAAAACGTTTTTCTGCATCTGACCCATGCTTGCGCACCGTAACACTAATCATGTTGAGGTGCGCAAGGACCAACTTTCACAGATTTACACTTTTGGTCCCTGAAGCTCCAAACTTGCTATTTAACGCATTTTTGACACGTTTAAGCCCCGGTAACCCCATTTCAAAGCTCTAAAATGAAGTTAAAGTATAGGGAACTTAAAATGTGCTCAAAAATATCTCGGATGTCAGTTCGTTTAGCCGTACGGTTGCGTTGTTCGGTTATTTGCGACGGAATGCGCATAAGCGCGAAAAACGATCCAAATGGCATGACGAATGGATTTTTCTCATGCCAAACACTAAAATAAAATATTTTAGTGCTTACATAAATTTTTGGATGTCCGGATGTATTCAGAACGTAAGTTATGCACGAAAATGCAAACTTGTGCACTTTTTGACGCTTTTAGTCCCTGAATGACCAAAAAGTTTATTTTTAGCACACCGAACCCCTCAAAGCCTATTTCTAAGCTATGTAAGGGATATTTATGGTATGTTTAACTTATGTTCATGTTCCGGAATGTCTGTTACAGTTAAAATTGGCATACTTTCGCAGTTTGTCGTATTTAGTCCCTGTAAGCTATTAATACTTGATTTTGTCATACCAGAGCCTTCAAAACTTATTTCTAAGTTATGTAAAGTTTATTTAAGGTATGTTAAGCCTATTTCACTATTCCAGAGTGTTCGTTGCATTAAACGGGTTATATTTATGCATCAGTGCGCGTATAACCTTCCAGAAAGCGATTTAAAGCTTGAAATCGAACAAGAATTGATATGTGCAAAAGATACACATATTTATACAGATCCCAAGTATGAAATACAATATTTCATTGGCTTGGCATTTGTTTGATGGTCGCAGTGACCCAGGTGTCACAGTCTCCCCTACTTTAGGAAATTTCGTCCCGAAATTTTATTTAGAGGAAACTTGTGAGAGTTTGAAAACATGAAGTTGAAAAGATCGAACAACATTGGTTAGGGTTCTGAACTTCTAGTAACCTTAATAACATTATGCTTGCAATGTAAGAGGGACACTTATATACAAGTATATAAAGCACCATTGGTGCGTCCACCGTACCTCCATTACATCGTTCTCATTTTGTTATTGTTGTCGCTATCGGTTCTTACACATAATAAATCTTACTGGGTTTCTGTGCACTAAATTTCATAATTACGTACGCGTCCATAATTACACAATCCCTTGCATAGTCCACACAGTCTATTTTATAATGTGTAGGGTAAAACCAAATGAATAATCCTGTGATGAGTGTGACTAGACTGCCATAGAGTCCTTTTAATTAAATCAATAAATGATCTAAATAGACTACCAAGGAGTCTGTTCAGCTACATCACTAGATGTCGTTCTTTAACCAAATTGTGAATCAATCTTTTTGACTAGACCACTAAAAGGGTCTCTTATGAATCAGGGAGTGGGACTATATAATCCAAGGGTCTTAACTATTACATAGAAGCCCATTAAGGATTTAAGGTAGTACCTTTTGACTATCCTGCTACGAATCCCTCATATGGAGATATGAAAGATCCTGCGAGGATTTGGTTAACGAATATCCAGAGTATAAAAACACAAAATGCATAAAAGAAAACATAAGATGAATAAACACATAGTCACATAACCACAAAATTGTTTAACTAGAAGTTTGTTCTGCTAACAGAGCACATGTATTTAAAGCACACTAGGAATCCATCTCGTGGATTTCATTTGGTACTTTAAACATTATCAAGAATCTAACTATAAAGACAGAAAGATTTTTAAAAGAAAAATTCGATTTCGATTATAAGGAACCGAAATGTTCGAATTTAGGTACATAAGGAATCCAATTAAGGACTCTGATTTGAATGATAATCATCCACAAGGGTCTAAATGTGAAGATAAAAAGATCCCATATGGATTTTAGAAGTTGAAGATGTTTTGAAACCTTGCACTGGATGTGCTTAAGTCAAAACATGAAGTAAAAATGCTTATGAAGTTGAGATGCTAGATATGCCAAGGCGACATATGAAGCGTAATTTTGAAAGTTAAGTCAATGTATGAAAAAAATATTTTTGAAAACTATGAATGGGGTTCTAAAAAAAATGTGTTCAATGTTTTTGAAACCTTATATATAATACTTTTGAAATCATAAAGTAGGTGTACTAGGTAAGTATATTTATAAAAATGTTTTAAAATCACGCGAGATGAATTTTGAAATTATGTATAAGGTTTTTGAAAAACATGAATGATGCTTTTCGAAATCATGCACTTGATAAGAAAATGTATTGTGTTAATATTGTCTTCAGACTATATGAAACATTTTGAAATTATGAAGGTTGTTTTTGAAAACATAGCCAATGTTTTTGAAATAACATAGACAATGTATTAAAAAAAATTGTTTTCAAACTATATGAAATGTTTTGAGATCATGAAGATTGTTTTTTTGAAATACTTGTACTGTGTATGTTGAAAAATCAAAACGTAAAGGGTATGAGATTTGAAAATACCCTTAGTTTTCTAACCAAAGATTCAAAGGCACAGATGTGCAGAAGCATGATTACTCATAATGTCACTTTATTTTCTGTACTTTGTTTCTTAGAGTCAAACGAGTACTTAAAAGTTTTCGGGGAAATCATGAGCGATCACTTGAAAAGAGAGAATCACAAGAGTAGTTTGTAAAGAACATAGTTTCTTGATGTGAGTATCATAGGTAATGCCATACACATCTGTAACTACAATTGTACATCAGAATTGTGAACAACAATTTATTTATGAACAAAACAGATTGTTTCACATTACAAGAAAACAAAAGAACAAAAGCATAAGACAGCAACATCTTCAAATCAGCCAACTGCTCATCCGTGGGTTGGATTTGCCTTAGCAAGCTCCGGGCATTTATTCACGAAATGACCCATCTTGCCACAGTTGTAGCACGATCCAGGCTGAAAGCAAGCTTGAGCAGGATTGGCTTGTGGTTGATTTGGACCACTTTGGTTTGGGGTAAATCGACAAGCATTTGCCAGGTGACCGAGTCGCCCACATGATGCACACAAACGACACTGTAAGTGAGCTTGGTGATGCCCATTACATTTGTTGCATATTGGTGCCGTTCCCTTGTATGGCTTCCTAGCAGGGGGTTGAGCTGGTTGGTTGGGGAAGGCTTGACCATTGTGAGCGACCACGGCGAAGTTCTGAGAAGCCTTTCGCTTCGTTGACTTCTTAGGGGATCGTTCATCCATGGTCTTTGATTCCTCGATTGGTTTCTTGGCTGGTGGTGCTGTCACCTGACTAGGTCCTGCCTGTCTTGGTGACTCTTGAGTGGCTTCATCCTGGAGACGATACATGGCAGTAGCTAATTCAACAGTCTTTAGGACTACTTCGCCTATTCGCTGAGCGAATTTGGCAGTCTGATCGGATATCTGGGCGTCATCGTGATGAAGAGACATTCTAGAAAAAAAAATGAAAGACATAGGAAGAAACAAGTGAAACGTCATCGGCTAAACAAAACAGAATGGCAATGCATAAGAATTTGCGATCATTTGTTTGTTACCTAAGGCAAACAAATGAGACGGTGACAAATCAAAGTAAGCGGATCATATTAATGTATCACTGAAGACATGCTCACCTATAAGTGAACACTTACCCCAAGAGTTCCCAGGTAAGAGTGACTGGTCCGATACTGCGGATTTGTACGAACACTCTAGCCTTCGTGTAACACCTGTGCCTCTACGACCATCAAACAAATACCGAACCAATGAAATATTATATTTCATACTTGGGATTTGTAAAAATATGTGTATCATTTGCACATATCAATTTTTGTTCAATTCCAAACTCTAAATCGCTTTCTGGAAGGTTATACGCGCACCGATGCATAAATATAACCAGTTTAATGCAACAAACACTCCGGAATAGTGACATAGGTTTAACATACCTTAAATAACCTTTACATAACTTAGAAATAAGTTTTGAAGGCTTTGGTATGGCAAAAACAAGTTAATTCGACTAAACTTGACAAACTGCGAAAGTATGCCAATTTGAACTGTAACAGACATTCCGGAACATGACCATAAGTTAAACACACTTTAAATATCCTTTATATAGCTTAGGAATAGGCTTTGTGGGGTTCGGTGTGCTAAAATAAACTTTTGGCTCATTCAGGGACTAAAAGTGTCAAAAAGTGCACAAGTTTGCATTTTCGCGCATAACTTACGTTCTGAATACATCTGGACATCCAAAAATTTACGTAAGCACTAAAATATTTTACTTTAGTGTTTGGCATGAGAAAAATCCATTCGTTGCGTCATTTGGATCGTTTTTCGCGCTTGTGCGCATTCCGTCGTAATTAAGCGAACATCGTGTTCGTACGACCAAACGAACTGACATCAGACATATTTTTGAACATGTTTCATGTCCACAATGTTTAGGAATCATTTTAGGGCCTTAAAGTTGGCTTTACGGGCCTTAGAAGTGTCGGAAATGGCCTTAAACACGTGTAGGGACTGAAACTGTCAAAACAGAAAGTTGTTGTCTGATCAGGACCCTCAGGCGGCCCGCCTGAGTTTTCTCTGATCCTGAAGCGGGCCACGTACGCCTCTCTGATCAGATTAGATCGAACAGTCAGCATGTTCCAGCTGTTTTAACCACAACCACAAGCTCACAACTTGCCTATTCAGCTGATAAGGATCATTTTAGGCTACCATAACTTTGCAACACTTGTACGGGTAGGATTAAAGCACGGTTTCCATGAAACGATCTTAACGGTGGACTGAAAACTATATATACCCATCCACCCCCATTGCTAAACTCACTAGAATTCTGATTTGAGGAGCTCTAAGTTGAAACCATTGTTTCATACCTGAGCTACTTGGATCGGGATTAGCATTCGGGGACCCTTCGTAAGTATTCTTTCCTTCTTTTATTGCTTTTCGAGTCTTTTCGAGTCTGAAAGTCAAACTTTGTTTGACTTTCTGCGTTGACCAGTTATGGTCAATGCGAAGTTCGTTTGAACTTCGCAACGTGAGTGTAATCACGTTGGTTATAGTCCCTTGGGACTATGCCTACTGATTACCACGTTGTCTAGGGTCGTAGGGTAAGCGATCTAATAAATCGCTTATACCTTCGAACCCGACCCAGTTTGGTCGATCATTAGGATCCGACCAAATACATTAGGTGACCATAGTATATAGGGAATAACCTTCCAAGGTTATACCTTATGGTCGCTTCGTTTGAATAGTTGTATGATAGGTAGTTTATATGCCTTAGGTAAATTACCAGAATACCCTTTTCATGAATAATTGGTAATTAAGCATATGTAACCTAAACTTTTGTCACATAACTGAATTTGTAACATGTTTAGGCATATAACACTTGTCATAGGACTAGTTAGGCGGTCCGAACGCGTTTCACGCGAACGACGCGTTAAAGTAGCATAAGCTACCTAAACGGGTCGTAATGGGTCGTAAACAATTATGTTAGGTTTCAATTAGTTTGTAGGCTTTGTTAAACCAAATGACACGAGTCTCTACACTCGTTTGGTTTACGAACCCTCATGCTACCCGATCTTCCGATTTAAGTCCGGTTTATTAACATAGTTACCTATATTAGGTGCCGTTTGATTCCGAGATCTCTAGCATTGCTTGGTGGTTATCTTAGGACTTCTGAGCAATCTCAAGTGAGTACATAGACCCCTCTTTTACTGTTTTCCAAACGTTTTGGGGTGGAACACATGTGCCTACTTGTTACTTTCATGCTTTCCCGTTTTCACATCATATACTTCCTATGTTCATTAGTACATTTATAGTACATGATTTCATTACATTTTATGCTATGTATGCCCATTGCGTGCGTACTTAGTACATTGTTTTACATTTACATTTTATGCTATGTATGTCCGTTGGTTACATACTTAGTACAGTGTTTTCATCACATGCTTACATTTTGTTATGACATTTGGGTTGTTTACAATGGAACAATACATTCATTAACATTAGCTACGCCGTTCGTTAGTAGGAAGTGGTACCATAGGAATTGACAACTCCCGTTCCGGACATCCTGGGTATGGGGATGAAAGGAATGACCGAATTCGATATACATAATTTAGATAAACCTTTAAGTTGTTTAAGGGTTTATCGCCGCAGTCTCAAGGCTTGGATGTATGCATTATAACAATACAACATAGATGTTCGTATCAGTATAGCATGCATTTCCACAAAACATAGCTTTGATTTAAACCGAGTTTTACTTCAATACTTTGTTCTTGTGCATATGGTTTAGTTGATACATTTCACTAGCCATACATATCATTTTGTTTACATATTACATGATTTACATTGATCATGCATTTCCACAAAACATAGCTTTGATTTAAACCAAGTTTTACTTCAATACTATGTTCTTGTGCATATGGTTTAGTTGATACATTTCACTAGCCATACATATCATTTTGGTTACATATTACATGATTTACATTGATCATGCATTTCCACAAAACATAGCTTTGATTTAAACCAAGTTTTACTTCAATACTATGTTCTTGTGCATTTCATCTATGGTTTAGTTGATGCATTTTCACTAGCCATACATATCATTTTGGTTACACATTACATGGTTTACATTTGACACATAAACACTTTTGACATTGGTTATGCATTACATGATTTACATTTTGACATAAACATTTTATCATATTATTTCAATACATTTGGAAGTTTGTTTAAACATAGACATCTTACATTGTTGGATTGGTTTGAGTAAGTGATTAAGTAACGAGGCGTGTGTAATATGATACAAGCATGGTGGATACGCCGCTGGTACTTCCTATATATAAGTGTTTGTATGGTATTACATATCGTAGCGTTATTTGAATCATTTCAGTTTATGACATATAACATTTTATACAAATAACATACTTTTCACAATACATTTTTTTACAAACAACTTAACTTATACAAACTCATTTTACATGGTTATTCATTTAACCATGCATTATTCTCTTATTTATACGTATCATCTGAACTTATTGTTTTCAAATGATTTACAAAGACAAAACAAATTACAAGGTTCATGACTAAACATTTTCTTAAATAGAAGTCATGAATCTTATTTTCACAAAACCTATGTACTCGCCGGCATTTTTATGCTGACGTACCTATTTTCACATGTGTTTCAGGAAATGAAGCATAGGATTAATCAAGATACACTTAGGCGGACATGGGCCTTAGTGACAATAAAAGATTCAAGACTAGTTATTTATGTTATGTTTCTTTGATTGTCAAGACATTGTAACTCGTGTATTTAATAAAACAATATTTAAATTTCCATGTGTCATGAAACAATGATTCTGTTACAACACTCCCCGATGTTTCCGCCATGTTTTGTTGTTTTACGTGGTCGGGGTGTGACAGAAAAGTTGGTATCATAACTCATGGTTATAGGGAATTAGGTTATTAGTAATACTTTGACCTAGTCTATAACCTTTCTAGGACCCTAATGCGAGTTTACTTGCGTTTAGTCATAAAACGATACCGTCACCTATCCTTAGGCGACGACCTCAACAAGAACACAAATTTCAAAACCGCTTTGAAAACTAATCATCTGTTCTAGGATGATTAATTACTAGGTTTTGAACCCTCTGTTGTAAGGTTTTGAACTCTCTGTTATATGGTTTTGAACCCCTTTGAATTTTCAAAATCTCGTCAAGGTTTTGGGTTTTAAATAATGTGAACACGTGCAAACTGGAAGGGTGAATGCCTGTATTCTGGGTTTTCTGTCTAGGCAAGCACTTCGTATACATCTCATCAGACGCGAGACCAGTTGTGCTTACCTGGGAATTCTTGGGGTGAGTGTTCACTTATAGGCGAGCATGTCTTCGCGATACATTATTTTTGACCCATTTACTTTGATTAGTCACCGTCTCATTTGTTTGCCTTAGGTAACAAACAAATGATCGCAATTTTCATGCGTTATCATTCTGTTTTGATTGTCCAATAACCTTTCACCTGTTTCTCCCTATGCCTTTCTTTTTCTTCAAGAATGTCTCTTCATCACGATGACGCCCAGATATCTGAGCAAGCAGCCAAATTCGCTCAGCGAATAGGCGAAGTAGTCCTGAAGACTGTTGAATTAGCCACTGCCATGTATCATCTCCAGGATGAAGCCACTCAAGAGTCACCAAGACAGGCAGGACCTAGTCAGGTGACAACACCACCAGCCAAGAAACCAATCGAGGAATCAAAGACCATGGATGAACGATCCCCTAAGAAGTCAAAGAAGCGAAAGGCTTCTCAGAACTTCGCCATGGTTGCTCACAATGGTAAAGCAGTCCCCAACCAACCAGCTCAACCCCCTGCTAGGAAGCCATACAATGGAACTGCACCCTTGTGCAACCAATGTAGCCTTCATCATCACCCTAGTGTGAGGTGCCGCAAATGCCAGATTTGTGGACTTATAGGTCATACAGCAAGGGTTTGCCCAACTGCAGCTGTACCAAATCAAGCTGGCGACACTCCTACTCAAGCTCATTTCTCACGAGGGTCTTGCTACAACTGTAGCGAGATGGGCCATTTCCAAAGAGATTGCCCAAAGCTTGCTAATGCAAATTTGACCCACGGATGAGCAGTTGGCTGAGTAGCAGATGTTGCTGTCTTATGCTTTTGTTTCTTCTATTTCTTGTAATGTGAAACAATCTGTTTTGTTTATAAATAAATTGTTGTTCACAATTCTGATATGCGAGTGTAGTTACAAGTGTGTATGACTTTTCCTATGATACCTACATCAAGGAACTATGTTCCTTACAAACTACTCTTGTGATTCTCTCTTTCAAATGATCGCTCATGATTCCTTCGAAAATTTTAAGTACTCGTTTCATTCTAAGATACGAAGTACAGAAAAATAAAGTGACCTTATGAGTAATCATGCTTCTGCACATCTGTGCCTTTGAATCCTTGGTTAAATAACTAAGGGTATTTCCAAATCTCATACCCATTACGTTTTGATTTTTCAACATATACAGTACAAGTATTTCAAAAACAATCTTCATGTTCTCAAAACATTTCATATAGTTTGAAAACAATTTTTCTAAATGCATTGTCTATGTTATTTCAAAAACATTGGCCATGTTATCAAAACCAACCTTCCTAATTTCAAAATATTTCATATAGTCTGAAGGCAATATTAACACAGTACATTTTCTTATCAAGTGCATGATTCAAAAGCATCATTCATGTTTTCCAAAAACCTTATACATAATTTCAAAATTCATCTCGCATAATTTTAAAACATTTTTTTATATAAATATACTTACCTAGTACACCTACTTCATGATTTCAAAAGTATTATATATAAGGTTTCAAAAACGTTAAACACATTTTTCTTAAAAGAACCTCATGCATAGTTTTCAAAAATATTTTCCTCATACATTGACTTAACCTTCAAATTCTGCTTCATATGTCGCCTTGACATATCTAGCATCTCAACTTCATAAGCATTTTATTTCATGTTTTGACTTAAGCACATCCAATGCAAGATTTCAAAACATCTTCAACTTCAAAAATCCATATGGGATCTTTTTATCTTCACATTTAGATCCTTGTGGATGATTATCATTAAAATCAGAGTCCTTAATTGGATTCCTTGTGTACCTTAATTCGAACATTTCGGTTCCTTACAATCGAAATCGAATTTTTCTTTTAAAGATCTTTCTATCTTTATAGTTAGATTCTTGATAATGTTTAAAGTACCAAATGAAATTCACGAGATGGATTCCTAGTGTGCTTTAAATACATGTACTTCTTTAGCAGAACAAACTCCTAGTTAAACAATTTTGTGGTTATGTGACTATGTGTTTATGCATCTTGTGTTTTCTTTTATTGCATTTTTTTGTGTTTTTATATACTCTGGATATTCGTTATCCAAATCCTCGCAGAATCTTTCATATCTTCATATGAGGGATTCGTAGCAGGATATTCAAAAAGGTACTACCTTAAATCCTTAATGGGCTTCTATGTAATAGTTAAGACCCTTGGATTATATAGTACTATTCCATGATTCATAAGAGACCCTTTAGTGGTCTAGTCAAAAAGATTGGTTCACAATTTGGTGAAAGAACGACATCTAGTGATGTAGCTGAACAGACTCCTTGATAGTCTATTTAGATCATTTATTGATTTAATTAAAAGGACTCTATGGTGGTCTAGTCACACTCATCACAGGATTGTTCATTTGGTTTTCCCCTACACATTATAAAATAGACTGTGTGAACTATGCAAGGAATTGTCTAATTATGGACGCGTACATAATTATGAGATTCAGTGCACGGTAATCACAGTAAGATTTATTATGTGTAAAATCCGATAGTGACAACAATAACGAAATGAGAACGATGTAATGGAGGTACGGTGGACGCACCAATGACGCTTCATATACTTGTATATAAGTATCCCTCTTACATTGCAATCATGATGTTATTAAAAGTTACTAGAAGTTCAGAACCCTAACCAATGTTGTTCAATCTTTTCAACTTCATGTTTTCAAGCTCTCACAAGTTTCCTCTAAATAAATTTCGGGACGAAATTTCCTAAAGTAGGGGAGACTGTAACACCTGTGCCTCTACGGCCATCAAACAAATACCGAACCAATGAAATATTATATTTCATACTTGGGATTTGTAAAAATATGTGTATCATTTGCACATATCAATTTTTGTTCAATTCCAAACTCTAAATCGCTTTCTGGAAGGTTATACGCGCACCGATGCGTAAATATAACCAGTTTAATGCAACAAACACTCTGGAATAGTGACATAGGTTTAACATACCTTAAATAACCTTTACATAACTTAGAAATAAGTTTTGAAGGCTTTGGTATGGCAAAAACAAGTTAATTCGCTTACAGGGACTAAACTTGACAAACTGCGAAAGTATGCCAATTTGAACTGTAACAGACATTCTGGAACATGACCATAAGTTAAACACACTTTAAATATCCTTTATATAGCTTAGGAATAGGCTTTGAGGGGTTCGGTGTGCTAAAATAAACTTTTGGCTCATTCAGGGACTAAAAGTGTCAAAAAGTGCACAAGTTTGCATTTTCGCGCATAACTTACGTTCTGAATACATCTGGACATCCAAAAATTTATGTAAGCACTAAAATATTTTACTTTAGTGTTTGGCATGAGAAAAATCCATTCGTTGCGTCATTTGGATCGTTTTTCGCGCTTGTGCGCATTCCATCGTAATTAAGCGAACATCGCGTTCGTACGACCAAACGAACTGACATCAGACATATTTTTGAACATGTTTCATGTCCACAATGTTTAGGCATCATTTTAGGGCCTTAAAGTTGGCTTTACGGGCCTTAGAAGTGTCGGAAATGGCCTTAAACACGTGCAGGGACTGAAACTGTCAAAACAGAAAGTTGTTGTCTGATCAGGACCCTCAGGCGGCCCGCCTGAGTTTTCTCTGATCCTGAAGCGGGCCACGTACGCCTCTCTGATCAGATTAGATCGAACAGTCAGCATGTTCCAGCTGTTTTAACCACAACCACAAGCTCACAACTTGCCTATTCAGCTGATAAGGATCATTTTAGGCTACCATAACTTTGCAACACTTGTACGGGTAGGATTAAAGCACGGTTTCCATGAAACGATCTTAACGGTGGACTGAAAACTATATATACCCATCCACCCCCATTGCTAAACTCACTAGAATTCTGATTTGAGGAGCTCTAAGTTGAAACCATTGTTTCATACCTGAGCTACTTGGATCGGGATTAGCATTCGGGGACCCTTCGTAAGTATTCTTTCCTTCTTTTATTGCTTTTCGAGTCTTTTCGAGTCTGAAAGTCAAACTTTGTTTGACTTTCTGCGTTGACCAGTTATGGTCAATGCGAAGTTCGTTTGAACTTCGCAACGTGAGTGTAATCACGTTGGTTATAGTCCCTTGGGACTATGCCTACTGATTACCACGTTGTCTAGGGTCGTAGGGTAAGCGATCTAATAAATCGCTTATACCTTCGAACCCGACCCAGTTTGGTCGATCATTAGGATCCGACCAAATACATTAGGTGACCATAGTATATAGGGAATAACCTTCCAAGGTTATACCTTATGGTCGCTTCGTTTGAATAGTTGTATGATAGGTAGTTTATATGCCTTAGGTAAATTACCAGAATACCCTTTTCATGAATAATTGGTAATTAAGCATATGTAACCTAAACTTTTGTCACATAACTGAATTTGTAACATGTTTAGGCATATAACACTTGTCATAGGACTAGTTAGGCGGTCCGAACGCGTTTCACGCGAACGACGCGTTAAAGTAGCATAAGCTACCTAAACGGGTCGTAATGGGTCGTAAACAATTATGTTAGGTTTCAATTAGTATGTAGGCTTTGTTAAACCAAATGACACGAGTCTCTACACTCGTTTGGTTCACGAACCCTCATGCTACCCGATCTTCCGATTTAAGTCCGGTTTATTAACATAGTTACCTATATTAGGTGCCGTTTGATTCCGAGATCTCTAGCATTGCTTGGTGGTTATCTTAGGACTTCTGAGCAATCTCAAGTGAGTACATAGACCCCTCTTTTACTGTTTTCCAAACGTTTTGGGGTGGAACACATGTGCCTACTTGTTACTTTCATGCTTTCCCGTTTTCACATCATATACTTCCTATGTTCATTAGTACATTTATAGTACATGATTTCATTACATTTTATGCTATGTATGCCCATTGCGTGCGTACTTAGTACATTGTTTTACATTTACATTTTATGCTATGTATGTCCGTTGGTTACATACTTAGTACAGTGTTTTCATCACATGCTTACATTTTGTTATGACATTTGGGTTGTTTACAATGGAACAATACATTCATTAACATTAGCTACGCCATTCGTTAGTAGGAAGTGGTACCATAGGAATTGACAACTCCCGTTCCGGACATCCTGGGTATGGGGATGAAAGGAATGACCGAATTCGATATACATAATTTAGATAAACCTTTAAGTTGTTTAAGGGTTTATCGCCGCAGTCTCAAGGCTTGGATGTATGCATTATAACAATACCGCATAGATGTTCGTATCAGTATAGCATGCATTTCCACAAAACATAGCTTTGATTTAAACCGAGTTTTACTTCAATACTTTGTTCTTGTGCATATGGTTTAGTTGATACATTTCACTAGCCATACATATCATTTTGTTTACATATTACATGATTTACATTGATCATGCATTTCCACAAAACATAGCTTTGATTTAAACCAAGTTTTACTTCAATACTATGTTCTTGTGCATATGGTTTAGTTGATACATTTCACTAGCCATACATATCATTTTGGTTACATATTACATGATTTACATTGATCATGCATTTCCACAAAACATAGCTTTGATTTAAACCAAGTTTTACTTCAATACTATGTTCTTGTGCATTTCATCTATGGTTTAGTTGATGCATTTTCACTAGCCATACATATCATTTTGGTTACACATTACATGGTTTACATTTGACACATAAACACTTTTGACATTGGTTATGCATTACATGATTTACATTTTGACATAAACATTTTATCATATTATTTCAATACATTTGGAAGTTTGTTTAAACATAGACATCTTACATTGTTGGATTGGTTTGAGTAAGTGATTAAGTAACGAGGCGTGTGTAATATGATACAAGCATGGTAGATACGCCGCTGGTACTTCCTATATATAAGTGTTTGTATGGTATTACATATCGTAGCGTTATTTGAATCATTTCAGTTTATGACATATAACATTTTATACAAATAACATACTTTTCACAATACATTGTTTTACAAACAACTTAACTTATACAAACTCATTTTACATGGTTATTCATTTAACCATGCATTATTCTCTTATTTATACGTATCATCTGAACTTATTGTTTTCAAATGATTTACAAAGAAAAAACAAATTACAAGGTTCATGACTAAACATTTTCTTAAATAGAAGTCATGAATCTTATTTTCACAAAACCTATGTACTCGCCGGCATTTTTATGCTGACGTACCTATTTTCACATGTGTTTCAGGAAATGAAGCATAGGATTGATCAAGATACACTTAGGCGGACATGGGCCTTAGTGACAATAAAAGATGCAAGACTAGTTATTTATGTTATGTTTCTTTGATTGTCAAGACATTGTAACTCGTGTATTTAATAAAACAATATTTAAATTTCCATGTGTTATGAAACAATGATTCTGTTACAACACTCCCCGATGTTTCCGCCATGTTTTGTTGTTTTACGTGGTCGGGGTGTGACACTTCGACAGAAAACTCAGGGTACAGGCATTCACTCTTCCAGTTTGCACGTGTTCACATTATATGACCCAAACTTTGACTAGATTTGGAAACTTAGAGGGTTCAAAACCTTATAACAAAGGGTTCAAAACCTTACAATAGAGGGTTCAAAACCTAGTAATCAATCATCCTAGAACAGATGATTAGTTTTCAAAGCGGTTTTGAAATTTGTGTTCTTGTTGTGGTTGTCGCCTAGAGATAGGTGACAGTATTGTTTTATGACTAAACGCAAGTAAACTCGCGTTAGGGTCCTAGGAAGGTTATAGACTAGGTCAAAGTATTACTAATGACCTAATTCCCTATAACCATGAGCTCTGATACCAACTTTTCTGTCACACCCCAACCACGTAAAACAACAAAACGTGGCGGAAACGTTGGGGAGTGTTGTAACAGAATCATTATTTCATAACACATGGAAATTTAAATATTGTTTTATTAAATAAAAGAGTTACATTGTCTTGACAATCAAAGAAACATAACATGAATAACTAGTCTTGCATCTTTTATTTGTCACTAAGGCCCAAGTCCGCCTAAGTGTATCTTGATAAATCCTATGCATCATATCCTGAAACACATGTGAAAATAGGTACGTCAGCATAAAAATGCCTGTGAGATACATAGGTTTTGTGAAAATAGAATTCATGACTTATGTTTAAGAAAATGTTTAGTCATGAACCTTGTAATTTGCTTTGTCTTGTAAATCATTTGAAAAGTGATAAATAAACCAAATGATATATATGTATAAAAGAATAACACATGGTTAAGTGGATAACCATGTGAAATGAGTTTGTATAAATTAAGTTGTTTGTAAAACAATGTATTGTGAAAAGTATGTTATTTGTATAAAATGTTATATGTCCAAATTTAAATGATTCAAATAACGCTACGATATGTAATACCATACAATCACTTATATATAGGAAGTACCAGCGGCGTATCCACCATGCTTGTATCATATCACACACGCCTCGTTACTTAAATCACTTACTCAAACCAAACCAAACCAAACCAAACCAATCAATGTAAGACGTCTATGTTTAAACCAATTGCCAACGTATTGAATAATATGTCAAAATGTTTATGTCAAGATGTAAGTCATGTAATGTATAACCAATGTCAATAATGTTTATGTGTCAAATGTAAATCATGTAATGTGTAACCAAAATGATATGTATGGCTAGTGAAATATATCAACTAAACCATATGCACAAAAACAAAGTATTGAAGTAAAACATGGTTTAAATCAAAGCTATGTTTTGTGGAACAAATGCATGCTATACTGATATAAACATCTATGCGGTATTGTGAGAATGCATACATCCAAGCCTTAAGACTGTGGCGATAAACCTTAAACAAATTAAAGGTTTATCTAAGTTATGTATATCGAATTCGGTCATTCTTTTCATCCAAACCTACCCAGGATGTCTGGAACGGGAGTTGTCAATTCCTATGGTACCACTACCTACTAACGAACGGCGTGATCGGTGTTAATGAATGTATATTGATCCATCAAAACAAACCAAATATCATATCAAAATGTAAGCATGTGAATGAATAACAAATGTACTAAGTATGATGAACATACATAGCATGTAATGTAATGTAATGTAAAACGATGTACTAAGTATGCACACAATGGGCATACATAGCATGAAATGTAATGTAAAACAATGTACTAAGTATGCACACAATGGGCATACATAGCATGAAATGTAATGTAAAACAATGTACTAAGTACGCACACAATGGGCATACATAGCATAGAATGTAATGTAAAATAATGTACTAAGTACGCACACAATGGGCATACATAGCATAGAATGTAATGTAAAATGATGTACTAAGTACGCACACAATGGGCATACATAGCATAAACACAATGAAATCATGTACTATAAATGTACTAATGAACATAGCAAGTATATGATGTGAAAGCAGGAAAGCACGAAAGTAACAAGTAGGCACATGTGTTCCACCCCAAAATGTTTGGAAAACAGTAAAAGAGGAGTCTATGTACTCACTTGAGATTGCTTAGTAGTCCTTGAGTAACAACCAAACAATGCTAGAGATCACGGATATCAAACGGCACCTAATATAGTTAACTATGTTAATATACCGGACCTAATTCGGAAGATTTAGATAGAATGAGGGTTCGTAAACCAAACGAGTATTGAGACTCGTGTCATATGGTTTAACAAAGCCTACATACTAAATGAAACCTAACCTAAGTGCTTACGACCCATTACGACCCGTTTAGGTAGCTTATGCTACTTTAACGCGTCGTTCGCGTGAAACGCGTTCGGACCGCCTAACTAGTCCTATGACAAGTAGAATATGCCTTAACATGTTTAATATTGTTGATAAATCAGTTTAGAGGTCATAGGTTATGTTACATATGTTTAAAATGAATTTTGGCATCAAAGGGGTATTTTGGTAATTTACCTAAGGCATATAAACTACCTATCATACAACTACTTAAACGAAGCGACCATAAGGTATAACCTCGGAAGGTTATTCCCTATATACTATGGTCACCTAATGTGTTTGGTCGGATCCTAATGATCGACCAAATGGGTCGGGTTCGAAGGTATAAGCGATTTATTAGATCGCTTACCCTTACGACCCTAGACAACGTGGTAATCAGTAGGCATAGTCACAAGGGACTATAACCATCGTGATTACAATCACGTTGCGAAGTTCAAACGAACTTCGCATTGACCATAGACTGGCTAATGCAGAAAGTCAAACAAAATTTGACTTTCGGACTCGAAAAGCAATAAAAGAACGAAGGAACACTTACAAAGGGTCCAAGAATGGAAGGTTTGAATCCGAACACTCTCAGGTATGAAGTGTTAAACACAACAACTTAGAGAGCAAGTTCAGATTTCAAAGGTGTGAGTTGAGAGTGAAGTGGGTGTTGGGTATTTATAGATTTCGGTTCGCCGTTAGGATCGTTTCTTGGAGAAGAGGGAATGATCACATCCCTACACTTGTTGGCAAGTTATGGTAGCTCATTTTGCCCACCACAAGAGATTAACATGTGGCATTTGGCCTTTGGGGAGTGTTTAAATCTGTTAATCAGCAGTCAAAAACGTTTTTCTGCATCTGACCCATGCTTGCGCACCGTAACACTAATCATGTTGAGGTGCGCAAGGACCAACTTTCACAGATTTACACTTTTGGTCCCTGATGCTCCAAACTTGCTATTTAATGCATTTTTGACACGTTTAAGCCCCGTTAACCCCATTTCAAAGCTCTAAAATGAAGTTAAAGTATAGGGAACTTAAAATGTGCTCAAAAATATCTTGGATGTCGGTTCGTTTAGCCGTACGGTTGCGTTGTTCGGTTATTTACGACGGAATGCGCATAAGAGCGAAAAACGATCCAAATGGCGTGACGAATGGATTTTTCTCATGCCAAACACTAAAATAAAATATTTTACTGCTTACATAAATTTTTGGATGTCTGGATGTATTCAGAACGTAAGTTATGCGCGAAAATGCAAACTTGTGCACTTTTTGACGCTTTTAGTCCCTGAATGACCAAAAAGTTTATTTTTAGCACACCGAACCCCTCAAAGCCTATTTCTAAGCTATGTAAGGGATATTTATGGTATGTTTAACTTATGGTCATGTTCCGGAATGTCTGTTACAGTTAAAATTGGCATACTTTCGCAGTTTGTCGTATTTAGTCCCTGTAAGCTATTAATACTTGATTTTGTCATACCAAAGCCTTCAAAACTTATTTCTAAGTTATGTAAAGTTTATTTAAGGTATGTTAAGCCTATTTCACTATTCCGGAGTGTTCGTTGCATTAAACGGGTTATATTTACGCATCAGTGCGCGTATAACCTTCCAGAAAGCGATTTAAAGCTTGAAATCGAACAAGAATTGATATGTGCAAAAGATACACATATTTATACAGATCCCAAGTATGAAATACAATATTTCATTGGCTTGGCATTTGTTTGATGGTCACAGTGACCCAGGTGTCACAGTCTCCCCTACTTTAGGAAATTTCGTCCCGAAATTTTATTTAGAGGAAACTTGTGAGAGTTTGAAAACATGAAGTTGAAAAGATCGAACAACATTGGTTAGGGTTCTGAACTTCTAGTAACCTTAATAACATTATGCTTGCAATGTAAGAGGGACACTTATATACAAGTATATAAAGCACCATTGGTGCGTCCACCTTACCTCCATTACATCGTTCTCATTTTGTTATTGTTGTCGCTATCGGTTCTTACACATAATAAATCTTGCTGGGTTTCTGTGCACTAAATTTCATAATTACGTACGCGTCCATAATTACACAATTCCTTGCATACTCCACACAGTCTATTTTATAATGTGTAGGGTAAAACCAAATGAATAATCCTGTGATGAGTGTGACTAGACCGCCATAGAGTCCTTTTAATTAAATCAATAAATGATCTAAATAGACTACCAAGGAGTCTGTTCAGCTACATCACTAGATGTCGTTCTTTAACCAAATTATGAATCAATCTTTTTTACTAGACCACTAAAAGGGTCTCTTATGAATCAGGGAGTGGTACTATATAATCCAAGGGTCTTAACTATTACATAGAAGCCCATTAAGGATTTAAGGTAGTACCTTTTGACTATCCTGCTACGAATCCCTCATATGGAGATATGAAAGATCCTGCGAGGATTTGGTTAACGAATATCCAGAGTATAAAAACACAAAATGCATAAAAGAAAACATAAGATGAATAAACACATAGTCACATAACCACAAAATTGTTTAACTAGAAGTTTGTTCTGCTAACAGAGCACATGTATTTAAAGCACACTAGGAATCCATCTCGTGGATTTCATTTGGTACTTTAAACATTATCAGGAACCTAACTATAAAGACAGAAAGATTTTTAAAAGAAAAATTTGATTTCGATTATAAGGAACCGAAATGTTCGAATTTAGGTACATCAGGAATCCAATTAAGGACTCTGATTTGAATGATAATCATCCACAAGGGTCTAAATGTGAAGATAAAAAGATCCCATATGGATTTTAGAAGTTGAAGATGTTTTGAAACCTTGCACTGGATGTGCTTAAGTCAAAACATGAAGTAAAAATGCTTATGAAGTTGAGATGCTAGATATGCCAAGGCGACATATGAAGCGGAATTTTGAAAGTTAAGTCAATGTATGAAAAAAATATTTTTGAAAACTATGAATGGGGTTCTAAAAAAAATGTGTTCAATGTTTTTGAAACCTTATATATAATACTTTTGAAATCATAAAGTAGGTGTACTAGGTAAGTATATTTATAAAAATGTTTTAAAATTACGCGAGATGAATTTTGAAATCATGTATAAGGTTTTTGAAAAACATGAATGATGCTTTTCGAAATCATGCACTTGATAAGAAAATGTACTGTGTTAATATTGTCTTCAGACTATATGAAACATTTTGAAATTATGAAGGTTGTTTTTGAAAACATAGCCAATGTTTTTGAAATAACATAGACAATGTATTAAAAAAAATTGTTTTCAAACTATATGAAATGTTTTGAGATCATGAAGATTGTTTTTTTGAAATACTTGTACTGTGTATGTTGAAAAATCAAAACGTAATGGGTATGAGATTTGAAAATACCCTTAGTTTTCTAACCAAAGATTCAAAGGCACAGATGTGCAGAAGCATGATTACTCATAAAGTCACTTTATTTTCTGTACTTTGTTTCTTAGAGTCAAACGAGTACTTAAAATTTTTCGGGGAAATCATGAGCGATCACTTGAAAAGAGAGAATCACAAGAGTAGTTTGTAAAGAACATAGTTTCTTGATGTGAGTATCATAGGTAATGCCATACACATCTGTAACTACAATTGTACATCAGAATTGTGAACAACAATTTATTTATGAACAAAACAGATTGTTTCACATTACAAGAAAACAAAAGAACAAAAGCATAAGATAGCAACATCTTCAAATCAGCCAACTGCTCATCCGTGGGTTGGATTTGCCTTAGCAAGCTCCGGGCATTTATTCACGAAATGACCCATCTTGCCACAGTTGTAGCACGATCCAGGCTGAAAGCAAGCTTGAGCAGGATTGGCTTGTGGTTGATTTGGACCACTTTGGTTTAGGGTAAATCGACAAGCATTTGCCAGGTGACCGAGTCGCCCACATGATGCACACAAACGACACTGTAAGTGAGCTTGGTGATGCCCATTACATTTGTCGCATATTGGTGCCGTTCCCTTGTATGGCTTCCTAGCAGGGGGTTGAGCTGGTTGGTTGGGGAAGGCTTGACCATTGTGAGCGACCACGGCGAAGTTCTGAGAAACCTTTCGCTTCTTTGACTTCTTAGGGGATCGTTCATCCATGGTCTTTGATTCCTCGATTGGTTTCTTGGCTGGTGGTGCTGTCACCTGACTAGGTCCTGCCTGTCTTGGTGACTCTTGAGTGGCTTCATCCTGGAGACGATACATGGCAGTAGCTAATTCAACAGTCTTCAGGACTACTTCGCCTATTCGCTGAGCGAATTTGGCAGTCTGCTCGGATATCTGGGCGTCATCGTGATGAAGAGACATTCTAGAAAAAAATGAAAGACATAGGAAGAAACAAGTGAAACGTCATCGGCTAAACAAAACAGAATGGCAATGCATAAGAATTTGCGATCATTTGTTTGTTACCTAAGGCAAACAAATGAGACGGTGACAAATCAAAGTAAGCGGATCATATTAATGTATCACTGAAGACATGCTCGCCTATAAGTGAACACTTACCCCAAGAGTTCCCAGGTAAGAGTGACTGGTCCGATACTGCGGATTTGTACGAACACTCTAGCCTTCGACAGAAAACTCAGGGTACAGGCATTCACTCTTCCAGTTTGCACGTGTTCACATTATATGACCCAAACTTTGACGAGATTTGGAAACTTAGAGGGTTCAAAACCTTATAACAGAGGGTTCAAAACCTTACAATAGAGGGTTCAAAACCTAGTAATCAATCATCCTAGAACAGATGATTAGTTTTCAAAGCGGTTTTGAAATTTGTGTTCTTGTTGTGGTTGTCTCCTAGAGATAGGTGACAGTATTGTTTTATGACTAAACGCAAGTAAACTCGCGTTAGGGTCCTAGGAAGGTTATAGACTAGGTCAAAGTATTACTAATAACCTAATTCCCTATAACCATGAGCTCTGATACCAACTTTTCTGTCACACCCCAACCACGTAAAACAACAAAACATGGCGGAAACGTCGGGGAGTGTTGTAACAGAATCATTGTTTCATAACACATGGAAATTTAAATATTGTTTTATTAAATAAAAGAGTTACATTGTCTTGACAATCAAAGAAACATAACATAAATAACTAGTCTTGCATCTTTTATTTGTCACTAAGGCCCAAGTCCGCCTAAGTGTATCTTGATAAATCCTATGCATCATATCCTGAAACACATGTGAAAATAGGTACGTCAGCATAAAAATGCCTGTGAGATACATAGGTTTTGTGAAAATAGAATTCATGACTTATGTTTAAGAAAATGTTTAGTCATGAACCTTGTAATTTGCTTTGTCTTGTAAATCATTTGAAAAGTGATAAATAAACCAAATGATATATATGTATAAAAGAATAACACATGGTTAAGTGGATAACCATGTGAAATGAGTTTGTATAAATTAAGTTGTTTGTAAAACAATGTATTGTGAAAAGTATGTTATTTGTATAAAATGTTATATGTCCAAATTTAAATGATTCAAATAACGCTACGATATGTAATACCATACAATCACTTATATATAGGAAGTACCAGCGGCGTATCCACCATGCTTGTATCATATCACACACGCCTCGTTACTTAAATCACTTACTCAAACCAAACCAAACCAAACCAATCAATGTAAGATGTCTATGTTTAAACCAATTGCCAACGTATTGAATAATATGTCAAAATGTTTATGTCAAGATGTAAGTCATGTAATGTATAACCAATGTCAATAATGTTTATGTGTCAAATGTAAATCATGTAATGTGTAACCAAAATGATATGTATGGCTAGTGAAATATATCAACTAAACCATATGCACAAAAACAAAGTATTGAAGTAAAACATGGTTTAAATCAAAGCTATGTTTTGTGGAACAAATGCATGCTATACTGATATAAACATCTATGCGGTATTGTGAGAATACATACATCCAAGCCTTAAGACTGTGGCGATAAACCCTTAAACAAATTAAAGGTTTATCTAAGTTATGTATATCAAATTCGGTCATTCCTTTCATCCAAACCTACCCAGGATGTCCGGAACGGGAGTTGTCAATTCCTATGGTACCACTACCTACTAACGAACGGCGTGATCGGTGTTAATGAATGTATATTGATCCATCAAAACAAACCAAATATCATATCAAAATGTAAGCATGTGAATGAATAACAAATGTACTAAGTATGATGAACATACATAGCATGTAATGTAATGTAAAACGATGTACTAAGTATGCACACAATGGGCATACATAGCATGAAATGTAATGTAAAACAATGTACTAAGTATGCACACAATGGGCATACATAGCATGAAATGTAATGTAAAACAATGTACTAAGTACGCACACAATGGGCATACATAGCATAGAATGTAATGTAAAATAATGTACTAAGTACGCACACAATGGGCATACATAGCACAGAATGTAATGTAAAATAATGTACTAAGTACGCACACAATGGGCATACATAGCATAAACACAATGAAATCATGTACTATAAATGTACTAATGAACATAGCAAGTATATGATGTGAAAGCAGGAAAGCACGAAAGTAACAAGTAGGCACATGTGTTCCACCCCAAAATGTTTGGAAAACAGTAAAAGAGGGGTCTATGTACTCACTTGAGATTGCTTAGTAGTCCTTGAGTAACAACCAAACAATGCTAGAGATCACGGATATCAAACGGCACCTAATATAGGTAACTATGTTAATAAACCGGACCTAATTCGGAAGATTTAGATAGAATGAGGGTTCGTAAACCAAACGAGTATTGAGACTCGTGTCATATGGTTTAACAAAGCCTACATACTAAATGAAACCTAACCTAAGTGCTTACGACCCATCACGACCCGTTTAGGTAGCTTATGCTACTTTAACGCGTCGTTCGCGTGAAACGCGTTCGGACCGCCTAACTAGTCCTATGACAAGTAGAATATGCCTTAACATGTTTAATATTGTTGATAAATCAGTTTAGAGGTCATAGGTTATGTTACATATGTTTAAATGAATTTTGGCATCAAAGGGGTATTTTGGTAATTTACCTAAGGCATATAAACTACCTATCATACAACTACTTAAACGAAGCGACCATAAGGTATAACGTCGGAAGGTTATTCCCTATATACTATGGTCACCTAATGTGTTTGGTCGGATCCTAATGATCGACTAAATGGGTCGGGTTCGAAGGTATAAGCGATTTATTAGATCGCTTACCCTTACGACCCTAGACAACGTGGTAATCAGTAGGCATAGTCACAAGGGACTATAACCATCGTGATTACAATCACGTTGCAAAGTTCAAACGAACTTCGCATTGACCATAGACTGGCCAATGCAGAAAGTCAAACAAAGTTTGACTTTCGGACTCGAAAAGCAATAAAAGAACGAAGGAACACTTACAAAGGGTCCAAGAATGGAAGGTTTGAATCCGAACACTCTCAGGTATGAAGTGTTAAACACAACAACTTAGAGAGCAAGTTCAGATTTCAAAGGTGTGAGTTGAGAGTGAAGTGGGTGTTGGGTATTTATAGATTTCGGTTCACCGTTAGGATCGTTTCTTGGAGAAGAGGGAATGATCACATCCCTACACTTGTTGGCAAGTTATGGTAGCTCATTTTGCCCACCATAAGAGATTAACATGTGGCATTTGGCATTTGGCCTTTGGGGAGTGTTTAAATCTGTTAATCAGCAGTCAAAAACGTTTTTCTGCATCTGACCCATGCTTGCGCACCATAACACTAATCATGTTGAGGTGCGCAAGGACCAACTTTCACAGATTTACACTTTTGGTCCCTGAAGCTCCAAACTTGCTAGTTAATGAATTTTTGACACGTTTAAGCCCCGGTAACCCCATTTCAAAGCTCTAAAATGAAGTTAAAGTATAGGGAACTTAAAATGTGCTCAAAAATATCTCGGATGTCGGTTCGTTTAGCCGTACGGTTGCGTTGTTCGGTTATTTACGACGGAATGCGCATAAGCGCGAAAAACGATCCAAATGGCGTGACGAATGGATTTTTCTCATGCCAAACACTAAAATAAAATTTTTTAGTGCTTACATAAATTTTTGGATGTCCGGATGTATTCAGAACGTAAGTTATGCGCGAAAATGCAAACTTGTGCACTTTTTGACGCTTTTAGTCCCTGAATGACCAAAATGTTTATTTTTAGCACACCGAACCCCTCAAAGCCTATTTCTAAGCTATGTAAGGGATATTTATGGTATGTTTAACTTATGGTCATGTTCCAGAATGTCTGTTACAGTTAAAATTGGCATACTTTCGCAGTTTGTCGTATTTAGTCCCTGTAAGCTATTAATACTTGATTTTGTCATACCAAAGCCTTCAAAACTTATTTCTAAGTTATGTAAAATTTATTTAAGGTATGTTAAGCCTATTTCAATCTTCCGGAGTGTTCGTTGCATTAAACGGGTTATATTTACGCATCAGTGCGCGTATAACCTTCCAGAAAGCGATTTAAAGCTTGAAATCGAACAAGAATTGATATGTGCAAAAGATACACATATTTATACAGATCCCAAGTATGAAATACAATATTTCATTGGCTTGGCATTTGTTTAATGGTCGCAGTGACCCAGGTGTCACACATGAAATTTAATCAAGGTAAAATGACGTGATATGAAATGTAATGAAAACAACTGGCATAACATCATATTAATTGCAATGATGAAATAATGTTAACTCAAAACGTTACAACTCAAATTGGAAAACAATGGTAACTTGAACAGTCAAAACAAGAAATGAAATTGATAAAAAAAACTTAGAATAAAACATAATAAATAACGGAGTGGTGCCTTGAATCTTCGTGGTGGAAAAACTAATTGGGTTGCTCATTCGCACCGTTTTCGTTGACTTCAGCTGGGTTCGCATTGATGTTATAGGCTCTACCTCTCGATGGTGAGGGTGCTGGGTTTGCCTGATTTGCTTGACTAACTGGGTTTTCTTGAGCTTGAGTGTTGATGATGTTAACCAATTTAGGGCATGTGTATCTGAAGTGGGTAGGGTCACCACAATTAAAGCAAGGTCGAACATATGGAACCATGGGATATTACGGTTGTTGATAGGGTTGGATCATGTTTTGGACAGGAGGTGGAGCTTGGTTTTGAGGGGTACGACAAGTGTAAATCAAATGACCATAACGCCCACAATTCGTACATAGTCTACAAGGTATGGTGGGTTGATGGTGATAGTGGTTGGTGTTGCATTGAGGGTGAGAATCAGTGTAGGGTTTCTTGTTTAGGTAAGCTGGGTTGGGTGCCACTTGGGTGATTGGGAAGGCTTGAAGAGGTACGGCTTGTTGTGCTTGGATCACAATGTTAGGAATCACGGCGGGTATTTGTTTAGCAATTTGGGCAGCCATGCGTTCACCGGAGTATCAGTAATCAACGCAAACGAGGTTGTGAGATTTGTGATGGATTTGCTAGCAGATATGTGAAAAAATATAAGCATATGACAAAATGAAAACGTTTGGGGTGTATTAGAAAACAATACTCACGGTAACACTTTTAAAGTGTTCTTGGGCTTTGCTCGTAATTGGGCCTTGCATGCCGCCATACTTCACCTTTGTAATCATGTGGGCCCCCATGATTACCGGGCTTTCGTATGGTTCGCATGGGTTAGCCTGATAACGAACACTAAACCCGGAGAAAATCGAGAAACATGAATATAATGTATGAAAATCGGAGGGTATCCTTGGTTGGACACGATGACAACTCAAAGTGGGGTTAGTTCACATGACGTTTGGTGTGGCATGATTTGGTCTAATAGGTCCTTCGTACTCTCATCGTTAGTCCCCAGGTAGGAAAACTGGTCCATTAATTCGGATTTATACGAATGCCAATCCTAGACAGGACGTCTCGACTACCGGTACTCGAACCCTTCCAGTTACTATATGCCCGTCACATGAACTCACTTTGATGGGATTTGAAAACAAAAAAAAAATCACAAAAGTTTGAATAACATGAAATGAGTATTTAGAAGATGGAGGGAAACGTTTTGAAAATTTAGTAAAATTGGGAACTTATAAATATGGATTTTATAAGTTTCGTATGGTATATTGGAGTGATATATATGTAACACATATGTAGACTTCATGACATAATTATAATACATTACATGTATCACGTAATTAAGTAGCAAATAAAGTGCTTGCATGCGTTTGTGTGTGAAATGAAAGGTATTTAAATGCGTGAGCAATAGCAAATCATAAGTTAAGCATAACATAAAATCACATGAGCACATAGGTCCTAGATGACTAAAGTATAGGTTCTAAGGGTCTAATAACCTATCCTATATCCCTAAAGTCAATAGCTCTGATACCAATCTGTCACACCCCGACCCACAGCGGAATAGGTGATCGGGGCATGATTGGGTTGACTTGAGAGCTTATGACTTGCTATTGCGTGTTTTAAATAATAATTTATTCATAACAAATGTTTCACGAGACAATTAATTGAAATAAACAATTACAAATGTGACATTGATCATAACCACTAAGCTACATTTATCCGTTTCTTGTTAACTAAGGCCCATCCTATGTCCAATCTTCTCTTCAAGCATGTTCACCTGTATCATGTGTAAAAATAGTTTTTGGGTCAACAGTTGTTGAATAGATCTTTATTTGTTTTTATTAAACTTTAAAAGTTTATTTGATTTTATTTAATAAAAATTATTTAACATGCAATATTAAGTGTAATAGGTGACATAAATCAATTAATCCAATTTTCAACCAATCCATATGTAAATAATGCAACATGACATAACAAATAAGAAATGAAACAATGATGCGATTCAAGCCCCGAAAGGCGAAAAGCGATACTATGAAACCATGATGCGATTCAAGCCCCGAAAGGCGAAAAGCGATACTATGATGCGATTCAAGCCCCGAAAGGCGAAAAGCGAAACAGTGATCCAATTCAAGCCTCGAAAGGTGAAAAGCGATACTATGAAACCATGATGCGATTCAAGCCCCGAAAGGCGAAAAGCGATCCTATGATGCGATTCAAGCCCCGAAAGGCGAAAAGCGAAACAATGATGCGATTCAAGCCTCGAAAGGCGAAAAGCGATACTATGAAACACCTGACACAAAGCGGTAAACACATATAGCATATGAATGATAACATGTAATGCACGTACGAAACAGACCATGAGCACATATAACACTTAACTTGGCATGTTATTGAAAAGTATATGAAACATAGAAAATGTGGCACATGAAACACCCCAAAAAGTTAAAGTGACAAAAAGGGGGAAAGTAAGATCTACTCACAGTGTTTGCATTTGCGATTCCTTGTAAAATAACGCATGAGTAAAGATTGAGAAACCGAACGAACGAGACGGTTATCCGAAAATGAAATGAGGAAGGTGATTCCTGTCGTGACTTCGGCAGGTTGTGGGCACTGCGCTTACGGACTCCGGCGGTGACTCGTAGCTCCGGCAGGAACCTGGCAAGTTGGCAGAAGGTGTTTCAAGAATTCTTTTCTGAGAATCGAAGTCGTTTTGGTTTTGAGTATGAGCAAGTAATGTTTGGAGGTAATAAATATTTTCAAGGAATTTAACTCCATTGATTTTGTATAATTTTGTTAAACTATATGTATCATTTGTTTATTTCAATAGAAGTTAAGAAAGAAATTGATCGAAAAGGGAAGTATAAGTTTGTTAAACTATATGTATCATTTGTTTATTCTATAAATTTAGTACTCCTTGAAAGTCTAAACGTTCTTTTGGGAACCATACTTGGCGAACGTTACAATTATATTACTCAAATAACCAAAAGGGGGGTAACCGACTTATCACTTTATATTACTCTGTACATTTAAATAAGTGTATGAACTAAAACAAATAACAATAAATATTCCAGCCGCGTTCATTTATTGGAAAGCTCAGTTCAAAATGGATCGGATTTTGGGAGCCCATTTTGTCGGATATTACATGCTGAACTGTATGAACTTGTCAAACAGTTTATGATCCACGGTCCTTGTGGTACAGACAACCCTCATTGTCCATGCATGGTTAATTTAAAATGTTCGAAGAAGTTTCCAAAAAAATATGTAGATGAGACTTGTGTTGATTCTGAAGGATATCCTGTCTACCGTCGTCGTCAATCATGCAACACTGTAGAAAAAAATGGCGTGTTGCTTGACAATAGGTTTGTAGTTCCGTACAATGCTATGCTACTCAAAAAGTATCAGTGCCACATAAATGTTGAGTGGTGTAACCAAACAGGATCCATCAAATATTTGTTCAAATACATTAATAAGGGTCCGGATAGAGTGACAGCTTCTGTTTACGAAAGTACCACCACTGTTAATGTGAATCATCAAAACGAGGAAATGACAAATAATGAAAATCTGTCAAACAAAACAGAAGTAGATGAAGTTAAAGCATATCTTGATTGTAGATATATTTCAGCGTGTGAAGCTGCCTGGAGAATCTTCAAGTTTGACATACACTATCGATTTCTATCTGTTGAAATATTACCTTTCCATTGCGAAGATGGTCAGGCTATTGTTTATGCCGATAATTCAAAATTGTGTGACGTGATCAGTAACCCAACTGTGAAAATGTCTATGTTCACAGAATGGATAAAATGTAACCAAACGGATGCATTTGCTAGAACGTTGAAGTATGTAGAGTTCCCCAGATACTTTGTATGGATACGCAAAGAACGAAAGTGGGTACGTAGAAAAAGACCTTTTGGTGCAGTTGGTAGGATACATTATGTACCTCCATCACTTGGTGATTGTCATTTCTTGAGAATTTTATTGAATCACATTATAGGACCAATGAGTTTTGATGATATAAAAACAGTTGATGAAAAAATTTACGATACCTTTAAAGATGCATGCTTTGCTCGCAGTCTGTTGGACGATGATAAGGAGTATTTAATGGCCATTACGGAAGCAAGCACATGGGCCACTTCTGATTTCTTGCGTACATTTTTTGTAATGCTGTTGATGTCAAACTCCATTTCTAGGCCCGGTCATTTCTGGACACAAACAAAATCTCTATTGTGTGAAGATATATTATATCAGCAACGGGGGATTACTGGTATTCCTGGTAATTTTAAAAATTTAAATAAATTCTTAGATTCCATCTTACTATAATGTAGTATTTATAAAATCTAATTACCAAATATCTGTTTTATTTTTTAGATTTGGTTCTTCCAGAGGAAGAGATTGAAAACATTTGCTTATCACATATCAAAAAATTGTTACTTGGTTATGGAAGTACGTTAAGCAGCTTTTCTGGCATGCCAAATGTTCCTGACAACTACATTTCAGATTGAACAATCAAATGATAATGAAGGAACTTTCGTATGATCGGGCTATCTTAAAAAAGGAACTTGCAGCTTCCTTAAAATGTTTAACTGATGAACAGTGAAAAGTGTATCAAACCGTCATGAATGCAGTTGCTAGTGGAGGTTTTTTCTTTCTATACGGTTACGGTGGAACTGGTAAAACATTTCTCTGAAAAACATTTGCAGCTGCGTTACGTTCCAAATGTGAAGTTGTCTTGAATGTTGCATCCAGTGGTATTGCATCACTTCTATTAGATGGCGGTAGAACGGCTCATTCCAGGTTTGTAATTCCGATAAATGTTAACGAGGATTCTATATGCTCTATAGAACCGAACAGTGTGCTAGGAGGCTTAATAAAAGAAACTAAGATGATAATCTGGGATGAAGCGCCAATGACACATAAGCATTGTTTTGAAGCTCTGGATAGAACAATGAGAGATATAGCCCGCTCCAGTAATCCGTCCTTGCAGAACAAACCTTTTGGTGGAAAGATTGTTCTTTTTGGCAGTGATTTTAGACAAATCCTTCCAGTCATTCCAAAAGGTACCAGAAGCATGATTGTAAATTCTTCATTGAATTCTTCTTATATATGGCAGGATTGTCAGTTACTCAAGCTAACTGAAAACATGAAGTTAAAAGTCGGTACCAAACCAAGTAATCTTAATGAGACCAAGGAATTTGCTGAATGGATTTTACGGGTTGGTGATGGTCTACTTGGTGGTCCAAATGATGGAGAAGTGGAAATTGAAATTCCAGATGATATACTTATACTCAATCCAGTCAATCCTATATCTTCATTGATCTCTTTCACATATCCGGATATGCAAAACTTTTTATGCGATTCAAATTACTTCCAACAAAGAGCCATTCTTGCACCCACAAATGAAGTTGATGATTCAATAAATACAGAACTGTTAAATAGTATGGCTGGTGAAGAGAAGATATATCTCAGTTCAGATACTTTATGTGAGTCTGAGGATCAAACCGACCTTAACATGGCATTGTTTACTCCGGATGTGTTAAACAAATTGCATCTGTCAGGATTACCTAACCATAAATTGGTTCTCAAAGTTGGAGCTCCGGTAATGTCACTTAGAAACATTGATCAAACAAATGGTCTATGTAACGGTACACGGCTTCAAGTAACAAAACTTGAAAAACTTGTAATCGAAGCAAAGATTATTACCGGAAATAATATAGGTCATCATACTTTGATTTCAAGATTGAAAACGACACCGTCTGATAAAAGATTACCGGTGAAAATTGCACGAAGACAATTCCCACTATCTCTATGCTTTGCAATGATCATCAACAAAAGCCAGGGACAATCACTTGAACGTGTAGGCTTATATCTTCCACGGCCGGTTTTTAGTCACGGACAACTATACGTTGCTGTATCTCGAGTAAAGAGCAGGAGGGGTTTGAAGATCTTGATATGTGACAGGGGAAAACAAGTGTGTAAAACCACAACTAACGTGGTCTACAAAGAAGTTCTACAAAATCTATAGTCGTTGTAGAAATAGCATTTTGGACAAAAGTCTTTTCATGTATGAAGTAATCTGGTATGATCTTTTGCACATCCTATGAACATGTTCCTTTTATCGAGTAATAATGGATGTTATTTTAGAGTATTGTTTTAAAAAATAGTGTACATGTTTAAAAATTGATAGCTTTAACAATTATAAAACAATGAAAGGTAAATAACAATAACATATATCTAAAAGACAAGGAATAACTAATGCAAGTAATACTTTCAACCGTTAGTCATTAGGAACACTACATGTTCTTAATACATAGTCTGCAGTGTTTCAGTAACATATGCAACCAAAAACTTATCTGTACCTACACCCTTCGTACCACCAGGGTCAAAACTAAACTATCAACTTTTACAAAAGAGTTTTAAGCGAACCAACAACCACAAACAAAAAACATTGTTCCCATACATAATAACATTATCCGCAAAGGCCCCACAACCATTCAGTCAAACAAGAAAATACATTTACCCATGACGAACTTAAGGGTAAACTCTTCACGCGGAACCATCTTTTTATCCTTCACAAACTGTTTCATGTCTTTTATGTAAACCCGACCATCAGGAGACTCGATACCAACTCGAACATCCCAAACATTTCCAGCAGCATCTACAATCTTTAAACTCCTCTTCCTATCCAAGCCAAGTTTTTTAGCGAGAGCTTTTTTAATGCGATGTAACAAACAACAAATAAAGTTAAGAAAGATAGTATTATAATATGGTTAATACAACCTAAGGTCCTGTTGGTACTTTTTGGTTACAGAAACTTACAAAATGATTGTCCACACGGAAAACTACTGGAATAGTTTCATCGTTCATGGTTACAGGGAGCATATCAGCTTCATTGCCCTTAGTTACGTCATCCACATCTTCACCATTCAGAAATACTGATAACCTCTTCTATAACTTCTTCCTTAATAGCAACATATAATTCCGGTGGCAACACTAAATCAGCATCCTTGGACAATTGAGAACGAACATATCAAAAGTGTGAAGATCAATCATTTCAAAAACAAGCAGATGCTCATCACTTAGTGACAATTTCTTCTTAATCCGATCCCATCCAGTTGTTATGTAAAGCTAAATTGTCAATAACATCCATTCGAACAAACAATTTATGCTTCCCATGACCTCTAATAACAACCGGATAGTTTGGAATGGTATTGTCCATCTTGTGATGTACAAATAAACGATTGATATGCTACAACGAGAAAAAAATAAATATTAGTAATTTCATATACTAACAACCAATAAATAATAAACCATAATAAATATATTGAACCCAGATTGTGAACTACATACCATAGCATCAGGTTTATCAAAAGCGCCATTGGGTCTGTAGTAAAAATAATCAGATGGAGCAAATGCAATATTGTCATAGAAATAAAATATCCGGAATCTTTCTAATGCTTCTTCATACTGAAATACGAGCCACGATCCAGATTGTAGTTTCAAAGTTTCAACTACGGAATACCACCCATTGTAGAAATAACAGAAGTTTCCTAAATCATATACCTTGACTTCAAACACTTGGCCATTAGTTGTCCGCACTTTGACAAAGCCAACTGGATAGTTAAACTCTTTAATCCATTGTTTATATTTTTTTTGGCAGAACCTATGTATAAATAAATTAAAATCAGAAACTGTCTAACATGATATTATAAAGAAAACTAAATTCGCCATAACCGAGATTAAAATACTAACCAAACATTTCCTTTGGTTGTCGTCCATGTAAGAAGCAAACCCATACATCCTTCTAACTTTGAACTATCAGAGAAAATACTATGAATATCATTAATAAATAACAGAGTAAAACATTAAAAGGTTATTCTAAGTATTGCAATTAAAAAGAGTATAACTAATAGACTAAAACATTAGATAACGTTAAAAGGTTATTTTATATATTCAATGTCAAGAATGTGAAAGACCAAATGTTTTTTTCGATGCCGAGAGTTTCTAAGGCTTCGACTTGCTTCTATTTTCGACAATGTGATACAAAACCCCAAACCGGTCTGTTACTATTTGCTTCAATTTTCGTTGTTGTGGTTTCTGATATGAAATCCTAAGTCCTTGGTTTGTTGACGACTTCTGATGATGAAATCATCTACGTTTGAGGCTGTGATGAATGTGTAAGTGTGATATTCAGATTCTATGATGCGTTATAACACATTGCAAACTGTTACAACGCATTTTAACCTAAAGAGAAAAAGAAAGACATTTGATTTGGACCGTCATTATTACTTCTCATTAAGGATCAGGGGAGCTTGACGTGTCATAAACAAAGACTTGAAAACACAAATGTATCATCTAAACTACCATAGTGCAAACCACAACAAATAATTTCACACCAGAATTTATAATAATTCGTTAAGACAATTGGAGTAACATTTAATATGATCAACAAGAATGTAAAAGACCAAAACTGATCAATAATTCTTGTAACATAAGTAATCAAGATATGAACATACATATCATGTGAAACATCCAAAATATTATAACTCAATCTGTGAAAGACTAAAATTATATAACTAATCTTTTTCAATGTCAAGAACACCAACTGAAAGTATACTAAACATCATAATCTTATAAAATCTTTATACAAAAACTGATAAACATTCATTTTTAGAACTACAAACCTTTGATCAAAAATCAAACATACAAGCGTGGTATAAAAAATTACATGAAGAAAAGATTTCAGAAGAAGAAACTCAAATCAATACTTTTTAGATTACCTTTTGATGATAAGCGAAAATCTTGAAGACTCCATGTCGTTTCGTTGTCGCACTTTGAAGAACGGAGATGGAGATGTAGATGAGAGATTAGAATTTAGGGCTATCTTCCGTATTTGGTATAAGGGTTCTAATGGGCCTTCAAAGTCTAACCCATTATTAAGGTTAATTGGATCAAATATATGGGCTTTATTGAATTGTTCAATAACATTTGGTTATTTAAATTAGGTCATGATTTAATTATTAGACAACATAAAATTAGGTCATGCTTTCATTTTAGACAACATATTATCAATTACTTAGCTTATTTCTATATCAAACATGAACTAATAATTTTTTCGTAACACAGTAATTAAATTTTTATGTCCTAACACATATTGTCTTTAACATTGTTTTATAAAGATATGTAACTAAACACAAACAATTTAAATGATGTATTATAATATATTTTTTAGTATTTGATTTCGATGGTTATTAAACTACTCGTGTGTTCACACGGGTCCTACAACTAGTATGTAATAAAAGGCATTTGGATTGGGTTTTTTAAAAGAAACATGTGACTTGGATCCATTAAGAAACGAGGACTGAAGGAGATGGCGGCATACGCGTAATTTCCCAAATTACCCTTATATTTATCTGGAATTGAGAAGAGTTAATTACTGTTTTCGTCCCTATTGCTTGTCAAAAATCACTATTTCAGTCCATTAGTTTAAAAATTGTGATTTCAGTCCTTGTGGTTTCACTTTCGTAACCATTTCAGTCCACCTCCATTAACCCCATCCATTTATTCTGTTAAGTACACGTGAATTGACCATAATGCCTTTATTAATAAAAAAACAAAAAGATATCTAAATGAGTTAATTACTGTTTTCGTCACCGTGGTTTGTCAAAAATCACTATTTCAGTCCATTAGTTTAAAAATTGTGATTTCAGCCCCTATGGTTTCACTTTCGTAACCATTTCAGTCCAGTCTCCTAACACCGCCTATTTTACCGTTAATTTTTAATGAAATACCTAAATTACTCTTGTGTTAATTAAATAAAAAAACCATGGAAATTTAAAAGATTGTATTATAGGACCCACTTGTTAAAACACAACCGTATCACCCCACCCCAATTAATATCTTCCTACCAGCATCAATTAACATAATAACTTTGAAAAATAATGCTTACCTGGACATTTTTTCACTCTAAAATCCAAAATTAAAATTTTCGAACCATATATGTAAAAATAGTGCTAGATTTCTACTTCTACTGAAGCCATGGTGGGTCGAACCATACAATCGAATTTAAGTCCATATGTCACACAACAATAAAATCATATAAATCCAATAATAAAATCATATAAGCCCATATTTAATTAACACAAGGGTAATTTAGGTATTGCATTAAAAACTTAATGGTAAAATAGACGGTGTTAGGAGACTGGACTGAAATGGCAATTTTTAAACTAATGGACTGAAATAGTGATTTTTGACAAACCACAGGGACAAAAACAGTAATTAACTCATTTAGATATCTTTCTATTTTTTATTAATAAGGGCATTATGGTCAATTCACGTGTACTTAACAGAATAAATGGATGGGGTTAATGGAGGTGGACTGAAATGGTTACGAAAGTGAAAACACAGGGACTGAAATCGCAATTTTTAAACTAATAGACTGAAATAGTGATTTTTAACAAACCACATGGACGAAAACAGTAATTAACTCAATTGAGAAATTCATTTGGTTGACTTATCAAATATACGAATAATTCATTTGAGAAATTTTGGCGCCATCTCCGATCAATATAAATCTTATATTTGTCTGGGATTCATTTGGTTCAATCTGGGATCCACTAAAAAAACGTATGTGATACGTGGTCGGGTTTAGAAAGTTGGAGTGGGTAAGAGCAGGCGGGGTGGTCCGTTATGGACTCCCCATAACGCGTGATCCCACCACGAACACCGCCGCCTCCCCTCCTATAACGCGTGAAAAACAAAATGCGTAATGAAGAAACTCACTTTCGGTTGAGATACGATTTAATCGAACTAGTAGGTTCTCTAGGTTTGGAGTTTCATGATTCGAAAGAGGAGTATGTTTTTTTTTTTTTAATTGTATGTTTCTAGTATGTTAAATTGAAGTAGTATGTTTTAAATTTAATGAAATTTTTAATTTTAGTGTTTTATTGTTAATTTCTAATTTAAAATAAAAAATTAAAAAAAATTAGTGCAATTTATAATTTAGTGTTTAATTTCTAATTTTAAAATAAAAATTAAAAAAATTTGGGAGTGATGGAATTGTATCACTAGTGACCACCCCAACTACATTTCTATCATTAGTAATAGAATATTGGGTGATGATATGGCATGAGTTGATTGGTGCTTGTGAGTGATAGAAATGTATCACTAGTGACCACCCCTCCCCTAAGTTTAAGTCAACAAAAACGAAGGACAAATTTGATTTCTGCGTCTGCTTTACCGAGCCGCGTCGGCGACGTCATCAACTCCACAAAAAGACAGCAGACGGCATATGTGTCTGTCTACGCCACTTTTTTATCGTCGCCAGCCTCCGGATTCGGTCGGAGACGCCCCTGTAGCGTCGTCGACGCCGCCTCACTCACCAAAACCACTCCGACGCCAACCTTTCCTGTCTACGTGACTTCATTGCCGTTGCCAACTTCTGTTTTACCGTCGACGACGCCGGACATCGCGTCGCCGACGCCCACCGGAAAAATTGAACGCTGCCAACGTCCTTCTTCCCTGCCTACGCGACTTTCTTGTGACACCGACCTCAAGCCACCGTCGACGACAGCATCTCCGGCGTCAATGACGCTCAACAGCGGCCAACTTTCATGTTTTACGTTGTTTGCTGCGTTTTTGGTGTGAAGAAGAAGACGATGATGTCATAAATGAGATCATAGTGATGTCAATGTTGACAAAAACAAAGCTATTTTTTTTTAGTTTTTACCTTATTGTTTTTTGTTATTTTTGTTTTATTTATTATTTTTTTTAAGATTAAATATCATTTTTTTTTTCAAAACCTTAAGATTTCTATAAACAACTGTTATATTTTAATTTAAAAACTATTTATTAACTTAATTTTAACTCAAAACTAAATTAACAAAAACAACAACTTTTATTATATTTAAATTAAGAGTAAATTACAAGTTTTGTTATTTATGTCTGTATCAAATTGCAGGCGCTGTCCTTTGCCTTTAAATTTGACGAGTTTTGTCCTTAACGTTTCAAAATCATGCACGTTATGTCCTTTAGCACTAATCAAGTTAGATTTTTTGGTTAAGTATGGTCATGTGTCTTGCATATGAGGGTATCCTTGTCTTTTCACCTTTTCAGGGGTTATTGTGTAAATAAATTATATATAAGGTCTGTTTTGTAAAAATATAATAATATTTTAATTAAACACACCTCGCACTCTCTCTCTCTTAGCCTTCTCTCTCTTCTCTCTCTCTAAAAAACCCCTGCATGATTCTCTCTCTTAGGTTTTGTGAAGCGTAACTGAAATTCTGATTAAGAAGATGAAGAGAAAATGTTTTCTAAGATGATTAGATTTTTTGAGGCTAACAAGAAGCTTATAAAGTGAAGAGTTAATTACTGTTTTCGTCCCTGATGTTTGTCAAAAATAACGGTTTCAGTCCATTAGTTTAAAAATTGTCATTTCAGTCCATTAGTTTCATTTTCGTAACCATTTCAGTCCACTAACTTAACTCCATCCATTTATTTTGTTAACTTTGAGTTAACTAACTAATTCAGGGACGGTTTGCGTCAGTTTTAGAAACACAGGGACTTAAGTGTAAACTCTAAAACATTAAAATAAAAAAAATAGTAAATTCCAAAAAATCAAAAAAATTCCAAAAAACCAAACAAATTCCAAAAAATTCTAAAAAATAATAAAAATTCTAAAAAATCATAAAAATTCTAAAAAATTCTAAAAAATCCAAAAAATCCATTTCGGCGCGAACTGTTTCGACCCGAACCGTTTCGAGCTGAACCGTTTCGACGCGAACCGTTTCGACCCGTACCGTTTCGAGCCGAACCGTTTCGAACCGAACCGTTTCGACCCGTACCGTTTCGAAGCCGTACCGTTTCGAACCGAACCGTGCCGTTTCGAACCGAACCCTTTCGAGCTGAACCGTTTCGAACCGAACCGTGCCGTATCGAACCGTACCGGTTCGGCTTCGAAACGGTTCGCGTCGAAACGGTTCGGTTCGAAACGGTTCAGCTCGAAACGGTTCGGCTTCGAAACGGTACGGGTCGAAACGGTTCGGCTCGAAACGGTACGGGTCGAAACGGTTCGCGTCGAAACGGTTCAGCTCGAAACGGTTCGGGTCGAAACGGTACGGACGGTTCAGCTCGAAACGGTTCGGGTCGAAACAGTTCGCGCCGAAACGGATTTTTTGGATTTTTTAGAATTTTTTAGAATTTTTATGATTTTTATTATTTTTTAGAATTTTTTGGAATTTGTTTGGTTTTTGGGAATTTTTTTGATTTTTTGGAATTTACTATTTTTTTTGTTTTAATGTTTTAGAGTTTACACTTAAGTCCCTGTGTTTCTAAAACTGACGCAAACCGTCCCTGAATTAGTTAGTTAACTCAAAGTTAACAAAATAAATGGATGGAGTTAAGTTAGTGGACTAAAATGGTTACGAAAATGAAACTAATGGACTGAAATGGCAATTTTTAAACTAATGGACTGAAACCGTTATTTTTGACAAACCTCAGGGACGAAAACAATAATTAACTCTAAAGTGAAACATCCCATTGGAATTGAAGAAATTGGTTGAATTGAAGGTGTAGATCAGACAAAAAATGAAGTAATTGAGAGTGAAATTGGGGAAAATTGAAGAAATTGGGGGAAAATGAGGGAGGATGAAACCCTAACTTGTGTAGTTGACCGGTGAGTTATCTCAGGGAAGTGACTGAGAGAACTCTGGGAAGCGGCGGCGAATGAGAGGCGAAAATAATAGGAAAGTGAAACAAAGACTCACAAGTGGTGGGTTTAGTAGTGGCGGGCGTACGGTGGTGGGTTAGAGGCGGCGCTGGGTGAAGGTGTGGGTGCGGGTGCGGCGGTGGCTCAAGCCAGTAAATCGTCTGATCTTTGTGGTGTTTAGATCCTCTGTTTTGGTTTTCAACATCTGTCGCAGCCAAATGAGTGTATTGGAGGAAATTGAAATTTGAACCTCATGTGTTTATTCGTTGCAACTGATATACTTTATTGAGGGTAAAGTATATATGTGGGTGAAGAACTGAGCCTGCAAATCAAGATTAATGATTGCAGATATGTACGTTTTCTTTTATGCTCCAATTAGGCTGCTTAGACTCCAAATGTATAGGTGTGATCTGCAAAGCCTTTTATGGAATTTACCAAGGCGATTTGTAGAGAGAGAGAAGGGAGAGTTAGAGATAGAAAGAGAAAGATGAAATTGTATTGTATTTTATTTTTTTATTTTTACACAATTAGTCCCTCTTTATAAGTTATTTACTCAATAGTCCTTAGGGGAGGTAAAATGACAAAAGTGCCCTCATGTGCAAGGCACATGACCAACTTTAACCAAAAAATATAACTAGGTTTGGTCTAAAGGACATAACGTGCAATATTTTTAAACGTTAAGGACAAAACCAGTCAATTTTGAAGTTAAAGGACACCGCCTGCAATTTGGTACATACATAAATGACAAAACTTGTAATTTACTCTTAAATTAATATTAACTAACGCTAAACTAGACTAAATAGATAAACTAAAACGAATTGTGAAAGAAAATATACAACAACAATTAACTTACCACCTCATGGTGGTCGAATGGCGTGCTTACCACCTACAAACTCCTCAAAATCACCCACCGGTGATTCATACCATTTGTTGCCAAACGGTCCAAACTTCCTCACCTCCTCTTCCTTCTTCTTTTCTTGAGGTGACTTCTTTGCCTTCTTCTTCTTGACCGTTTTCTTCTTTGTTTCTCCAAACCTACCAACCATAGCACATACATTTTTGTTCGGATTCATGTCCTTTTTAGGACACTTATCCTCACCGAGTGGGTTAGTAAAATTTGGAAAAACATTTAAATTTAATTCCCGGTCCCCAAACTTCACGCTTACCGTTCCCGTTGCACAATTTATTATGGCGTTAGCAGTTGCCAGGAACGGTCTACCCAGTATGACTATCGGTTGGGTGTCCTCAACACACCCAACATAGTCTACTACCAAAAAGTAAACTGGGTAGTAGCAATCATCCACCTTAACAATCACATCCTCCACCATCCCCCTTGGATGCGTGGGAGTTTGATCGGCCAATACCACGGGAGTATCAAATTTTTTTAGTGGACCAAAATCATATTGGTCATACAAACTCCCGGGCAAGATGCTCACACAAGCTCCAAGATCTAGGAGCGCTCTCTCAATTTTGAATGCTCCAATTTGAATTGGAATAAGAGGATCTCCCGGATCTTGAGCTTTTTGAGGAAGGGCACTTGATGAAACGGCACTAATATGAGATATCAAATCAACCGGTTCGGGTAATTTGTTGTGCCGTTTTTCGATGCTTAACTCCTTTAAGCATTCCACATGATCCGGAACCTTTTTAATGTCATCTAGTAACGGTAAATTAATTTTTGCTTGTTTAAAATTTTCCCACCTCTCGTCATTCGGTGGGTACCGTTCCTCCACTTTCGATGCATTAATCGGGTTAAGTTGATTTAAACAATTTTCACAAAACGAATTTTTAGTTATATTTTCAGTTTTAGTTTGTGAAATCATTTCTTGTTCATTTTCACTTTCCGGCTCATCACTTACATCTTCCACTACACCATCAACGAATTGTGGTGGTGGAATGCTTTGAACACTACAAATTTCATCATTCAGAAGAAGACTTACTGCGCTAATGTGTACATTCCTCACATTTCCCGTGCTTGAGCTTTGATGCTTCGGGTTCATTGTGGTGTCACTTGGAAGCTTTCCCATACTCCCCCTCATTTGAGCCATTTCCTCCGCGAGTTGGCCCACTTGCTTTGCCAATGCTCCATGTGATTTGTCTCTTACTTCAAACTCTTTCTTCATTTCAGATTTGATCTCTTGATTTGAAGTAGTGAGGGCATTCATAGCATTCATGAGTGCATCAAACTTAGAATTTATCGAGTCATCACCACCCGTTTGAGAGTTTGAAGCACCACCCCCATTTCCACCTTGGTTTTAGCCACGTTGGTAGTTGTTGTCACGGTTTTGGTATCCTTGGCTACCCCCTTGATTGTAGTTCCTTTGATAACCCCCTTGCTTACCACCTTGCCGATTATGATAAGAAGAACCACCTTGCCCACCTTGATTTCCCGATTGAAAGTTTGGGTTCATTTGGTTCGAAGCATTACCATATCGGAAATTTGGGTGATTTCTCAAACCCGGGTGGTAAGTGTTGGAGTTCATATCATATTGTTTTCGATCCCCATACACTTGATTTACCTCTTCGGTGTAGTCACTCGGTCCCGTTTGACATTGATCGGTCCGATGACCAATCTCCCCACAATCTTCACAAACCGCAAATTGCACCGCATTTACCTCCTTCCTCTTCATACGAGCCAACTCCCGTTCTAGAGTAGAAATCCGATCCTTAGAGTTAGAGTCAAGATCGGGAAGTGACCGGGAAACGGGATGTTTTTTAGCTCTATCGGCCGACTCCTTTGACTTTGAACGCTTGCTCATCCGCTCAAGAAATTCCCAATCGTCATCTTCATGGTTACTCAACAATGTTCCATTGCTCATTGACTCGAGGTGGTTCCATGTCTCGTCATCCAACCCTCTTACAAAACACTTAACCAACTCCCACTTTTCGATTTGATGGTGTGGGCATTTCCGAATCAATTCCTTGTACCGGGTGAATGCTTCATGTAACGGTTCACTTGAAAGTTGACGAAAAGACCTTATTTCATCTCTAGCATCATCGGTCTTCACCATCGAGTAATACTCGTCAAGAAAGACTTGTTGCATTTCGGCCCATGTGCGAATGTTACCCGCTGGAAGTGTGAGGAACCATTGTTTCGCCTTATCCTTTAGCGAAAACTGAAATAACCGAAGCTTGACCTCTTCCAATGCAAAATCATGCCCTCCAATAGTACTACATATAGCCGAAAACTCCGCCAAATGAGTGTATGGTTCATCATTGGACCTCCCATTGAAGTGGGGAAGGATATTGATGTAATGGGGCTTGCAATCGAACATTCTTCTCTTGCATACGATTGGTGAGTCATTGTCGGTAACCACCGGCCTAAAACGGTCATTTACTCCCCTTGAAGGTTGTTGACGCCGACGTGGACCATCAACTTCTTGCTCTCTTGGTCTTCGGTTATCTCTTCGATCACCCCCTCTATTTCCACCTTGATTACCTCTTTGATTACCTCCTCCCACATAACGAGGAATCCGGTTAGGGTTCACATTGTTTTTGTTGTTGTAAAACCCATCATTCTGGTTCCTTTGATTGTTGTTTCGTGGTTGGCGGTTGTTTCCGTAACCGTCATTTCGAGCATTCCCATAACCGTAGTTGTCATTCCCCATAAAATTGGCATTTTGATAGCCAAATTCATCGTCGTCAAAACCTCTAGTGTTGTAGACATTCCCCCGGTTCACATAACCTCAACCGTCATCATCAACCCGGTCATCATAATTACCCCCATCATCCGAGTATTCCGAGTGAATACTCATGTGTTCTGGCGATTGGTAACCGGGAACACTAAACGGATCATCATCGGGGATAGCGTTTCTCAAATCATCTATGATAAAGAACGGGTCTTCGTTCGCAGGATTGCCACGATCTCGGTTGCCTCTACGATCGGAATTAACATTCTGGTCATCAAGGTTAGCGGGTAAGGAGTTATGGCGGTGAAGGTTTTGTTGTTGGGGTGTTCGTTGGTTGTTGTTGGGATTTTGGTTTCGGAAAGGTGGTGTGGGTGGTCTAGAGTTGTTACCACCACCCGGTTGATCTTGAGGTATAGGTTGAACATTTTGGGCGGGATTGAAGTTTCCTCGAGATTGGAATTGGTTTTGATTGAGGTTTGGGTAATTGGAGTTTTGGTTTGCCATTGAATAGGTTTCAATGGATGGTGTGGATTGTGGTGTTTAGGTGAATTGGTTAGAAACAACGGTTGCTTCTAACCGGCTTGCTAGGTTCCTTCTTGCGACTCTTTCAATTTCCGGTTCTTAGACTAATGGTGAAGTCCTCCCGGAGTTCCGCTTATGCATGCACTACCTGTAACCTGCACAAGTAACACAACCCGCGTGACAAGGAAAAAGACAAAGTACAAGAAAAGAAATTATGCAAATTAAACAGTTAATCACGAAATTCAAACAATAATCCAAACACAAAGCGCACTCACTCACCGGCAACGGCGCCAAAATTTGATCGGAGTGTCGCGCTCCGGTCAAAGATAAGATTTATATGCCCAAATTACCCTTAACAAATAGTTAGTGGTAGTAAGGGGTCGAACCACGAAGAGTATGTGGTTTACGAATGGACTTGATTGATTTTATAGGTGTGTCACTATTATGAAGCTTACTAGATTATTTTTACGGTTTTTGTGTGTTTTTGAAAAGATGTGGAAATGAATTAACAAGTTTGATTGGATTAATTAACTACTAGAAATTGAATGATTGCGAGAAAAATGTGATTAATGATTATAAAACAAGATAGACAAACAAGGTACACACCCGGTTCAACAATTGCAAGGCCTAGAGTTACTATGTGTTTTAATTTGGTTTAATCAAATTAGCTCATTAACGATTTAGAATCACAAGGTTTAGGTGCCAATTGTTATCAACGTCATAGACAACGGACCACAATGGACATTGTTACCTTGGACAAGTGAAATCTATCAAAAGATAAAGCATAAGTACGCATATTCATTTCACAAAGACAAATTTCATAACTCATTCGTCAATTCACAAATACAATACAAACGTAGGACAATTATCTAATGATAAAATGCAATTCAATTAGTCACAAACCAAATGTTTAACAAATAGTAAACCCTAGAACCTTACAAAAGTCTACACCGGGGTGAACCTCCAAGAAATTAGCCGCTCATGATCGGAAGAACTTGATCACCGGATGTTGGAAGCTTGATATTGATCATCTTGAAACCTTGGAATGGTGAATGATGAAGGTTAGGGTTTGGGTTGAAGGATGGTGGTGATTGATTTGAGTGATAAATGAACTAGGGTTTTGGGAATGGTGGTAATGATGAATCGAATGGTTGATTGCAATGATTCGGATGATGATTGGTGTAATGGCTGGATTGGGAATGATAGAGATGATAGGTTATGGCTCCAAAAAGTGGTTTCAAACTCAACTCCAAGTGTAACTCCCGAAATGGGTCAAAACAAGCTTTAAAACTCGTCGCCAACCAAGAACCCCAAAAATCTCGTTTGGCATCAGGAGGTGGTGTCGCCTACGCCCCTGGTGGCCTAGGCTACGCCTCACAGAAAACCCATTTTTCTGTTTTTGTGTTTCTCGCTTCCGATTGACCCGTTTCGCGTTCCGGTGGTCCATTTTTCCTCCCGATAGTCCGTAAAGCTCCCGATAGTCCGTAAATCTCCCAAATTGCTTCTTAAACTTCATCAAACCTGCAAAAATACAATTTTAATTAAAAGTAGGCTATTCGGAATTAAAACCCATGTAAAAACATCAAGTTACACCAATACGAACACCGGTTTTCGACCACGTATCACTCGATAAGCGAAGTTTGGGCTCAGGCTCGTTTACTTAACGAGCTTGTTTTTAGGCTCGGGCTCGAGCTCGAGCGCGAGCTCGTTTAAGCTCGGCTCGTTCGAGATTTTTTTCGAGCCGAGCTCAAGTAGCTCGCGAGTAGCTCGCGAGTTTGCACCCCTATGTGCGACCAAACTTGACATATACATACATACACATATCATTCACATAATACACAAACTTGTAGTCATTCACTTACAACCAAGCATTTGAATTGTTCAGATGATATACATATGAGCTACATCAAACACATTTTATGAAAAGGAATCAACATACAGAAAGACTCTTGAATTTACGAGTTGTCACATCATCCCCAACTTGAAAGAAATTTCGTCCCGAAATCTGCTAAGCAGTATCCGGGAAAAATGAAGTGATAGTTTAAGATGATTGTGGATTTTCCTCGGGTACCACATCATCCCCAACTTGAAAGGGAATTTCGTCCCGAAATTCACCAGTTGCATCGGAATTGTTTTGGCAGATTTGAACGATTGAGGATACTTAGTCTTGAGTTCCAACGAACTTTCATAATTGGAATTTGACTGTGGATTTCAATAGACACATCAACAACTGTAACTTATCATCGGTCTATGGTTCTTGCAAAGTGGCCGCAAGTGTTTCGTCGGCAAACACTCCTTCGGATTTAAGATGTGAACAACAGCGTCTGTCATATATTTCGAGTCTGTAACGTGGATTAGGCTTGCCGCGCTTCCCAAAGCACACCACACCCTTCCAGGGTGAAACTCTCAACGTGAATCGATTGCCTACTGCGAATTCTAAGGATTTCCTACGCTCGATAGCTTTTCTGGCGGTCTCGCGCTGCCGTCATGCGATTTCTGATCTACACAATCTTCTCAGGAGTTTTTTAGTACAAGTTCTGGACCTGTGATTAGGCTGTCACCCACCTCAGCCCCACAAAGGGGTTGCATTGTCGCCCAAACAATGTCTCAAACGGAGCTGCCTGAATACTAGAATGGTGACTGTTGCAGTAGAACTCAACCAAAGGTAAATGTCCTTCCAACTTTTACCAAAGTCAATCACACATGCTCGCAGCATGTCTTCGAGTGTCTGGATGGTTTGTTCACTCTGACCATCTGTCTGATGGTGATAAGCAGTGCTCATGTCTTGACGTGAGCCAAGGGTTTTGCGTATTGCCTGCCATAAATCAGATATATACGCAAATCAAAATCAGAGGTAATAGGAGTTGGCACCTCGTGCCTAGAAACCACCTCTCTCAGAGGAATATTCACAAGCTGTGAAGACTCGACAGTTTCCTTGATTACAAGAAAGTGTGCTGGTTATGTGAGTCAATCAACGATCACCCAAGTGGTATCATTTCTGTTTTAAGTTTTTAGGTAGACCAGTGACAAAATCCATGGCAGTTTGTTCCCATTTCCGTATGGGTGTTTCTAGTTGCTGAAAGAAGCCAGATGGTTTCCGATACTCCACTTGTACAAGTCAAACATCGTTCGCGTATATTGCTATGTGGTCCTTCATGCCCAGCTACCAGTATAAAGCTATTAGATCCTGATACATCCTATCAGAACCCAGATGAATAGAATATCGGGACTTGTGTGCTTCGTCCAACACAAGTTCTATAAGGTTACCGTATAATGGAACCCATATTCACTCCATGAAGTAGCGAATATCATCCGTCTTGTCAAAAGTTGCTTCCCCGTGCCCCGCATGGATTTAGCTTGAAAGTTCCCTTCCTTCAGTGCTTCGGTTTGGTTGAACGAATCTGATCAGGTAGGTTAGAGTCGATGGTGCGCTGCAAAGCTTGCACATGTTTAGGTTTCACAATCGTAATCGTTCAAGAGCTCCATCCAGCGACGCCGTTGCATGGTTAGCTCTTTCGAATCAAGGATATGCTGGAGGCCCTTGAGATTGGTCTTGATAGTGCATATGGTACCGTACAAGTAACGCCTCCAGACATTTAAACCCAAAGACCATGGCTTTCACCCCAAGTTGTGAGTCGTGCATTTCTTCTTGTAAATCTACAACTACTAAGAGACGTAAGTGATGTGTGCAAAATGCAACATATAAATTACATCAAATGTGGCATAAAACTAACCCTTTTTTAGTACTAGTGTTGGAAAAAGTGTGTTTTTGTCTTCCTTTTGTATTTTCAGGATTAAATGAGCACAAATGAATAAAAGAAGCAAAAAGGTAGCTAAATCTAACATAAATACAAGAAAAAGAATAAACGTGGCATGCCCGACCCCCCGGCAGCATCTTCCCAAACAAAAACAAGAGAACAGAAGGCTGAACACGCCCCGTGCTCAATGAGCACGGGGGCGTGCCCAAGTGTCTGCAGAAAAGACAAAGTTGTAGAAACTTCTATCAACCACCACAGGGTCGTGTCCAGCGGACACGGGGCCGTGGTCAACTCTAAGATTCGAAGAATCTAGGAAAATCTTGATAGTACAGATACGCTTCTGCACACGGGGTCGTGCCCAGCTGACACGGGGGGCGTGGTCAACTAATGCAGACAAACTGCATTTAATGAAGAAAGAGAAGATGGGTGGACACGGGGCCATGTCTGGGCTTCTGTGCAGGCTATAAATAGGGGTGCTTGGCTCATTTGCAAACCATCCCTTGGCAAACCACCTCTCTCACACTTCACCCACCCACCACCATCACAACCCACATCCACCACCATCATCCATCATCCATCATAGAGTGTGTGAGTAGTCTCGGGATCCAAGATTGATCGTAAGAGTTCTTGACAATCAAAGGCCATGTTTGCCTAAGTCTCTTACATCACTTGGTGAAGACAAGTGTCTAGTGTAATACTTTTTATTTTTAATCTTTTCACACTTTTTATTTGGTTATGTATTAATGACTTTAATAACTAGTTTCTTATGTTGAAGGTGAATCTTCCTTATCATTTGTCTGTGGTGTCTTGGCGTTATTTTACTGTCTATATAAAATAAAAGATTTTCATCATTCATATCTCCACGGTCTATATGGAGATATGTTGGCTACCTGGTCGGAGGTTAAGGGAATGGTTTGGTAAGAGTCTTGCCTTGTTCAGTGTATAGATCCTGCAAGGACCTGGGTCAACTTTAGTAGGACCTCCTTCAATACCCACTGGTATTAGATGGCGGGGGTCCGAACTCCTTGATCCCCTCGTATGTAAGCTACTATTAAAACTTTAACCTGACTATTTAGGATTGTAACCCTGCTGACTCAGACTACTTAGCCGAGGGTAACGTCACCTTCAAAAGAGGGGCCTACCACATTATGCATTAATAACTTAATTAATTATCTTTCTATAATCCAACCCTTTAGGATTGTATCCTTGCTGACTCAAACTACTGGGTTGAGGGTAACGTCACCTTCAAAAGAGGGGCCTACTACAATAACTAAGATAATCTCTTAAAAAGTGCAAAAGTGCGGAAATAATCAAAGGTTACACTAAACACCAGTCGGATCCAAGTGATTCATCTTGTCTATCTGTTTTTATTTTTATTTTTATTTTTCAGCATTTTTAGTTTTTATTTTCTAGTGTAAAACATTTTTCTAACTTTTGATTTGATTAAACGTTGAGGATAAACCTGTATTAAAAGCTCTTGTGTCCTTGGACGACCTCGGTATCTTACCAACACTATACTACGCTCACGATGGGTGCACTTGCCCATATGTGTGTTTGGTGTTAATAAAATATCGTGTTTTATAAATTTAAAACTTGACTAACGTGTAAAAAGAGCTAAATATATATATATATATATATATAACACCACACGCGCATCAAGTTTGTGGCGCCGTTGCCGGGGACACAAGGATTTTAAGAAAGTTAGGAATCAACGACCTAATCGTTTTTCTTATTTTTCTATTTTTCTTAGGATTTTTTTTCTTAATTTTTCAGCTTCTGCAGCGGGCTGTGCCTGGTCGGACACGGGTCGTGCCCAGCATTGTTACTGGCAGTTTTTATTTTCCGAGTTACAGAGAGTTGAGCACGAGGCCGTGTCGGTGCAACACGGGGCCGTGTCGAGCTCCCCAGTAACAGGGATCCGGAAAACAATCACTGTATCTCCGACCACGGGCCGTGTTCATCTGAGCACGGGGCCGTGGTGAAGCTTCTGACCAACGTTCTTTTTGTTTTTATTGCAGGACTTGGAACCCAAGCGCCACATCTGAACTTTTCACGCAGTGTATGAGCTCCAGTTCTATTAGAGACATAAAAGAACCCCTAGACGAACCCGAACGCTTTCTAAGAAGAAGACTTAAAGCTAAAAACCAAGAGAAAGTTTCGGGGGACCCATTTCCAATGGCGGACCAACGTACCCTCATGGATTACCTACGACCCACCGTAGGTCATCTCGGTGCCACTATCAATGCACCGAATGTCGAAGCCAACAACTTCGAACTTCGGCCGCATTTGATACAAATGCTTCAAAACTCCGCAACCTTCCATGGGCTTGCGGACGAGGATCCCCATCTACATATTACTAATTTCTTAGAAATATGTGATACCTTTCGGATCAATGGAGCATCAAACGACGCCATCCGCCTTCGGATGTTTCCATTTTCATTAAAAGACCGAGCTAAGGCTTGGCTTAATACCCTCCCAGTTGGCTCGGTAAACACCTGGGATGAACTAGCCCAAAAATTTCTATATAAGTATTTTCCTCCTGCTAAAACGGCTAAATTAATGACTGAAATTAATACATATATACAAGAGGATGGGGAATCCTTGTATGAAACTTGGGAAAGGTTCAAGGAGCTACTAAGAAAGTGTCCTCATCACGGTCTTGCGGTATGGCAACAAGTATCCACTTTCTATAATGGGTTGTTGCCACACACAAGACAAACACTTGACTCTAGCTCCGGAGGACTTTTAGGTAATCGTCGCCCAAATGAAATATATAATCAAATTGAGGAAATTGCTCAAACCAATTTTCAGTGGCACACTCCCCGAGGCAATAAATCTATTGCCCCGAGCTCCCGTAAGGTTGATGAAAGCACTTCTTTACAAGCTCAAATCGAGGCCCTTTCTTCAAAAATCAAAAAGCTAGAAATGACAAAAACGGCCTCGGTTATGGCTTGTGAGGGGTGTGGTGGGCCACATGAAAATTGGAGTTGTATGAAAGAAGTAGATAATCAAACATAGTCGGTAAACTACATTGATAATAGACCTAGGCCGTCGAGTCCTCCAACGGGTACCTACAACAAAGGATGGCGTAACCACCCTAACCTTGGTTGGAGAGAACCCGGCAATAGCAGTAACCAACAAAATCTAAACCAACGAACAAACTTTCAACAACCAAGAAACGAGTCACAAAATTTCTCTCAACAACAAGGGGGACGAGAAAGGCTTGAAGATACCGTATCTCGCCTCATCTCCGACACTGAAAAGAAAAACTCGGATCGATTTCAACAATTGGAGTCGAATTTTAGAAATCAACAAGCTAGTATTCAAAACATTGAAAAACAATTAAATCAACTAGCTCAAAATTTCTCTGAGAGACCACAAGGCGCGTTACCAAGTAATACCGAAACCAACCCAAAGGCGCAAGTACATCTCATCACATTGAGAAACCGTACGTGGGTCTCGAGGAGGCTCCATTACCTCCAACTGAAATAAGCCAATCTAGCCAAACCACAACTCCACCCACGCTCCAACAAGAGAAGGCTTCTCCACCAAATCAAGAACCCACCAAGAATCCTCTGGTTCCATACCCCGGTCGGTTAATTCGCCAAAAGACCGATGAGCAATTCGCAAAGTTCGAAAATTTGCTAAAACAATTGCATGTTAATATTCCATTTGTCAAAGTCCTAACTCAAATGCCTAGATATTCAAAATTTATGAGAGACTTCCTCACTCATAAACGGAAAATTGAATCATTGCAATTAGTTAATTTAAGCGAAGAATGCTCCGCCTTGCTGCTCAGCAAACTCCCGTAAAAGAAGATTGACCCTGGAAGCTTCACAATTCCTTGTTCGATTGGGGAATCCCCCATTCGCAATGCACTAGCCGACCTCGGGGCTAGCATCAACCTCATGCCTGAATCAATGTTCAACCGACTCGGCCAGGGAAAACAAGCACTACAAAAATGAGCATACAACTCGCTGATAGGTCCGTCAAATATCCACAAGGTGTCGCTGAAAATCTATTGGTCAAAGTCGGCGAATTTGTCTTCCCGGCCGACTTTGTCATACTAGATATGGAGGAAGATACCGAAGTACCACTCATCTTAGGAAGGCCATTCCTAGCTACGGCCCACACAGTGGTAGACATGAATGGTGGAACCCTAACATTGAGGATCGGGGACAAGGAAATGAAGTTTGGAGTTGGAAGGAGAGTAGAAGACGACGACCCGGTCAACTACATGAAGGTCATAGACTCTAGTTTGGATGATGCTCTCCGACGGTGTAGCATGGGATATAAAACATCCCACTTAGGTAGCATATGACCAGGCTTTGGGTCTAGCCAAGGACCCTTATAAACGTGGCGCACCACGGAGGCATTCCGCGGAACTATCCTTAGTTTAGTTTAGATTATTTTTTATGTTTTCTAGTTTAGTTTTAATTTTCAGGAATAAAACACACAGGATGGTGAAGGATACCAAGGGAAACTTGAACCAGCACCCCATGCACAACAACAGGGCCACCCGACAAATTTTCTTCATTACAGCAAGTTCAGCACGGGGCCGTGCTCAACCAACACGCCCCATGCTCAACCATCTGCAGAAAGATGCCCAGTTCAGGTACCTGGACACGGGGCGTGCTCACTGAACACGCCCCCGTGTCCAGCCTTCTGTTACTTTGTTTTATTTTCTGTTACTGGCGATCTGAACACGGGGCCGTGCCCGGACACCACGGGGCCGTGCCCGGACACCACGGGGCCGTGTCCAGATGCCCAGTAACATAAATTTTTGCTTTTTCACATCTTTTTACACATTCAATCAACCTAAAAACTTATTTTTGGGACACATTGAGGACAATGTGTAATTTAAGTGTGGGGGGGATGCTAAAACCTTGAATTTTGCAAGTCCTAATTACAAGCCTTACACAAAACTCTATTGGAACCGCTAAACACCCCAAATCTTTTTCAAAAAATTTTCATTTTTTTACTTGTCTAGGTTTAATTTGGGAATTTCAAATTCTACAAAGGTTATATTTTTACAAATTTACAACCGATAGCGTCGTGATAAAAAGAACCAACATAAGAAAATTATGAAACGACATGACAAATCTAGTTAAAATTTGATTATATATACTTGATCACATAAAAACCCATTCCCACAAAAAGTGAGTTTTGAGCCTTTATTGAGCATACAAATACACATCTTTAAACTAAATGCTCATTTTTCGTTTCTTGTGTGAATAGCCGCTTGGTTCTTACGACTCTAGAAACTTGCCATGACGATGCATTCCCGATCCTTACCAACTTAAACCCAAGTAAGTAAATGATGGAGGCATTAGGACTAACCCTTTTTATTTCTACACCATTATTTTTCTTTTTTTTACCAACTACCCAAAATCCCCCTAGTTAACCCCTTTGAGCCTAAATCTTTTCATTTCTTAACCCAAAACAAACTCCCTTTTACCCACCAAAACCTTTTTTTCATTTTAAACCCTTTATTTTAGTAACAAAGCTCGGTTTTTCATATGACTTCCTTATCAAAAAAAATAAAAAATGATGATGAAGCCAAAAGAAATAAACAAACAAGTTTATCAAAAAGAACTTTGTTTGAAGAATTTCTTCATCAAAATAAAAAATTACAAAAATAAAAAGTCTTACGAAAACCGACGCTTTTTACGCCTTTCGCCCTTTTCTACTAACCACTAACCAAACCACCTACCTTTAACCCAAGCCTAACCCTTCTCCTAAAAGTCCTCTTGATATTTACAAAGGTATATAGTTAAAAAGGAGGAGGATTGATTGCTTGGCAAGCTTATGGTAGAAGTAAGTTCCATGCCGCTCTCGAGCGTTTCACTAAAATACATCTTCGGCCGAGTGTTGAGTGATCCCCCGTGAGGTATGTGAACTTGTATATAAATGGAATTTTAAAGAGGCATGTTATGCCAAAAAAAATAATTTCTCTTATGTAACGTTTTAAATAAATCATGATGAATAGGATTGTAAATAAATAAAAATAAAACCTAATAAAGAATCTTGGAAATCCCGACACTCTATGACAAGCCCAAAACCTTCTCTTCTACCCATTCCATTTGAGAGTGTAAAGCCACATTATAAAGAGTTTTGCTTGAGGACAAGAAAAGATTCAAGTGTGAGGGTATTTGATGTGTGCAAAATGCAACATATAAATTACATCAATTATGACATAAAACTAACCCTTTTTTAGTACTAATATTGGAAAAAGTGTGTTTTTGTCTTCCTTTTGTATTTTCAGGATTAAATGAGCTCAAATGAACAAAAGAAGCAAAAAGGCAGCTAAATCTAACATAAATACAAGAAAAGGAATAAACGTGGCATGCCCGACCCCCCGACAGCATCTTCCCAAGCAAAAACAAGAGAACAGAAAGCTGAACACGCCCCGTGCTCAATGAGCATGGGGGTGTGCCCAAGTGTCTGCAGAAAAGACAAAGTTGTAGAAGCTTCTATCAACCACCACGGGGGCGTGTCCAGCGGACACGGGGCCGTGGTCAACTCTAAGATTTGCAGAATCTAGGAAAATCTTGATAGTACAGATACGCTTCTGCACACGGGGTCGTGCCCAGCGGACACGGTGGCGTGGTCAACTAATACAGACAAACTGCATTTAATGAAGAAAGAGAAGATGGGTGGACACGGGGCCGTGCCCAATGGACACGGGGCCATGTCCGGGCTTCTGTGCAGGCTATAAATAGGGGTGCCTGTCTCATTTACAAACCATCCCTTGGCAAACCACCTCTCTCACACTTCACCCACCCACCACCACCATCACAACCCACATCCACCACCATCATCCATCATCCATCATAGAGTGCGTGAGTAGTCTCGGGATCCAAGATTGATCGTAAGAGTTCTTGACAATCAAAGGCCATGTTTGCCTAAGTCTCTTACATCACTTGGTGAAGACAAGTGTCTAGTGTAATACTTTTTATTTTTAATCTTTTCGCACTTTTTATTTGGTTATGTATTAATGACTTTAACAACTAGTTTCTTATGTTGAAGGTGAATCTTCCTTATCATTTGTCCGTGGTGTCTTGGCGTTATTTTACTGTCTATATAAAATAAAAGATTTTCACGATTCATATCTCCACGGTCTATATGTAGATATGTTGGCTACCTGGTCGGGGGTTAAGGGAATGGTTTGGTAAGAGTCTTGCCTTGTTCAGTGTATAGATCCTGCAAGGACCTGGGTCAACTTTAGTAGGACCTCCTTCAATACCCACTGGTATTAGATGGCGGGGGTCCGAACTCCTTGATCCCCTCATATGTAAGCTACTATTAAAACTTTAACCTGACTATTTAGGATTGTAACCCTGCTGACTCAGACTACTTAGCCGAGGGTAACGTCACCTTCAAAAGAGGGGCCTACCACATTATGCATTAATAACTTAATTAATTATCTTTCTATAATCCAACCCTTTAGGATTGTATCCTTGCTGACTCAAACTACTGGGTTGAGGGTAACGTCACCTTCAAAAGAGGGGCCTACTACAATAACTAAGATAATCTCTTAAAAAGTGCAAAAGTGCGGAAATAATCAAAGGTTACATTAAACACGAGTCGGATCCAAGTGATTCATCTTGTCTGTCTGTATGTTTTTATTTTTATTTTTATTTTTATTTTTCAGCATTTTTAGTTTTTATTTTCTAGTTTAAAACATTTTTCTAACTTTTGATTTGATTAGACGTTGAGGATAAACCGGTATTAAAATCTCTTGTGTCCTTGGACGACCTCGGTATCTTACCAACACTATACTACGCTCATGATGGGTGCACTTGCCCATATGTGTGTTTGGTGTTAGTAAAATATCGTGTTTTATAAATTTAAAACTTGATTAACGTGTAAAAAGGGCTAAAAATATATATAAAAATCTATAACACCACACGCGCATCAGTAAGTTATCACTTTCTCGTGGTGCATCCGTACGCAACTGAGACCCTGAAATGAACCTACGTGGTACACTACCAGAACACCTGTACCACCGGGTAAGGACAACGCTCAACGCGTTGTAGAGTTTAGTTTCAAGGCTGAAAAGACGTCCTCCTGTTATGTCCTCCCTGAATACACAGCACCCTGCTATGTTAAAGCGATAAAAGTTGTGCGATCTTCGAAAGTCCCTTGATGAATCTGTGATGGTAATTAACGAGACCAAGAAATTGTCGCACCTCTGAAGGACTCTTCGGTGCCAATCAATTTCTAATAGAATGGATTTTAGCGGGATCCACATGTATTCCCAATTAGCTTACTACGTGACCAAGAAAGTGTACTCCTCGAATCCAGAAGTCACACTTAAAAAGACTTTGCATGGAGTTGCTCCTCCCTCAGCAGCTCTAAGGTAAGACACAAGTGCCGCTCATGGTGTTCCAATCTCTAGGAAATGATTCATAACGTCATCAATAAACACGGTTGATGAATTCATCCAACTGAGGTTTACACATACGATTCATGTGATCCATAAGGCTGCCGGGGTGTTGGGTAACTTGAATGATATGAACAGAAAATTGCACTCGCCGTACTGTGTTTGAAATGCCGTTTTAGGAACATTCTCCTCTGGGTTTTCCATCAGATGATAGCCCGATCTTAAGTCGATTCCTGGATAGAAGCTTGACCCTTGCAGCTGATCAAGCAGGTCGTCGATGCGGGGTAAAAGGGTGACGGTTTCCAACAGCCACCTTGCTGAGTTTACGGTAGTCGATATACATACGAAAGGACTCGTCCTTCTTTTTCACAAATGGAGCTTGGGCTCCCCAAAACAAGGAGCTAGATCAGTTAAAATGCCTGCCGAGCGGTTCATGAAGTTGAGTAGGCAGTTCTTGCAACCTTCCTGATGTGAGACGATAAGAGGTACGAGAAACCAGGGCTGCTTCTGACGTGATACAAATATGAGGTTCCACCTAACAATGTGGAATTGATCCTGGAAGTTCTTCAGAAGGAACTTCGGGAAAATAACGAACAACCGGTAGATCTTCGCTCTTCTCCTCCTCGGGCTGAGTACCTATAGCCAGTGATAGGATGGCAGGACAGCTGAAATGCTTCTCAATTTCCTTAGTGGAAGTGATACTGACAATCAGTGAATCTCCACTAGGGAAAGGTATACATGCGATTTTATCTTTACAAGGGTTTCTTCTCGATGCTTGGACAACCAGTCCTTACCAACGACCACATCAAAGCTTCCAAAAGTAACGAGAAAAGAGTCAATGTCGAACACTAGTACTAAAAGATCGGGTTGCACCCTAAGTGAACGGGTGAAGCTTGAATTGACTTGCCATCAGCAAATTTTGCTACGTGCTCGGTCTCATGAAGTATCGGGGTTGAACAGAACAGAGGCGAAGGGGTTAATCACGGGACGTATAGATCACTATGTTATTATCATACTTGGTGTTACCCACGCCAATCCTGAATGCCCTTCTACGAGCACCACTTCCATTGTCGTTGTCATTGTTACGGGGATTCCCAACACTGTTATTGTTCTCGTGGTTGTTAACGTTGTGTCTTAACAGTGGCCGATCCTTATCGAAGTCACCTTCATTTCCATATTGTAGGCTACGATTACGAGTACCTTAGTGTCGCCGTAACAGAGCCCTGCGATCTTTCACCAAAAGGGTCCATCTTTTCACATTCCGTGTCACGTCCTAAGGTACTACCCATTGTGCTAGCAGTTACACATTCCACACTCTAGTCAATTGTCATCGTTTATGCCCCGATTGATTCGTAAGAGTTGGCTCCTAGAGGCCGCTGACTAGGGTTAGTGACTTGATTGAAATCAATCTGCTGGTGTTCGTCATCAGAAGGAAGGGTCGTCCTAATACTAGGATTGGCAATGTATCACGTTGATCTTCTTATCCATCAGCATTGCGAGTCGATTGAACAATGCACAGTAAGTTGCTAGAGAGTACAGATGTGATCATACTTCGGGATCTAAGGCGTCAATTCGTTGAGTTCAAATAAACGAGGGAAGTGAAAAGAGTACAGACTAACCATCCGATGCTTCGATAACTAACTTAGAGACGTACGCACTAGCCCCTAACATTCTCATACAGTTCTCTAGACGTTCAGATACGTGTCCAGGCTATATTCAATATCATCGAGATTCGCGAGGATTTAGAGGGAAGTGAAAAGATCACGCTTGAGTAGGATGCAATCATCGCTATGACTCCTATAAATTTGTTGTGTTTCTCATTAGATCGAATAACGGAACAGAACCGCTTTTACACTTGGTAAGCCTCACTAGGACTCACATGCACCCCACATTATTATTATGTATGCACCCACAATAATATTATGATTTGCATGCTCATCTCAGTTCCTCCTAACTCATGTCAAATGGTTCCTCAAACTCAAATGTCAAACGGAGGTTGTTAAAACGACAAGATCACAGGAATCTAAGGACTACGACATATAACAACGCATCATAATGTAAACAAGCAATTCATGTAATTATGCTATAGTGACGAGTGTGTGTCCGTATGCTACATCATAAACAAGTGTACACTAGTCATGTAATGTATACAACAGGTGAAAAGACGAACCTTGCAATCTGGAGCTGAGTGTCATGGTCGTATTCCCGTATTCAGAACTGTTCGGTTATAGTCTGGTTTTATAAAAACATTTTTAAAACCAAGTTCACTATAACCAGTGGCTCTGATACCAATCTGTCACACCCCCAAAATACCACATGAGGGAATCCCCGCGAGGCGTGTGACGTACCAGGATCTAGCCACCAATCACATTGAACTCGTAACAATATTTCAAATAAATCTTTCATTTATTAAAACAAGCGTTACAAAACATTATTTATTCTTCAGCGGAAGCATAATACAATAGTTAAGAATTTCGTAACCCAAGTGTATAAAAACCATTAGACTTGTCTCGTGATTCCATCTAACTCGACCCATGACCACTCCAGCATCCCAGACAGCAAGTTCCAAATAATGTACCTATAGACATGCAAGCATGCAGAAAAAGTGTATCAGCATAACGCTGACGAGTTCACTGATTTGTTAACCGATTGTTACCAAGTATTGATTTATGTCATGTTGATAATAACTTGATACCGCAGACGGCTCCTTTTTTCCCTTCCCCAATGCTCTATCAAACATTGGTCATGATTTTAAAGTTATTAGGTCACGCTCGTCCTATCCAGGTACGTCGTGAGGGTGCCAAACCTAATAGTGCTATCAACTAATAACCCTGTTGCCCTACAAGCAACTAGTTCGGTAGTATGATGGGACTTAAGTGATAGAAAGTGAGTTTATTATCCAACATCAACATTTACTGAAAACTGCCTCATATCCCCTACAAGGATATGGGTTTATGAAAGTCTGTTTGTTTGTTTTCCTGTTTGATTGTCCCCACCAAACGCATGCTTGTAAAGAGGATAGTGAACTCACCTTAGATTTGCTCGCTATGTTATATTACTTTGTTTCACGTTGATCAACCATACCCTACCATGGTTACCAAAGACAGTCAGTTTAATATTCGCATTTATCACGTATTTTACGTTCACGTCTCATAAGTAGCGTACAAGTACAACACCTATCCTTATACTAGTCACAACCATTAATCATGCAACACATTGATCCATAACATTTATCATATAGTCACATAGCAGGCGTATGGAATTCAGGTACAAGTAAATCAGGTAACAGTACATGTATTCTAGCATGCTGCTCACAAACATATATCATGGTAGTCAACACATAATTGCATATTCAAGACCCGATAGTGTATTCATTCAAGTGTGGGGTCCTACCTAAGGCCCGCTAGAGGTGTGCGAGTGCGGCCCAGCAGTTCTTGGCCCACAAACATATGTATATAACTAAGCAAGTGTGTGATCCAGTTTTTGCATGTGGCCCAGTACCTAGATGTGGCCCAACTAAAGTGTGCGATTTGGTTCAGTTGTGTGATCAATCTACTTACGGCCCATTAATGAGTGTGCGACTCAAGTGTCACCCGTTCATAATGCCGAGCCCATCTAAGTAAAGCCCAACCAGAGCATATGGTCTGCACCTAAGTGTGCGATTGATGCGTGGTGTGCGGCCCAATACATCATTCTTATTATTATGCGGCCCGTTGTTTTACCCAGCCCAATCCTGTAATGCAAGGCCCAAAACTGAGGTGTGCGGCTCAACAATTTTTGTGCGACTGGACCAAGAGTGTGCGATCCATTATTACCTACATGCACATAGGATTTGTGCGACTTGAGTATGCGGTGCAAGTGTGCGACTCCCTATGTTTCAGTTACCCATCCCCTAAATCTCAGCCCATCAGTTTCACAACAATCATGTAATTTCCTTATCAACATTAACAATTAAACAATATCATTGACTTCCATTTAGATTAAGTGGTGCAATTTGTAACAGTCTCTCATCATCAACATCTTAGAAATCGTCCTTAACAGGAATCAATCTACGTGTTCTTACTCGAAATCAGATCTACACATGACTTAATTCTATGTATGCTCATCATTCCTGATCATGTAACCTATCCAAGAACATCATAACATACAAATCATCGATCACTATCATGGATTGATTCAGATTTATGCTACAGTTTAATCATCACAGATAACTCATCCAAATCATATTCTATAATGCAAAAACTCTAACTGTATATCATGCTTCACACAAATTCACGTTCAACATTTGCAACTCAAACATGCTACGTAACCGAAACAATCAAAAGAAATCAACTAAAGATAATCGCACTGACCGAGAGATTGTAGAGTTGTTTATCCAGCCAGATGAATGATGATACATCAAGAGGAAGGGTTAGATCAAGAAAGGTGATGCTTCGACTGGAAATCATCGCCATCAACGGTTTGTGTGACACCCGGTTTTTCAGGCTGTACCGTACAATTGTAACACGTGTTGTGAATAGATAAAAGGCCATATTTGACTGATTATGACGTTTATATGTGAAATTTAATGAGTTGGTAAATTTAAACTTTGGTAAAAATTATGTTGGCAACAATAAAATTAATGCTTATCGCGTAACGGTTAAAATGCAAAACGAACGTCGGTGACCACCCGATCAGTGTTAAAATCCTAAAAATAGTCTTTTATGATTAGAATAATAATTTTAATCATATTCGCGAGGAAAAATAAATTAAAACGCTAAGAAACTCTATTTTCGAGTTTAAGCGCGTACCGCGCGATGCAGCGCGTATACCGACAAAATACTGTCAACATAGCCTGTCAAGGCAACTGATAATCATTTTAGTAATAATTTGATAAGTTTATTATTATAGAATAATAAAAATAAATAAAAACGCTTAAATCTCTATTTTTGCGATTTTAAGCGCGTACCACGCAGCACAGCGCGCATACTGCTAAATACCGGCAACGTCGCCAGTCCCGGCAAACAAAATATTGTTCAATAATATTTTGGTGAGTTTATTTTTATAGAGTGTTAAAAATAATTTAAAACGCGTTAAAACGGGTTAAAACGTTAGATAAAATACCCGGTATCCAGTATAATATCTGTTTTAATACTAGTTTACATATATGTATATATATATGTGTGTGTGTATGTACGTGACTTCCGACGCCAGAAAACGTTACCGGATCACAAAAATACGCATTTTCAGTATACACGAGTATGAGTAAAATTTTGGGTAAACCATATGTATTAAAATGTGTTATGTGATTTAAACTTGAGAATGTGAAAATATGTTAAGTTTTTAACATGATATTAGAAATCTAGCTTACGCATGTATGCTTGTACGGTTTGTGCGGTAGAAACGGTAAAAATCGCGTTAAATGTGTAACTTGTTTGTCGAGCATGAAATTTGATATCTATAAGATGTTTTATGTATATTTGCTTTAAAAATGACAAAATAGATAAGTTAACAAGATTTCGCGTGTTTCGGTGTTAAATTATGTAAACATTTATGTATATATTACGACGCGTAAATCGTAGATATATTGCTTATGAATGGGAGAGTTAACGGATTTACACAATAATGGTCACCAATAAAATCGTTCAAATCGCAAAATCTTAAAATATATATATATATATATATATATATATATATGGACTCATATATATTAACATGCCAACATAATCAAAAATGATGATTTTTCGAGAAAATCTCAAAGTTATGTGAAAATACTAAGAAAATAGAGAAACTTAGGATTTTGTGATATATTGATTTATAAATCGTTCCTACATGTAATAGGACATGTAGAAATCAAACTGTGGGATTGCGCTATTTAAAAATACGCACCCAAAGGTGAGTGTCACTAAACCCCTCTTTTTACTGTTTTATATATATTTTGGGCGTTGAACACGCCAATAAAAGGGTTTAATAATGTTTTTGGATTAAAACATACCTTTTAATATAAAATATATATTTTCATTGAAAATATATGAGGTTCGATAAATCATACGTTTCGAGATAAAACGTTTTTGATAAATGAATGTTTGGAAGAAATTTGGATGGTACGGTGTTTTCGAGGAGAAACAGACCGTAAAGTTGGGACGGATGCCGGCCTGGTCTCAAGGGAGGGGATCAGGGGATTCGTATAACATCGTGTATTAAATTGTCATATTAGTAGGATATATATATTGTACGTGAGGCAGACATCATATTGTTCTTTGAGAGAACCCTGCGCCCATGATGTCGTTTAATCATTTAAGTAATGTGCGCGAGGAATTGTTGGTAGATCTTTCGGGTTGACAACCCCGTCGTGACCGGTCGCCTCGTGTCAAGTCAAACGACGAATTGATATTCTGTTTATAGTCTAGCATTGATTATCCCTGCATGGTTAATATATAGTTCGTATCGTCTAGCTAACATACAAGTCTGAAAATTGACGCAATAATTTAATATACAAAACCTGGGTAGTAACAATATTGTCGGGTTCTTGAAACTGCGACGGAAGACCCATGGATTTTATTAAGGAAGTAAAATGGACTTTCAAAAATTATATAGATGTTTTCAAATAAACACCTAAACAGAAAGTTTTCCTTGTAATAAAATTGTTTGTAAGTGAATATGTGAACTCACCTTCCTTTGTGTTGACACTTGATTTTAACGTGTTCTACAGGTACTTGAGTTCGGCTTCAGGAATTATGGCGTATCTTGTGGTTGTTGATGCATGTTTTGTTAACTTAAAAATGTTGGACTAATTTTTAAAACTTTCTAGGATGAATGTAATAAGACCATAAGCATCAAAACAACTTAACTATGGTTTAGTTGTGACAACTTTAAGACTTTATGTTTTAAAATCTACGTATTAATTAAATTGAAATGTCCAACATTACGATGCATCGTTCAGCAAGATATAAATGGGCACCAGCTTCCGTCACCACTACGTTTTATATTCCGCTACGACGTTTTTGGGGTGTGACAGAAGTTGGTATCAGAGCCATTGGTTGTTAGCGAACTAGATGTTTTCGGAGGAAAACACTAGACTTCAACCGGAGAATTTTGAAATATAAAGTCCAAAATTCTCGAAGCCAAGATTTTTAAATAAATGTGGAAATTTTATCATGTATGAAAACCCTTATGTGTTTATATGCATACGTGATATTCTGTTTATTTGTTATGTTTTACTATTCATTTGACCACACACTTACTTTGTACGGTTACGATATGTCACGTCTCGGCCTATATAGCCATTAGTAGTCCTGCGCACTGATACTGTCGAGCCTACACTTGAGATTCTTTTGCCTGTCGTTACAGAATCGTTTATTCTGCTACTCGAGTCACGTGTTTTGCTACGCCTCTTTTAAGTCTACACTCGCCGTAGGAAGAGGACTCGACCCATTATAGAGATCGCATCGACTTCGAGAGTTGTGACAGCGTCCACTTTGAAGAGGCAGAAAGGGGTTTGGGTCAATCGCTCTCACTGCGATCGTCAGTTCGCCACGTTACACGGAGGCATGGAGACGATGAAGGAATTAGAGGGACAGATGGACTGTTATGATGAGTTAGAAGAGCTTGTTAGGAAGATGTTGGACTTCCATGGATTGAAGCATTAGTGGTTGGTTGTTTCTGTTGTTAGTTTTGTATGTCTCATTTAATGAACCCTATTTATGGCTTGCATGCCAAATTTTCAGATATTTTGAAGGAAATTTCATATAGGCTTGTTGTGGGTGTTGATGTAGACATGCCAAATTTTGATTAGTCTTAGTACTAAAAACAAGCTTTGGAAATTTCTGATATAAATATCGAATGGGTTCCTTTTGGTTAAAAATTGTTCTCATTAATACGTGGATATTTTACATGCGCCATGTTTGGTCCACTAACGTTTAATGATTGAATTATTTTGGATATCGTCTTACGTTGATATTATGTTGTAATAATAGAAACAACGAAATGCCGCCAAAAGCGAGACAGGGTTCTGGACTACCTATCACCCCGAAAGAGTTGGCACAACTCATAGCCCAACACGTTAATACTGCCATGGAACAGCGCGATGCTAACCAAAATAATGGCCAGGAATGTGGAGTGATGCTCATGGGCATGGTTTTAGTGGGACACGGATCGGAAACCCTTCAGATGATATAATGATCGGAAAGTTTTAGTAGTTCATGTGTTATGATATAATCGGAGCGTAATTCTGATTTTTCATTAACCTTGGGAATAGTACATAGATGTACACATAAAACAATCCAGGATTGTAACCCAAGATCATTTGTTGGTACCCTATGCAATGACATGGCAACGGTATGCGTGATGTCGGGCCATCACAGCGGATCGACAATTCAAATAATTCCGCATTCTGAGCCTCGATCTGGGGATTCGCGAAAGCAAAAGTCTGAGAGTTTGAGAAAAGATATCGATGAGAAGTGTGACGAGAAACGCAGTTCGGGGAAAGCGTCTATGGTTAACTCTAGTGGTTTGGGATGAAGGAACTGTCGAATCAGCCTCAAGAGCTATTAGACAAGGGTTTCATTCGATCAAGCTTTTCGTTTAAGGTGCATCTGTTTTGTTGAAGAGGAAGAAGGATGGATCCTTCAGGATGTGAGAGGATTTCAGAGAGCTGAACAAGTTGACTATCAAGAATCGGTACCCTTTACCGAGGATTGACGATTTGTTCGATCAAGCTATCGGGATCCAGCTGCTATATGAAGATCGATCTACGATTGGGATACTATCAGTTGAAGGTTGCTGACGAAGATATGCTGAGGACTGCTTTTCGAACGCGATATGGCCATTACGAGTTATTAGTCATGCCTTTGACTAAATTAATGCGCCATTTATATTCATAAATCTCATGAACAGGGTATGGAAACCCTAATCGGATGAATTCGTGATAATATTCATCGACGACATACTTGCCTATGTGCGAACCAAGGAGAATCATGAGTAACGTTTGAAGTTAACCATGGAGTTGGTGAATGATGAGGAAGGTATGCATGTAGATCAGTCTAAGATTGGAGCAATCAAATGATGAGGAGCGCCAAAGACCCCGTCGGGAGTATGATGATCCATATGACTAGCTAGGTACTACCGTAGATTTATTAAGAATTTCCCTAAATTAGTGCAGCCTTCGACACTAATAACCCTAAAAGGAAAAGGGAAATTGATTGGACAGCAAGATAGTAGGAAGCTTTTCGGACCCTTGAGAGAAAAGTTGGGAGCGTGTATGATGGACTCCGAAGGAAGTTAAGATACTCACATGCCCTTGGCAGAGTTATCTCACAATAATAGTTAACACGTTAGTATACAGGTTGCTCCGTTTGAAGCCTTGCATGGATAGAAGTGTTGATCACCACTTTGATGAGCTAACATGACAAAGGACAAATAACCAGACCTTAGTTTATCTAGGAAACCAGCGACAGGAATTGCCTGGATCGAGGGAAGGTTAAAAGTCGCCAATTGATCAACAGAAGGATTACATGGACAATTGAAGGAATTATTGCGATTCCAGATTGAAGATTTGGTTATGTTAAAAGAGTTATCTTGCAGAGATGCTATTAGTTTTAGCAGAGAAAAGAAGAGCTGAGCCACAATGATTAGGTCCTTTCAAGAGCCCATCTTGAGTTGGATCATTCGCTTATAGGCTCAAGCTACCATAAGGATGGAGTAGTGTACATGATGTATTGTTTGGGTTCAGTTGAGAAAGTGTATAATGGATAATACACTGATTTTGTTCTTTATAGAGATTTGTTTGGAGGAAAAACGGAAGTTTATCGAAGCACCGTAGAAGAAGTACGTATAGCTAGAAGAGTTATGCTAATAACCGGACAGGCGATTACAGCATTCTAGTCATGTATGCGATTTATTGATTTGGCGATTTATGGATATCTGAAATGAATGCAAGAAGGAAGGAAGACGAGTTTATGAGATATGATTCTTTCGAGAGCCCATCTCGAGTTGGATCAATCGGGTGTAAACTTAGACTATCTTAGGTACGGGGTAATGTATATGTAAATATGCGTATGTAGAACCTGAATTGGTGGAATTTTGACTTAATCTTCTTGATTAAGTGCTTGAAAATGTTGAACCTTGGAAAGGGTGGAGAGCGTTGAGATGTGAGATTAGGAATTGAGAGTGTATGTAATATAGGTCTACGAAGATTCTTTGTAAGAATCAAAGTTTCTCGCAGAAACTACAAGACCATATTCATCAAGCTTGTTTTTGCTGTTTCCACCTTGTGTGAAAACAAAACCTGTAAAGTAAAAATTTCGGGGACGAAATTTCCTAAACAGGGGGAGACTGTGACACCCGGCTTTTCAGGCCGTACCGTACAATTGTAACACGTGTTGTGAATAGATAAAAGGCCATATTTGATTGATTATGATGTTTATATGTGAAATTTAATGAGTTGGTAAATTTAAACTTTGGTAAAAATTATGTTGGCAACGATAAAATTAACGCTTATCGCGTAACGGTTAAAATGCGAAACGAACGTTGGTGACCACCCGATCAGTGTTAAAATCCTAAAAATAGTCTTTTATGATTAGAATAATAATTTTAATCATATTCGTGAGGAAAAATAAATTAAAACGCTAAGAAACTCTATTTTTCGAGTTTAAGCGCGTACCGCGCGATGCAGCGCGTATACCGACAAAATACTGTCAACATAGCCTGTCAAGGCAACTGATAATCATTTTAGTAATAATTTGATAAGTTTATTATTATAGAATAATAAAAATAAATAAAAACGCTTGAATCTTTATTTTTGCGATTTTAAGCGCGTACCGCGCAGCACAGCGCGCATACTGCTAAATACCGGCAACGTCGCCAGTCCCGGCAAACAAAATATTGTTCAATAATATTTTGGTGAGTTTATTTTTATAGAGTGTTAAAAATAATTTAAAACGGGTTAAAATGCTAGATAAAATACCCGGTATACAGTATAATACCTGTTTTAATACTAGTTTACATATATGTATATATATGTGTGTGTATGTACGTGTAATATATATAAAAAGAAAGAGGTGGCAGCAATTAAATTACACTCTCTCTATTCTCTCTTCCATGCGTTGGTTGAAAGATAGGTGCACTCTTATCTATATGCTCTAATCATCTCAAAACTTGTTAAAACCAAGGAACATGTCTCAAAACAACTTCATCTCTTCTCTCTCTCTCTACAATTCAGCCGAAATTCTCCTTCACACCTCCATAGTTTTGAAATTTTTGATGTTCTTGTAAGAATCAACTTAAATCCAAGGTGTTTTCAAGTTATTTTGAAGATCCAAATGGGTTTTCAAGGTGAAACAAGCTCCATAACATCAAAATCTTGTCAAAAACCTACTTGAATCTTGAAGGTATAAAAATTATTTATTAAAAACATATTCTTGATTCTTGGTATTGTTCTTGATGTTGGAAGTTTCTCTTAAATCTTGGAATATTTCACAAACTTGAATTCTTAAACAAGTGGGTTTTCAAAGAAAATAAAATGGATGAACTAGTATGTATATGGGTGGCCGTATGTGTATATATATATGTATGGAGTTTGAGTTTTAATTTTCTTGATGTTCTTGATTGATAAAAATAAAAAAGATGAATGCATGCATGTTTAAAAGGTGTCATATGAAAGCTTTTTGATTTGAAATGAGTTTATATGAAAAGTTATGATTTGATAATGATCATAGGAAGATTAGAATGTTCTTGAATGTTTGAATATGAGTTAAATGCATGATGAATATAAATTAGATCATAAGGAATGATGTTAATGTTGTATGAGTGCATTAGATGCACATACATGAACATGCATGATGATATGAAAGCATGAAATGATGATTTGAACATGATTTGATAAAAATGATATTTGATCAGATTATAAAAATTAAAATATGATTATTTTGAAGTATTTAATGATATTAAACTTTGTCATAAGGTTTACTAGCTTTGCATGTTATACATGAGGCTTAGAAACTGGTAAAATATGTGAAATAATGTGTTTTGTGTATGATTTACTAAAAATCAGTTTTGAGCAGATTATAAACACTAAAATAAGGTTATTTTGAAGTGTTTAGTGACATATAACTTTGTCCTAATGTTTACTAGTCTTGCATGTTGTACTTGTTGCATTAAAAGTTGTAAAATACGTGAAATCGCATGATTTATGTGACTTACACAAAAACTGCACTAATCTGATTATAACCACTATTTTAATCAGTAAATAACATGTATTGTGTTAAAATATCAAGTCGTTTCGAGTTGGGATGATTATAGTAACGTTTAACTCAAAGCTATGCGTTAAAACGGTCAAAAATCGGCTTTTCGAGTGATTTTTATAAAACTGATTTAGATCAGTAAGTAAACTGATATTTTTAGTTTAAAAATAAGTATTTTAGCAAATTTTAAGTTTACTTGGTGTTTGGTTGGTCGTACGTGACTTCCGACGCCCGAAAACGTTACCGGATCACAAAAATACGCATTTTTCAGTATACACGAGTATGAGTAAAATTTTGGGTAAATCATATGTATTAAAATGTGTTATGTGATTTAAACATGAGAATGTGAAAATATGTTAAGTTTTTAACATGATATTAGAAATCTAGCTTACGCGTGTATGCTTGTACGTTTTATGCGGTAGAAACGGTAAAAATCGCGTTAAATGTGTAACACATTTGTCGAGCATGAAATTTGATACCTATGAGATGTTTTATGTATATTTGCTTTAAAAATGACAAAATAGATAAGTTAACAAGATTTCGCGTGTTTCGGTGTTAAATTATGTAAACATTTATGTATATATTACGACGCGTAAATGTATATATATTGCGTATGAACGGGAGAGTTAACGGATTTACACAATAATGGTCACCAATAAAATTGTTCAAATCGCAAAATCTTAAAAATATATATATATGGACTCATATATATATATTAACATGCCAACATAATCAAAAATGATGATTTTTCAAGAAAATCTCAAAGTTATGTAAAAATTCTAAGAAAATATAGAAACTTAGGATTTTGTGATATATTGATTTATAAATCATTCCTACATGTAATAGGACGTGTAGAAATCAAACTGTGGGATTGCGCTATTTAAAAATACGCACCCAAAGGTGAGTGTCACTAAACCCCTCGTTTTACTGTTTTATATATATTTTAGGGGTAGAACACGCCAATAAAAGGGTTTAATAATGTTTTTGGATTAAAACATACCTTTTAATATAAAATATATATTTTTGTTGAAAATATATGAGGTTTGATAAATCATACGTTTCGAGATAAAACGTTTTTGATAAATGAATGTTTGGAAGAAATTTGGATGGTACGGTGTTTCCGAGGAGAAACAGACCGTAAAGTTGGGACGGATGCCAGCCTGGTCTCAAGAGAGGGGATCAGGGGATTCGTACAACATCGTGTATTAAATTGTCATATTAGTAGGATATATATATATTGTACGTGGTGCAGACATCATATTGTTCTTTGAGAGAACCCTGCGCCCATGATGTCGTTTAATCATTTAAGTAATGTACACGAGGAATTGTTGGTAGATCTATCGGGTTGACAACCCCGTCGTGACCGGTCGCCCTGTGTCAAGTCAAACGACGAATTGATATTCTGTTTATAGTCTAGCATTGATTATCCCTGCATGGTTAATATATAGTTCGTATCGTCTAGCTAACATACAAGTCTGAAAATTGACGCAATAATTTAATATACAAAACCTGGGTAGTAACAATATTGTCGGGTTCTTGAAACTATGATGGAAGGCCCATGGATTTTATTAAGGAAGTAAAACGGACTTTCAAAAATTATATGGATGTTTTCAAATAAACACCTAAACAGAAAGTTTTCCATGGAATAAAATTGTTTGTAAGTGAATATGTGAACTCACCTTCCTTTGTGTTGACACTTGATTTTAACGTGTTCTACAGGTACTTGAGTTCGGCTTCGGGAATTATGGTGTATCTTGTGGTTGTTGATTCATGTTTTGTTAACTTAAAAATGTTGGACTAATTTTTAAAACTTTCTAGGATGAATGCAATAAGACCATAAGGATCAAAACAACTTAACTATGGTGTGGTTGTGATAACTTTAAGACTTTATGTTTTAAAATCTATGTGTTAATTAAATTGAAATGTCCAACATTACGATGCATCGTTCAACAAGATATAAATGGGCACCAGCTTCCGTCACCACTACGTTTTATATTCCGCTGCGACGTTTTTGGGTGTGACAGTTTGGGAGGAGCTAGGGGTTGCCATCGTTTGAAAGGGACTTATGTGACCCGCTATATGCATACACGCATCAGAAAGGGTAATGGGTTTGGGCTCGGTTTGGGTTTAGAGACTTTGGGCCCACAGGAATTCATGTTCAAAAGGATGTGCGGCCGGTGAAAAGGGTGTGCGACTCGGGATCGTGTGCGACCAAACTTGACATATACATACATACACATATCATTCACATAATACACAAACTTGTAGTCATTCACTTACAACCAAGCTTTGGAATTGTTCAGATGATATACACATGAGCTACATCAAACACAAGTTATGAAAAGGAATCAACATACAGAAAGACTCTTGAATTTAGAGTTGTCACAATCTCCCTCAACGGACACTGAAATTAAGCAAATGGAAGCAGTTCCATATGCTTCAGCGATTTGGTTCGATCATGTGTGCTATGCTATGTACTAGATATAACGTCTCGTATGCTTTAAGCATGACCAGTCGTTTTCAGCATAGTCCTGGCATTGCCCATTAGACTGCAGTAAAGAACATTCTGAGGTACTTGAGAAGAACCAAAGATATGTTCTTGGTGTTTGGAGGAGTGGAAGAGGAGCTCACTGTAAGGTGTTACACTGATGCTGGCTTCCAAAGTGACCAAGATGATTCTCGCTCACAATTAGGATTCGTATTCACTATCAATGGAAGAGTTGTTTATTGGAAAAGCTCCAAAACAGAGTGTTTTGGCGGATTCAGCCACCGAATCCGAATGAATAGCTGCATCAGATGCTGCAAAAGAATCTGCTTGGATGAAGTAGTTCATCAACGACCTCGATGTGGTTTCAAGTATTCAGAAACCAATCTAGGTGTTCTGTGATAACACAGGAACCATTGCTCAAACCAAGGAGCCCAGATCACAGGGTTAAGCACATTCTAAGAAAATTCCACTATATACGGGAAATACCGGAACGAGGAGACATCTTAATAAGCAAAATAGACACAGATCAAAACTTAGTAGACCCGTTCACTAAACCGATGTCTCAGGACAAGCATGGGAATGCTATCGGTCTTAGATTGGATAACCATTTGTTTTGATTTAGTATTTGGATGTACGAACATGAAAACAGTTGTACCTTTGAATTCACCTTTGATTAACTGGCTAAATACAAAGTTTGAATCTTACAACTGTGTTCGATTTTGATATGTTTAATCCATGAATCTTGTATTCTAAGTTATCCGTAGTCGGTCAGACTTGTGGGAACGACTTTGAATTAAGACTATTCTGACTTTGGACTCAATGAGTTGACTTCCAAACTCACAAACCTCATTATGAATGACGTTGGATGTAACTCGCATAAAATCATCTTCATGGATCTTGGTCATAAGATGTATTTGATTTAGGTATACTCATTTAGTATCCTCTGACCTGAGATACATACTAGAACTTTCGTTTACTGAAGACTATTCTTTGATCAATATCAAACGCTGTCGTGTAACTGACAGTCATAAAGGCATTGTTTGGGAGTGGTTCTGAAGTTCAGTGGGAGTTGTATGTAGTCAAGATGGAATTCTGTACTCTTACATTATATGTAACAGTTAGACATCAGGGCGCCCTCGTTGATTCAAACTGGTGAAGTGTAAGGCCTTACCCAAATTTACTGTGTGTTTGATTGGACCACTTTGATTATGTGAACGAGAACGATAATGATTAAACGCCATGTGAGATTGAATCTGATCCATGTCTCATTATTCAATTGATGTCTTTTACAGAAAGGATAGATGACGAAGATTGCCATAAGTCTACTTTTTTCATGTAGCAAGCCGTTGCTAAAAGAGAAGATACCTTGGTTAATGACTTTAAAGTGTCATGACCTGTTGGGGGCAGCTATGTGTAGCTAGAGCACCGCTGGCTGTCTGCGTTGAGATCTTATCAGAGACCGTCCAAGTGGGAGCTGTTGGATATTATGTCCGGTTCGATAAGTTAACGCTGTCGACCGGGTCTTGACCCGTAAGAGTTACACCTTGGGCAACGAACTAAAAATCCACTTAACCTGTTTAACTGGTAATTATGAACGATACGCGGGCATTAACTGAGAGACGGGTACATGGACCGAGTGAGACAAGAATACCCACCCTACGCCACTTGTCGCGCATGCACCTTTGTTGCGCCACATGTCGCACATGCATCCACCTACCGCCACTTGTCGTGCACCAACCTTTTGGCCAATTGCAACACATGAATTATGCATGTGTGACACTAGGGGAACATGCATTTTGGTTCTTTCATTTTTAAATGGAAGAGATGAACAAAAGGAATAGGTTGTTGCAACAAGATAGAAATGCTCTCAACAACCAAGTACAAGCGGTCGTCGTTTTTTCCACCTCCGTGAGCCGGATATAGCCGCCGCCTTGCGCGGCCGATCTCCTCCACCTCCGCGAGCTGAACGCCGCCGTCGTCTTGCTGATCGTCGCTACTAGCTGCCAGCCGCCGCCTATTGCTGCCACTGACGTCGCGGCTGCCGTCGCTGATTGCCTCAGCTGCCTCCGCTGTTTGCCGCTGCTTGTCGCCGCGTTCTTCCTCGCATTCGTTAGTTCGTATCACTAGCACTTGTTTGTTGAACCTCGGTGTCTCGACCGGTCAGTCATTAACCGAGGTATATCTTTCTCATCGGTAGTTAAATATATTTTCACTGTGCTCGTATTTGCATGTAACCGGATCCTGTCGGGTTTCGTTTTGTTGATTATTAGTTTATATTTCCGCTACGTTTTATTAATTAACTTGTTTAATTAATCAACTATTATTTATTGAACCGGGTTTTTGATAAATAAAATTATGACCGATCACCACGGAAACCCAACATTTTGACATAAAGATAATTCATCGCCTTGATCTCCTCTATACCCTTTGTCACACATGCTCTCCTTTGATTGAAGACAATATCATTCTGATGACTCCAAACACACCAAATAGCCGTAAGCACAACCGCATGAGAAACCTTTCGCCTATTTTTGGAGCCGTTGATATGGAAATTTGGAACCAACAGGTCTTTGAAGTCCGTATCAGAGATGTTAGGGATCCCACACCATTGGGCAACTAAATCCCAAATGACTTGAAAAAAAAAGCTAGCTAAAATAGGTGTTCGCTCGTTTCTCAGAAATTGCCACACAAAATGCACCTGTCAGGGACTACATGAATATCCATAACCATCAGCTCATTTATAGTAGGGAGCCTATCTTGAATACCCCGCCACACAACCATACAACCTTTTTTTGGAACCCACTGGTTCCAATCAAAGTCATATGAAGGTTGCTCATTATAAAATGATCCCATCGATCGTTTGAGACTGCTGACCGAGAATATACCCGTATAATTCAAACCCCTCACCCATTGGTCGGCACCAAAAACAGTCAAGACTGACCCGAGCAACAGAAGCAACTGATGCAGCTCTGTAATCTCAACTCCTCCTGGAGGTCCGAAGGACACTTCCAATTCCAATTCAGAACTGGAACATCGTTTACCACTCAAAACCCGGGACTCGACCGTGCGTGTCCTGTTCTTTTCAAGGGAGAATAGAAGGAAACAATGTTCAAAGAGGGGTTGCCCCAATCCAGTAATCAAGCCAAAAAAAGGATAGAAGAGTCACTCCCAATAATACCTTTAATCACTCTCTTCAAGTCCACCCCCACTTTAACAAATTCTAGGTGAATATTGTGAATGTGCTTCCACGGGCTTGCGCTAGAAATCTTTATAGGGATAAAATTCCAAGCCCGAGCCGTGTGATGGATAACAGATATAACCTTTCTCTATAAACCGTTATGCTCAACTTTAAATCTCCACCACCACTTGGCGAGCATCGCCAAATTTGTGTCTCGAAGCGAACCAAAGCCCAAACCTCCATATTCCATAGGAGCAATGATCTTCTCCCATATGACCCATTTCACTTTTTAGACATCTTTCGATCAACCCCCAAAAAGGACCCCTTGAACCTTTCAGGGTCTTCAATAACTTGTACGGGAGCTTTATATAAGGAAAATAAGTATGTGGGCAACGAATTTAGAATCGACTTTATTCGGGTAATTTTTCCGCCAAACGAGAGTTGTTTGGCCTTCCAAATGGCCAACCGACTCTTGAAATTATTAACAATAGGCTTCCAACTCCTATTCGCTCCAACTAGTAGGCCCAAATACTTGAACGGAAAGGAGCCAACTCGAAAATGGATAATAGACGCCATTTCACCCAAATCATAATCACCCCCATCTCCAAAAAGACTACACTTCACCAAGTTCACCTTCAAACCCGACGCTAGGTAACAGTATCTAAGCAACCGGCATAAATTTTCAGCGTTAAGATGAGTCGATTCCCTAAAAAACCACATCATCAGCAGCATAAAAGGAAGTGAGAAAGAAGAGGGCCCTCTCTCGTACAAGAGATCCCATGATACAAACCTACCTCCATCGCCTTTTTCATAACGGCCATAAAAGCTTCCTTGGCGATGACAAAAAGGAATGGGGAAAGAGGGTCTCCTTGCCAGAGTCCTCGGTGATAAACGAATTCATGTGTAAGGGAACCGTTTACCAGGACCGAGGCACGGGCGGTTCAGAGGGTAGCCATAACCCACTTCCTCCAATTTGGAGGGAAACTCATTTGATCAAGGATGGAATCGAGGCCTTTGGCAAGTATTATTTCAGTGATGTGACAAAGAATCAATAATGGTTCATCATAACTACTTTGAAAGTGACTGATCCCATAGGTTTTTAGGCTACATGGTATGGGGATTATCCTCCAAGGGAGGATGATCCACCACCTAGTCGTCACATCACCATCCTTGGGAGGATGGTCCATCCCACAAAACTAGTGGAAATGGGAGTATGATCCTACCCCACCACTTTTTTTTTATTTTTTTAATCTTCCACTTTTTTTAACATTTAACAAATAAATTAAGAAAATATTTTCATTAATATTAAAAAACAATACATAAACTTAAAAAAAAAACATAAACTTAAAAAAAATCCTACTGAATTAAAAAAAACATAAACTCAAAAAAAATCAACCACTTTGATGCTTCTTCATGATGTCGTTTTGGAGTTTTATCAAAGTCGAACGTTTTGGCTCGGGATAACTATCAACATCCATCGTTAATATTTCTCACTCCTTGAGCCGAACCTTATCATCGGACAATCTTATCTTTTCTCCCGCCACGCGTATCTTTTCTCCCGCAAAGCGTGACTTTTCCTTGATCGCCCGTGTCACACCCTGGCTTTTGCGGAAGCGTGGGTTTATTTGGTGTGACTTCTTAATACCATAGCAACAATCATAACATTGCTATATGATAAAAACACAAGATGTTCATCCATTCATTAAGTTTAAAAGTACCACAACATCATTGTTTGAAAATGTCGACACTTAAAATAAGTTACAAACAATACTTGTCTACAACGTGTTCATGAGACACAGCAAAAGACTTTAATTAAAACGTGGTTTAAAGACATGTAACCCATCCAGGTAAGGGTTACACCTCCTAAACCTACTACCCTGGATGACATCTTTATTCAACGCAGCTAAACACATGCATACCCCGCTAGATCTGCTAGTTCCCTGAAATACATGTAGTTTGAAAAATCAACAAAAGTTGAGCGAGTTCATGTGTATGTGAGTATGTATAAACCTTTGTATTCAATGTATGTATGTATGTCCCGGTATGATTGCAAACAAGGAAAAGATCACCAATGGTTTGCAAGGCCACTGATATGTGTGAAGGTATAGGAAGACTCAAACCTAGCAAAGTTGTACCGGGCTCCCGGCTGGAAGACATAGTCACCACTATGGGCCGCCCCGGCCTCATGGGTGTGGGCTCGCTACACCCAAATAGATCTATCACTCATGCCCCTCGGTCCTGCAACGAGGATTGATGGTCCCAAGTATCCGCCTACCCTATCACATGATCTATGGTTCTTTCCTAGGCTAATCATACCAATAGTATTGTAAGTATTCCCTTGTAACATGTATTTCACCCCCGAAGTAAGTAAACAAAACAGTTTAAGAAAAGGGGGACATGAACTCACTGTATTGCGTCTTCAGTATGTGTAACCCAAGTCTCCTCAGCAAACACGACTACCTACAGTGTACTAACGTCTATTAGACGAACGGGCCATGTCTTTGCTTAGTAGGAAGGTTTTTGAGTTACGTTACTTGTGTTCCCAAAATTACTCCAAGTTATAACTACTTGTTAAAATAATAATAATCATCTTAACTTAAGTTTTGTTTTTAGGTTTTGGAATAATAGTTAGGCAACTATTTCGTATCCATACTTCTCAAGTATTTTATATGCGTATTTCCTTCCCAAGGATGGGGGTATTTATACATGTATATTTGTAGTTTCGTAAAATATATTTTAAGTCCCACTTAGGAAAATATATTTAACTTATTTGTCCAAAAATAACGTATTCCTAAAATATATGTATTTTTCCCAAAAATAATATATTTTTACTTCTTTAGTTTCCAAAATAATATTTTACCAAAAATATATGTGTAAGAGTATTTTCTGGAATATTTCATAAGTTACGTTTCCGCGTTTGGTTTCACAATGCCAAGTGTGTAACTTAGATATTTTATTCCTTGATGTTTTTGGTATTATTTTGGAGTTGTAAATGCCAAGGTATTTTGTTAAGTTATATTATTTTACCCTAAAATAATATAACTAGTTCACAAAATATACAATTATTCGCACAAGTGTTTTAGTATAAAATATATATTTTAAATATATATTTATCCATTTTACTTGTAAAAATCAACCTCCGATACTTTGTATTTTTGTAACAAAACCTATGGCTAAGTTTATTTTGAAAAACAAAGTTAAAAGTATACTCGTAACACTTGTTTAGAAAATATTTTCTAAGTGTTGGAATTTTTGAAAATTTCGCCAGAGTTTCCTTTGTAAATGGAGGTGTCCATGCTAATAAGCATATCATTTTCTTTTCCAAAAACTCATCCAAACAATCATCAACAAGTCACTAAACAATATTACATCTTTCAAGTGCAAAAACAATGCGTTTTATATAACAACATGAACTCGGTTTTTCATATAAACGCGTAGTAACTTAGTGGGGCGTTTAGTGGGTTTAGTTACCCTCGAAAGTGTGTTTACTTTTGTTAAAATCTTACTTTCGGGGTTTTTAGATGTTCACAACTTGTGAGCTTATTTTACAAAAACATTTGTTTACAATATTTTCTTGTTTTACTAGACTTACTACACTCATTTTGTTACTAAAATAGTGTAGGTTTAACAAAAGTCATAATCCTTCAAAAATCATTTTCTACTCTTGGTTTATTTAGGAAAACCATTCTCAAGACTTGGATTTACAAGATTACTAGTTTACTTGGTTTATTATTTTTCAAGAAAAATCATCCTACTTTCAAGTTCATGTCTTCTCTAGTGGATGATTATTTCATGTACATATAATCATCCCTAACTTGTTAAGCCATGTTTTTAATCATAACTTAACAAGCTTCATATGATGACTAACCATCATATTACTAGTAATCATCAAGAAGTCATCAACACATTCAAACAACATCATATTATCATTATTTCATCTTGTTTCATCATCATGTTAGCTTTATGTTCAAGACTTGTGTTTATGATCTTTTAGTGTTCTTGAGATTTCATCAAGATATAACTATTAACCACCTCAAACATGAAATAAATAAGGATCAAAGGAGCTTACTACTAGCTTTTAAGCTAGGGAAGATCAAGCTTGGAAATGAGTGGATAAAAGCAAACTAGAGAGGTCCTTGATGATCCGTGAGTTCCACCCTTCGTTATTCACCTTGATACACCTTGTAATGCACTTGAAATGGGTGAAGCTTGAAACAAGAAGGTGGTGGTGGTGATGGGGGTTTCAGCCGAGAACAAGGAGGCAAGGAAGAAGAAGATGTTGTGGTGTTGAGTTGATGAAATGATCTTGCTTTTATAAATCTTAATCTCTATTATCCACTAGTTAAAGTGTCTTCACAAGTACATACAATATCATGCTAAATCCAAGGAGAAGATTGTGGGGATTTAGAAGATTTAATCAAATCTTGATGTGGTGGGGTCCCTTGGGGCTGGTTCTAGCAGGGGGGGGGGGGTAAGATGTAAAATGTTGTGGTAAGTGGTGATTAATTAGGGGTTAAGTGGTAAAAGTTTAGTGTTTAAGTGTTTAATGTATTATGCAATGTGTTAGTGTGCTCGGGAACCATAACTAGCTCAGAAAAAGTGTAACAATGTTTTTAACAATATATTTGTGTTCCGGGTAATGTCCGGTTCTCTGGTTAGATACCGTTCCGTTAAAGTGCTAAGTGATATCGTAAAATGTCCTTTATGTATCTTTTAGTGACCCTTTTAATTCCCGACACTTAGGAAAGCATACAGGACCATTTTGCCATATTTTTGCAAGTGACTAGCATATTAAAATGTTGAATTTTGTTAATAAGTGCAGAATTTTGCATTTTAAGTGGGTTTTAGGCACTTTTCGGCACCTAAACTATCACCTAGTGACGTAGTTTTATGGTCCTTACTTCCCTACACTCCCTACTAGTGTAGTACTTTGTCTCTGGCTCATACTGGGCCTCAATATATTGTCTGTCTATGTAACACCTGACTTAATAAATCAAGATTTTATTAATAAAATACACATTTAAATGCTAAAATGTGACTTTACAAAAACTTTGCATACTAACATTTTCACATGTTAACAACATTTCAAAAATGCAACTTAATGTAATTGGATTCGTCGTTTTAAAGATACGACAAAACGCCATGCGGAAGCTTGTATTTTATCGTGTTCACTTCCTCATCGAGCTTGATCTTCATCCGGGCACTCTTGACGATCACCTATGATCAAAACCAACTTAAAAGTTAGTTTTGATAGTCAAATATTAAGTTCAAACAAGTACAGGGGTTAAAATGACAAAAGTTAAAAATTTTCCGGAGTTAGGGGCGTCGCGTGACGCCAAGGGCCTAGGCGTCACACCTAGCCCTTGTTTTCACAGACTGTTGCCTTCAGCTGTTGCTGTACATTCCCAGCTCAACCCGATTTCACGGAAACGACCATAACTTCTTCGTTATTGATCCGTTTTACCCGATTCTTTTTCCTACGCTTCCGTAATTTAATTCTCCATCTTATGGAGTTAAAATCCAACATCCAACATAAATAAATTTTGAGACTTTCAAGCCTTCGACTCGTTACCTTTTTATCAAATTTTACCCGTTTATGCATTTTATCAAACAAACATATTTGTTTGATTCCTACATCACCTACACTTCTTCAAATAAATGTTATATACCATATTAGGTTCTAATCACAGGTTTATTACACAATTTAAACCCATTTTCGCTCGTATGCTTATTTTGACCCGTTAAGGGTATTTAAGCACTTTCGAGCCTAAAATAGCTTTCGATTGCTTCTAGCATTCCATTACCACATTTCTTATCCTATAATCTCCCACCCCAACTGTATTTAAGGTAGGTTTAATGTGGTGATCAATATAAACCAAATTTTACCTCTCGAATCATTATTTTACGGCAAAAACTCAAATAGTGCCATTTAGCTAATATAATACCTCTTTCAGCTTCTATACTTATTCTAAGTATTTACCTAGTCATAAAACTCGTTTCCAAACAACCTTTAAGGGTCGTTTGTTCCATTTAGCCTACAAGGGCGTTTTGGTCGATTTTAGTCCTTTTATGACGAAGGACTCTCTCTCAAATTATTCGACCAAAATAACACTTTTAACTACAACATAATTATGCGTACCTGGCCCGGATCAACAAGTAGACCCGATTTATACCTCGTTTTCATTATCACACCATCAATGGTGACGCAATTATCCGATTGGCTAATTGGTCGTGTTAACATAAGACTTGACAACCACATTAGTCGATATTGTCAAATGGTGTTATCATCACCATTCGACCCGTTTGGACTATATGCCCAACATTATCTATTTAATCAAAAACATCGTTTTTGATTTCCAATTCATACATCCATCCCATCCCGGATTTTATAACCATACCCCTTTTTCTTTTACACTCTTTTCTTACAAATTCAACCCATTTCGGCTTACGCCATGGGTATCCTTTTAACCTTGATTTACAATAGTCGACACTTGACAAATTTCCATATTTCCAATATTATCGTTATCACGTTTACAACGTATCGAATAAACGGGTATTCTACATAAGTGTGTAACTTACACTTACCTCGCATCCACGCCACGCTTTTCTTTTCGTACTTGCTCCGTTTGACCCGCTCCCTCCTCCAAGCTTTCATCTAGCTTGTTACGCGTCAAACTATTGTCAATCATTTACAAGGCGGTTAAATTAGTCATAAAAATCACGACTATTCCACCTCACTTATTTCCTATGCCGAAGCTACTATTTGACTTCATGATTAGTTAACTTAACTTATCTAAAGTTAACTACTTTCAATCGCATGGTTTACGATATTAAGTCTAAATCAACATTGTATTTAGAACTCTTATCACTTCATATCACGCGTAATTGCCATATCATTCGAATACGCGTTTTTACTCTAAATTTCAACACTTTAGTTCTCATTTAGGCATTTTAACAAACACCTAATGTGCATAATTTTACATATTTACTAACTAGTTCATAACTAGTTATTTTCACCAAGATTTACATCAAAATCAAACCTCTATGTCTAGTGTTCATGAACTACATCAAGAACTTATATCATAATAATCAATATTCCTGAATTTAACATCCTAATTCAAGTGTTCATCACAATGACATAAAAACCCACTTAGCATATAAATGGGTATTAATCTATTTCACAATTTTTCATCATTAATTCGTCAAATCCTTACTAGGGTTTGTTCCTAGACATGGATTTATCCTTATTTCATCTCACATCAAACATGCAAGCAATAATTTCGTTTATCATAAATTCATCAAGAATTTCAACTTCACTAAACATAAAAATTTAACATACCTTGTGATCCCCTAAGCTTGGTGATCACGAATTTGTGTTAATCCATACGATTTGGCTCTAAATTGCCTTTCAATTTGTTGAATCTTGATGAACTAGGGTTGCACCCTTTCTTTTCTTGCTCCTGGGCGATTACACGCACACACACACACACTCTCAGTGTGTGTGTTGTGTGTTATTACTTGTTTTAATAAATATTAGTTTCCCACTTGACAACTTTAGTCCCTCATGTTTCTATTTTGATCATTTGAATCTATAGTTCACTATTTATAACTTAGTCACATATTACTAACTAGGTCAATTATTCCTAGTTAAATTTAATGGGTTCGGGAAGTCATAACCCGTTTTATTTTTAAGTCCCGTTAACTCGGGCCTTTCCTAAATTTATTTCCTCAAAAAGTCTTCGTACAACCTTTATTTAATATTAGGTTTAATTATTTAAATCCTAATATTAACCGGGTAAGTTTTACCACTATCGGTATTTTACCCGTCTTTTAGTGTTAACGTGGTTTGATTACCAAACCCATTTTCGGGGTGTTACAGTCTATGTGCCGGCATTGTCAGCATGTTTCTGAGTTATCCGTTCACTGTGCTAACTGTGCTTTGTGCATCAAGTTTGTCACTAAAGGTTGTATGTAATAAATGGAGTGGCAGTATGAAATGTGATGCATATGTATGTATGATGCAAAAATCATAAAGCAGTTTAATTCGTCAGTTGTAATCAAGCACAGTCATTAAGCATAAATTTAATATTAATTAATTGTACGGATACCTGTAATTGTGAGGGTTGTCACATTCTCCCCTGTTAAGAAAATTTCGTCCCGAAATTTAAGTTCTGCTACTAGATGCAGGGGTCTTAGGGAATAAATGTGGGTACTTGGCTTTCATACGATCCTCACGCTCCCACGTGAATTCTGGGCCATGTCGTGCATTCCATCGAACCTTGATGAGTTTGACACTACTCTGGCGTGTCTTGTTAACCTTCCAATCCGTAACCTCAACGGGTTCTTCAGTAAAGTGGAGTGTGTCGTCTATATGAACTTCGTCGGCTGGAATGACCACTGTCTCTTGAGTTGGACTCTTTTTCAAATTTGATACATGGAATGTATCATGAACGCCATTTAGCTCTGCTGGTAGATCCAACTTGTATGCTACGAGACCAATCCTCTCCAGGATTCTGAACGGTCCGATGTATCTTGGGTTCAATTTCCCATGCTTTCCAAAGCGTGCCACACCCTTCCAGGGTGAAACTTTCAACAAAACCATATCTCCCACCTCAAATTCCAGAGGTTTCCTTCTTAGGTCCGCATAACACTTTTGTCGATCACGAGCCGCTTTGATGCGCTCTCGGATCTGTGCAATCTTGTCTGTCGTTTCCTGGACCAATTCTGGGCCAACAAGCTGTCTATCACCCGCATCAGCCCAGCATAAGGGTGATCGACACTTGCGTCCATAGAGAGCTTCGAACGGTGCGGCTTGGGTGCTTGCATGATAACTGTTATTGTATGAAAATTCAACCAATGGTAGGTGAGTGTCCCAACTTCCACCTAAATCCATTACGCAAGCTTGCAACATGTCTTATAATGTTTGAATCGTCCGTTCGCTCTGTCCGTCTGTCTGCGGGTGAAAAGCAGTACTCAGATTCAGCTGAGAACCAAATGCTTCTTGAAAGGATTGCCAAATCCTTGACATGAATCTTCCATCTCTATCAGAGATAATTGAGAGAGGCACTCCATGACGTGCAACAATCTCCCTCATGTATATTTCAGCAAGTTTACTCGTGTTGTCTTTTTCCTTGATTGGCAAAAAGTGCGCAGACTTCGTTAGACGGTCTACTATTACCCAAATCGTATCATGGCCCTTGGGCGTCCTTGGCAATTTCGTTATGAAGTCCATAGAAATCTGTTCCCATTTCCATTGGGGTATTTCAGGTTGTTGCAGAAGACCTGAAGGCTTCTGGTATTCGACCTTAACCTTGGCTCAAGTTAAACATTTGCCAACGTACATTGCAACGTCGCCTTTCATTCTCAGCCACCAATAATAATCCTTTAGATCTTGATACATTTTATCTGATCCTGGATGGATCGAGTACCGTGACTTGTGAGCTTCATCAAATATAACATTTCTCAAACCACCAAACAAAGGAACCCAAATTCATTTCATGAAGCACAAAGTTCCTTCCCCGTTTGGTACCAATTGCTTCTCCATCCCACGGAGATACTCATTCTCAACATTCCTTTCCTTGAGTGCTTCTCTCTGCGCGGCACGAATGCGCAATGAGAGGTCCGTTTGTATGATCATTTCCAAAGCCCTTACCCTTATGGGCTTAATCCTTTCTTTCCGACTTAGGGTGTCGGCGACCACATTCGCCTTCCCCGGGTGATACTTGATCTCACAATCATAATCGTTCAATAGTTCTACCCAACGTCTTTGCCTCATGTTAAGCTCTTTTTGGTCAAATATGTGCTGCAGGCTCTTGTGATCAGTGAAGATTGTACATCGCGTGCCGTATAAATAATGTCGCCAGATTTTCAATGCAAACACCACCGCGCCCAATTCCAAATCATGTGTGGTGTAATTTTTCTCATGGACTTTCAACTGGCGAGAAGCATATGCTATAACCTTCTGACGCTGCATCAGCACGCAACCTAAACCCTGATGCGATGCGTCGCAATATACCACGAAGTCGTCCGTGCCTTCGGGTAGTGATAAGATTGGCGCGTCACAGAGCTTGTTTTTCAACAGTTGAAATGCTTCTTCTTGTTTGTCTCCCCAATCAAACTTCTTGTCTTTCTGTGTGAGAGAGGTCAAAGGTTGAGCGATTTTTGAGAAATCCTCAATGAATCTGCGGTAATAACCAGCCAAACCTAGGAATTGTCGAATCTCAGTTGGCGTCTTAGGAGTTTCCCAATTCTTGATCGCCTCGATCTTTGTGGGATCCACATGAATTCCATCTCCATTAACCACATGACCAAGAAACTGAACTTCACGCAGCCAGAACTCGCACTTCGAGAACTTTGCATATAACTTTTCTTTCTTAAGCAGCTCTAGAATAGCTCTTAAGTGTTGTTCGTGCTCATCCTTCGTCTTTGAGTAGATCAGAATATCATCAATAAACACAATCACAAACTTATCAAGGTACGGCTTACAAACCCTGTTCATCAAATCCATGAATACTGCTGGCACGTTTGTCAACCCAAACGGCATAACCAGGAACTCGTAATGTCCATATCGAGTCCTAAAAGCAGTCTTGGGAATACTTTCCTCTTGAATCCTCAACTGGTGATATCCTGATCGTAGATCGATCTTTGAGTAAAAACTCGAACCTTGTAATTGATCGAACAGGTCATCGATCCTTGGCAAAGGATATCTGTTCTTGATTGTCAACTTGTTAAGCTCTCGGTAGTCGATACACATGCGAAAACTACCATCTTTCTTCTTAACAAACAAAACTGGAGCTCCCCAAGGCGAGAAGCTTGGTCTGATAAATCCCAGTCTAGCAACTCCTGAAGTAGCGTCGACAACTCCTGCATTTCTGACGGTGCAAGTCGATACGGTGCCTTAGCCACAGGTGCGGCGCCTGGAACTAAGTCAATATGAAACTCGACTTGTCTTTGTGGCGGCAATCATGGCAAGTCTTCTGGAAAGACTTCAGGATACTCCTTCATGACTGGAATGTCTTCTAGTTTCGGCTCAGCGGCTTCTTTATCAACGATGTGTGCCAAGAATGCAACACATCCCTTCTTCAAACATTTTTGAGCTTTCAAACAGCTAATCATTCTCAGGGGCGTATTACGTTTCTCTCCATGAACCACAATCGTTTCTCCATCCGCCATTGGGATGCGAATGGTCTTCTCGTGACATACAATTTCGGCTCTGTTGCTTGACAACCAATCCATCCCTACTACCACGTCGAAGCTTCCCAACTCGACTGGCAGTAGATCCAGTGTAAACTCGTGTTCTCCCAGCTCTATTACACATCCTCTGATGACTTCATTCGTTTCGACTAGATTTCCATTAGCCAGTTCAATTGAGTACGAAATGTCTAACTTACTAGCAGTTAATCCAAGCATTTTCTTAAATTCTAGCGATACAAAACTATAGTCGGCACCAGTATCAAATAGCACAGATGCAAAGCGTTGATTTATAGGGAACGTACCAGTAACTACATTGGGATCTTGGCGTGCTTCCCTTGCACCTATGTTGAAGACTCTGCCTTGTGCTTGGTTGAGTTTTGGGCATTCACGCTTGAAGTGCCCGATGTCTCCGCAGTTAAAGCATCCTGGTCCTCGACCATTACCATTACCGCCTTGGGCATTATTCTGGTTGCGATTCCCACTTCCAGCTTGATTCGCAAAATTACCCCGATTCCCGTTACCTCCATTATTTCCTTGCGGGCGATTTCCATTTCCATTACCTCCACGGTTGTTGTTACCAAAACCCCTTTGGCCACCACGGCCAGTACCAACCCAACAAGTTTCTTTCGAGTGCCCAGCTCTTCCACATGCTTCACATTTCCCAGATCTGCATCGTCCCTCATGATGCAACTGACAAGCGTTACACTTGGGCAAGGTGCCCATATACCCCTTTCCTTTGGCCTTGGTCGGCGCGCTTGTCTCACCCTTCTTGTTCGAACTGCTGGTACCTTGCTTAAAGTTTGAGAATTTTCGTTTGTTTTCTCCAGAGGACTCCACGTGAGTCTCCTTCTTTTTCTGATCAGCATTTGAAAACTTGTTTAACCTGATGGCTTCTTCAGTCAGTGACACGCTCAAATCGATGGCTTCAGTAATTGTTGTCGGTTTTGACGGTGTAACCATGCTCATAATCTGAGGTGCCAACCCCCAGATGAAACGCTCCACGCGTTTGAATTCAGGCGTAACCATGTATGGTACCACATGGGATAGATCATGAAATCTCTGAACATACTCGGCGATCTTCGGGCCATCCATTTTAAGATTCCAAAACTCAGTTTCCAGCTTCTGTATCTCGGCCCTGGAACAATACTTTTTGCACATGAGCTCTTTCAGCTCGGTCCAAGTCATAGTGTATGCTGCAGCCTCCCCTAGGGTTTGGACTTGGAGATTCCACCATGAGAGTGCTCCATCAGTAAACAACCTGGAAATGTAGGTAACTTGCTGCTCGGGTGCGCATTTGCTCATTCGTAGCACTGAGTCGGTCTTCTCTGTCCAGCGGACGTAAGCCACAGCACCTCCGGTGCCGTCAAAGTTAAGCGGTTTACAGTCTAGAAATTGTTTGTAGGTGCAGCCTGTCCAAGCAATGTTATTCATAGAAAACATTAGCATTTGCACATGAAATGTCCAAATGTAGTGTAATGTGTCTCGAGTGACTTAACATTACCATTTGGTGGGTTGTTGTTTCTTGAGGTATTCTCGCTGGTCTCAGCACGGGAGGCCTCGTAATCAGCAATGGCTTGCGAAATTCTTGCTTGCAATTCTGCCTTAGTGGTAGGCAGACGGTTTTCTCTTCTTGGTGGCATTTTCTATAAGAAGATTGTATTGGTCAAGTCATACTATATACAGTGAGTACGTAATACGCGCATGTAGTAACATTCATCAATCTCGTAACACATAACATCCCATGTTATAATATAAAACAAATAATTCAACACTGCATGTAGTGAGAACGTTTCCATTGAGCTTTCATTTTATCATGACCACAATATAGTTTTACATGTTTCACAGTACATCATACATCAAAATAAGATCATAGGGTTACATCACCCCAAAATACAAGTCAGTCTACACAATCATATACAAAAACGTGGTCTTCCAAAAGTCTTCATATGTTGGCCCAATTGCGACTCTCTCACCAAAACAATCTACTTGTACCAAACCAAAAATATAACTACGCTGATGGCGGAGGAGGAGGTGGAGGAGGGAAGAAAAGCAAATGGCGCAAATGCACCCAATCCTCCTCGAGGGCATGGATAACGCGCAGCAGGTAAGCAATCTACTGCTCCGGAGTGAGGAAGCGGACATCAGAATCCGGGTGTAGTGGAAGAGGAGCTGGTGGTGTAGCAAATGGAAACTGGCAATGACAAGGGGGAGGACGCGGAGTCCTCTCCAGCTCCTGGACTCGTCGGCTCAACGCATCCTGCTGTAACTGCAGGGATATAAGTATGTCATTTGTGGTATATCCAACATGAAAAGGGTGGTATGGGTCCGACAAAGGCATGATATTGGGCGAAGACCACAGAAATGGCTCGCCTGAGGGTGCTGACGAAGGAAAAGCTGCGTGTGCAGCAGGTGCAAAAGGTGATGTAGTGCGAGGAAGCTGGGACATGAATGGATCAGCGGACGACACAGGCGGGACAAAAACAGGCTGCTATCTCAAAGATCCCTCCCCAGGACGAGGTGGAGGAATGTCCTGGAGAAAAGTGATAGGAAGGTCGGTGCGATGGATATCTGACACATGGGGAAAATAAGGGGTAACATCAATCGGTGCATGAGGGGGAGTGACTGGTCTAACATGTGGGGGATAATCGTCATCATCGACCCACCCATTGTGGGTGTCAGCATATCTAGGATCGATGTGGGCGGCAAACGGAGCATGGTCATCAAACACAAGGACTGGATCAGGTAATATCGGTGCAATATTAGGTATCTCAGCAAAGATAGAGTCATGATCTGGCGATGGGATAGGGTCAGCTGGGGCTAGATCTAGATCAGCAGGTACAACAGGGGGCTGATCGATAGGAGCAACAGGAGCCTCTAGGGACTGATCATCGTTCATAAGCCCAATCTCGTGATCTGGGTCGAAATCGTGAGGTGAAACAGGGGCCTCGAATGGCTGCTCATCAGGAGCATAGTCTATCTCATGCTCGGCGTCATCAGCAAGGTCAAACTCGTGATCGGGGTCATCAGCAAGGTCAAAATCATGATCGGGGTCATCAGCAAGATCAAAATCATGATCGGGGTCATCAGCAAGGTCAAAATCAGGGTCCTGATCGAATGCGGCTGACATGGCCATATCGGAATCTGAGTCGGTGGGGTATCGCTGTAACCCCAGCGCATGGAGAGTAGAAGATGCTACTGACTCAAAAGAGTCTGGACCAGAAGAATCAGAAGGAACCTCCATAACCGGAACCTCAATGACTGGAATAACGACATCATCATCAAGTGGCAGATCCCCAACAGGAACTGCAGCAAGGGGAACGGGAGCAGGGATCTCAGCAAGAGGTAGATCCCCGACTAGAATACCATCAGCGAGCTGAACATCGTCTCCGAGATCCGGTAAAGCAAAAGGCTAGAAATCGTCATCGTCCGTACTAGTGGTATTCGATATATAGACCTCGTCCTCAGGGACAATCTCGTCGTCCGACACAATCGCCATAGGATCCAATGTGTCTGACACTCCGGTATCAGAAGATGATGGCATGGTGTCTGTAACACAACCACACATATGCACATATATCAACATGTAATCAAATAAGCATGTAAGTCACAACAATGTAAGCAAGTAATCATCCTAGTCTTCCCCAGACTATCCTCCCCAGTCTCTGAGACTAAACTCCCTGGTCTCTCAGACTAATTCCCTGGTCTCTAAGACCAACTCCCTGGTCTCTAAGACCAACTTTCCCAGTCTCTAAGACTAAATCCCTGGCCTCTAAGACCAACCTCCCAGTCTCTAAGACTAAATCCCTGGTCTCTAAGACCAACCTCCCAGTCTCTAAGACTAAATCCCTGGTCTCTAAGACCAAATTTCCCCAGTCTCTAAGACTAAATCCTCCCTCAGTCTCTAAGACTGATCCTCCCTCATTCTCTAAGACTGATCCTCCCTCAGTCTCTAAGACTGAATTATAAATATACCCTTTTGAAATGTGTATTTGTGCCTTTTTGTTTGTAAAAATGTTTGTTCCCTGGATCTGGACGTATAGTGTATGCAATGTAAAAATGTTTGAAAAGATTTTAATGAGAGCCCTGATGATCATAGTCTAGACTCGAGAAAGAATCCTAGTTCGCTATGATCGAGGCTCTGATACCAAGTTGTCACACTCTGGCTTTTGCGGAAGCGTGGGTTTATTTGGTGTGACTTCTTAATACCATAGCAACAATCATAGCAATGCTATATGATAAAAACACAAGATGTTCATCCATTCATTAAGTTTAAAAGTACCACAACATCATTGTTTGAAAATGTCAACACTTAAAATAAGTTACAAACCATAATTGTCTACAACGTGTTCATGAGACACAGCAAAAGACTTTAATTAAAACGTGGTTTAAAGACATGTAACCCGTCCAGGTAAGGGTTACACCTCCTAAACCTACTACCCTGGATGACATATTTATTCAACGCAGCTAAACACATGCATACCCCGCCACATCCGCTAGTTCCCTGAAATACATGTAGTTTGAAAAATCAACAAAAGTTGAGCGAGTTCATGTGTATGTGAGTATGTATAAACCTTTGTATTCAATGTATGTATGTATGTCCCGGTATGATTGTAAACAAGGAAAAGATCACCAATGGTTTGCAAGGCCACTGATATGTGTGAAGGTATAGGAAGACTCAAACCTAGCAAAGTTGTACCGGGCTCCCGGCTGGAAGACATAGTCACCACTATGGGCCGCCCCGGCCTCATGGGTGTGGGCTCGCTACACCCAAATAGATCTATCACTCATGCCCCTCGGTCCTGCAACGAGGATTGATGGTCCCAAGTATCCGCCTACCCTATCACATGATCTATGGTTCTTTCCTAGGCTAATCATACCAATAGTATTGTAAGTATTCCCTTGTAACATATATTTCACCCCCGAAGTAAGTAAACAAAACAGTTTAAGAAAAGGGGGACATGAACTCACTGTATTGCGTCTTCAGTATGTGTAACTCAAGTCTCCTCAGCAAACACGACTACCTACAGTGTACTAACGTCTATTAGACGAACGGGCCGTGCCTTTGCTTAGTAGGAAGGTTTTTGAGTTACGTTACTTGTGTTCCCAAAATTACTCCAAGTTATAACTACTTGTTAAAATAATAATAATCATCTTAACTTAAGTTTTGTTTTTAGGTTTTGGAATAATAGTTAGGCAACTATTTCGTATCCGTACTTCTCAAGTATTTTATATGCGTATTTCCTTCCCAAGGATGGGGGTATTTATACATGTATATTTGTAGTTTCGTAAAATATATTTTAAGTCTCACTTAGGAAAATATATTTAACTTATTTGTCCAAAAATAACGTATTCCCAAAATATATGTATTTTTCCCAAAAATAATATATTTTTACTTCTTTAGTTTCCAAAATAATATTTTACCAAAAATATATGTGTAAGAGTATTTTCTGGAATATTTCATAAGTTACGTTTCCGCGTTCGGTTTCACAATGCCAAGTGTGTAACTTAGATATTTTATTCCTTGATGTTTTTGGTATTATTTTGGAGTTGTAAATGTCAAGGTATTTTGTTAAGTTATATTATTTTACCCTAAAATAATATAACTAGTTCACAAAATATACAATTATTCGCACAAGTGTTTTAGTATAAAATATATATTTTAAATATATATTTATCCATTTTACTAGTAAAAATCAACCTCCGATACTTTGTATTTTTGTAACAAAACCTATGGCGAAGTTTATTTTGAAAAACAAAGTTAAAAGTATACTCGTAACACTTGTTTAGAAAATATTTTCTAAGTGTTGGAATTTTTGAAAATTTCGCCAGAGTTTCCTTTGTAAATGGAGGTGTCCATGCTAATAAGCATATCATTTTCTTTTCCAAAAACTCATCCAAACAATCATCAACAAGTCACTAAACAATATTACATCTTTCAAGTGCAAAAACAATGCGTTTTATATAACAACATGAACTCGGTTTTTCATATAAACGCGTAGTAACTTAGTGGGGCATTTAGTGGGTTTAGTTACCCTCCAAAGTGTGTTTACTTTTGTTAAAATCTTACTCTCGGGGTTTTTAGATGTTCACAACTTGTGAACTTATTTTACAAAAACATTTGTTTACAATATTTTCTTGTTTTACTAGACTTACTACACTCATTTTGTTACTAAAATAGTGTAGGTTTAACAAAAGTCATAATCCTTCAAAAATCATTTTCTACTCTTGGTTTATTTAGGAAAACCATTCTCAAGACTTGGATTTACAAGATTACTAGTTTACTTGGTTTATTATTTTTCAAGAAAAATCATCCTACTTTCAAGTTCATGTCTTCTCTAGTGGATGATTATTTCATGTACACATAATCATCCCTAACTTGTTAAGCCATGTTTTTAATCATAACTTAACAAGCTTCATATGATGACTAACCATCATATTACTAGTAATCATCAAGAAGTCATCAACACATTCAAACAACATCATATTATCATTATTTCATCTTGTTTCATCATCATGTTAGCTTTATGTTCAAGACTTGTGTTTATGATCTTTTAGTGTTCTTGAGATTTCATCAAGATATAACTATTAACCACCTCAAACATGAAATAGATAAGGATCAAAGGAGCTTACTACTAGCTTTTAAGCTAGGGAAGATCAAGCTTGGAAATGAGTGGATAAAAGCAAACTAGAGAGGTCCTTGATGATCCGTGAGTTCCACCCTTCGTTATTCACCTTGATACACCTTGTAATGCACTTGAAATGGATGAAGCTTGAAACAAGAAGGTGGTGGTGGTGATGGGGGTTTCGGCCGAGAACAAGGAGGCAAGGAAGAAGAAGATGTTGTGGTGTTGAGTTGATGAAATGATCTTGCTTTTATAAATCTTAATCTCTATTATCCACTAGTTAAAGTGTCTTCACAAGTACATACAATATCATGCTAAATCCAAGGAGAAGATTGTGGGGATTTAGAATATTTAATCAAATCTTGATGTGGTGGGGTCCCTTGGGGCCGGTTCTAGCAAGGGGGGGGGGGGTAAGATGTAAAATGTTGTGGTAAGTGGTGATTAATTAGGGGTTAAGTGGTAAAAGTTTAGTGTTTAAGTGTTTAATGTATTATGCAATGTGTTAGTGTGCTCGGGAACCATAACTAGCTCAGAAAAAGTGTAACAATGTTTTTAACAATATTTTTGTGTTCCGGGTAATGTCCGGTTGTCCGGTTAGATACCGTTTCGTTAAAGTGCTAAGTGATATCGTGAAATGTCCTTTATGTATCTTTTAGTGACCCTTTTAATTCCCGACACTTAGGAAAGCATACAGGACCATTTTGCCATATTTTTGCAAGTGACTAGCATATTAAAATGCTGAATTTTGTTAATAAATGCAGAATTTTGCATTTTAAGTGGGTTTTAGGCACTTTCCGGCACCTAAACTATCACCTAGTGACGCAGTTTTATGGTCCTTACTTCCCTACACTCCCTACTAGTGTAGTACTTTGTCTCTGGCTCATACTGGGCCTCAATATATTGTCTGTCTATGTGCTGGCATTGTCAGCATGTTTCTGAGTTATCCGTTCACTGTGTTAACTGTGCTTTGTGCATCAAGTTTGTCACTAAAGGTTGTATGTAATAAATGGAGTGACAGTATGAAATGTGATGCATATGTATGTATGATGCAAAAATCATAAAGCAGTTTAATTCGTCAGTTGTAATCAAGCACAGTCATTAAGCACAAATTTAATATTAATTAATTGTACGGATACCTGTTATTGTGAGGGTTGGCACAGCTCGCTCCTTCGCCCTCGCCTTTTGGGTCGTTACCTCGGTGTACGTTTTAAATTGGGTCATAAACTCCTCCATCTTCGGGTCAACGTTTTGCTTTTCTTTCTCCTTCGCCCGCTCCTTCTTTGATTTGTCCCGGCCCGGGGGGCGTTCCGCTTCTTTTACGACGTATTCTTCTTCGTCGAACTCGGCGTCATCGTTTAAGTTTATGTGACATCTCACGTCCAATCCGCCGGCGCTATAACTACCAGATTCTGATGTCCTTTGCCGCTTCGCCATCTCCACCTCGTTCGGAATCGGCGCCCATTTTTTGTGCGTTCGCATAATTTCCCACGCGCGAACGTGTGCGAACGTGGTACCATTGTTCGACTTGTAAAGATCCAACGCCTTTTTAAACACATCCTCGTCGCTCATGCCGCTACGACGCCCACGTGAATATATTTTATTATATTCTTCGCAAAACCTATTGACGAACCCGCTCATTTTTCGCCACTTAGATGACACCGAGTCGATATCTCGATACTGGCCTTGGTTCATTAGCTCTAGGAACTTCGCCAAAACCGCCTTCCAAAACCCCTCACCCGTTTGACTATTACCTATAAAATATGTTACAAAAAAAATATGTTACAAAAAAATAAAAAAACTAATACTACAAAATATAAACTTAAAAAAAAGTTATTTTTACGAACCTTTTATCGGGTGTGTGGACGTGCCTACGTAAGCCTTCGCTAAGGCTTCTTCCTCGAGTTGCGTCCACGGTTTCGCCTTTGGTTTGGACGGTTGCTCACCCACAACTTGCTTGCCTTTTCTTCGTTTGCCTTTTTGCGGTTGGGTCTCGGGAACAGCTTCGACATCCTCATCGGGTTCGGATCGGGTGGGTTACGTCGAGTTCGGTTCGGGTTGAAAGGGTTGCACGAGTTGGATATTAAAAGCATTCCGCATCATCAATTGTTGTATGGCTTGACTTTGTTGCGGGTGAGCAAAAACGTTCGGTGAGTTTTGGAATGCGGCAAAGGCGTTTGAGGAATTTTGAGAGAAGTGGTTCGATTCTATCGTCGGATATAGTATCCCGGAACCGAGAAAATATTCGGGATGTTCGGTTGGGTCGGGTTGGGTTGTTCGGGTTGTTGGGGACGTTCGGGTTGTTGGGGACGTTCGGGTTGTTGAAGAGATCCATGGTAGAATATAATTTTATAAAAGGGGGAGATGTTTATAAAAAATGAGAGAGAGAGATGAGTTGTGGTAGATGAAAAGTGAGAAAAATGGTGTAAAAAATGAGGGTTTTATACAGTTTTAGGAGGGATTTTGGTAAAAAAAATTGAATTTGATTGTTGCTTTATTTTTTGAAATTGGATTTTTTTTTTTTTTATTTTAAACGGTAACTTTGCATTGGGAAGGTGGAATTTTTTGTCCTTTATGCTCCGTCTCAAACGTCTAGTTGCCGACGTTGAGGACGAGGACGCGGGAGGGGGGGGGGGGGGGAGGAGGGCCGGCTCCATAAACTTGGTAACCTAGGGCCATCAAAAAATTAGGGCCTCCGAATTTTTAGAAAGTTTTTATATATAGTTATATGTATTAGGCCCAAATAGATACGTTTATTTCAAAACAAAACAGGTTTTTCGTCGAATGAGTCCAAAATAAATATTGTTTGGCAAAAAAAAATACCAAGTTTCAAAGCCCATTTCACCTTGATTGCCAGCTATTACAACACAATCACCATCGACCTAATCATCATTATTTAGCGGCCTAAAGCCCCAAAATACAGCAGCAATCATCGTTCCCATTTCCCATAGCAACTTGCTTTCAATTTCTAGGCTATTGGCTATCACTAGCCGAAAAAAGTAAGGGTAATCACCCATGACGTTGGGATTGGAGGAGAGTTTGTCGGCGAAATTAGGGCCCTCACTTTATAGTTTGCTTAGGGTCTCTAAAAACGTAGGAAAGGCCGGGGGGGGGGGGGGGGGGAGCACGGTGTGTGCCTCGTCGCCGGACCTGGACGCACCGGGGACTAACCCCATACCGTCCAGCCTTAAAAGATAACACTTCTTTTTTATTTGACAAATTATTAACATTATCTTGGAAATTTACATCGAGATAGTTGGTAACACTTATGGATAGTTTAATTTTTTGATTAAACAAAAGATGGTATATGGATCACATCAACTAAATCAACGGACACAGTTTCAAATATTTTTGTCAGCCAAAATTAAAATAAGCCTAAAATTAAATAAACCAGGATTATTTTTAACGCAACCACCATCATCGATTCAAAGTCAAAAACAATTCTTGACCTGTATCAAGCCTAAGAAAGAAGTCCCATGAGTCTGATGATGGTTCTCTGTAAACAAAACTGTTTTTAGCTATACGGAAATCAAAATTTGTGACACCCGGTGAATAAATTATCGAGTCTGCCCCTATGTTCAATCGGTTTTTTAGTTTGTGAAACCCGGTCACACACATGCAGGGGCAGAACTATAGTGTAAGGAGCCATACGGGCTATAGCTCAACTAGTGTTATTTTATTCGGTTTTATTCCAAGGATACCCCTAAAAAAGTACGAGGATACCCCTAACCAAAAAGTAGAATACTTGATTTTAGTAAAATCCAATTATTTTTTATAAGACCAAACATTTTACAACCCGAAAACTTGTAAAAAAATTAAGCCCGAATGAAAAAAGGGCCCAAATTAACAATAATAAATTTAAGAAACCCTAAATATAATGGATAAAGTTAGTCCAAGACCCAAAATTATGATTGAAATAGGCCCATTTTGATGTGATTATGGGCGGAAATTGAAACAGGAAACCAAAGGTCGATCGTTGAAACATAATACAGAAGCCAGCGATATGAAGGTTGAACAAAAGTCCAGAATCGTCCCTGTGACACTGTTGCTGAACCTGAACGGCCTGCTGTATGCTGAAATTGTTGATCAGATTTTTCCCTAGCTCCCTGTGGCCCTGCCCTGTGTTTTGTTACTTGATGCTTGATGTTGATAGTTTGATTTTAAAACTTTGAATAAATAATTGATTTATTGTTTGTTGTTAATGTAAATCAATAAATGTGTTAATGTGATATAGTATTAGTAAGTTATGTGAATAAGATTTGCTAGTTGTTACTTTAATTTTTTAAATGTTTGTTGTTAATGTTTTATACTTTTAGGGGGTCTGGGCGCCCCGTTATGGAACAAAATCTACGCGTGGTGGTCCGTGATACACCGCCACTGGCCATCTTCAAAACGTGTGAACTTTATCACTCGTGCCGAGCATCAAGCGTTGAATTTTGAAAATTTGTTACCGTTGTGGATCATGTGACCGTTGTTATTTGACCGTTTGGAGAGGAGATCTATAAAAAATACCTTGTATTGATATATATACACACACAATCATCAAACTAAAAAAAAAAAAAAATCTTTCAACCTACAAAAAATATAATCTTTCAACCCAAAATGGATGGTTCAAGCAAACGCGGTTCGGGTTCGAAGAAAAAACCCACACGGCCAAAGGTTCGAGCTAATCTTGGCGAGCCGACGAGATTTCGCTTGCAAGACGAAACCGACCCAATCCCACCATTTCAAACCCAACCGTTTCCCAACCAACACTTTTACACCCAACAATTTCAAACCCAACCGTTTCAAAACCAAGCGTATCAAAACCAACCTTGTATTCCACCATTTCAACCTCAACAATTTCAAACCCAACCCTTTAATCAAATGTCACTCGACTCACTAGAAGATAACAATCCCATCCATCAATTCACCCGTGCATATCGCGAACCATAACAACAACTTGATGACGATGACGATAGTTAACCAGTTCAAGAAGAAAAAGAAGAAGAAGAAGACGATGAAGAAGTTGAAATCGTCCCAACATCCGGTCGGAGAGCTTGGACAAGCAAGGAGGAGGTCGCCTTGGTCAAGGCAAACTTGCACACATCCGAAAACAAAAAACATTCGAATGAACAAAGAAGAGACTTGTTTTGGAGACGAGTTATGACACATTTTTCCAAACTTCCCGGTTTGACCGAACACAACATGGATCAAACGACTTCAAAGTGAGGAGATTTGAACCAAAAAATGAGTAAATTTAACGGTTGCTTCATTCAATTGGTAACTTTTTTAAGTTACTATATTTTGTTAATTTTTTATCTTGTTTTATAAAATAGTGTTTTTTGTAGACCCGAAATTCACAAAGCGGAGCGAGCGAGGCGACTATCATAAAAAACGCCCTAGAAGAGTATTGCCGAACATACAAGCATAAATCTTTTCCACACTTGGCGTCATGGTAGGTTGCGAGACGTCACTCGAAGTGGGTACCGGTTGCATTGGTCGACATGGATGGGCCGATGGCTTCAAAGAAAAGAGGAGGTCCCAAAAGATCAAAAACTTCCGAGTCCGGTTGCGTTTTTTGCTTAATTACGTCAAACGCTATAACGAACACGAAAATGACCGAAATTTCGTAACGATTGATATTTTTGCATTCTTATCAATAAAATACAAGATTTTAATGATTATAAAAATTTTTGGATGTGCGTACATGGTCCGTATTCAAAAATACGAGAATCGGCAGACTTTCGCAGTTTGTCGCAAATAGTCTCTGAGCTTGAATAAGCATGTTTTTGCCATACCAAACCCTTCAAAACTTATTTCTAAGTTATGTAAAGGGTATTTAGGGTATGTGTAGCTTATGTCCTTGTTCCGGAGTGTACGTCGCGTTAAACTGATTACGTTTGCGTAACAATTTACGTATAACTTCTAGAAAAGCTTTTGAGAGTTCGAAATCGTATAACGACTAATAACGTGCAATTATCACATGTAATTATACAATCCTGGAAACAAAACACAAGGTTTCATTAAATACGAAATTATTCGGAATTGTACAATGGTTGAAAAAGCACAAATGTCACATAATCCGATTTGATTTAAAAACCGGTTTTTAAAACATTGCATAAAACAGAACATGTGGATAGGTGCAACTTACCCAATATAGATGATGATGGATTTATATATTTATGATTTGTCTTATTTATTGCATTGTAATGTAATGTAATTAACATAAACCAATATTTCAAATTTAAAATAGTAGGACCAAAGGTGGAAAAGGGGGCAGTTATTGAAAATAACAAAGTCATATAGATAGTCCAACTAAACAATCAAGAGGATTTCATTTCATAATAATAATATCCTGAAAAGAGGGGAAAACCTTATATTTCAAATTTCAGATGCTTCACACATAAACTGTGCAACTTTCACACCAACTCTTCATCCAATCTTCCACCGGAGCCACCATCGCCGCCGCCGTTGGACCACCGGTGCCACACCTCTCATTGATTCATCTCCTCCAATCAATTTTCAGGTTAGTTTTGTAACTGTGTATGTTCTAGCCCTAGATATCTCTTCGCTTTATTCCTTTACTTTGCCTCTTCCATTTCATATTTATCCGTGATTTAACTAGTGTTTAAGAGTTCCTGAATGAATTCGATGCTCATTTTGTTTGAATTTTAAGTGTTCGATTCGGAATTCAATTATTGTCGTCTCATGTGAGGCGAATAGATGAGTGAATTGAGTGTACAACAAGTATCGGATAATTTAAAGAGCGGTTCAGGATTAGATTTAGAAATTAAATGTGATATGCCGTTATTCGTTAAAAGTTACAACTTTGTGTAAGGATTACAGATTACAAGTTTGTGTTTTAAGTTAGTGACATTAGTTGTATTGATGTTGTTGAGTAGTGATAGGTTTCAAGTGGCGTATCGGAACCAACACACTATTGCACAAACGAATATTACGCACAACGAACAGATAATAAAAGCAATAGGAATACAACAGTTTTAGGTGTTTCAGATTCAGTGTGAATAGGTAAGGTATATATAGCGATATATTTAGGGTTTGTAATTTAGGCTCCTAGAAAACAATCATGGATCGAAACAGGCCAAAGTCTTTTAAGCCTTTACCGAGGCCAATAAGCAAAGGACTGAAAACACATGTAGTTGAAGAAAGTTTCGTCACGACAGATAACTGGTAAATGAATGGGTGAAAAGGCCATTGTTGATAATAATTAATCTAACGGTGTCTCACAAGGTTCAGTTAGATGCCGTGAAACCTTATTTGAATATTTGAAATGGAATACAGTAAGCTCAGTCCTAGACACAAAACAACTGAGACCTAATTCAAAATTTTGATTTCATGCTACCAGACAAGATCTAACTGAACTATGGTCAACCGTGCCACATTTTGTGCACAGTTGTGTGTAAGAATGTGCTTAATTTGATTTATATGTGTTATTTTTTCGTGATTAAGAATATTATGTGCATTTAAGTAGAAATACTAATGTAACAGTGTAACACATCTGTCATAAAAACCACTTTTGGTGTTCACACTGTGTATATAGAGACATACTTTGTTTTTGATTCAATTACTAGTCAATGATTAAAAATAATATTGTCCCCATGATAAAAAATATCAGTGCATGATGCTGTTTATATACTAACTTTAGGAACAGCCATCTTATTAATGTTTCACCAAAGCTCTTCTTATGTGGATATACAGATACATAGTTGTAAGATGCATGTGTTCAATTTCACTTTAACAAGTAATCCAAAGGTTATCAAAGAACATTTGTATGCCAGGGCTTATAGTTTATGGTTATCTTACATGCTAGCTATTTATGTTATAGTTGTATTAAACAAAACTCAATTTTGTATGATCAATTATTCTTTGCTTTTCAGACATAGCAGCTGATTTGTTTGACAAGATACAATGTCTCTTCTCAGTAGATTCTTTTACAGAAGACCGCCAGATGGCTTGCTTGAGCTTGTCGATAGAATTTATGGTATTCATAGTAGTCTCTCTACATATTTTTTTATTATGTTAGTTTTCATTACCTTAATTAATGCATTTTATCTGTCATCTTTGTAGTTTTCGATTCTTGCTTCTCAACTGAAGTTCTACCTGAGGGACTGTACCAACTTTATTTACATGAAATCAGTAACGAATTACACGAAGAATTTCCAGAGTCATCTTTTCTCGCGTTTAATTTCCGAGAAGGTGAAAAACGGAGCCAATTCTCAAAAACATTATGCGAATACGACATCACCGTCATGGACTATCCAAAACAATACGAGGGTTGCCCCTTATTACCGTTATCTATAGTCCATCATTTTCTCCACGTATGCGAGAGTTGGCTTACGCTTAACAATAATCAAAATGTCATTCTGCTTCATTGCGAGAGAGGGGGCTGGCCCGTTTTAGCATTTCTTTTAGCCAGCATATTGATTTACAAAAAGCTGCATACCGGAGAACGTAAGACTCTTGAAATCGTTTATCGTGAAGCTCCGAAAGGTTTATCTCAATTGTTATCGCCGTTAAACCCGTACCCGTCACAGATTCGGTACCTGCAATACATATCAAGAAGAAATTTATCCGAAGAGTGGCCCCCACCTGAACGAGCGTTGTCTTTGGATTGTCTCATTCTTCGTGCTATTCCAAATTTCGATAATAAAAACGGGTGCAGACCGTTTATTCGAATATACGGCCGAAATCTTTTAAGTAAAGACGGGCTTTTGACCCAAATGATATATTCAACTCCGAGGAGAGGTAGAAATCTTCGACATTACCGCCAGGTGGGACTCAGTTTTTCCTTCCGTAATACATATACGTCTATTTTTTCTTATATTGTGATTGGCTGACGAGTAAACGTTTTATGATGCAGAAGCATAGTGACGTTATTAAGATCGATGTTCAGTGTATGGTGGAAGGTGATGTTGTTCTAGAGTGTCTACATCTAGACGTTGATTCCGAAAGAGAAGTTATGATGTTTCGTATAATGTTTAATACCGCCTTTATCAGATCCAATATTTTGATTCTCAATTGTGACAACTTGGACACTCTTTGGGACTCAAAGGCTCGGTTCCCAAAAGGTTTTCGAGCTGAGGCGAGTCTTATCATTTAGAAAGTTTAAAGCTATCCTTCATTTTTTCACCTAGGGCTGCAAACATGAACCGTTCGGCGGAAAGTTTGTGTTCGTTCGTTTAATAATGAACGAACACGAACAAAAAATTCTGTTCATTTAATTAAATGAACGAACATGAACATAGTCCGTGTTCGTTCATTTATGTTCGTGAACGTTCGGCAACGGTAACGTGTTCGTTCATGTTCGTTCGTTTATGTTCATTTGTGTTCGATAGTTAATTAGGGTTTTTAATTTTATATTTATTTTTTATACAGGTAACTGAGAAAAATGAACACTATTCCAGTATTCCACTATTCCCACATTCATTATTATGTTTTTGGGTGGATATACTTAATGTTTATGATGAAAGATTCCTATTTTATTCGAAATTTAATATATGTTCATTTGTGTTCATTTCTATTCATGAACGCTTGTTTGCGTTCGTTTCTGTTCATTTGTGTGTGTGTGTGTTCATGAACGTTTGTTTGCGTTCATTTGTGTTCGGTACCTAAAATTAACAAACGAACACGTTCAGTTCCTTAATGAACGAACATGAACAGGAAATCTTGTTCTGTAAGTGTTCATGAACACATGTATTTCCTTGACAAACGAACACGGTTCGTTTCTAGCCCTATTTTCACCCATAAAAAACTTTTCTTAGATATTTTTACGTAACCACTAGCTTTATATACTACTTTTTGGCACATATCAGGTTCTTTTTGGGGACGTTGAGAATGTTGCAACACCGAAAGCTCCAACAACAATGTTGAACGGAGAAGAAAAAGGTGGATTGCCGATTGAAGCGTTTAACAAAGTTCAAGAACTTTTTAACGGGATTGAATGGGGTGACGGTGGTGATGATACTGCTTTATGGTTAGTCAAACAGCTGTCGCATTTAAATGATGCGAAAGAATTGTCGATGTTGAGGAATAAGTTGGGTACATATTCATCACCTTTTGACTCTGAGGATGAAAATAACGCGTCTAGTGTTGCTGATAGTTTAGACTTTTTGGAATCTGAAAGGAGTAGTGATGTACATACTGCATCGGTGGTTAACTTTTATGATGAATCGTTGGAGCATAAAACATCAGACATAGTTGATTCAAGTGTTTCATCGTCTGGAAGTGGTGATTTGTTACCAAATGGCAGTTCAGCATCGCCAAATAAAATTTCGGTTGAAGATGTTTCAATAGCTCCTGATTCCGATTCTTCTAGAGATGCTCCTCAAGCAACAACTTCTCCTCCAGCTCCTCTTACAAAAAGTGCACCAGCGCCACCGCTGCCACCACCACCACCACCACCTTCAGGACCACTGGATTCTACGTTTAATTTTTCCAAAAGTTCACCACCCCCTCCACCACCTCCGCCTCCACCTTTTTCTTCTATAGGTCCATCACCACCACCACCACCACCACCACTGCCTCCACCGTTTTCATCTAAAGGCCCTCCATCACCACCACCACCACCTCCGCCTCTACCACCACCACCTGTTTCTTCTAAAGGCCCTGCACCACCACCACCACCACCACCTCCGCCTCCACCTGTTTCTTCTAGAGGCCCTCCACCACAACCACCTCCGCCTCCACCACCGCCACCTGTTTCTTCTAAAGGCCCTCCACCACCACCACCACCACCTCCGCCTCCACCTGTTTCTTCTAGAGGCCCTCCACCACCACCACCACCCCGTCCGCCTATTTCTTCTAAAGGCCCTCCACCACCACCACCACCACCACCTCCACCTCCGGGCCGCAATGGTCTAGGTGCAGCACCCCCACCCCCACCTCTACCTCCGGGCCGCAACGGTCCAAGTGCAGCACCGCCACCGCCACCGCCTCCACCTCCGGGCCGCAACGGCCCAGGTGCACCACCCCCACCTCCACCACCTCCGGGCCGCAACGGTCCAGGTGCACCACCCCCACCTCCACCACCTCCAGGCCGCAACGGTCCAGGTGCACCACCCCCCACCTCCACCTCAAGGTCGCAACGGTCCTGGTGCGCCACCTCCGCCTCCACCGCCAGGTCAACCTGGTGTACCGGGTCCGCCTCCGCCTCCAGGTCACAGTGGTGGACCAGCTCCACCTCCACCGCCTGGACCAAAGGGCTCTAATGGGGTGCAGCAACCTACCCCAGCCAGTGGACGACTACGTGCTTCTGGGACTCTATCTAGTGGAAAAGGTAGAGTTGGTGCAGGATCTTCAATTCCGCCTAAAAAGACGTCTTTGAAGCCCTTGCACTGGGTCAAAGTTACCAGAGCAATGCAAGGGAGTTTGTGGGCTGATAACCAAAAACAAGAAGACCAGTCAAAGTAATTACTGTTATTGATCATACTAGCTAATGAAAATATTATTGTCCACATTGTTACCTGAACGTAATTATTGTAGGGCTCCTGAAATCGATATATCAGAGCTTGAGAGTCTATTTTCAGCAGCTTCTGTTTCTGACAATGCCAACAAAGGTGGAGCTAGAAGAGGTGCAAAAATTAATAAACCTGAAAAAGTTCAATTGGTGAGTGGGCTTACTTTCATAGATCTACATCACGTTTCTCTAACGGTATTTTATACATATGTATGAATATCAGCACAAAAGGTAAGCATCATACTGATGTATTACTAAAAATTAGAATATATTAAGGATACATACTCATATGAATATGTACCGATTTCATCTTCATCTTGAATTTCTACTTCATATGAATTGATTATGTAGTTGTCAGTTGTCACTAACCGATATGTTTCGAGCACCATAAGTGCATACGTCTTTTAGGTTTCATCTTAATTATGCTACTTCATATGAATTGATATTGTAGTGTATCTGTCACTAATAGTTAACTCACTGCCTCTTCAGTTTCTTGCATTTTGGAAAATAAATCTTTGTGTTTAATATTAGGTAAAGGTAATTGTATTTTTGTATGAGTTGATGATTACAATGGAAGAGAATATATAATGCTAATACATCAGTAAATAAGGAAATATAAATCACAAGAATTATGCCATTGCCATATATTCTCTACTTAATCTGAGCCTACAATTATGCTCTAATATCCCCCCGCAAGTTGAGGACGGGGAACGACCTGCAACTTGGACCGTAAAGACTGGAAGCGTTGTGAAGATAACGGCTTAGTGAACACATCAGCAATCTGATCACTTGTGGAGATGAACTTGACATGTAGATTACCCTGAGATACCTGCTCACGAACGAAGTGATAGTCGACTTCAACATGTTTCGTGCGTGCATGGAATACTGGATTGGCAGAGAGATAGGTCGCTCTCAAATTGTCACACCAAAGAGTTGGTGACGGCTGTATATTAACACCGAGTTCTCGAAGAAGAGCCTTCAACCAAATTAATTCTGCAACGGTATCAGCAAGAGCTTTATATTCTGACTCGGTAGAGGAACGTGACACAGTTCGCTGTTTCCGTGCTGTCCAAGAGATAAGGTTCGATCCAAGATATACAGCAAATCCCGCCGTGGATCGACGATCGATAGGGCAGCCAGCCCAATCAGAGTCTGAGTATGCTTGTACCGAAGAGGATATGGAGCTGTTCCAGTCAGCATCAGTGAACGCATGGAGAAGGGAACCTGAGTTATGGCGTATGCGTAGACCCAAATCTGTTGTCCCCTTCAGGTATCGTAAGATGCGCTTTACTGCTGTCCAATGATTTTCTGTGGGTGCATGCATGAATTGGCAAACCTTGTTGACTGAGAAAGCAATGTCTGGGCGAGATAAGGTGGCATATTGTAATGCCCCAACAATCTGGCGATATTTAGTTGGATCAGATAAGAGAGGGCTGTCATTAGGCATTAGAATCTGAGGAGGTGCTCATTGGTGAGCTGACTGGTTTGCAGTCTGACAAACCGGACTTCTGCAGGAGATCAGATATGTATTTTTGCTGAGACAAGATGAGGTCAAGGTCATTACGAACAACCTCAATGCCCAGAAAATAATGTAGAGGACCAAGATCCTTAATGGCAAACATGGAGCTGAGACGCTGAATAATGTGACTGACAGTCTGGTCATTATTGCCGGTAATTATAATGTCATCAACATAGATAAGAGCATAGACAAGATGACCACGAGAATTGAGTATAAACAGTGAGGGGTCCGTCTTTGAGCCGTGAAAGCCAAGTTGCTGGAGTGCAGTTGTCAACCTATTAAACCAGGCCCTAGGCGCTTGCTTCAGCCCGTACAAGGACTTGTGAAGAAGGCAAACATGATTAGGTTTGCTGGGATCAACAAAGCCTGGTGGTTGTTTCATGTACACAGTTTCCTGTAAGTCACCATGAAGAAAAGCGTTTTGTACATCCAGCTGCCTAAGCGACCACTTATGAGTAACCGCAAGAGAGAGAACCACCCTAATGGTAGTGGCTTTCACAACAGGGCTGAAAGTCTCATGATAGTCAATACCAGGTTGTTGATGAAACCCTTTGGCTACAAGACGAGCTTTGTAGCGAGTAAGTTTTCCCTGTGCATCTGTTTTTAACCTGTACACCCACTTACAATCAACCAGATTAGTATTTTTAACATAGGGGACTAAAGACCATGTTCCATTCTTATGAAGTGCATGAAACTCTTCGGCCATGGCATGACGCCACTCCGGTGATTTGTTGGCGACAGTAAAAGAGGTAGGTTCAGTAGGTTGACCAGGGAAAGTGGTGGTAAAGTAGGCTGAAGGATTGTAACGATCTGTACGTTTTGGGTTGGGGCGTAAGTTTGCAGGACGCGGTCGGGCAGGTTGGGTGATATTTTGGGAAGCTGTGGGTATGGAGTTGGTTTGGGTAGTGTGTACTTGGTCTGGGACATGCTGTTGAAGGGTTTCGGTTGGGTCGGAGTGGGCTGAAGAGGTTGCGGTTGGGCTGGAGTGGGCTGGGAAGGCTGCAGTTGAGCTGGTAGAGGCTGTTTGATGATCAGAATGGGCTGTTTGGGCAGCTGGGCAGGATTCAGGTGTCGTTTCTGGTGTAGTATATGGTGGTGGGTCAGGAAAAATTGAGGTATAGGCTGGTGGGGGTGTAGCTGGTGGTGGCGGAGCGCGAAAGGGCAAGATGTGTTCATTGAATCGGACGTGACGTGCAACATAGACACGTTTGGTTGCTGGGTCAAAGCACCGATAACCATGATGATCAGGACTATAACCAAGGAAGACACAGGGTGCGGAACGGAAGTCCATTTTGTGACGGTTGTAAGGACGAAGGAACGGGAAGCATTGACACCCAAAGACTCGAAGAAAGGAATAGTCTGGTTTTCGGTTAAAAAGGTGTTGGTAAGGAGATTTGTTGGATGAAGTCCGGGATGGTAGACGATTAATGAGATAGGTGGCGGTGTCAAAGGCAAAGTGCCAAAAGCGTTGTGGAAGATTAGAGTGGGCAAGAAGAGCAAGTCCGGTTTCCACAACATGGCGATGTCGTCGTTCAACAGTGCCGTTTTGCTCACTGGTATGAGGGCATGAGCGGCGATGAACAATGCCTAGAGAGGTGAAGAATGGTGTAAGGTTTCGGAATTCGCCTCCCCAATCAGTTTGAACACTTTTTAGTTTTGTGCTAAATTGTCTTTCAACCATTGATACAAAATTTTTAAAAATTGTATAGACATCAGATTTTTGTTTTAATGGATAAAGCCACATGTAACGAGAGTGATGATCAACACATAATAGAAAAAAACGATAGCCATCAATAGATAATGTGGGTGAAGGACCCCAAACATCACAATAAACTAAGTCCAAAACATGATTACTATTAATAGCAGAAAGTTTTAAAGGTAGTTTGCATGACTTTCCCATTTGACAGGAAGAACAAAGACAAGACGATAATTTTGTTGAAACAGGTAAGGAACAACTAGAAATAAGAGACTGTAAGACACGACGGTGTGGATGCCCGAGGCGATGATGCCAGATGGTGGAGGACTCTTTGGTAGCAGTGAAAGCAACTTTAGGAATGGACTTGAGTTGGGGAAGACGAATGGTGTAGAGACCCTGTTCACTTGGACCCATAAGAAGGGTAGTGTGTGTAGACTCGTCCTTCACAACAAAAAAAGAAGAGTGAAATTCAAAGAACACATCATTGTCTGAGAAAAATTTTTGTACAGAAAGTAGGTTTTGTTTAAGTTCGGGAACATGAAGGATATTGGAAAGATTAAAGGTTTTGTGTGGTGTAAAAATGTTAGATGAGCCAATATGAAAAATAGGAAGGGGTGTACCGTCGCCAACATGGAGAGAATCATTACCTTGATATGCCTCAGAGTTGTCAAGACTGGATAAGTCTGGAGAGGCATGACTGTTAGCCCCAGTGTCAGGTTTCCAAATGGCTTCATACTGTGATCCGACCTCTGAAAAAGTAGCATAATTTGCCTGATGAGGCTGTTTAGATGGACCTGGCTGATTTGGGCATTGAGAAGGTATGTGACCAATACCGCACCTGTTACAATGCCCAAATACGGTATTCTGAGTGGAAGCCCAAGAGAACTGACGAGTGTTACTATTCATGTCACGGCCTCGGTAATTGTTTGAGTTCCCACGTGGACCTCCACGAGAGTTTCCCCGTCTATTATCACGGTTGTTGGAGGTTCGGGGAGCGTAGTAAGCCTGTGGCTGTGATGTATTTGAGTGATTTGGTTGGATGGGGTTTGATATTGGGTTTAGTTGATATCCGAGTTGGGTTGCAAGAAGTTGGAGGCTTTGGAGTTGGGACTGTATGTTGGCTACGGAGGAGGCAGGGTTTCCAGTGATGGTGTTAAGGGCTTGCGGGACAGCAGAGTTTTGGATTTCAGTGTTTTTATGAATCATATAATCATGATCAGTTAAGAGACCATGAAGTTCTGAAAACTGTACCGGTGGGGAACGAGCAAGAAGGTTACCTTTCAATCCGTTGTACTCCTCGCGAAGACCTGCGATAGCAAGCATGACCACGTCTTTGTCCTTTTGTGGTTCACCGATATTTGCAAGGGCTGTGGCGTACTCTTGAGCACGACTCAGATAATCAGCCGGGGTCTCATCTCCTTTCATAGATAGCTTCAACAGCTGTTGTTTTAGGGTGTATTCATGAGAGGCGGTTTGTGGTGCATAGGCTCGTTCAAGGGACTTCCAGACTTCTCTGGAAGTAGTTCCCTGAATGTGCTGAAAAGATGCTTCTGAAACAGTGGAGATGATAAGCATTCGGACATGAGCGTCATTGGCAATCCAGCGTGCATAGTTAGGGTTATCAGCAGCATCATCTCCTGTTGAAAGTTTGGGTGAGGGGCAAGGGATTGTGCCATCGATGTAGCCGAATAGGGAGTTGGAGAGAAGAAACGGCTCAACCATGGCCTTCCAATACCCATAGTTGTTACGATTAAGGGTGAAGGCAAATTTATGGGAATTATGGTTGGTCTTTTCTTGAGTGGTAAAAAGGGGAAGAGTAGCCATTGAAATCAGTGGATAGGAGGAGTATTTGAATGGCGGGTACTGATCTGTGGTTGCTGTTTGGTTGTTGCTGGCGGCAGTAAAAGGGCCAGAAAAGTTGAGCAGGTATTAACCTAGCTCTGATACCATATTAGGTAAAGGAAATTGTATTTCTGTATGAGTTGATGATTACAATGGAAGAGAATATATAATGCTAATACATCAGTAAATAAGGAAATATAAATCACAAGAATTATGCCATTGCCATATATTCTCTACTTAATCTGAGCCTACAATTATGCTCTAATATTTAATATCTTCCAACTTGGTGCATTACTTTGAAATCTGGGAAAAGACGAAAAATAATGTTTGGTTTAATCCTTTGCTCTTGATGATATGCTTATCAAATTATAAACAATGCTATTTCATATTTGTTGACGGTTTATTGATTTTCAGGTTGATTTGCGTAGAGCATATAATTGCGAAATCATGCTTACGAAGATAAAGATTCCTCTGCCAGATATGCTCGTAAGTTCTATTTTCCTCGAAATCATGATTCTCTTGTCCATGCATACTTTTTACATTATGTTTGTTATACTATTTTTTCTTCTTCTGTAAATTCAAAACAGTATTATATTACTCAAAAGTTAATGCTCCTTTTTAGAACGCCATTCTTGCATTGGATGCTTCCGCCTTAGACATCGATCAAGTTGAGAATCTTATCAAATTTTGTCCCACAAAAGAAGAAATGGAGACACTAAAGGTACGCTGCTTCATACATTATCTTCTCTGTGATTTCTTTCCTAAACTATGACGCCACAAATTTGTGTAATTTTACCACAAGTCAAATTCATTAAAATCATACGTGTCCTATTTAGTGCAATAATTTCCTTTTCTGCTGTCTCAGAACTATACAGGAAACAAGGAAATGCTGGGGAAGTGTGAACTGGTAACTTGCACTATAAAATCAATATAGTAGTCCAGAAGACAATAATTATTTAATAGATATATATGTATGTAATGTAACATATTTACTGTCCATTTTCTTCTAGTTTTTCATGGAGCTAATGAAGGTACCACGGGTGGAGTCAAAACTTCGAGTTTTTGCATTCACAATTACTTTTACCAGTCAGGTAAATAGCAACTATCATTCTGGTGTTATTTTTACCATTTTCAGAACATTATCGTTTGTTTTCGTCTATCTATGTCTTTATTTCTCTAAAATTTCAGGTCAGCGATTTAAGACGAAATCTTAGTGCAATCAATGATGCTACTAAAGAGGTAAACATATGAAATATTTGATAAACATAGGAAATTATTTTATGATCCTTTTTAAGTCATAATAATCACCTGCATAAATGCATAATGTAGGTCAAGGAATCTGCAAAGTTGCGTCAAATAATGCAGACGATTCTTACACTCGGAAATGCGTTAAACCAGGGGACTGCTCGAGGTACGCTCAAGATTTTGTAAAATAGCTGAAAATTTTATTCGAGTTGGGCGTTTTTAGAATTTGTTGCCCCCCTTGGTATTTTCATACAAAACACATGCATGATCTGTGTTGCAGGATCTGCCATTGGATTTAAGTTGGACAGCCTTCTTAAATTGTCGGATACACGTGCAAGGAACAACAAGATGACTCTAATGCATTATTTATGCAAGGTAGGAATGCTGCTGACTTCTTTAATTATATGTTCTATTATTTTAATAGTAAAATGCCATTTTCGTCCCTGAGGTTTGGCCAGTTTTGCGACTTTCGTTCAAAGGTTTGTTTTTCCGTATGTGGATCCAAAAGGTTTGAAATCTTGCCATTTTCATCCGGCTCGTTAACTCCATCTAGTTTTCTCCATTAAATCAGGGGTATTTCGGTTTTTTTGTCAACTTAAAGGGCAATTCGGTCTTTTCCACTTTATGTACAAGGATTTAGCATAATGTACAAGTATTAAAAAGACTGAATTGCCCTTTAAGTTAACAAAAAAGACGAAAATACCCCTGACTTAACGGAGAAAAATGGATGGAGTTAATGAGCTAGATGAAAATAGCAAGATTTCAAACGTTTTGGATCTACATGCGGAAAAACAAACCTTTGGACTAAAGTTGCAAAACTGGCCAAACCTCAGGGATGAAAATGGCTTAGAAACATGTTTTATTATTGTTACTCATGTAAACTTGATATCTTCACTATAGCTTCTTGCTGAGAAGATGCCAGAGTTGCTAGATTTCGACAAGGATCTGGTTCATTTAGAAGCCGCCTCAAAGGTATGTCGAACATGTTAAAATCCAAAGTTTATTTTTTAAATATCAAGTCTATCGCTGAGTTGTATACGCGACGTTCAACCGCTGTAAAAGATACAATTGAAGACACTTGCTGAAGAAATGCAAGCAGTGAGCAAAGGTCTTGAAAAGGTTGAGCAGGAACTCACAGCTTCCGAAAATGATGGCGCGATACCCGCTGGCTTCCAAAAAGTGAGCTCTTGGTCCTTAAAAAGTTAAAATTAGAAAATATATGTGAACAAAAGGGGGCATTATAATTGATGGGTATTTTCGTAAAAACAACACTTTCAGGCGTTGAAAGGTTTTCTTGATACTGCTGAAGCTGAAGTGCGGGCTTTAATCTCATTGTATTCCGAAGTGGTGAGAATTTCACTAATTCATAAAATTTTAAGCATCTGGTGATTATTACATATTTTAACAAGTGTTATTTACAGGGAAGAAATGCGGACTCACTTTCACAGTATTTCGGAGAGGATCCTGTTCGTTGCCCCTTCGAGCAAGGTATACGTAGCCATATATAACTCATTCCATTTCTTACTGTGATCTGTTGCGTCAAAGATCTCATGCTTTGTTGATATGCAGTAACACAAATTTTGGCGGTATTTGCAAAAATGTTCAAGAAAGCCCGCGATGAAAATGAACAGGCAGCAGAGGCGGAAAAGAAGCGATTAGAGAAAGAAGCGCTTAAAGAACAATCATCAGTCAATCACACTTCAAGGAAGGAGGGTGTCGATGTCGATTCCCAGAAAGACCTTAGAAACATGATCCGTGATAAAAATCTCTCTATAAAAAAACGAGACGCTGGTAATTAAAGTCGAGATACGATGCTTCATTTTTACTTGCAGTAAGAGCTTGCAAGGGAGCAAAGAGAGTATTTTGGGATACTCTTTTATGTATGTATCTTCTTCCCACATGTATAGAGATGTTTCAGTGACTGGTTGTAACATACGAACGTCCTCTGCGCTTTTTAGTACTTAAAAAGATCAATTACGCGTCTAACAAATTGTCTCAGCATGTTAAAACTATATATAAACATGAAAACCAATTTTTAAAAGTTTAGCAACCACTCCTCTTCTTTGAAATTGATATAAAAAAATGCTTAGGACACCCATTGTCTCAGCATGTTAAAACTATATATATTTATACATTATTTTTTTTTGACAATATTCATTAGAAAAAAAAAACTGTAATCCAAAAACAATTGTATGCTTGAGTTGATAAAGCCACGAGTGAGTTCTTAAATTATCCTGAATGGAGAATCAACATTGGAGTTTGTGACACCACTAATTCTAAGCCTTGTATTCTATCTATATGTTGATCTAAATCATCAATATATGGTTTGGTTTTGCTTAATCGTATGTATAAAACATGTTTTTGAGCTTGGATATATATATGTGTTCTATATTGTTAAAGGGTTGTGCTAAACGTACTCTCTCTCCTATGACATTTATTGTATCAGTCACATCATAACTCTACTTTTTCTTATAAAGAGTACTTTTAACCTCATCTGACAGCCTCTAACCATAAACGAGAGTGTGGGACCAAACCAAGGGTAGGGCAGGGTTAATTAATTAAAAAAAAAAGATTATTTGTATATGCGTATATATAGTGATAAAAATTGTAAATGTTAAAAGATGGTGATGATATTATTAGTGTTTTTAAACATGTTTCTTGGTGTTTTTGGACTTCCTTATCTCATATCTTATGAAACTTTTGATTATTTTAAAACCTTTTTGCAATTTACTTGTTTCTAACTTAGTGTAGCTATTGGCAACAATCATGAAAAACTGCACTAGCGAACACGTTCATGCCCAAATCGCCAAGAGGAAAATACCTCTAGAGATGATTAAGATTGTCAAGAAAAAGGTATCCTTGTTCTTTTTTTTTTTTGTTATTGAACTAAAAGGATTTTAAAAACACGTCAAGATTCGACTCCCAGAGTGTAACACTACACTATGTGAATTAAAGATAGTACGTATATTGGTCCACAAATCTTGAATTTGCATAAATACGCTAGAAAATTGACGGAAAATTGGTTTTTGTAGATGTACCCAGTTTCTCAACAAGGCATGATGAGCCAGTCGAGAACGTGAGGTATGTGAAACAGGATGGTTAGGTGGGTTTAGGGCTGTAAACGAACCGAACGAACACGAACAAGGCCTTGTTCGTGTTCGTTCGTTAAGGAAATAAATGTGTTCACGAACGGTTCATGAACACTTACCGAACGAGATTTTATGTTCGTGTTCGTTCATTAAGGAAATGAGCGTGTTCGCGAACGGTTCACGAACACAAACGAACAGAAATAAATTTGGCGAACGCGACGAAGGATAAAGATAGATGGCCTAGAGAGTAGCACTCGAACTTGAATCCCTTATTGTGGAACGGAGGTCGATCGTATTCGTGGATGTAAATAATGAGAAATGAAAGGGAAATGATGCATAAACAAGGTGAAAGTGAGTTTCCTAGTTTAATTGTTAGGGAAATAAAATAAATAAAAGTTTCATAATATAAAAAGTACAAATAAAATATAAGAAAATACAAAGATCTTCAATTAAAACACAAACATACGAACATAAACGAACGCAAATCAATGAATGTTCACGAACACGTTCACGAACATCTTACCGAACGTTCACGAACACAATCGAACGAACGAGACCTCTGTTCATGTTCGTTCATTTAACTAATCGAACGAAATTTCTTGTTCATGTTTGTTCGTTTATTAAACGAACGAACATAAACGAACTTCCAGCCGAACGGTTCATGAACTGTTCGTTGAACGTTCGGTTCGTTTACAACCCTAGGTGGGTTGGATAACGGGTCAAAATGGATTTATGCTAAAATGGGTAACTTTTATATGGGTCTGGACTTCAGGTTGGGTTGACAAGGAATTTCATTTCAGTTACATATAAATGCAAAAAGTTTTAAACAGAACACACACTTCTGTAAATTAGATAGCATAGCAAGACTGCAAAGGTGAGGCTTAAACGAACGTATTACATCTTTCGACGACTCCCCACTAGCCCGTTTGTTCACATATACGCCAACCTATGAAACTAGCGCATCGACTTCATCAGCATAGATTGAAACACAGGCATCGGTAGAACCAGCTGCTAATAGTATTTGGTAAGGGTGGAAAGCAAGACTGGTAGCGGACCCTACTTTTCGGGCCATGAAATTTGGTGCGTAGCGAATGGTGTCCAATTGTTCACCTTCGGTATTGAAGACTTTGATGAGTTGTTTGGCTGAGTTACTGGCTACAAGTGGTGCGTGCCGGTGTATAGCGAATGCGGTTAATGAGCCACGGTGCGCGTCGATGGTCAGGTAGGCTTCACTTTGATTTCTGATATCTAGGAATTGAATGTCTCCTGCTTGAGATGCACTCACAATCTGAAAATAGTATATACAGTGGCACATGTAAGTAATGATTATTTTTTGGAATATATATTTAGGAGGTTTTATGCGATAAAAATACACTTTGGGCAACTTTCAACTCGTTTGTCCATGTTAGAAATAAAAAGGTAATAATAATTTCGAATCGACCCATACATAAGTAACAAGGTAGAAATTGGCACCTTTATAGCGACCATTTCTGTAGTATTATAATAAAAAAAATTAAAAGAATAGTAGCAAGTTGATATTTTGACCTTTGCGGGATAAAGTCCGGGTTGAAAACCGATTCCGACAACTCGTTCTACTCTCGAGGCGTGGGGTCGGGTAACACAAACAAGCCTGGACCAAGCAAAATGCCAATAAAAAATTCATATTATGATTATCTTTTTTATTTTTTTTGTAAATATGCAAAGATCAAAAATAATAAAAATGAATAATTCACTCAAAAGATATGAGTAGAGTGAATTGAATGAAGATTTACAGATTATTGATTTATTTTATGAATTAGTAATTTAGAAAACTAATTGCATCAAAATAGCATAACATCATTAATTGGTCATTTGGTCCACTAAATCCCATTTAGGTATCTCAAAATAATTCTTATATGTCACATTATTAAACACAAACACTTCTTATTTGCCATGTTGAACTAATACAAACCCTTTACGTGTTCGAATATCATATAACCGAACAGAACCGTCCATAAATCCAGCTGCAAATTGACCCCCATGAACTTGAGAAGCAGCCTAAAACCAGCAAAAAAAAAAAAATATATATAGACATAAAAAATTCAAAAATATTATAGAACTATTAAACAACATAATAAAAATCTTTATATCAAAAATACATAAAGACACGACATTTTGATAAACATAGTAAACCTACCAATGCTGAAATGCTGCAATCTGATGCTAGAGGAATAGAGCTTAGAAGTTGCTCTTTATTTAGGTCCCATACCATGGTTGATGAAATCCCGCCCGAAGCATACTGCAACCATAAAATATATGTTTTATAAACTGAAGCAGATATAAACTTATATTGATCCAGATTTCTACAGGGTCATGCATAAAAATCAAACCTAAATGAATAGTTTGACCCGTGCAAGCCATTCGACCTGTAACAGTAATATATAACTTTAAATATAAAAATATACCATATAGCCAGATTGCTGCTGCCAATCAACTACAGCATTAACACTCCTGACAGTGACACCATGAATGGAAGAAAATGCCGTTACGAGTTTCTGTTTGCACCTAACTGTGTAATCTTTCCATACACGCACATTTCCGTCACCTGAATTAATTAAAGCGTATAAATTTAATCAACACGTTAAAAAATAAAAGAAAGTAAGAGTAAGGATGAATCTAGGGGTGGTAAACTTACTTGAGGCTACAAGCAACAAACTATTGTCAAGCTCATTCACCAAGCATAGTTTTGATATCTCTTTTCCAGGGGATTCATGATTATTGAAACTATTAAGCAACGTTGCTTCCTCGTAATCCCATATCCTGTAAAGAAAGAATGAATTAAGTTAACAAAGTTATATGGCATAAAATGCATACAAATTTCTACAATCAGCATCAACAATGGTAATCATATATGTTGGTTCAATCATCGATGTATGGGTATGCGCTAAAACTTAAGATACTTGTTAATGGAGCTAACTATATAAACAAGATAACTGAACAATCTTAGCAGATCGATGTGGATTCTATTGCCATTATAAATTAAAAACTGATTCCTAAAATTATATCAATCAAGATTCAAGACATATATCCTTTACGAAGAATATAACATGAACAGAATCAGCCTTAGAGCAATCTACAAAGTTATGAGTGCTTATGCAATGTGGCGCCATTTTTCTTAATTAAGTAAAACTCATTCCTTATTAAGTTGCTTGCTACTAATGCAGCAAGTATAAAAAAAAAATACAGGTAGGCATATTTCTTATGGTTATTTATATACAAGGTGTGTTGGAAATTCCACACACATCGGTGTATCGTTTTATTTGAAAGTAATTATGCTTATGCATAGCGTAAATGTTTAGATATGGTAAAATTATCACAAAATATGATAAATATACTAAGTCAAGGTATTCAAATTCAATTCTAAATTCACTAAATATTAGCAAGTTGAGATTTGACACAATCATACAATAGCAAATATATGTTACATCATCGCATACTAATATTTTCAGTTACAACAAATGTTTACATCATGCCCCTATTTATACGTGGCTTATACGATGGATTATGGTATAACTTCCAATCCAAACGGTGTGACTTATCACCGTATAAACATACTTCCTAGACCTCATTTACATAATATATTGTCACACACAGTTACATAATTACCTAATAGTCTAGGGCTGGCAATTCCTGACCTGTTTAAGGCACGATTAAACCTCCTTAATAAAAAGTACAAAGTGTAGTTTTACATATATTTTTTCTATCATTTCTCCTTGTACATAAAACATACAAATGTGTTATAAACATATAAAGTAGTTAAACAAGCCATATTCAAGTTTAATATTTGTGTTAATCGTGTCGTCTCTAACCTGTTAAATTAACACGATAACTGCTATTCCAACAATATCAATCAACTAGAATCTAAAAAACATTGAAAACAAAGATATCATAATTATTATTAATAATCAGGAAAGAGAGAGAATTGGTATACCTGATGCATCCTCCTCCTCCAGCGTCGTCATCTGAAGCAATCAAAATTGGCGAAAAGGGATGCAACAAGAGCGTTTCAGCACCAGTCTGAAAGTGTGTATCCCACCGAGCAATCGCATTATGAAGATTGCAACCAGCTGAAATTGTAATTGATGCACAAATTATTAACATATATATGTACAAACAAAGGTTTATATATATATATATAGCGATGGGATTGTAGACTGACAATAACGTTGACATTTATTGATGCGTTGAAGAGCAACTTTTACTCTCTCGTTGCGTGTAGCCGGAAAATCTTCAGTTGGTGTAAGAAACGGTTTTGAAAAACGAGTGCAACACCGGTTGTAGATGGTTGATTTTGGAAGCAGAATTCGGTCTGGAGATGCATGATGATCGTGCAAAATGGGATCAGCTAGCCCTAATCCCATTGATCGACGGAGAAACCCTCGGTTGTATGGTGGTATTTACAAGATTGTCAGGAGTCATCACATGATGTGGTTTCATTATGTCATTTTTTTTTCTTTTGTGAAAATTACAAAAATTGCACCAAAAGTTTTCCTAAATAGAGGAGAATTGTAGGATTTTCAAAAGTAGCCGACTTAGGGGCTGTTTGGCAACCTCTGACTGGTTAAGTGCTGAACCATTAAGAGGTCTGAATGGGTAAGAGACTCTGAACCAGTAAGTGCTGAACCAGTAATGTGCTGTTTGGTTAGATCTCTGAATGAGTGTGTATAATGACTTTTTTACCCCTCTTGCTTCCGGTTAATCTTTACCCATTTTCTGCCATTTCTTTAAACAATTCAAAACACACACACAAAAAAAACTACTTAAATTCAAAACCATGTTTAACAAAAATCAGTGTAATGGATTAAAAATCAATATCATACTTCCTAATCATAACTTCTATATCACAGTTCAAATAAACTTGCACATAATACCACTGTTCAGTTCAAAAAAGCACATAATACCACAAATTCCATACCATCAGTTCATACAAACTTGCACATAAAAATCAATATCATAGTTCCTAATCAAAACTTTTGCACATATTCAACGAATTAGTTCATAAATCCATCAGTACATCAAACTTGCACAGAAAAACCAATATCATACTTCCTAATAAAAAATTGACTGTTGATTGCACACAGAAAAATCAATATCATACTTCCTATCATATTTCACAGTGTTTAAAAAATCATGGATTGAACACATAAAGATTCAGGAATTGTATAAAGAAAGGTAAAAACAACTGATTATTACCTGTGGAGGAGGCCGGTGGCTAATGGTCGTCGAATGGAGGAGGAGAGCGGTGACTGGTGTGGCTGAAGATCGTCGATTGGAGGAGGCTGGTGGCTAGGATGGTTGAAGGTCATCGATTGGAGGTGGTCGCGTCCGGAGGAGGACGGTGGCTGTGGTGGCTGTGCAAAAGGAGGGAGAAAGAGGAAGTGAGTGAGCGACGCAATAGGAGGAGGACGGTGGCCGTCGAGGAGGAGGATGGTGGCTGTCGTGGCAGCGCAAAAGGATGGAGGAGGGAGGGAGTTACGAAGTGATATGAGAGGTTGAGGGAGGAGAGTAGGGTGTTTTGTTTGAGGAAGGGTACAGAGGTCTTATTTTTCATTCAGACTCTCTCATATGCTGAACCATTCAGAGCTGAATGGAACCATTAAGAGGTGATGTTTTAGTGAACCAAACACACCTACCTCTGATCGATTCAGAGGTAGCCTCTTAATGGAACCATTCAGAGGCAAACAAACAGCCCCTTAGACTAACGGCTAAAGGTTCTGACTAAGGTAGCATAAATAATAAGGCACAGGTTAGTAAAAGCTGCTCCCGTTAAACAATTTTATAAAGTACTGGCTTAGCTGACACATTTTAGCATGCTGAGTTGATTTAGCCGGCTAAACGACATTATGAAGTACCACCGGCTAAGCCGTCAAAATAAATGTCGAAAGGAGATTGCGTTTGTGATGGACACCACTTTTGAAAATTCAATGCCAAAATTAGCGGCTAAAATCATGTGTTGTAATCTGATTGACTTGTTTAGTATTGAAAAACTGGAAAGTTATGTCTATTTCGGAAAACTTTCGATCAACTATATCTATTCTTGTAATTTTCCCTATTTATTGTCTAAATGTTTTGAGAAAGTATAATGTACAAAATGGCTTATCATACATTATCGTACGCGACAATAACTATAACGTGCGTGATTATTTTTTTTGATCAACATAACTTGCGTAATTAAGTTCCCATGCGTGATTAGGTCAAAAAAATTGATCCAATGCGTGATTAATTGCTCCCATGCGTGATTAACTGATCCATGCGTGATTTTTGGCCTGATCCAAGGGTTACGCGCGTCGCGTACATTTTGTAGGATAAGCCTTTTTGTATGTTAACCTTTCCCAAATGTTTTTATGTTTTAATAAGAAACTTTGTAATTTTCCCTTTTTATTGTCTATATGCTTTTATGTTTTAACAAGTAAAAATAAGAAACTTAAAGTAAAAACATACATCAATTAAAATAAAAAGCTATACAAAAGCCAACATAGAAAATAAAAAATACACATCAACTTACAGTGACGATCGTCATTTGATACATCCGAACATGTATCATACTCTTTGTCATATGGATCAAAGCGTGAATGGCCCAGTAATGATATAATACTGCCATCCATCTATCACAATGTCATTATGATGTCGAACGAAACCATCCATATCGGGTAACTCATGATCCGGCCCTGACCATCTTCTACAACCGGTGTGTTGTCCAGTTTTACAATCAGAGGGTTGTCGCATTCGAGCACCGGAGAGGGTTTTGTAATCCATAAAATGTTACCACGACGGTTGTTGAGGTCCATTTCTTGAGTTAAAAGAAAATTTGAGAGATGGAGTTTGGATTTGGTTGAATGTAGTGAAAATGGTGGAATTTTGATGATTCAATTTAATCAAATACCCAATAACAACCAATAATAATTTTCAACCCATCTTAAAAACACTTAATCTTATATTGACGTATATTTTATTTCAATGTTCAAAGAAAATTATTCTCTTTCCCTTGAATGTGTGGAATGGGCGACCATACATGACACCACCTGTAAACAGATATGTATTTTAAGCGAACCAGACATACTCTTTCTTTGATTCAGACATAAAAAGATTTATTTTGAATCGTAATAATTCATTTTTTAAATTGTTCCTAAGTTTCTATGTATTGTACATATTTATAAATAGTTATAAAACGAGTGACACAAAACACGACACGATTTTAAGTGGGCATGACACGACACGGATAAGTACACATGTTGAAATAGGTTTAATGAATTCAACCCACCAACCCAAAATCCATCAATCGACCAACCCAACAACCCAACATGATTGATCCCTCTCTCTTGGTTCATCTTGATTCGTGACGCAACATAAATTCGTAAGCACATATCACACATCATCAAGATCCTTAACTCTACCTTTCAAATTTTTGGAGTGCCATAATCATATCATTTAATCAAATAATAAATATAAGATTCAATCGGTCTCAAAAATGGGAACTTACTTCTAAACAAAGGTTCCCTTAGGGTAGGCGGTATGGTATCGGTGACATGGATCGGGGATATGATTCACCGATCGGTGAACCACACCGTGGTGATGAAGGTGTTCGGTGAGTGGGGGTTAGGGGTGTAAACGAGCCGAGTCGAGCCCGAGCTCGACCAGGCTCGAGCTCGGCTCGTTAGGTTTTTATGAAGCTCGAGCTCGGCTCGGTTCGAGCCTACTTCTTTGAGCTCGAGCTCGGCTCGCGAGTAAAACCCAAAGCTCGAGCTCGACTCGAACTATTTTGAGAACAACCTTAAACGAGCTAAAAACTCGGTTCGAGCTCACTTCAACATCGCTTAAACGAGCAAAAGCTCGGCTCTAGCTCGGCTCATCAATGTTATCATCATTATTAATATATTATATATTAAAAAATTAAAATTTTGTATGGGCTCGTTTAGGCTCGCGAGCCTAAACAAGCTTTGTATTTCAGGCTCGAGCTCGGGCTCGATAACAAAACGAGCTCTATTTCAGGCTCGGGCTCGGGCTCGTTAAGGCTCGGCTCGTTCGAGCTTTTAACCGAGCCAATCACGAGTAGCTCTCGAGCATCTAGGCTTGTTTACACCCCTAGTGGGGGTATTCGGTGTATAGTCACCGATTTGATTGAGTGGTGATTGAGTGGAATTTGACGGTTAAAAAGTTAAAAACTAGCCGTTATAAAAAAAAAATACAACTTTTCCTTATAAAAACAATACCATTCAACATCATTTTTCACCATTTTCTTCTCCATCCAACTCTATTTTCTAAAAAAATTCACTTATATTTTTCCAATGGATGATATACCACCGCTATTCATTCCAATTGATATTAGTGAAGACGATGATTCTTCCTCGAGCGATAGTAGTTTAATTTTTTTCCAAAATCTTATTAACGAAGCCGCTGAACTGGAAGACACGGGCACTTCTAGAAAAAGGAAATTTGTCCGTCGAGATCGAGTGAAATGTCACGAAAACCTTATGAGAGATTATTTTGTCGAGGAGCCCGTATTCAACGAAGAGGTTTTTCGTCAAAGGTTTCGTATGTCGAAAAGGTTGTTTTTAAAAATTTTGAGTGACGTGCAAGCGAATAACTCGTGGTTTCAAGACACCGTGGATGCGAGTTTGAGGAAGAGTTTTACACCGATGCAAAAAAGTTACTTCGGCGATTAAGCAACTAGCAACCGGTAACGCTCCAGACGAGTTCGAAGAGTATTTAAATATGTCTGAAAGGACTTCCCGAGAAAGTCTAGAATTTTTTTGCGAAACGGTATGTAATTGATACGCTTCCGAGTTTTTACGTAGACCTACTAGCCACGACCTTGCGCTCTTGTACCAAGCTCATGAGGAGAAACATCACCTTCCTGGGATGTTGGGTAGTCTTGATTGTACACATTTTGTTTGGAGAATGTGTCCAACGGAGTTGCGGGGTCAATATATGAGGGGGTGTGACAACCCTCATAATTCCATGTATTCCGTACAATTTATTAATGATAATTAATGTGCTTGACGACTGTGTGGAATTTCGTAACTGCTTTCTGATATCTGTGTTATATTTACATGCGCCTGTTAACACACTAGTAATGTACTGAAAAGTCATTAAATAGTCCGTTATGATTTCCTAAGTGTTAGAAATTAAAAACGTTACAAAAATATATACATAGGACACGTTACGGATTAATTAAGCACTTTAACGGAACAATATCTAACCGAACGACCGGACTTAACCCGGGACATAAAAATACTGTTATTGACACTATTTTTCTTTTTCTGAGCCAGTTAGGGTCCCCGAATACCCTAACACCCGCTGTAATGCATAACACACTACTAATTAGTTTAACCTTCTAAATTAAGCTAGCTAGACACTAATTATCTAGTTCATATTCAACCAACCCCCCCCCCCCCCCATGAACCGAAATCGTCCCATGTGGGGACACCCCACTAAATTTTTGAATATTATAATTACACATGCTTAATATCTTGTTGGCATATGAACCAATGGTTAAATGTGGTGTATGGTCTATAAGTAAACCCAAGAATCATTCCGCTTCTCATAAACCACACATCACAAAAACTTGAACTCTCCCTCCCTCCTCTCTTTGATCGGCCGAACACCAACCCACAACCACCATCACTTCCCAACTTCAATCTTGTTATTTTACATACACTCAAGTGTGAAGGATCACGTATAAGGAAGCTCGGTGCTTACGGATTGCCAAGGACCTCACCACAACGCTATTAACCACCCGTTTTTCGTCTAGTTTCTTCCCTAGCCTCGAGCTAGTAGTAAGTGACTCTAAACACCCTATTGTTCATATCTAAAGTGGTTAATAAGAAATTTTTTGGATAAAAATCATGAACACTAGAGATCAAAACTAAAAGTCTACTAAAAATGATGAACATGTTGGTTAAAGAATGAATATTAGTGTAAAACTCTTGGATCTTGTTTTGTTATGATTCTTGGTTGATTATCTGATGTGTTGCTGGTTAATATTGATGTTTGATGTTGTTACGATCACTAATCATGCTAACGGAATCAATCGAACGCGTCTTAGAAGATTAAAGAATGAAAACAGAATCTGTCCAAGTTTTACAGCCAACTTCAGTTGGCTGTAAACAGGTCATAAACTCTACAAAAAAACTGATATTTTGGGTCTAAAACTTGTTATTATGAAATACGGTTCTAATGGCACCGGAATCGTAATTTTTGGACTTCGTTTACTATTTTTAAAGCGCCATTTCGTAACTGCAGCTAGAGCTGCATTTTTCTGCTGAAAATATGAGTTTTGTTTTCTATCATAACTTGGGTTCTTTGTAGAGTTGGATCCTGAAACTTGTACGGTAGATGACCACCGATGTATTTGTAATTACCCCACTGGAATTTCGTAAATCGGACGTTCGATGAATTTTAAATAAATTATCCCGTTGACTGTGTTCAGAAAAATATAAATCTGAGTCCAGCCCGGAAAATGAATTTTTATAAAAATATTGGTAATGAACCGGACCCCGATATTTTTATACAATAAAATTTGGAACGTTTATGACACTCTGTAAAAATTTGGGAATTTTTGGAATAATTTAACTATTTTATTAAAATATCCGAAAACAGCCCGGTTTTGAATATTAATGCGGAAATGACATAAGTTGTGATTTGCGTGTCTAAATGTCGAGTATGCTATCTGTGAATGATCTAACATGTTATATGTGTTACGTGCACTATCGTATGTTTGCTTATGAGTGGGGAATGGATGGGAAGTATATATGGGCATAAACAGTTAAAATAATGCATGCTATGTGATAGATACGTGTAGAAACTTTGTGCTCTATTTGAAAATCACTAAATGACTAACTGGTAAATCATACTAGGACGTGATTGACCGACCTTGACTGTTAGCTATATTTGAGAATCTAACATAGCAAACCGAGGAGAGTTCACACTTTCTACAAGGCATGGGATTCCCGGTGGTTTGGGAATGGGTTAAAGAATTTAAAACTAAATCTACATATCCCCTTGGGAAGATATGCACGGCCATCCTCCATAGATAGGATGCCATTATTAAATCCTACGAATTCTCCTGGTGTAGAATACGTACGTTCGTCCTCCTGGTGCGGGACAACAACCTTAAAACTAGCTAGACAAAACTCTATCAATAAGTCCCTCTTCATTATATCGACTTAATCGCCGAGGCCAATGGCGAGCGGGTCATTAGTTAATAGCGCTATTAGGTTTAACAAACCTCACACCGTGCCGTTCGGACGGACGTGTACTAATGGACTATGGCAAACTGTCAGTGATGATAGACACTGATGTAGGGCACAACTATTGTTCGTAGTAGTCGATATCATACCGTCTAGTAGTTAACACGGGGAAAGCCCCCACTGATTATGGTTATGGTTTGGGTAATGACAAAGGAAATGGTTAAACATACTTTCAACTACGGGGTAACCCCCACGGCAATTAAGCCAACGAAAGTCAAACCACATTTTTCATAAACAACTTAAAACTAAACAACCAAACGTGAACTCACTCAACTTTGTTGTTGACTAGTTGTTACATGCCGTACAGGTCGCTAGGTGCTTTTGGAGCTTGCATGAGGAGAAGGTTGTTGTGGAATATGGGTTGTTATATCCCATACTTAATAAATGAACTTTATAAACCTATGGAACTTATGTTTGAAACTTTAAACTTATGAACTGTGAACTTATGTTTTGAACTTACGTTTTATGCTTCCGCTGTTATCTTAAAATCGGTTACCTTCTTTAGGTCACCAATCGTATTGTAGTTGGTTTCATTTACTTAATTGGGTTGTTCAATATGATTGGTGGCTCGATCCTTGTCACGTCACGCCTCCAAGCGGTGGTACTCCACATGGTGGATTTTGGGGGTGTGACAGATTGGTATCAGAGCCATTGGTTATAGTGAACTTGGTTTTAAAAAGGGGAAAAGCTTTTTGATAAAACCAGACTATAACCTGTACAGTGCTCAACGATCCATAACGACGCTTCACTCCACGTGCAAGACTCAACATCCTAGGCGATACGGTTTATGTTTATATTACCTACTTGTTAGTTACATAGTACGTTGTTCATGGTATGCATTAGTTAATGTGATAACTGCTATTTGAACCTTGTGTGCTTACTATTTTCTGTCAGTCCACACTTACGCACTTGCGACACCTTTCTTACGTGTGTCCCTTCGATGTGAAGATCATGAGTGGACGTCTCGACATGACCCAGGGTCAGCTGACGACCTTGATCAATGAACGGATTGCTGAAGCCTTAGCAACCCAAACAGGGAGTCAACCCATGCACCCTCAAACACGCATGGGCACCTTCAAGGCGTTCCTAGAATGCAAACCTCCCACTTTCGACGGCACTGAAGGGACAATCGGCCTTCTACACTGGATCCGGAGAATCGAATATACATTCGAAGAGAGTGAAAGCCCTGCCAGCAAACGAGTAGAGTACGCTACTAGCATGTTGCAAGGGAAAGCGTATTCTTGGTGGAGCGCACAAGTTCGGATGCTCGGATTGGCAGACGCGAATGCCATCCTCTGGAGCGACTTCAAGGATTGGATTAAGGAAGAATTCTGCCACCTGGACGACATTCTGGAGCTTGAAACAGAGTATTATGGTTTGAAGATGGAGGGATCAGAGATTGAGGCGTACACAAAGAGGTTTAACGACTTGGCTGCCTTATGTCCTAACATGTCACAACCCATATCTAGGCGAATCAAGCTATACCTCAGAGGCTTAGTCCCGAAAATCCAAGGGTCTGTGAGTGCGGCCAACCTCCCCACAATCCAGCAAGTCATTCGTTTGGCACACCAACTCACCGATCAGGCGGTGGAAGAGGGCAAGTTGCCCAAGCGTAACACTTCCAATGCAAATGCTCTTATTAGTAACAAGTATATTTGGGGTGATCACCAAGGTGAGGGTCCTAGCTCTATACGGCGGGAACCGCACAGGAAACTCGGGCTGAACTACCAAAAGCAGGGGGGATACCTAGGGAATAAACCGAAATGCCGCAAGTGCCAACGGCACCACAGCGGGTCATGTGCAGAATCGTGTTGTCATCAGTGCAAGAAGTTGGGACATATGGCTAGAGACTGTAGGAGCCCATATCCTGCAAACCGGAACCAACGGAAACACCAGCAGGGTAATGAGAGATGTTACCAGTGCGGTGCTGAGAGCCACTTCAAGAGGAACTGTCCGCAGATAAGACAGAATCATGACAACAGCGGCAACCGGGGCAACGGGAACAATAATGGAGACAATAAGGATAACCGCAGGACTGGTAAGCATGAGCTCCTGAATGGACAAGAGGAAGAAGGAAACAACCCCAACGTTGTGGCGGGTAAGTTCCTACAAGACAATTTCCTTGTTTCTATTTTAGATAATTCGGGTACAGATGTTAGAAATGTGTTCCTAAGAGTTAGTCAGGTGCTTAAGCGTACACCATTACCCATAAAACACCAAACATGCTGTAGAACTAGCTAATGGTGAAAGTCTCGAGGGCGCACACACAGTTAAGGGTTGTAACCTCGTCTTAGCTGGTCAGACCTTCTCTATCGATCTTATTCCTATCGTACTTGGTAGCCTCTACGCTATTATTAGGAAGGATTGATTATCTCACCATTAAGCGGAAGTTCTTTGCAACAAGAAGATTGTCCGCATCCCTCGTTCTGGTAAAGGACCCCTTGTAATTCAGGGTGACAAGAGTGGTGCTGTCGTAGGCATCATCTCTTTCCTTAAGGCCCAGAAGTGTTTGCGAAAGGGCCACACTGCTATCCTAGCCCTCGTATCTGATGCATCCTCGGAAGAAAGGAAGATAGAAGACATTCCTATCATGCGCGACTTTTCTGAGGTATTTCCTGAGGAATTGCCTGATCTTCCGCCTCATCGCCAAGTTGAGTTTCAAATCGAGCTAGCTCCTGGATCAGCGCCCATAGCTCGAGCACCATATCGTCTAGCTCCATCAGAACTTGAAGAACTGTCCACACAACTACAAGAACTCTTGGAAAAGGGTTTCATACGTCCTAGCTCTTCGCCCTGGGGAGCTCCAGTACTATTCGTGAAGAAGAAAGACGGTACCTTCAGAATGTGTATTGACTATCGCGAACTTAACAAGGTGACTGTGAAGAATCGTTATCCTCTTCCACGTATTGACGACTTGTTCAACCAGTTGCAAGGGTCGAGCTATTACTCCAAGATTGATTTGAGATCGGGATACCATCAGCTGAGGGTCCGAGATGAGGACGTCTCCAAAACAGCATTCAGAACTCGTTACGGCCATTACGAGTTTCTGGTCATGCCTTTCGGGTTGACGAATGCATCAGCGGTCTTCATGGATCTCATGAACCGAGTATGCAAACCTTACCTGGATAAGTTCGTTATTGTGTTCATCGACGATATCCTGATCTATTCTAAGAGTCAGGAGGAACACGAGCAGCATCTACGACTTATGCTGGAACTTCTTCGAAAAGAGAAGTTGTATGCCAAGTTTTCGAAATGTGACTTCTGGCTTCGCGAAGTCCACTTTCTAGGCCACGTAGTAAACAAGGATGGGATTCATGTGGATCCATCTAAGGTTGACTCGATCAAGAACTGGCCTGCACCCCGTACACCTACAGAAATCCGCCAATTCTTGGGTTTGGCAGGATATTACAGAAGGTTTATCAAGGATTTCTCCAAGATTGCGCAACCTCTCACTTCACTGACTCAGAAAGGTGTCACCTATCGTTGGGGTGATGCACAGGAGTCCGCATTTCAGCACTTGAAGGATAGACTTTGTAGCGCACCTATCCTCTCCCTGCCTGAAGGCACAGATGATTTCGTGGTTTATTGCGACGCTTCCATCCAAGGACTTGGTTGCGTATTGATGCAACGTGACAAGGTCATTGCCTACGCATCGCGCCAACTTAAAGTTCACGAAAGGAACTACACTACGCATGACTTGGAGCTGGGAGCAGTTGTTTTCGCCCTTAAGATATGGAGACACTACCTATACGGTACCAAGTGCACCATTTACACCGATCACAGGAGTCTCGAGCATATCTTTAAGCAAAAGGAGTTAAACATGCGTCAACGCCGATGGGTCGAACTCTTGAATGATTATGAATGCGCGATCAAATACCATCCGGGCAAGGCTAACGTTGTGGCCGACGCCCTCAGTAGAAAGGATACTATACCTAAGCGTGTACATGCTTTACAGCTTACCATCCAATCTAACCTTCCCGCTCAGATTCGCGATGCTCAGGTTAAAGCAATGAAAGCGGAGAACATCAGAGCTGAATCCTTACGAGGATCGAGGCAGCGACTAGAACAAAAGGAAGACGGTGCCTATTATGTTAACAGACTCATCTGGGTTCCGCTTTATGGAGACCTACGCGAGCTTGTGATGGATGAAGGACACAAGTCTCGTTATTCGGTACATCCTGGTTCGGATAAAATGTACCACGACCTCAAGACTACGTATTGGTGGCCTGGCATGAAAGCCCACATAGCAACCTACGTCAGTAAGTGCTTGACTTGTGCGAGAGTCAAGACTGAATATCAGAAACCATCAGGCCTACTTCAACAACCGGAGATCCCGAAATGGAAAATGGGAGCAAATTTCCATGGATTTCGTTACCGGCCTGCCCAGATCTCAACGCGGAAACGATACCATTTGGGTGATCGTAGATCGACTGACCAAGTCTGCACATTTTCTGGCTATCAAAGAAACGGATAAGTTTTCTACTCTTGCAGACATTTACCTAAAGGAAGTGGTATCAAGGCACGGAGTGCCAACCTCCATCATTTCTGATCGTGACGCGCGTTTTACTTCTGAACTGTGGCAAGCAATGCACAAGTCCTTTGGCTCACGATTAGATATGAGCACCGCTTATCACCCACAGACGGATGGGTAATCTGAACGCACCATCCAAACCCTTGAAGACATGCTTAGGGCATGTGTAATCGATTTTGGTAATGGCTGGGAAAAGCACCTCCCGCTAGTGGAGTTCTCATATAACAACAGCTACCACACCAGCATCCAGGCTGCTCCGTTTGAGGCATTGTATGGACGCAAATGCCAATCACCTCTCTGTTGGGCAGAAGTTGGTGACAGCCAAATCACTGGCCCAGAACTCGTGGTAGATACCACCGAGAGAATTGCTCAGATACGACAGCGAATGGTAGCAGCTCGTGACCGTCAGAAAAGCTATGCTGATAAGGGAATAAAACCACTCGAGTTCCAGGTTGGGGATCGAGTGCTACTCAAAGTCTCACCTTGGAAAGGTGTAGTCCGCTTTGGCAAACGAGGCAAACTCAATCCGCGTTATGTCGGACCATTCGAAGTCACCGAGAAAATTGGCAAAGTCGCCTACAGGTTGAATTTACCTGAAGAACTCAGCGGAGTTCACAATGTTTTCCATGTGTCGAATCTGAAGAAGTGTCTGTCAAATGAGACCCTCATAGTTCCCTTAAAGGAGCTCACAATCGACGACCAGCTGCGATTCGTCGAGGAACCAGTAGAGATTACGGATCGAGATGTTAAGATCCTCAAGCGTACCAGGATACCTCTGGTCCGAGTTCGTTGGAATGCTCGTCGTGGCCCAGAGTATACCTGGGAACGAGAAGACCAAATGAAACTCAAGTATCCCCAACTGTTTAAGAAAAACGCAACCACTACTGAGGCTGAAGCTGCTTACTACAGAATTTCGGGACGAAATTCCAAATCAACGGGGGGATGATGTGACACCCCAGGAAAATCAGGAAAACAACGCAACTTAGCTAGCTTCCTCAGTAACCACGCGCTAAATTTCGGGACGAAATTCTCTTAACAGGGGGAGAATGTGACAACCCTCATAATTCCATGTATTCCGTACAATTTATTAATGATAATTAATGTGCTTGACGACTGTGTGGAATTTCGTAACTGCTTTCTGATATCTGTGTTATATTTACATGCGCCTGTTAACACACTAGTAATGTACTGAAAAGTCATTAAATAGTCCGTTATGATTTCCTAAGTGTTAGAAATTAAAAATGTTACAAAAATATATACATAGGACACGTTACGGATTAATTAAGCACTTTAACGGAACAATATCTAACCGAACGACCGGACTTAACCCGGGACATAAAAATACTGTTATTGACACTATTTTTCTTTTTCTGGGCCAGTTAGGGTCACCGAATACCCTAACACCCGTTGTAATGCATAACACACTACTAATTAGTTTAACCTTCTAAATTAAGCTAGCTAGACACTAATTATCTAGTTCATATTCAACCAACCCCCCCCCCCCCCATGAACCGAAATCGTCCCATGTGGGGACACCCCACTAAATTTTTGAATATTATAATTACACATGCTTAATATCTTGTTGGCATATGAACCAATGGTTAAATGTGGTGTATGGTCTATAAGTAAACCCAAGAATCATTCCGCTTCTCATAAACCACACATCACAAAAACTTGAACTCTCCCTCCCTCCTCTCTTTGATCGGCCGAACACCAACCCACAACCACCATCACTTCCCAACTTCAATCTTGTTATTTTACATACACTCAAGTGTGAAGGATCACGTATAAGGAAGCTCGGTGCTTACGGATTGCCAAGGACCTCACCACAACGCTATTAACCACCCGTTTTTCGTCTAGTTTCTTCCCTAGCCTCGAGCTAGTAGTAAGTGACTCTAAACACCCTATTGTTCATATCTAAAGTGGTTAATAAGAAATTTTTTGGATAAAAATCATGAACACTAGAGATCAAAACTAAAAGTCTACTAAAAATGATGAACATGTTGGTTAAAGAATGAATATTAGTGTAAAACTCTTGGATCTTGTTTTGTTATGATTCTTGGTTGATTATCTGATGTGTTGCTGGTTAATATTGATGTTTGATGTTGTTACGATCACTAATCATGCTAACGGAATCAATCGAACGCGTCTTAGAAGATTAAAGAATGAAAACAGAATCTGTCCAAGTTTTACAGCCAACTTCAGTTGGCTGTAAACAGGTCATAAACTCTACAAAAAACTGATATTTTGGGTCTAAAACTTGTTATTATGAAATACGGTTCTAATGGCACCGGAATCGTAATTTTTGGACTTCGTTTACTATTTTTAAAGCGCCATTTCGTAACTGCAGCTAGAGCTGCATTTTTCTGCTGAAAATATGAGTTTTGTTTTCTATCATAACTTGGGTTCTGTGTAGAGTTGGATCCTGAAACTTGTACGGTAGATGACCACCGATGTATTTGTAATTACCCCACTGGAATTTCGTAAATCGGACGTTCGATGAATTTTAAATAAATTATCCCGTTGACTGTGTTCAGAAAAATATAAATCTGAGTCCAGCCCGGAAAATGAATTTTTATAAAAATATTGGTAATGAACCGGACCCCGATATTTTTATACAATAAAATTTGGAACGTTTATGACACTCTGTAAAAATTTGGGAATTTTTGGAATAATTTAACTATTTTATTAAAATATCCGAAAACAGCCCGGTTTTGAATATTAATGCGGAAATGACATAAGTTGTGATTTGCGTGTCTAAATGTCGAGTATGCTATCTGTGAATGATCTAACATGTTATATATGTTACGTGCACTATCGTATGTTTGCTTATGAGTGGGGAATGGATGGGAAGTATATATGGGCATAAACAGTTAAAATAATGCATGCTATGTGATAGATACGTGTAGAAACTTTGTGCTCTATTTGAAAATCACTAAATGACTAACTGGTAAATCATACTAGGACGTGATTGACCGACCTTGACTGTTAGCTATATTTGAGAATCTAACCGAGCAAACCGAGGAGAGTTCACACTTTCTACAAGGCATGGGATTCCCGGTGGTTTGGGAATGGGTTAAAGAATTTAAAACTAAATCTACATATCCCCTTGGGAAGATATGCACGGCCATCCTCCATAGATAGGATGCCATTATTAAATCCTACGAATTCTCCTGGTGTAGAATACGTACGTTCGTCCTCCTGGTGCGGGACAACAACCTTAAAACTAGCTAGACAAAACTCTATCTATAAGTCCCTCTTCATTATATCGACTTAATCGCCGAGGCCAATGGCGAGCGGGTCATTAGTTAATAGCGCTATTAGGTTTAACAAACCTCACACCGTGCCGTTCGGACGGACGTGTACTAATGGACTATGGCAAACTGTCAGTGATGATAGACACTGATGTAGGGCACAACTATTGTTCGTAGTAGTCGATATCATACCGTCTAGTAGTTAACACGGGGAAAGCCCCCACTGATTATGGTTATGGTTTGGGTAATGACAAAGGAAATGGTTAAACATACTTTCAACTACGGGGTAACCCCCACGGCAATTAAGCCAACGAAAGTCAAACCACATTTTTCATAAACAACTTAAAACTAAACAACCAAACGTGAACTCACTCAACTTTGTTGTTGACTAGTTGTTACATGCCTTACAGGTCGCTAGGTGCTTTTGGAGCTTGCATGAGGAGAAGGTTGTTGTGGAATATGGGTTGTTATATCCCATACTTAATAAATGAACTTTATAAACCTATGGAACTTATGTTTGAAACTTTAAACTTATGAACTGTGAACTTATGTTTTGAACTTACGTTTTATGCTTCCGCTGTTATCTTAAAATCGGTTACCTTCTTTAGGTCACCAATCGTATTGTAGTTGGTTTCATTTACTTAATTGGGTTGTTCAATATGATTGGTGGCTCGATCCTGGTCACGTCACGCCTCCAAGCGGTGGTACTCCGCATGGTGGATTTTGGGGGTGTGACAGGGGGGATCAGAGTCACCCGACAGTTATGCTCGAAACGGTGGCCTCTCAGGATTTGTGGATTTGGCATGCTTTTTGTGGTCCACCAGGTTCACAAAACGACATCAACGTGCTCCAACAATCTCCGTTATTTCTTACTGAACGAAATGGAACTGCACCAAAATGCCCATTTTACGTGAACAACCACTTGTACAAGCGTGGATACTGTCTTACCGATGGAATCTACCCTACTAGGTCCGTGTTTGTGAAATCATTTCTGTTCCTCACATTGTGAAAGAAAAGAAGTTCAAGAGGCAACACGAGGCGGCAAGAAAAGACGTGGAGCGGGCTTTTGGTGTTTTAAAGGCAAAATGGCATATACTTCATCGACCGATGCGTGCTATGAGTGTTAAAAAAATTAGGAGTGTCGTATATGCGTGCATTATTATGCATAATATGATTCTAAAAGACGACGGAAACGCGATTGCACCGGTACATATTCGGGATCCTCCAGTCGAGCCCGTTTTCGAAGACACTGCTTATAACGAGCTCATTGATGAAGATACGCATTATAGACTAAAATATGATCTTGTGGAGCATCTTGGAGAATAAGATTTACCCCACCTTTTGGCGGATTCCGACGACGAATAGTTAAATTAGGTTTTTTTTTTAAATTTATTTTTATATTTATATTTTAATGTCATGTTATTTATTTTAATTTTATGTAATGTGTTTTTTTAATTAAAAGTACCTTTATTTACATTAAAATATGTTTTATTTATTTATGAATTGTAGAAATAAAAAATATATAACTCAAACACCCCGGAGTGATTGAACCATACCTAGTGATTGAGTGTAAAATGGAGAGTAGAATGGAGAGTTGACATGGCATGCTATTATTGGGTAGAGAATGACTCAAACACCTTAGAGTGACTGAACCATACCCTCCACCCTTGAGATTGCGAAAAGGCAAAGAAATACGAGTCACAGCCTCACAGGCATTTATATATACTAGCGTTTCAATAATCATGTGTTGAAGTATGACAACTAAAGACATCAAGACACCAAAATCTGAGATCAAAAATCACTAATCCATTGGCATATAAACAAACTTAAAAGCTTCAACTCAATCACAACTTCACAAGGAATTTCCATTATATATAAACTCAATAATCTTAAAAGGGGGAGAGGGATGAGACATTTTTTTACAAATTAGTGAAAACAAAGCTGTAAAAACACACACTAAACCAAATAAAACAAATTCCAAAGAAAATGAAATATTTACACCGTTTTTATACCTATGTATCATCAAATTATTTGCCGAAAGCCTCCACCAAATGTACTTCAGTCTTTCCAGACTCACCAACAGCCTTCTTTTCCCCGGAAGCTTAAACGAATGTATTATACCTTTACAAAACACCCCACGAGCCCGTTTGTTCTATCTTTTGTCAACGTATGAAAACCGGGCTATGGTCCTTGAATTTGAACCAGAACGTGGGTGGGTTTGTTTATCTTGGTGGTGAGATTTCATCAGCATATATGGAAACACAGGCATCAGCAGCACCAGCTGCTAGTAGTATCTGGTATGGGTGGAAGGCTAGACAGCTAACGGGCCCGATTTTTTGGGCCATGAAAGTTGGTGAGTAGCGTATGGTGCCCAATTGCTCGCCTTCAAGATTAAAGACTTTTATGAGTTGTTTGGCCGAGCCACTGGCTATAAGTGGTGCGTGCCGGTGTATGGCTAATGCGGTTAATGAGCCACGGTGTGCGTCTATGGTCAAGTAGGCATCACTTTGGTTTCTGATATCCAAGAATTGTATGTCTCCTGCTTGAGATGCACTCACAATCTAGAAAAAACATAGAGGTGAAAGCGGCTGTTAACATTTACCAAAAGAAAAAAAAAGAATAGCGGTGGTTAACATTTACCAAATAAATAAAAGTAGCAAGTTGCTTCTCTTTACCTTTGCTGGATCAAGTCCAGGTTGAAACCCGATTCCTACAACGCGTTCTATGATACCACCAGCTCGTTCTACTCTACGAGTGTGGGGCCGGGTAACACAAACAAGCCTGGATCAAGCAACATGGATAAATGGAAATTTAGCAAAAAAATGCATCAAACAAATAACATCAAACTTTTAATTCACGTCTACGAATTACAGAAACTAGTCTTAAGCCCTCCGCGTTGTGGATCGGGGGTAAAACTATGCTAACCGAACGACGACCAAAATCGGGAAAAACGCAAAACAAAAAAACGAATTTCTAACACCAAGTGACTTATGTGATGTAAAACGTAGACGAAGTCGAATAATGACGGGGTGTCCGGTTTTGTAAGTGAAATAGACCGAGTAAAGTACACGGGTGTAGATGCAAATTCACTAAATGACAAAGGAGTAAAGTACATGAGATGGAAGCGAAAATTAACTAAATGACCGAGTAAAGTACACGGGTGTAGATGCAAATTCACTAAATAACAAAGAAGTAAAGTACATGAGATGCAAACGAAAATTAACTAAATGACAAAGGAGTAAAGTACAAGAGTGTAATGTAAAATGGTGAAAAAAATAGACCGAGTAAAGTACATGGAGTATAAATGAAAATTACTAAATGAGAAAACACTAGACAAAGAAGTAACATACATTAATGTAAATGAAAATTTGCTAAATGACAGCCGAGAAAGTTACAGAGATGTAAACAAAAGTTTACACTAAAACACGAAATAGACTAACAGACAGTATTTATTATTCATCTACATGTTCAAATTAATATATTAATATAGGGTTGAGTTCATTTAAGAACTCTAAATAACTACAGAACTTTCAGAACTCCTAATAAAAATCATTTTAGATATAAGTTTTTGTATTTAGGATCTTTTTATCATCTATTATATGTATTTCTTTGATTACATACATGTTAAAAGTAGTTTACATATGTTTAATTGCCAAAATTATATATATGTGTCATAACTAATTACATATATGTAAAAAAAACTAGTTTACATATGTGTAATTATAAAATTACATATAAAAAATGATAAAATTACTCTTAACTTGTATGTAATCGTAAAAATACACATAATAAATGATAAAATTATCCTAAACATAAAAATATATAAATAAAAAGATTGTTTATTAGGAGTTCTGTAATTATTTATGGTTCTGAAATGATCCTGGCCCAATATGGGTTGAGTTCATTTCAGAACTCTAAATAAATGCAGAACTTTTAGAACTCCAAATAAACAATTATTTTATATATTTTTTTATATATTTAGGGTATTTTTATCATTTATTATATGTATTTTTATGATTACATACATGTTAAGAGTAGTTTACATATATGTAATAGCCAAATTATATATATATATATATATATATATATATATATATAGAGAGAGAGAGAGAGAGAGAGAGAGAATAGTTATAACATTACCCATCAGGTGTTCTAATATCATACAATCTGACCGAGCCATCCACAAAGCCAGCTGCATATTGACCCCCATGAACATGAGAAGCAGCCTAAAATCAGACATCATGAAATTACAAAATCAACCATGACAAAAAAAATCATATAGCTTAGACATGAAGAAAAATTCATTTAAAAAATAATATAATATAATGTACCAGTGCTGAAATGGTGCAATCTGAGGCAAGAGGAATAGAAGTTAAAAGTTGCTCTTTATCCAGGTCCCATACCATGGTTGAGGAAACTTCACCAGATGCATACTGCAAGCACAAACAGTAACTTTTTATAAATATGAGTAGAAGAAACATATTTAGGGCTGTAAACGAACCATTCAGCGGGAAGTTCGTTTATGCCCGTTCGTTTATCAAATGAACGAACACGAACAGAGGATGTGTTTGTTCGTTTATGTTTGTGAACGTTCGGTAATGTGTTTACTTATGTTTGTTCGTTTATGTTAATCTGTGTTTGTTCACGTAAAGGTTTTTATATGTTATATTTTAATTTTATTGGTTTTGGTTTTTTTTAAAATTTTGAAATCCTAGGTATACTATGTGCCTACGCCAACATCTCTCAATTGACCATTTCAAATTCAGTTTGTGTTAAAGCTTGAGAACCATCTTAATTTTTGCATTAGTTATGTTTATGACAATTATGTCAACTATGTTCAGATAATTATATTAAGTACTTATTTAATTTGGGTGGATTCTTCGTAATCTATGTGATCAGAAATGCATATTTAATTCTAAAATGAATATATGTTCCTCTGCATTTGTTTGTGTGCATGAACGTTCGCTTGTGTTCTTGAACATTTGTTTGTGTTCTTGTGTTCATTTGCGTTGGTTTACGTTTGGTAAGTGCATAGTTGTTAATAGCGACCATAGCGGTCGCTATAGCGCGCCCTTATGGCGAATCGACCAAGCATCGCTAAGTTGGTTATGGCGACGACTAGCGAGTTTAGCGACAGCTGTTTTTTTTTTTTTTTTAATAATGTCATGTCGCCTGGGTTTTATCTTTGATACATGGTCAAAAAAGCAGAAGGAAATTGTGCAAAAACTGGCACACGCGGGCCCGGGGTTTTCGGAGCTGCATTCGTGTCCGCAGGACGTGCACGAGTTCAATTAAATTCCAGTGCGGAAACTCATTTTTTGCACCCCCCCTGCGCGCAGGTAGGACTTGTGGTAAAACATGTCATAAAGCTACAATAGAGTAGTAAAGACTTTACCTTATAAACAACCACTAACTTTGTTCACACACCGATGTGGGACAAAGTCTTTACCACCTTTTGAGACTTTCATTCACACACCCAACATATAAGTCCTTTGCTGCTAACTATTAGTTTTTGTTAAATATACATGTAAAATAGCATATATACAAGGGTATTTTGATGTAATATACATATAAAAATTTTCAAAAATCTTTTTCTAGTGTAATCGCTATTTATAAAATAGCCGTCGCTATTTGTCGCTATTCGCTACGTAGCCTAGCCATGCCTTGTCGCTATTTGTCGCTATTCGCTATCGACAACTATGGGTAAGTGTTCGTAAGCAGTTCATGAACACGTTCATTTCCTTAATGAATGAACACGAACAAGAAATCTCGTTCAGCAAGTGTTCCTGAACAGGTTCATTCCTTAACGAATGAACACGAACAAGGTCTTGTTCGTGTTCGTTCGGTTTGTTTACAGCCCTAAACATATTATCTAAATTATATTCAAGTATTTGTAAATAAACGAGTACCATATAGCCAGATTGCTGCTGCCAATCAACTACAGCATTAACACTCCTGACACCAGGTCTATGACCGTGAATAGAAGAAAATGCGGTTACAAGTTTTTGTTTGCCCCTCGAAATGTAATCTTTCCATATTCGCACATTACCGTCACCTGCATTGAATAAATATAATAAATTCAAATAAACCATTAATTAAAGAGTAAATTACGATTTTGGCCCCTGTGGTTATATCACTTTTACCCTTTTAGCCCAAAAAGGAATTTTTTAACATCTGAGCCCCCAACGTCTTTTTTTCAAACCCTTTTGGCCCCCAACGTCTTTTTTTTCTAAGCCTTTTGGCCCCTAAAAGTAAATGGATGGGGTTAGTGTCAGGGGCCAAAAGGGTTAGAAAAAAAGACGTTGGGGGCTCAGATGTTAAAAGATTCCTTTTGGGCTAAAAGGGTAAAAATGATATAACCACAGGGGCCAAAATCGTAATTTACTCTTAATTAAAAAAGGAAATACGAGTCAGCACTGATATAGAGATGGGAAACTTACTTGAGGCTACAAGCAACAAGCTGTCATCAAGCTCATTCACTAAACAAAGTTTTGATATCCCTTTATCAGGATATTCATGATTATTAAAACTGTTTAATAATGTGGCTTCCTCGTAGTTCCATATTCTAGAAAGAAACAAGATCACAAAATCAGTGAATGGTATTTAGAAAAAGAACAAATTCATGTAACATGTGAGTCTTAATATATTTCTTGCTACTTATTCACTAACATCATAAATTACAAAGGGCAAGATATTGACTACATTAAGTCAAGGAAACAAATTAGTTATATTTCCTGGACAAAATTGATCAGCATAAATTCTTTCTTTTGCAAGCAATGCTTTTTAGTACATTAAAGATAAACAATACAGAAGAAAAAAACACAATTCGGCTTGTGAAGACTTGGAACATGTTCGATATAACGTGGAGATCCTGAAATCTAGTCCCAACTCATGTATAAATGTATAGGTGCGCACCATACATACATATATATAAATATAGCGAAGGATCTTTTGAGAAGAATTATAATGTGAGAACATAAAGAACAAAGGGCATAATGGTAAAACACTAAATAGTTAGAACTCCTCCCATTTATTGTTCTCTTCTAATTAATTAAGCAAAAAAAATTATCCTACACATATTTGAAATTTATCCTACACATATCGAAATTTGTCTTTCACCATAAACTAGGCTTGTTTTGAAAGAATATGCTTCAAAAATGAGTTATTAGTTTGAACCCTCCACTATATATATGTTTATATATGTGTGTGTGTGTGTGTGAAACAGTAAAAAACCTAATATGATTTATTTAGAAACTGTAATTAGATGAAAATTTTACAAAGAGCAAGAAAAAGCAGAATAGAGAAAAGAAAACGTAAAGGTTTTTTTCATATTTTCCCTTCAAATTATGTAACTATTTTTTCAAACTTAACTTCCACTGAATGGCCTCACAAATTCTAATTATTAAAAGTACTTGAAAGATGAAAGATGTCACAATGAAGCAATCTTTAGATAGATTCTCAAATCTTTTATTTTCAATATTTTTCATATGTATTTAGTTTGGGTGGAGAGATAAGAATAATGAATAAAACGTTATATATTTAATTATAATTAGTAATCTAAGAATAGCCGAGCGGTAACTCGGCATCATATAAGATCTCTAAAGAGTTGCACAGGTTCGACCCTCACAGACATCAAAGTCCTCTAAAAAAACGTTTACGTCGGACATCGGTTAGAACTGGATCCGTGTCACGTGGCCGGTCATACAAAAAATAAAATTGTTCTTTAATTATATTTACACTATCAGTAGTCAAGTCGGTTAGAACTGGATCCGTGTCACGTGGCCGGTCATACAAAAAATAAAATTGTTCTTTAATTATATTTACACTATCAGTATTCAGTAGTCAAGTACTTAACTTAAAGAAAAGAACGTATTTTGCAAAAGTGTGGGGAGTTCCATAAATATCCTAATTCCTAGATAAATTTTAGGTTTTATATTGTACTAGATAACATAGTTTCAATAAATTCAGAATAAGTATTAGGGTAGATTGAAAATTACAAAGATCTTAATATTTGGCTTCTATTTAATTATGTGTTCAATCGTTAATCTACAGAATAAAAATATAAAATATTATTCTTCTTTCTCAAAACCTTTTAAAAACTCACTACAATCTAAAATAAAATATCTTAACATAAATGATTTGAGGCACTTCTCTTGTATTCAAATCAAAATATTCATGTGTTATCACATATAAAAATGAGAGTTTATCTAAAGAAACAAATGTTATCTTAATAAAGGTCTAATGCTTTCATTCACTTAAATCTACATTTTGAAAACACATGTTATATCTTGATACCATGCTTGATACTCATTAAGAAGGAAAATATAAAAAACCAAACATCATTAAATAAAGATACATCCCATATATATGCAAATACTATCTAGGCTTCTCCAATTTAAAAAGAAAAATATAAAAAAACCGAATATTGTTGGATAAAAAGTTGCAGTTCCACATTTGTTCAGTTTATATCAAACACAATCTAGAAAACATTAAATACAAATACCCCTTAATTCATCCTAGAGAAAAAATAATTTCGACAATAAAAAGCAATCCAATTATTAGAAACAGAAAACAAATAAAGCTAGTATACCTGATACATTCACCCTCATCTGCAGCAACCACTAGTGGAGAAAAAGGCTGCAACAAAGAAGTTTTAGCACTGCTTTCAAACTTTGTATCCCATCGAGCAATTGGATTATGCAGATTGGTACCAGCTGAAAAACATATGTGACACATTAATTAATATAAACTATAGAGTCAACTGAAGATGAAAGTTATTATAAAATATGAAATTAATTGCTATTTGGGACCCACGGGAGCGTTGGCACTTTGTGATGTGTTCAAAAACATTTTTTTCCCTTTCTTCACGTTTAACCGTGATTTCATCAGCGTCATCGGATGCTGTAAGAAGTGGTTTTGAAAAATGACTGCAACTCCAGTTGTAGATGGTTGATTGTGGAAGAAAACTGCGATCTGACGAACCAGGAACCCCATGTGAACCCAAAAGCGGGTCGGCTAGCCCTGAGTCCATTAAATGTGGTCTGAACTCAAGAGAACAAACCCTTCGCATTCCGGTCAAGTAACTTGGTCTTGGAGGGCTAACAGGGGGTGTTCTAAAAGTCAACGGTAGATGACCCGTTCCTAACACACAAAAATATGTATCGGATTAAAAAAATGAAAGTTAATAAAACATGATATAAGACAAATTACTGGGACCTACAATCGTAACAATATAATTTAAGAGTTTTGGTTAAATATGATATTTGTTCATAGAGTAAAATGCCATTTTCGTCCCTAAGGTTTGGCCAGTTTTGCGACTTTCATTCAAAGGTTTCTTTTTCCGCAACTGGGTCCAAAAGGTTTGAAATCTTGTCATTTTCATCCGGCTGGTTAACTCCATCCATTTTTCTCTGTTAACTCAGAGATATTTCCGTCTTTTTTGCTAACTTAAAGGGCAATTTGGTCTTTTTCACTTTATGTAAAAAGACCGAATACCCTTGAAAACAACTGATTTGCCCTTTAAGTTAACAAAAAAGACGGAAATACCCCTGACTTAACGAAGAAAAATGGATGGAGTTAACGAGTCCGATAAAAATGACAAGATTTCAAACCTTTTGAATCCAGATGCGGAAAAACAAACCTTCTGACAAAAGTCGCAAAACTGGCCAAACCTCAGGGACGAAATGGTATTTTACTCTTTATTCATATTTATAACCTCAAACAGGGCATGTGTAACTAACTACTAACATTAAGAAGAAAGGTACCTCCATTCATATCGAACCACGAAGATGAGCGCGCTAATCCAGCAAGACTGGTGGTGGTGGTTGAAGATTCTCCCGCTTGTACACCGCCAGCGGCGGTGGCTTTAGCGGACTTAGTCACCACTTGTTCAATTCCAATAATAGAAAGAACCCGTCGGCCCAAACTCGAAATCCGCGGTGACGGATCCTTTGCTAGTGTACACATGGCGGATACACATTGGGTATACAACCCGTTGTCTAACAGTCTAGGCTTTGCATGATTAACCGCCCCGTTTGTGATACAATCGGTTAGCATGCCGGGATCCGAGTGCTGTGATGAGTCATCAGAAAGTGGTGACCCGTGCATTATACTAGATGTAGCAAGCGGGCTGCTGGAGGAAACCCGCGCGTCTCGTGCAGCAGATTGGCTGTCACCACCAACCCGTGACAACGGACCGATTTGAGAATACTGGGTAGGAGTGTTGTAACCACTAACTGAATTCCTAACTGTAAAAGGAAAAGAACTCAGCACAGAGTTAGGCTGTGGTTTCCAATACGCAGCAGCTATAGATTTCAGGTTACGATTGTGGCCGAAAGCAAACCGCGCAAGAGCTACTGCCAACTCAGCCCTGACTAATGGGCTTCCATCTGAAACAACATTCAAAAGGCTTTTAACAATGCTAATTTCAGCCGCAACTTTTTCATCATCATCACGTTCATCATCTCCAACTTCTCTAGATGTATCAAAGCCAACATCGAGTAAAGTGCCCAATGCAAATACAGCAGAAGCTCTGACCTGAAAAAGAGGTTTGGGTTCTAACTATTGACGAAAAAAAACAAGCATTTAAAAAAATATCCAAAAAGTGTAACGAATAGTAAACCTCAGGTTGGGGCTCGGAAAGTAGAAGTGAAAATACAGTAGGAGCATTAGACTGCACGCCTATAATTTGTGCTTCTGTGAAATCTTCCCAAAGTTTTCCCAAACAAAGACACAGCCACTGTAAAAAAAGTGGTTCAGTTTGAGTGTCGTTGGAGGCTGAACCACCTTGAAGATGTTTTAAACAGACGTGAATTAGGTTGGCTTCGATACAAGCTTCTTGACCCTTTCTGTGTCCGTCAACAATGACAGTTAAAACAAATGCAGCCATTGCGCGTTGTTCGGGGAATGCTTCCACACTATCCAAAAACCTGATGAAATATGTGTGGCCCCCATCCTTCACCAGATCCACCTGGCATGACTGTCAAATCAAATAAATTTGATTTTAGTCAACACTAGCATGCTATATGAAAAGATATACAAAGATGGTAATAGCTTTAAAACATATGAACACAAGTAGCTACCTTATCAAGTGCTAAGATTTTTGTCCAGATGAACACAAGAATTTGTCTAAGTTCAGGTGTAGTCGTCTGTAATAGCTTCAAAACATATGGAAAAATTCCAACTGATAAAGCCTACAATGAAAAAGGTTATTCAATATATGATACCATTAAGAACTTGTCACACGTCAACGAGTTTGATTTTAGGGAAATAACATACCAGGTCAACAGCCCATGGACCCATATCAAGAAATTTGCCAAGAAGCACCAAGGCACGAAATCTATGGCATTGACTGAGTAAAACCTGAACCGTAACACATTTTAAATTAATTAGCACTAGACAATAATGAATTATTTGTAAGTTGAGCCTAGTAACCCCATTCTTCATGTGGCTAATGAAGTTGAGCCTAGTAACCCCATTCTTCGTGTGGCTAATGAAGTTGAGCCTAGTAATCCCAGGGTTGCTTATCTTTGTAAGTTTTCTGTTCTAGACACAGCTACGTTAGGGTTGCTAACAATGCTTTAATTTTTTGTTCTTATTGAGGTTTGACTAGTGGAGCAGTGAAGTTTGTTGTTTTTGGCAGTTTGCCTTCTATTTTGTAATCATATGCTAAATTAAAAGAAAGAATGGTATATACTCGGTTCCCCAGCATATAGTTGTTGTAGGTTTATGGCAAACCATTCGACATGCATCATTTATCTATAAGTTTGAAGAAGAGTGTGATGCATTTTTTAAAGACTCCAATTGATGTTAATTTTTTGTCAAGTTCATGACAGTGTAACTTTTTTTCTGTAAGATTTGTTTTGAACAAATGAAGGGTTGTTGAGGAAACTTAGATTGTAGAATCTGTGAGAACTTATAAATAGGACCGTAGGTTACCAAATTAGTAGAAATACTAATTTCAAGTCACTATTCACACTTAAATATCCATATTTAGACTAGCAACAAATAGCTTTTTAAAAGTGTTGTTACAAACCAATGGCTTTCAATTGATTTGAAATAAAATATCAAACTGCATATCAACCTAATAAATATCGGTTATACACTTGTACCCAAATGTCCAATATCTTTTCTTATCCATGGTTACAATTTTTAAAGGGAATATGCTTTCTCTCAGTTGATCATCTATCTTCTAAATATGTTAGCCATCTGATCTGCTATTTCTCTTGTAGCTGAATGCATAAAGTTTCTTGTTTATGAAAATTGGGGAGAGTTATACACCACTAAAATTTTGTTTTAAAAATTTCCAGTTATGAAGGCTCAGAATTTCGAGCCGAGGGTCTCTCTGGAAGCAGCCTCTCTATCCCTATGGATAGAGTCAAGGTCTGTCTACATCCCACCCTCCCCAGACCCTATAAATAGCTCTGCTATTTGTGGGATTTACTGGGTATGGTTGTTGTTGTTGTTGAAGGCTCAGAATGCATGTATTTATCGGATGTTGAATCACTAAAGGTGAATGGGTGATGAACAATAACAATATTATGGGAGATTACGACCTTTGTTCTGTTATTCTTGGCAGCAAGCCAACAATTAAGAAGAGTAGTGGAAACCCTCATTGTGGAGGGGAGGAAGTGTTTTGTCCTAGTCTATATATATATGTGTTGTATAGGATTAGGGCACTCATCCATCCATCCATGGAGGCGGGCAACTGTTGAGAGTTGTGTGCACCTCTCTCACTTCTCCTGGTGTGCACATCCTAGAGAGAGAGACTATGTGTTAGTGAGAGAAAGCTAGGGTTTAGATCTTTGTGATCTAAACCAGCTTGTAGATGATGTTTACTCCTTTGGTATGTAATCTGTGATGACTGATTCAATATAAAGGATTCATCTTCTACATGTTTCTATCTTGTTCTTCATATTTTGTTCTTCATGTCTTGAATCAAGTGCAATGTTTGATGTTCGTCATCGATCCGGTGCTTCCACAGCTGTAAGTGCAGTTCCTGCCGGGTAACTGTCGCTTATCAGTTCTGGTCAACCAAAGCAGAAGTCCAAGTTAAAGTCAACGATACTGAAGAATTCAAGACCACATGAAGACCAAGGGAAGTTTGTTAGTGCACTTTGGGTGACAAGTGCATGCTTTCCAATTGTTAGGGTCTTTATTGTACATTCTTGAAAGTTTGTCCCTAGTTTTATCCTAGGGAAAGTTGTCCCAACTTTATCCTAGGGACATTTGTCCAAGGTTTATCCTAGGGACATTTGTCCAAGTTTTATGGCTAGGAAAAGTGTCTGAGGTTTATGCTAGGGACAAGAGTTAGGGTTTTGTGGAGATTGTTTGTCCGTGTTTTGTCCTAGTCTATATATATATGTGTTGTATAGGATTAGGGCACTCATCCATCCATCCATGGAGGCGGGCAACTGTTGAGAGTTGTGTGCACCTCTCTCACTTCTCCTGGTGTGCACATCCTAGAGAGAGAGACTATGTGTTAGTGAGAGAAAGCTAGGGTTTAGATCTTTGTGATCTAAACCAGCTTGTAGATGATGTTTACTCCTTTGGTATGTAATCTGTGATGACTGATTCAATATAAAGGATTCATCTTCTACATGTTTCTATCTTGTTCTTCATATTTTGTTCTTCATGTCTTGAATCAAGTGCAATGTTTGATGTTCGTCATCGATCCGGTGCTTCCACAAGTGGTATCAGAGCAGTGTGCTCATACTACTGTAGGTGTTCTTAGTTTGAAGGTTTTGGTGAGAAAAGTTCATATTTTGATTGGGTTTAGTGAGATTTTAGTGAGTTTTTGTGTTTTATTCATGATTCTTCATTCATATCTAGTGATTTGATGATGGATTTTGAGTAGTTTAGTGAGTTTTTAGTGTTTTCTTCATCTGGGTTTTACAGGGGTTTTTGTTCTTGTTCATACAGAGCTTTGAAGGTGAAAAAGATTCTGAGTTTTGATCTTTGGAAGCTTGGTCCGTGGTTTACACTTTGTGTTTGTGTCTCCGGGGTATTGTTGAACCAGTGTGTAGTCACATTGGGGAGATACTCCGAAGATTGGTTCCTTCTGAGTTTTGAGACTTGTCTAAGTTTCAATTCTTTCAGTCCGACTTTTACTCATTGTCCAAATTTTCCTTTCTGGGTATTTAGTGTCTGAGTTTTTACTTTAGCTTGTCCGAATTTTCCTTTTTAGGTTAATTAGTATCCGAGTTTTATCTTAAGTTTAGTCCGACCTTTTGTCTAGTTTAACTAGTTTATTAGAGTCCGAAGTTTTAGGATATTGTTAGTAGTCCGAGTTTTTATAATATATTCTTAGTTGGTCCGAGTCTTGTCACACATTACACTAGTTCAGTCCGAGTTTTCCTCTTTTTCTTGTGTCCGACCTTTTTTTTTTAGTCATTTCTTTTGTTCGAATTTTAGATATTAGGTTTGTGTGTTGTGGTCCGAGTTTTAAGTCAGTATTAGTGTCCGACTTTTATAAGTTGTAGTCCAACTTTAGTCCGATTTTTATGTTCAGTCTAGTCCTCTCCTGTGTCCGAAGTTTTAAGGTTTAGTGAGTCTGAGTTTGTTAAAACATTAATAGGTCCGAAGTTTTTAGAGTAGTTATTAGTTTGTCCGAACCTTTATATGTTAGTAGTCCGACTTTTATCAAGTGTTAGTGGTCCGACTTTTATAAAGTGCATATTAGGGGAGTCCGACTTTTAGGGTTTAGTTATTATTAGAAGAGACCGACTTTTATAGAGTCCGACCTTTATAACAAGTTATTTAAGTCCGACTTTTATGTTATTAGTATTATGTTTTATATTATTAGTATTGTGTCCGAACTTTAGATCTTTCTTGTCCGAATTGTATCTTCTTATTTTCTTAGTGTTCAGTGTCCGAATTTTAGTCTAAAGGTTACTGTGAAGGTTACTGTGTGCAAATCTTCACCTCTGAGTCCGGATTTTATACTCTTAGTGTGTCCGCTCCTTATTTGGTAGTCTGAGTTTAAATTTCTAACAGTGTAGTCCGAGCTTTCTGTTGTTTGTGGTTATTTCAGGTTTTTGTGATCCGGGTTTCACTCTGATTAAAGCTCAGACGCTTCACTCCGTGCTTTCTCTCCGAGTTTGGGCTTAGAAAGTCTGTTCAGTTACACAGTTCTTGCTTGGAAACCTTCTGTTGTTTTCTGAAATGGCAAACAACAGTGTGAGTGCAATGGTGCAAAACCTCAAGCACAATGCCGAGGTGGGGAGTAACGACAAACCTCCTCTGTTAATTAATGAATTGGATTTCCCAGAATGGAAGGATCGGTTTGAGAGGTATGTTAGAGCAAAAGACATCAAGATTTGGTTGTGTATCGTTAAAGGATGTGGAGCTACTCCAATACGTACTTTGACGATTGATACGTACTTGGCTCTCACTGAAGACCAAAAGAAATTCTTTGATTGTGAAGAGAAAGCTATGTCAATGATAACGATGGCTATGACACAATCGATACTTCATACTTTCCGTAAGAGAAATACCTCGAAGGAGTTGTGGGATAGCATGATCGAGCGATATGAAGGAAATGCAATTTACAAGAAACGACGACTCGAACGGTTGAAGACTCAATTCGTTGTGTTTAAAGCGTTAAAGAATGAATCATTTGATGACACTGTGAACCGATTTTATCATTTGTTGAGCGAACTTGAAAGAAGTCAAGAAGGTATTTACACTGAATTTGAGAAGGTTGAGAAGTTTCTGAATTGCCTCTCCAGAGAATGGAATATGTACACCGCTTTGATTAGAGAAGGTGTTCTCTATGAAGAGCTTTCATTGGAAGAAGTTGTACAAAAACTGAAGGGTTATTCTTGGAATATGGAAGATCAAGCATCCGATTTCGAGAAGATCCAAGATCCTCAGTTATATAAGGCTTCGAAACCAATGGAGAAGGCTAGTGATGGTGGAGTCGGTGTTGCTTTGTATTCGGAGAATGAAAGTTCTGCAAGTGAGCACGCCTTTATAAGCAACAATGTTAGTTCAAGCGGAACAACCAATTCCAGTCAAGGGATGTACTCTTCTAGTGGAGCTCAGAAATCTCAAGGAACAAGCTTGAACATTCCAAAGGTAGATGCAAACTGTTTGAAGTTGATTGAAGAAAACATGAGTCTTTTGGCGTCCTTCATGACTGCCTACGAGAACTTCTGTCTTGGAAAGCTCGTTGAACCGTCAAGTCTCGATGAGGACTTTGATCAGATAGATCAAGACGAAATGGAAGAACTTGATCTACAACTCAATATGGCACTCTTAGTCCGCAGAGCGAAGAAGTTTCTGTTGAAGACGGGTAGGAAGTTCATAGGAGGTCATACAAAGACTCGAATGGGAGTCGACATGTCAAAGGTGAAATGTCACAACTGCGGCATCTACGGGCATTTCGCACGTGATTGTCGGAAGCCGAAGATGGAAAGATCGAACAGAGAAAACTACTCTCAAGGAAACAACTCAAGACCTCACAACAATTCAGCAACTATTTCAAACTCAAGTGCTCGTCCAAGTGGTTCTGAAAATCTTACACCTTCAACAAACAATGCTATGGTGGCTCAATCTTTACAAAAGGTGACTGTGCCTTACGACTGGGGTTGTGCATTGGAAGACTTTTCAGGAGCTATTGTGTCACAAGCCTTTATAGCTGAAATTGTCAACGAAGAAGTGTGTGAAGAGATTGTCGAAGAGACTAGCATTGAGGAATTTGCGGTTGTAGCTGAAGAAATGTGTGAAGAGATTGTCGAAGAGACTAGCTTTGAGAAACTTGCAGTTGTCGCTGAGGTTCTTGGGGAAGAGTTGAATTCGGGAAATGTTTCTGAGAATGAAGATAACCCGAATGAAGAGTCTGTTGAAAAGGCTAACAAAACAGAAGATGGAGAAAAGGGAGAACGTTTTGAGTTCAACATCTCCACAGCTGAAATGCAGCAATTTGCAGATGCAGAAGCTAAAAGGTTGGACGAAAAATCCGTTGAAAACGAGGCTTGTGCATTCATGGCTGGCATTGAGGAGCAGCTGAAAAGAGCTATCTATATTTGGTATATCGATAGTGGCTGTTCCAGACACATGACAGGAAATAAAGAGTTATTGAACAATTTTAAACAAATTCGTGGTGGTTATGTGAATTTTGCCGGTGAGAAGGGTGGTTACATCACCGGTGAAGGTTCGGTGTCAAATGGGAAAATCACGCTGCATAAAGTGAACTACGTTGAAGAACTGAAGCATAACTTGATGTCGGTTTCTCAAATCTGTGATAACAAGTACACAATGCTTTTCACTGATAAAGCTTGCTTCGTCTTGCGTCCGGGATTTGTTGTTCCTGAAGATTGGATCGTTATGAGGGCTCCAAGGGTGAATAACACATATGTCATGGACATGCGCCCGTTGGTTAACTCGTCTGCTCCAGTGACATGTCTTCTTTCAAAGGCGACTGAAGATCAATCGTATCTCTGGCATAGGAGAATGGGCCATGTGCATCTGCGAAAAATGAACCACTTAGTGAAAAACAACTTAGTGTTGGGGGTTCCTTTATGTAGTTTCAATATGCACAACAAATGTGAATCTTGTGAAAAAGGAAAAATCAAACGAAAGCCTCATAAACCGAAAACAGTTAACTCAATCCAAAAACCACTTGAATTGCTTCACATGGATCTTTTCGGCCCGATCCATGTTGCTAGCATTGGTGGGATGTCTTATTGCTTAGTTGTCACTGACGATTTCTCACGTTATTCATGGGTATTTTTCTTAAAATCAAAGGATCAAACTGCTAGTATTTTAAGAGACTTATTCAAACAACTTGAGAAAAATTATTCACTTCCTATTAAGAAAATCCGAAGTGACAACGGCACTGAGTTTAAAAATCATTATATGGATGAGTTATGTCGGGAAATGGGAATAGTTCATCAGTTCAGCGCTCCATATGTTCCTCAACAGAACGGAGTTGCAGAACGGAAGAATCGTACCCTAATTGAGGCGGCCCGAACTATGCTTTCTGAATCAAAATTGCCAATTTTCTTCTGGGCCGAGGCGGTAAACACTGCATGTTATGTGTTAAATCATGTGCTTACTGTCAAAAGAGAAGATAAAACGTGTTATGAATTGCTTGAAAATAGGAAACCGAACTTATCTGGTTTTCAACCTTTTGGGATCAAATGTGTTATCAAACGCACCAAAGATACTCCTAAAATGGGGGAAGTTGGTGAAGTTGGGTTCTTTTTGGATTATGCCAATGGAACTCCAAACAAACGCGTTTATAACGTTAAGAAGCGTACAGTGGAGATCGTGTTTGACATAACTCCTTTGAGTTTTGATCCTCCACCGTCCGAATTCGGTCCCAAAAGTGGTTATGATTATGAAAAACTATTTGACTCATTTGATCTTCCTGATGTTTCAGAAGAAGATTCGGAGGTTGTATACACACATCTTGTGAACAAAGATGAAGTGGATGCAAGCTGGAGAGCAAGTATTCCTACTAATGTGTCTCCGAATGTTCCAGTCGCTGATTCTTCGACCGTAAACGAAGTTGTTGCTGAGCAGATCCCCAATGCAGCTGCTCAAACTACAAGTGGAGATCTGTACGTTGATTTTTCAGCATATCCAAATGTTAATGCGTCTTCTGGAAATGATCAAGCTTCTAGTAGTAATGCAAATGTTGAGGGGGAGATTCAATCGAATTTGGGAAACAATCTTCAAGCTCCGGTAATCCCAGTTCCAAGAACAAATATTCATCATCCTGTTGATAATATTATTGGGAATCCAAATGCGGGAGTGCAAACGCGAAGGAGTATTTCAGAGATGCAGTGTCTGTTCTCTGCTATCAAGAAAGAGGAAATCTACAATCTTAGCCTCCATGAATGTTTTATCTCTCAGATAGAGCCGAAGAACTATCAAATGGCTCTGAAGGATAATTCTTGGTGTGAGGCGATGCAAGAGGAGTTAGCTCAGTTCGACAAGTTAAAGGTGTGGAATTTGGTCGATCTTCCAAAGGGCCAGCATGCAATCAACACGAAATGGGTTTTCAAGTGCAAGAAAGACGATAAGGGTGTCGTTGTCAGAAACAAAGCACGGTTGGTTGTTCAAGGCTTCAATCAGGAGGAAGGGATTGATTATACCGAAGTTTATGCACCGGTGGCAAGACTGGAAGCTATTCGTTTGTTTCTAGCCTTTGCTGCACACATGCGTATCAAAGTCTATCAGTTGGATGTGAAAAGCGCGTTCCTTTACGGGAAATTGCATGAAACTGTGTATGTATCCCAACCACCGGGCTTCGAAGCTCCAGGGTTAGACAACAAAGTCTATTTGTTGGACAAGGCTCTCTACGGTCTCCATCAGGCCCCTCGAGCATGGTACGAGACGTTGTCAAAGCATCTATTGGAGCATGGGTTCTCGCGTGGCGCGATTGACTCCACACTGTTCATTTTGAAGTAAGGGGGAGTCTGTAAGTGCAGTATCCGGTGACTGAAGTTTATCGATGCCACACAGAACTGATGCAACAGTTAAGGGGGAGACTGTAAGTGCAGTTCCTGCCGGGTAACTGTCGCTTATCAGTTCTGGTCAACCAAAGCAGAAGTCCAAGTTAAAGTCAACGATACTGAAGAATTCAAGACCACATGAAGACCAAGGGAAGTTTGTTAGTGCACTTTGGGTGACAAGTGCATGCTTTCCAATTGTTAGGGTCTTTATTGTACATTCTTGAAAGTTTGTCCCTAGTTTTATCCTAGGGAAAGTTGTCCCAACTTTATCCTAGGGACATTTGTCCAAGGTTTATCCTAGGGACATTTGTCCAAGTTTTATGGCTAGGAAAAGTGTCTGAGGTTTATGCTAGGGACAAGAGTTAGGGTTTTGTGGAGATTGTTTGTCCGTGTTTTGTCCTAGTCTATATATATATGTGTTGTATAGGATTAGGGCACTCATCCATCCATCCATGGAGGCGGGCGATTCTGTGTGAAATTCTGTGCACCTAACCCTAATCATTGTGTTTTGTCTGGCGGCTGCTTTGTGTGAGTGACGTCATTCATCTTCATCAAGAATACTCAGTGTATTCTTGATTTCTCTCTCAAATCCTTGCATTCTAGTGTTTCATCTGCAGTGGTTGATCATCAGGTGGATTCCGCACACCTGTTGGTTGCTTTAGCTGAGTGAGATCTTGGATTAGGAGGCCTTACAAGAGGTAGACCCAAAAATTGATTTGGGATGAGTGGACTAGGCAAGATTTACTAGCGTTGCACCTCTCTGAGGACATGGTCCAGGATAGGAGGTCATGGAGGCATATGATTAAGGTTAAGTACTTTTAGGGGAAAATACGTTTATGTCTTACTTTTAGATTAGTGATGTAGATCTTCATTCACTTCAGGTGGACTTTGCATGTGTTTGTGATTTTGCATGGATATATCTTGTGCATCATATTATGTGTGTTCTTTCTTTTAATAGGTTACTCCTTCACCATCCCTTTTGTTATTGGTAGCTTTTTATGTAGATACCTTTAGTTTTGTGTGTTTCTCTGCTGTCTGTTTGGTGTCGAGGGTCTCTGGAAGCAACCTCTTTATCCTTGAGGATGGAGGTAAGGTGCGCCTACATCCCACCCTCCCCGCACCCTAAAAATAGCTATGCTATTTGTGGGCTTTACTGGGTATTGTTGTTGGTTGTTGTTTTGCTTCTTTCTATGACTTTATTAAACCTAAATAAATAGTAAGTTACATGACCATGCATATTGTAGAGACCTGGAGAACAATTGGCAACTGCTCAGGCGGTTTCTTATGTTCAGACCCATGATTGAGCCACACCTCAAATGCTGTCAGTTGTTCTGTGAAAAAAGGACTTGGCTGCAACAAAAAAAAACTTATCAACGACTTTGATAATCAACAGTGTTGTGCAAGTCTCATAAAAACAACTTAATTAAGCAAATCCCAAACCTGAAATTCCGCATTAGGGTCTTCGAGCAATGTTGGAAGCTGAGAAAGACAGATTTCAGCAGCCATATCCCATGCATCCCTGCAATGCACATAATCACAAGTCACAACGCCACAACTATATTAATAAAAAAATACCAACACGCCACATATGAGTGAGTATCCCCATTTTTCTTAAAAGCAAGACATTATATGTTATTATAACATAGTAAATAAATGTATGTGCCTACCACATATGATGCTGATGAGTTGGCGGCAACATTGGATAAGAAACAGGTGAACAGTTTGCAGAGCGCATAATTCTCTCAGCAAGTAAAAAGTTCCGAAACAAACTTGCAACCAACAGATCTTGCCTGAATAATCTCTGAAATAAATCTGCAAAGAAAAATAACCTGTTACAATTAAGTGCTAGTAATATAATAAAAGTTTTGTTATCAAATATCAATACCATGTGGCAGAACATTCCAGGCTATTGTGTCTGTTACTGCGGTAAAAATCCAGTTCAGCTCACCAAGCAGTGTTTTACGATCGGTTTGACGGCCAGGAATTCTGTCTATAAGTGAATAATCAAGTGACTCGTGTAGTAAGGAACGCGTGCAAAACCTGGAGAGGTAAATGAGATCAGAAGATCAATGTGCATAGTAAAATGATGTAGCGGAATGCAAGAAAATTTTTCCTGGTGTACTTTTACTGTTGCCATGTTTTAGTCGTAACTTTTTGTTCGTGAGTCATCAAAAGATGACTTTTCCCCGTTTGGGACATTAAGTGAACCTTTTGTACCATTTGAGTCATTATGCTGTCAAAGTTTTTCTCTCATTTAATGACATTTACAGTCGCTATAAAGACGCAAACAAGACAAAACTTCATCTTTAATTAGACAAACGTATCCAAAGCACAGATGGTGTTTTATGCAAAAACATATAATAATAATCATAACAACCAAAAGATAAAACATACCAAATGGATTAACAGGTCAAACAAATCAGATGTCACTTGCATTTTATGCAAAAAAAAAAATCCTAAATCAGTTTAATCAACAGAATTAGTTTATTATTAAGATTATATAACTTTGTAAGCATACCCAACCTGACCCAACTCAAATTGACATGTACCAAAAATCAACTGTTTTGACTGTTGATCCAAACTTATTTTGAACTGTTGACCAACCTGTCTGATCCACCCAATCCATCCATTTTGCTACCTCTAATTTTATTATTTTAGTTTTAACTTTCAACAAAATGATTTAAAAGAGCATTCACCATCTCAATGCAATCTTGATGGGAGTTGTAAGGCAAGAAGTAAACACATCAGCAGGAAACTCGTGACTTTGTGGTAACGTCTCATGTGCTTCACAAGCCGCCAGTAGAATACAGTCGCGTGGTGAAGTTCCGGAAGAGCTTGATGGACCCCAATCCTGAAGCTATAAATGTCGTATAGTTCAATATTTTGTTAAGGGTTTAAGAATATAAGATCACTGATACCTCGATGAAAGCATTGACTATCATCCCTGCGGCTGAACAGTCAAAAACATATATTGATGGAGTCTTCAACCACGAATCGAGGTCGCTGATAGGTAAGGGAATATACTGTGTATAACTCTACAACAAAACAAAAATATCAGTTTGGCAAAATTAATTTTAGCAGGGGCATAAAGAAAGTAAAAAAAAAAAACCTAAAATTTTATAAATTACCCTGTTAAAAAACCATATTTCACCGTTGGCAGTTGGCTTAGGTACACCATGACCATTATAATGAAATAAAACCCTTTCAGATTTTGCATATTTTCGACATGTGGTGCAGAGTTTCTTCACTTCTTCCACTGTGGGGTCTAGCTGGATTCTGTATTTGGCCTGTTTCCATGTTCCGTTCAGTTCAGAGGATGCTAGTTTAAAAATTCGTTAGTGTTGTATGGTGTAGTAAAGCGATAATCTCTCACCTTAGGTTGCCACCTTTCATACTGAAAAGTCAATGTTTTCCCGATTGTTTCAAGTGCTTTCTGTGGGGCCATAGAGAATGGATCTATCCAGCACTCCATTCTGGCACAAGGTGAAATCTTTATAACATCAGGTGGGTCCACGCTAATATTCAAACATAGAACAAGTGCAACACATCCTGTTTTCATCTGCAGTTCAAAACAAAACAAAAAAATTTGACTACACAAGTAAATAAATGAGGCACAGATACTTAATGAAACTTTACTTGTTAATAGATGGGCTGATCTAGAGAAGCTTCTTATAAGTTCCAACAAAAAGTTATGATAACACTAAAAAACTGTATGCTTTATTAGTTTATATATATTTCCAATTGCATTAAGCTTCCTACTTTGTTACTATATATACACAATGCATGCTGATACACAAGCATATAGCATTCTAAGAATTTAATCCTAGGTTGTTATTAGAAAAAATAAAATGTAAGCAAAACCTAGAGCAATGAGCTAACAATAATATAGTTTAGTTATATAAGCAAGACCAAAGTAGATCCCTGCTAATCTAATCATCAGTCCTCACTAATGTGTAGCCTATAATATTATAATAAGTTATAACCAGTCTGACACCTTAAACTCTTAAAGAACTTTTAAAACATGTAAGCATATCAAATTTCAGTCCAAAAACACTAAACGCTTAAAATAAATGCTGATCCATTATTACAATATTAACACCAACAAATTACTATCTTATTCCTCGCTCGCAACTCGGAATCTTTTTCGCAATGCTTGAAAACACTAAAATGGGCTACAAGAACCAAAAAGGCACTGCCACTTACACAGTAACACCACAAGGTCACATCTTTGTTACTTCTCCATTTTACCATTTTAGTTTTGACTTAATGTTAACATATATTTAAATCCCAAGATGTTTTGTGAATCACCAATAGCGCCTGGTGGCAGCGAGGCGCACCAATAAGATGTTTTGTGAATCACCTAGGCGCCCGGGCGCACCAATAGCGCCTGGTGGCAGCCTAGGCGCAAAAATGGGTTTTTTTGAAAAAAGCGGCCTGAGGCGCAAAAAAGGCGCACAAAACGGCCTGAGGCGCAGCAGAAAAAAATTAAAAAAAAACGAAAAACTGAACTGAGTACGACGAATAAAAACTGCCTCACGCGGGCCCGGGCTTTTCGGAGCTGCATTCGTGTCCGCAGGTGCGGGCACACATGAGTTCAACCAAATTCCAGCTCAGAAACTCATTTTTGCACCCCCCCCCCCCCTTGCGCGCGGGTAGGACTTGTGGTAAAACATGTCATAAAGCTACAATAGAGTAGTAAAGACTTTACCTTATAAACAACCACTCACTTTGTCCCCACACCGATGTGGGACAAAGTATTTACCACCTTTTGAGACTTTTATTCACACACCCAAAACTTACAACATATAAATCCTAAACTTTTGCTACTAACTATTAGCTCCATGATCTTAAATGGCATGTATAATAGTTTTTTTAATTATATATGTGGAATCTTATTTATTTTCAAAGCATAACATATTTTTTATATTTTTTTCTCTATGTGCGCTTTTCTTAAAAAAGCCCACGCTTTTTTTGCGCCTTGCGCCTAGGCTCCGGGCGAGGCCGATGCGCCTCGCCTGCGCCTTCGTCTTTGACAACATAGTTTGTGATAACCATTACGTCTACAATTAACATCTATCCCATTAATCAACATGATATCATGTGCATAAAGACTATATTATGGGACATCACCCCACGTGTCCATCATGCACCTATCCTTAACCAAAGCAAAAAAAACGATGCAACAATCATCCAACTAACTCCCTCCCAGTGTAACGAACAATAATACCAAAATAACTAATCTTGCTATCACATAATCACGCACTCATAACTCATTGCAGGTATCAAAAGAATAAGATGTCTGCTATTGACACGGTGTATTGAAACATATCAGTCTTAGCCCCAAGAATCATCATCATTAAGACAGCAGCACTATGAAATACTCGCAAGGTGTAGCGTTACAAAAACAGAACCTCACACAAATCTCTAAAACAGACAACTTTATGATCATGTGAGTCCTAGCTAACAAAATGATAGCACTTTTGCCTAATATCCAACATTAATAGCATATATGTGACAAATAAACATGATTCCAGGTCACCCTACCCATCCAATCAGCATTTAACCATTAAGTTGTAAGCTAACAGATTAGATTTAATACAAATAAGCTGCAAGCATCAACTCCAAAACATACAAAATGGAAAAAAAACAACAAATTACCCGGTCCTTAGGCCGCCATTTCGAGACCAAACCGCTATCCACAGGACCAGAAGGAGCACCAGCCTCAAACGCCTCATGTCTAAGCTCAGTCAACACAACATTCTGCGGCAAATACGCCATACTAGTAGCTGGTATCCCACTAACAACCACATTTCCATAACCACTACTACTAGCAACAGTCTCAGAATCCTCCCTATCCACATTCCTATCATTCTCCCTACTCTGCACTCCACTATCAACCCTATGATTATTATTACTATCCCTATTATCATGCACTACAACATCCTGAACAACAACAACAGTTGAATTCGTTGAATTTGTTGAATTCACATCCAACCGGTGCGAATTCGAGTACCGATCCAGATGATTAGAAACCGAAAACCTAGACTCCATTAAATCTCCCAATGCCATTTAAATTGAAACGGAAGAAGCCCTAGGCAGGACCTATTCAAAACCTAATTTGAAACCTGTTCGAAATTGATGAGTGAGTGAATAATAATAATCGCTAATCAACGAAGCCGCTAAACCAGCGGCGCATGGAGATTCTTCGGAGAATAGAGAGCGGGTTATCCAGCTTCGTTCAGAACCCTAGGGTTGTGGATGATTGGATGAGAAGCTATGGTGGATTTTGAAACCCTAAGTTGCAGATGCAGATGAAGACGAAGAAGATGAAGGTGAAACCCTAGAGAAGAAGGAAGCAGGGGATTGATGATGGAGGCGCATGTACAGTAGTGCGGCTGTCAACAGAGGAGAGAGAGAGAGAGAGAGAGAGAGAGAGAGAGGATTTTATGGGTTTAAATTATTTGATAAAAAGTTTTATAGGAAATACAACCAAACAAACTCTATAGTTTTAGTTAGGGTGCTACTTTCTACACCCCCTATCTACTTTTTTCACCCCCCTCTTTTCACATACTTACAGGTGGGGCCTGCGTGGGACCGGCAGTTTTCCTCTCAAAGGGGGGTGTAATCAGGAAAAGGGGGGTGCGTATAGAATGAGCCTTTAGTTATTTGCTAGTGTTGTGTAGCGATGGCAATCAAACCCGAACCCGTTGGGTAAATCTGAAACCCGACACATTTGGGACGGGTTTGGGGTCGGTTAATCGGGTTTGGGAATAGTTTTTATTTTTTTCGCAGGTTTGGGACGGGTTTGGGATTTAGTGATATACCCGTTTATCCGACCCAATTACCCGATAAAGTGTACCCGTTTACCCGATTGTACACCCAATATAATTTCTTTTATATTATTAAATATGTATATATATGATACATCCATTTTTTACACATATAGGTATTCTATTCCGTATACATTGTAGTTATTTTATATATATTTTTATAAAGACAATACAAAATGTAACCGGTTAGTAGTTACCCGATAGATACCCAATGGGGTTTGAGATGAGTATACCCAACGAGTAATCCTTTTAAATTAACGGGTTTACCCGAAACCCGCCGGTATACCGAGACCCGATGGGTATTTACCCGCTAGAAACCCGACGGGTTTTGGGACGGGTTTGGGACAAGCTTATCTAACCGGGTTTGGGTTTGGGATTACCTAGACCCATCCCAAACCCGACCCATTGTCATCCCTAGTGTAGTGTGTGAATTGTGTCAGGTTAGCGAGGTGTAGGGCTGTACAAAAGGTGCTTCGGAACTTGCTCGCATTTAGTTCGAAAAAAGTTCGGTTGATATGGCTTGGTTTGAAAGTGAGCCTAGCTCGGCTCGGCTCGTGACGAGCCAAATTGGCTCGGTTTGGCTCGCTTGGCAGCTCGACTCGGCTTAGCTCGAATTATTTTACTTATAATATATTTTATTTTTAGAGGAGGAGTTGGGTAGAAAGTGGGTTTTTCCTATAAAGTCTAGGAAGTAATAAGAATGTGACACATGACATGGAGGGATTTTAATTAAAAGGGCACTTGTGTAATTTGACATTTTATTTTATTTTTGGAATTTTATCTCTCATTAACTAACAATGCCTAAAATTATAGAAACTGTTTCTCCAAGATTTTCTGAATGTCGCAACCTTCTCCTTCTTCGTCTTCGTCATCATCAAACACTTCTCCATCTCCACCATCTCCGAGTTCATCATCACCATCTGAACGCGATCCGAAACGCGTCTCGTTCATCATTAATTAACCTCCATAATTCAGTCACCACCCATAACCATCACCATCAACTTCAATCCGATAATCGCCTCCGACAATCACGTCCGACAAGTTCCAGCACCTGTTCTCCGTCATCCGATTCAAATACTGTTCATATCATCTATGTTTTCTTGACGATGTGTTTTAACAGCAAGCAGATTAATACAGTTGTGTTTTAGCATTCATGTTTGTAATGCTGGAGGATTTCTTGACGCTGTGTTTTACCATTCATGCTGGTAATGCTGGAGGAATTCTTGACATTGTGTTTTAACAGTAAGCAGATTAATACAGTTGTGTTTTAGCATTCATGTTGGTAATGCTGGAGGATTTGTTGACGCTGTGTTTTACCATCCATGCTGGTAATGCTGGAGGATTTCTTGACATTGTGTTTTAACAGCAAGCAGATTAATACAGTTGTGTTTTAGCATTCATGTTTGTAATGCTGGATGATTTCTTGACGCTGTGTTTTACCATCCATGCTGGTAATGCTGGAGGATTTCTTGACATTGTGTTTTAACAGCAGGTAGTTTGATACAGTTGTGTTTTAGCATTCATGTTTGTAATGCTGGAGGATTTATTGACGCTGTGTTTTACCATCATGCTGGTAATGCTGGATGATTTCTTGACATTGTGTTTTAACAGAAAGCAGTTTGATGTCGTTGTGTTTTAGCTTCATGCTGGTAATGATGGAGGATTTCTTGACGTGTTTTACCATTCATACTGGTAATGCTGGAGGATTTCTTAACATTGTGTTTTAACAGCAAGCAGTTTGATACAGTTGTGTTTAGCATTCATGCTGGTAATGCTGGAGGATTTCTTGACGTTGTGTTTTACCATTCATGTTGCTACGATGTGTTTTCTTGATTTTGTGTTTCTTCATGAAGGATATAAGGAAGAGAGAGAGACGAGAGAAAGGGAGAGAGAGAGAGAGAATCGCAAGAAATGTGGGGTGGTTTATGGAATGACAGTTATTTCCATATTTAAAACAAGCTAAATGACATATCTACCCCTGATTAATTAAATAATCCTATTTTTAAGACACACATATTACCAAAATGCCACCAAGATGATCTCAACCATTAAACACACCCATTGGATGGCCCGGATCGCTTCCTAGACTTTCTAGGAAAAACACACTTTCCGCAGGATCCCCACATATAATATATTACAAAAAACGTGATTATTATTTACATGTATTTAGGCTTATAGTTTGATATCTATGACATATTTAAAGGTTGATTGTTGTGCTAATGAACAAATATTGTATTTACTTGAAATATAAAACTTATTTTGCGTTGTTGAACGTGATTTTGGCTTGTAATGTATTAGGTTGAACTTATTTTGAATATGTTCTTTTGAAATATTGAATAATATTTTAGAATACTGAATTTTAAGAGTTATGAATTAATTTTTATTTTTAAAATCGAGCCGAACCGAGCCAGCTCAGTTTAAAACCAAGCCGAGCCCGAGTTTTTTTCAGCTCGGTTTCAAATCCGAGCCAGCTCGGTTTATAATCGAGCCGAGCCCGAGCTTGCCCTAGCTCGGCTCGGCTCATGAACAGCCCTAGCAAGTTGTTTTATTGGTGTTAACATTATCAACCTTAATTTTTGTATGGTGAAAATTGTGTAACTCAAACATAACTTGTTTACTTTGTTTATCGAAATGTGCTGAACGGTTTATGAGTAGTTATCAAGGAAGGGGCAAAGTGGACGATTCCTGGAGACTAGAACTTTTAAAAACAAACTTATAATCAAAGTAGTTTGGGCCTCTGTTGTGGCAAATCATAATTTGATGTAGTTTAGGCTCAATAGTGCTTAATTAAATTTTGATACAAAAATAATGTTACCGTCCACTAAGTAATGAGAAATAGAATCAGTTTAAGCCCAATGTTGTAGTGAATCAAATTGAGATCACCAATTGACGATAGCCGGTAAATGAATAATATCAACTACTAGACCAAACTAAACTTATTAATGTTTTCAATTAAATCCAAAAAGGCAAAATACCAAATTAAACAATACCAATATTCAAAGTCCTAACCCAACTAAGATGGTGTTTGATATTGCTTATTTAATTTCAAATATTTTTTAAAAGCGTTTATTGACTTATGACTTTTGTAAACAAAGTTTTTAAAAAAGTGTTTGGATTAGCTTTTTGCGGTGTTAAACATCAATAAGCTATAAGCTTTTTTTAAAGTGTTTGGCTTAGATTATTTATGTAAAATGACCAAAAAAGACATTCTTATATATTTAAAACCATTTACTACTTTTACCCAATGCCTGAACTAGTAGGTTGGTCTACGCGACTCGACGGGTGTCACTAATGCTCTTTTGGAGAGCACAATATAACCCGACATGCTTTAACATTGATTATATTATTATTATTTAAATATTTAGTAATTATGTACTTAAGTATTTAAATAAGATATTACTTAATTGAAATAGTATTTAGTTTTAAAAATATTAATAGTAAATATAGCTCTTTTGGAGAGCATAATCTAACTCAGCTTACCTTAAACACTGATTTTATTTGGGTATTATTATTGTTGTTGTTATGTAAATATACAGTAATTATGTACTTAAGTATTTAAATAAGATAAATCTTAACACTTAATTTAAATAGTACAAACAACAACAACAACCTTCCCCAGTTTATCCCACCTATAGCTAAGAAGCTATTGGTAGGTGTCACGGCCCCCGACCCGTTTTGCCTGGTTCAGAAGCCGCGGGACAGAAAACTGTGGTATTTGTATTTAATTGGCAGCGGAAATTTTAACAGGATCGTTTAAACTGAAAACACCGAATTATTTTATTATAAGTTTCGGGACAAACCCCGTATTTTACAATAAAGGAATTTCACTGGGAAATCCCTTGATTACAGAAAACATGTTTATTTATTTACTGAGCCACTTCATTCAAGCTGGAGTGCTACGCGACACTTTTCCTTGTTCACAGTAAATCACCTGAAACATGTTTTAAAAAGGTTTGATCAGCGAAAAATACTGGCGAGTGCATTCAATTTATACAAAAAACACATTGTTACAATTTACAGTATTAAGAGCGATTACAATTGCCTCTATCTTGTAATTAACTGACCCAGTTGTCACTCGACCGGATCTGTGACTGTGGTCATATCACTATTGGGTCCGTTCACCCAAAAGTGACGTATCACTATTTAGATCCATTCACCTAAAAGTGATGCTAAATAAGTATTGTATACAAAACCCCACGTACTGTCAGTAATTTAAGATAATAAAGACCTATTCCCTGTAATTATAACTGGAAAACATTTAGGGTTTTGTAAAGCAATTTGATAAAAATAGAATGACTCACATGCAAGTTTAAACGGTCAGAGCCTGCCTACTGATTAAGCTGGAAAACCTAGTTAAATATACAATGCAAACGAAACTATGTTAGTAACTTAATTCAACATTTATGATAATTCACGAGATCGAAACCCTCACGAAGAATGACAAAGTATAGCCCAATGTAGGCAGCACTTAAACATCCATCGGATCGGTTTTAATCGATCGGACATTGTATTGTAGCAGTGATCGAGTTATTACCCCGTTATCGTAGCAGCGTTTCGACACTTTGGACGTGTATTTAGAGCAGAATATGGTAATTTGAAAGAAAATTTTCGAGCACAGAAGACTGCCCATGCAACACTCAATATATAGATGAAAAACAGCTTTCTCGCGGCCCGCGACGGCCTGAAGGTGATCCTTCGCGGCCCGCCAGAACCACCCTAGCTACGGCTAGGGCTACCGTGTCACACCCTAGCTTTGCCACGTGGATGACGCGTGTCCCCCATGCTTATCCGGAGATCCCCAGGTCTGTCGCGCCCAGCGAAGACCCTTCTTAACTCTGTTACGCCCCGCGACCGAGTATAAAAATTAGTTTTTCTTGATTTTTCATGAAAAGTAAGGTTTTATTGGTTCGGGTTTGCACTTACGGAACGTTTTAGGACATTTTTGTGAGAGTCTTTACATCCTCTCCACCTTGTTTAAAATCTCGTCCTCGAGATTTATTGGAACAAGTAAGGATACTTTCTTTTCATCTCCGATTTTAGTTCCCATGTATACTCATAAACTCTTTTCGAATCCCATTTTACCTTAACCAGCACCAATCTCTTGTGTTTGAGGTGCTTGACCTTTCTGTCTTCTATTTGGAGAGGTTTCTCAACAAATTTTAATTTTTCGTTTACCTCTATATCTTGGAGAGGTACTACCAGGGATTCATCAGATAAGCATTTCTTCAGGTTGCATACATGAAATACATCATGTATACTGGCTAACTCTTCTGGTAGTTGTAATTGGTAGGCAACTAGTCCTATTCGTTGGATGATTTTGAATGGTCCCTGATGTGCACAAAATGCAACATATAAATTACATCAATTGTGGCAAAAAACTAACCCTTTTTAGTACTAATGTTGGAAAAAGTGTGTTTTTTGTCTTCCTTTTGTATTTTCAGGATTAAATGAGCTCAAATGAACAAAAGAAGCAAAAAGGCAGCTAAATCTAACATAAATACAAGAAAAGGAACAAACGTGGCATGCCCGACCTCCCCGACAGCATCTTCCCAAGCAAAACAAGAGAACAGAAGGCTGAACACGCCCCTTGCTCAATGAGCACGGGGGCGTGCCCAAGTGATTGCAGAAAAGACAAAGCTGTAGAAGCTTCTATCACCCACCACGGGGGCGTGCCCAGCGGACACGGGGCCGTGGTCAACTCTAAGATTCGCAGAATCTAGGGAAATCTTGATAGTACAGATATGCTTCTGCACACGGGGGCGTGCCCAGCGAACACGGGGGCGTGGTCAACTAATGCAGACAAACTGCAATTAATGAAGAAAGAGAAGGAAGGTGGACACGGGGCCGTGCCCGAGTCTCTGTTCAGCCTATAAATAGGGGTGTTTGGCTCATTTGCAAACCATCCCTTAGCACATCATCTCTCTCACACTTCACCCACCACCCACCACCATCACAACACCATCATCCACCACCATCATCCATCGTCCATCGTAGAGTGTGTGAGTCGTCTCGGGATCCAAGATTGATCGTAAGAGTTCTTGACAATCAAATGCCATGTTTGCCTAAGTCTCTTACATCACTTGGTGAAGACAAGTGTCTAGTGTAATACTTTTTATTTTTAATCTTTTCACACTTTTTATTTGGTTATGTATTAATGACTTTAATAACTAGTTTCTTATGTTGAAGGTGATTCTTCCTTATCGTTTGTCCGTGGTGTCTTGGCATTATTTTACTGTCTATATAAAATAAAAGATTTTCACCATTCATATCTCAACGGTCTATATGGAGATATGTTGGCTACCTGGTCGGGGGTTAAGGGAACGGTTTGGTAAGAGTCTTGCCTTGTTCAGTGTATAGATCCTGCAAGGACCTGGGTCAAATTTAGTAGGACCTCCTTTAATACCCACCGGTATTGGATGGCGGGGGTCCAAACTCTTTGATCCCCTCATATGTAAGCTACTATTAATACTTTAACCCGGCTACTTACGACTGTATCCCTGCTGACTCAGACTAGTTAGCCGAGGGTAACGTCACCTTCAAAAGAGGGGCCTACCATAATATGCATTAATAACTTAATTAATTATCTTTCAATAATCCGACCCTTTAGGATTGTATCCTTCCTGACTCAAACTACTGGGTTGAGGGTAACGTCACCTTCAAAAGAGGGGCCTACTACAATAACTAAGATAATCTCTTAAAAAATGCAAAGTGCGGAAATAATCAAAGGTTACACTAAACACGAGTCGGATCCAAGTGATTCATCTTGTCTATCTGTTTTTATTTTTATTTTATTTTTCAGCATTTTAGTTTGTTTTTATTTTTCTAGTTTAAAAACCTTTTTCTAACTTTTGATTTGATTAGACGTTGAGGATAAACCGGTACTAAAAGCTCTTGTGTCCTTGGACGACCTCGGTATCTTGCCAACACTATACTACGCTCACGATGGGTGCACTTGCCCGTATGTGTGTTTGGTGTTAGTAAAATATCGTGTTTTATAAATTTAAAACTTGGCTAACGTGTGAAAACGGGTTAAAATATACTTAAATATATATCACACCACACGCGCATCAAGTTTTTGGCGCCGTTGCCGGGGACACAAGGATTTTAAGAAAGTTAGGAATCAACGGCCTAATCGTTTTTTTTTTCTAATTTTTCTGTGTTTTTTTTTAGGATTTTCTTAGTTTTTCAGCTTCTGCAGAACTCAGCACGGGCCGTGCCCGCTGAACACGCCACGTGCCCAATCTTTGGAACTGGCAATCCTGTTTTAAGTCAGACAGTAAGCTAAACATGGGGCCGTGCCCACTCAACACGCCCCGTGTCCAAGATTCAGTTACTGAAAACAGAACCGTAAGATCCCGATGGTTGGTAACTTCTGACACAAACATGAGTGATACTGATATTTTTTACTTTCGGCACTCTTATGGTACGTGGTGTCAAATATGTGGTGGTTCCCATAAAGAACTAGAATGTTATTTTCTAAATTATAAGCCCCACTATGTAGACCCATTGTTTTCCTGTAGCCTTAAGAGGGGCGAAAGTAAAAATAATCCCTATCTCTCCCTCGAATGCTCTCAACCGGATCTTCTAGGAGAAATGTTTCTTGATGAGCTATTTCAAATGGAATATCTAATTCTTAATTGGTTAAAAGAAATTAGGATGGATTTCCATAATTTATCTCAAGACGATAACCAAGAAGAATTGTTGGGATCGCATTCAAATAAAAACAACTTCGTTGTTCCCAATGATACCTCTAACTCTAGCGAGGACTTGAGCGATAGACGTCCCTGTGTCGATTGTGCCGTGAAGGACTCCCCATCGACTTCGTTCGATGCATATATAGACCTGAGCGATTCGGCATACACCTTCTTTAACGAGAGCCCGAGAAAGGGTTGGACTTGTCCACTTACATTTAGCATAGGAATCACCCTCACCGACAACCTCTTGCGTTCTCGTCTTAATCTAGGTCAATTAAGATATCTTAGGCACTTTGGGGTTGTTCCATCCAGTAAGGAACCGCCCGATCCGGATGAATTCCTTAGGAATAGAAGAAACTCCATAAAACAGCCTCTAGACACGGGGCCGTGTCCAGGTCAGCACGCCCCCGTGTTCACCCAAAGATTCTCGTCTGATTTCGTGTCAGAATACGGACAAAGTGTGTCAGGATTTCATCTGCACACGGGGCCGTGTCCAGCCGACACGGGGCCGTGTGCAGCGTGCTGTCATTTTCTATAAATACAGCAAGATTCCTTCACATATGGACCACTCCAAAGACAAAGATCTGGTGGATCTTCCCACATACCATCCTAGGTATATTCTAAAGAAGGTTCCCAACAACCATCTTGTCTTTTCCACTTTTATCCATTACCTTCTTCTTCAATTTCTCTTAACACCTCCATTAGAGCTTGAAATCTCCATAATTCCAAGCCTTATTGAGATGTTTGTTAGATTTTTATTCAAGGAGTCTTGTTAAAAATAAGTTCTACAACAATGTTTTAAGTTGTTTCTGCTTAAAAACGTTTTAAAAATCACGAAAATAAATTAAAACACCAAGATTCCTTGTTCCAAAAATCTACAGATATCAGAACACGGGGCCGTGCTCATTGAGTACAGGGCCGTGTCCGAGGTACTGTTTACATAAAATTGAGCTCTTTTCGGTATGTTTTCTCAGAATGGCGAGCAGAACTAGCGGAACATCTTCATCGCACTCTAGGAACAACCAATAAGGAAGAAGGTCATCAACGGTTGAAGATTCTCTTGTAAACTATGTTTACGCTTTAAGAGAAGCCATTGATGAGATGACGGGAGTGGAAGAAGTATTGGTCGACCGTATCAATCATTTGACGGTGGGACTAGAGGGATGTCTTCGAGAGGTCAACCTTTTGCACCAAAGGTTGAACATTCTCGCTTCTCCTCCTTTGGTTCCAATCATTACCCAAAGGGCATGGAATGTGGAGTCATCATACCGGCCGAATGGTACGCCATACATCCGGAGCTCCCTCGGGACGTACTACAAGGGGTTCCTGTTGGTGTCACTCCTCCTCCACAAGATGTTGAAGAAAACGACCCCGCCTTCTTTCTCCCAAGGGAAATAGAAGAGTGGCTTTAATAAACATCTATGGAATACCCCTTGGTCCAAAGTTCTACAAATCTTATACACCGGAAAATTATTTCCGGAAATTTTGATAAAAGTAGAACTCCTTAGGATGATTTTATGTACCATTTGACCCATCTATCTTAGGACATTTAGCTTTTTATTTTTTGCCTCTTCTTTAAATTTTCTAGGATCTTATGTAATGTGCTAGTTTTAATGAATGATGGTTTTAATTTGGTGTTTGGATGATGTTGTAATGGATAAAACACACTCGGGATGGTGAAGGATAACAAGGGAAACTTGAACCAGCACCCCATGCACGAAAACAGGGCCACCCGACAAATTTTTCTTCATTACAGCAAGTTCAGCACGGGCCGTGCTCGCCCAACACGTCCCCGTGCTGCACAATCTACAGGAAATGCCCAGTTCAGGTAACTGGACACGGGGCGTGCTCATTGAACACGCCCCCATGCCCAGGCTTCTGTTTCTTTTTACAAACTTTTGTTACTGGCGATCTGAACACGGGGCCGTGTCCAGACGCCCAGTAACATAAAATTTTGCTTTTTCACACCTTTTTACACATTCAATCAACCTAAAAACTTATTTTTGGGACACATTGAGGACAATGTGTAATTTAAGTGTGTGGGGGGGGGGATGCTAAAACCTTGAATCTTGCAAATCCTAAATACAAGCCTTACACAAAACTCTATTGGAACCGCTAATCACCCCAAAATTTTTTCAAAAATTTTTCATTTTCTTTACTTGTCTAGGTTTAATTTGGGAATTTCAAGTTCTAAAAAAGTTATATTTTTACAAATTTACGACCGATAGCGTCGTGATAAAAAGAACCAACATAAGAAAATTATGAAACGGCATGAAAAACCTAGTTAAAATTTGATTATATATACTTGATCACGTAAAAACCCATTCCCACAAAAAGTGAGTTTTGAGCCTTCATTGAGCATACAAATACATATCTTTAAACTAAATGCTCATTTTTCGTTTCTTATGTGAATAGCCGCTTGGTTCTTACGACTCTAGAACTTGCCACGACGATACATTCCCGGTCCTTACCAACTTAAACCCGAGTAAGTAAATGATGGAGGCATTAGGACTAACCCTTTTTATTTCTACACCATTATTTTTCTTTTTTTTACCACCTACCCAAAATCCCTCTAGTTAACCCCTTTGAGCCTAAACCTTTTCATTTCATAACCCAAAACAAACACCCTTTCACCCACCAAAACCTTTTTATTTTTAACCCTTTTGTTTTAGTAACAAGCTCGGTTTTTCTTATGACTTTAAAAAAAATGATGATGATGATGATGATGAAGCAAAAGAGAAATAAACAAACAAGTTTATCAAAAATAACTTTGTTTGAATAATGGCTTCATCAAAATAAAAATTTCAAAAATAAAAAGTCTTACGAAAACAGACGCTTTTTACGCCTTTCGCCCTTTTACTAACCACTAACCCAACCACCTACCTTTAACCCAAGCCTAACCCTTCACCCAAAAGTCCTCTTGATATTTACAAAGGTATATAGTTAAAAAGGATGAGGATTGATTGCTTGGCAAGCTTATGGTAGGAGTAAGTTCCATGCCGCTCTCGAGTGATCCACTAAAATACATCTTCGGCAAATTTTAAAAAGGCATGTTATGCCCTAATAAGTAATTTATCTTATGGAATGTTTTCAATAAATCATAACGAATAGGATTGTGAATAAATAAAAATAAAACTAAATAAAGAATCTTGGAAATCCCGACACTCTATGACAAGCCCAAAAACCTTCTCTTCTACCCATTCCATTTGGGAGTGTAAAGCCACAAAATAAAGAGTTTTGCTTGAGGACAAGCAAAGATTCAAGTGTGGGGGTATTTGGTTATGTATTAATGACTTTAATAACTAGTTTCTTATGTTGAAGGTGATTTTTCCTTATCGTTTGTCCGTGGTGTTTTGGCATTATTTTACTGTCTATATAAAATAAAAGATTTTCACCATTCATATCTCCACGGTCTATATGGGGATATGTTGGCTACCTGGTCGGGGGTTAAGGGAACGGTTTGGTAAGAGTCTTGCCTTGTTCAGTGTATAGATCCTGCAAGGACCTGGGTCAAATTTAGTAGGACCTCCTTTAATACCCACCGGTATTGGATGGCGGGGGTCCAAACTCTTTGATCCCCTCATATGTAAGCTACTATTAATACTTTAACCCGGCTACTTAGGACTATATCCCTGCTGACTCAGACTACTTAGCCGAGGGTAACGTCACCTTCAAAAGAGGGGCCTACCATAATACGCATTAATAACTTAATTAATTATCTTTCAATAATCCGACCCTTTAGGATTGTATCATTGCTGACTCAAACTACTGGGTTGAGGGTAACGTCACCTTCAAAAGAGGGTCCTACTACAATAACTAAGATAATCTCTTAAAAAATGCAAAAGTGCGGAAATAATCAAAGGTTACACTAAACACGAGTCGGATCCAAGTGATTCATCTTGTCTATCTGTTTTTATTTTTATTTTATTTTTCAGCATTTTAGTTAGTTTTTATTTTTCTAGTTTAAAAACCTTTTTCTAACTTTTGATTTGATTAGACGTTGAGGATAAACCGGTACTAAAAGCTCTTGTGTCCTTGGACGACCTCGGTATCTTGCCAACACTATACTACGCTCACGATGGGTGCACTTGCCCATATGTGTGTTTGGTGTTAGTAAAATATCGTGTTTTATAAATTTAAAACTTGGCTAACGTGTAAAAAGGGGTTAAAATATACTTAAATATATATCACACCACACGCGCATCAGTCCCACATATCTTGGACTTAACTTTCCTTTCTTACCGAATCAGACTACTCCCTTCCAAGGAGAAACTTTTAGTATCACCAACTTGAAATTCTAACGGCTTACGACGATTATCGGCATAACTCTTTTGGTGATCTCGAGCCGTCTTTAGCCTTTCCTTGATTTGAGTTATCTTGTCAGTAGTTTCTTGTATAATTTCGGGACCTGATAATTGACTTTCTCCTATTTCTGCCCAACACACTGGAGTTTGGCACTTTCGTCCATAAAGTGCTTCGAATGGGGCTGCATTGATGCTCGTGTGACAACTGTTGTTATAGGAGAATTCTTTTAATGGCAAGTGGTCGTCCTAATTTCCACCGAAATCGATGACACATGTTCTTAACATGTCTTCTAGAGTTTGGATCGTCCTTTCACTTTGTCCATTTGTCTGGGGATGGTATGTTGTACTTATATTCAATCGTGTCCCCATGGCTTGTTGGAAACTTGTCCAAAAGTGTGAAGTGAAACAACTATCCCTATCTGATACAACGGAGAGTGGAACTCCATGTAGTGACACTACCTCGTCTACGTATAGCTTAGCTAGTCTTTCCATGCTAAAGGTTTCCTTTATTGGTAGGAAATGAGCTAATTTGGTTAATTGATCTACAATCACACAGATTGCATTGTTACCTTTCCTGGTTTTGGGTAGCTTAGTAACAAAGTCCATTGTTATTAATTCCCATTTCTATACAAGCATTTCTAACTGTTGAAGTAAACCTGAAGGTTTCTGGTGTTCTGCCTTAACTTGTGAACAGGTTAAACACTTAGAAACGTAACTAGCTATGTCCTTTTTCATCCCTATCCACCAAAAGTTATTCCTCAAATCTTGATACATCTTGTTATTACCAGGATGCATCGGATACCTAGATTTATGGGCTTCCTCTAATATCTTATCCCGGAGGTTTCCCTGTCTAGGTACCCAAATTCTTTTCGTATGGAATCTCCAAATTCCATCAGTTCCTTGCTCTAATTCTTTATCCTTCCTTTCATTCCTTCAGCATCATCCTTGATTGCTGTTTCCTGTACACTTTTCAGTTGTTCTATTAAATCTAACTGCAGATTTAATCTAAGAGCATGAACTCGTCTTTGTTTCTCATGGTACTTACGACTTAAGGCATCTGCTACTACATTTGCTTTTCCTTCATGATATTGAATATCACAATCATAATCACTTAGGATTTCCATCCATCTTCTTTGCCTTATGTTCAATTCTTTTTGCCAAAAAATATATCTTAAGCTCTTATGATCTGTAAAGACAGTAAACTTACTACCATACAGATAATGTCTCCAAATCTTAAGGGCAAAAATTATTGCTCCTAACTCTAAGTCATGAGTTATGTAATTTTCCTCGTGCTTTTTCAATTGCCTTGATGCATATGCAATCACCTTCTTACGTTGCATTAGAACACATCCTAATCCTAGCTTGAAAGCATCACAGTAAATTACAAAATCTTCTGTTCCTTCTGGTAAGGCAAGAATTGGGGCATTTGTTAATCTCTGCTTTAGAATTCTAAAGGCTTCTTCCTGCTTAGGTCTCCATTCAAACTTAACAGTTTTACAGGTTAACTTAGTTAATGGAACGACTATCTTGGAAAATTCTTGGATAAAACGCCTATAATATCCAGCTAATCCTAGAAAACTTCTGACTTCTGTAGCTGATTTTGGAACTTTCCAATTTGTGATGGCTTCTATCTTGGAAGGATCTACGTGAATGCCTTCATGATTCACCATGTGTCCTAAAAATTGCACTTCTTGTAGCCAAAATTCACACTTAGAAAATTTGGCGTAAAGCTTTTCTTTTCTTAACAGGGTTAAGAGTGCATGTAGGTGCTCACAGTGTTCGTCTTTGCTTTTGGAATAAATAAGTATATCGTCGATGAAGACAATTACAAATTTATCCAAGTACGACTTACAGATCCTATTCATCATATGCATGAATAGTGCAGGAGCATTCGTTAATCCAAATGGCATGACTGTAAACTCGTAATGCCCATACCTAGTCTTGAAAGCAGTTTTAGGTATGTCTTCTTCCTGTACCTTCAGTTGATGGTATCCGGAGCACAAATCTATCTTAGAGAAGTACCTAGCTCCCTGAAGTTGATAAAAAAGATCATCAATCCTAGGTAATGGGTATCGATTCTTAATGGTAACCTTATTCAATTCTCTATAATCGATACACATTCGCATCGAACCATCCTTTTTTTTTCTTTCACAAACAACACCGGTGCTCCCCAAGGGGATGAACTGAGTTGTATGAATCCTTTCCCTAATAATTCATCTAACTGTTTTTTCAGTTCTAACATTTCGGTTGGTGCTAAACGATAAGGTGCCTTAGCTATCGGAGCAGTTCCAGGTATTAGATGAATTCTAAACTCTACTTCCCTGTCTGGTGGTAATCTCGGTAGATCTTCTGGGAATACATCGGGGTATTCTGATACTACTGGAATTTCTTGAAGCTCCTTGTCTTTAGTGTTAATGATTACTGAAATCATATACACTATGCCTTGTTTTTGGTTGTAATTAGCAACTTTCATTACCGAAATGAACTTCATTGGTTTGCGTGGTTTATCTCCTATAATCAGAATTATTTTTCCAGTTGGCGTATGAATTTCTAAGGAATTCTGATCACATAGGATTCGAGCATGGTTGGCTACTAACCAATCCATTCCTAATACGACATCGAATCCTGCTAAATTCATATGTAGAAGATTTCCTGAAAACTTTTGTCCTGATAATTCTATTTTTTCCTTCTTGAAGTACCTTATTGTAGGATCGGTTTTGACACCGTACGATTGCGTAACGAACGTTCAACGTGCGGAATCCGTGAACGTGTGTGATCGAACACACAAGAACGTACTAGTAACGTGATTCTATTGAATAAGATGACGTGTACAAAGCCAAGAATCACATGAGAGAACTTTCTCTCTCTAGACTTTCTCTCTCTAAGATTAGATCTCCTAAACCTCCAAATGAGCAAAAGTCTTAATTCTAAAGTCTAAGACATCTATTTATAGGCACAAGGATTATAAGGATTTCTCCTTATTTACAAGTTTGCCCCCTTACCCTTTTTAACTAGATATTATAATAAAATGCTAGAATTCTTCTGTTTCTGCTACGGACTAGATTGACGGAGGCGATAGACACATAATGCACTAACAGACTCCCCCTTGGATATTGTCGTAGTCAATCTCGTAGCGTCTTGTCTTTTCTCTTTCACGAACAGAATCCCCGTGGATCTGTTTTTAGCTTCCGTTGCTCCCCCTCTCGGTAGTCTCCTTCTTCAGGCTCCCCCTTTCGTCAAGCTTCCGTGCTTTTAGGATCGACGCCTGGCTTTCCGTATACAAGCTCCTCCAAAATAGTTATCTGGCTCTTTGAATCCACGCTTCCTCTTACGTTGAGCTCGTCTTTAGACTCCCCCTTAGACTCAGCTGTCGGGATCGTAGTCTGGCTTTCACAGGTTCACAAGTTCAGGATCAATTCCTGGCTCTATTCTGCATATGCTCAGGATTTGAAACCTGGTTAACCTGCACATGCTCTACCTGTCACACCCAACCTGTCACACCCCTGATTTCACGAGTCACCGGTGGGCCCGGTGGGGAGTATCGTGACGTAGTTGATCTCATCATAGTCAAATAACACAATATATAAATGCACAGTGGAAGCAAGAGATAAATATATTACAATCCGATTCAAAGTAATATCAAATATTACAATGGAATGTAAGATGGATCCACAGGCAGATCTTAAACAGAAAGATAATATCGTTCAACAGATTTTAACATCTAAAGCTTACGAGACTTGATTATTGATGCTTGGAGTAGCCAGCCTATTACGTATAGTACCTGCATTTAGCCTTTTGGAAAATACGTCAGTTTACACTGGTAAATACAATTAACTGACTCATTTTGAAAATGGTTTAAGAAAATTGATTTGGATGAACGTGGCACAAAAATATCTTTTATAATTTGATTAAAATGCACAGAGGCAAAATTAATCTTTTATACTTGGGACAATTATTTAAATATATAATCTCATAAAAGAATTACATGTTCCTTATGCGTTCAGTAGCCCAGAGCGTGCCGGGTTAAAGATCAATAGACACACCACATCAACTATTTATGCACTGACGAGTGTACGCCTACACTCCGCGCTTAGGTCGTGGCCATTTCGTAAAATGATGCCAAGGATATCCGGGACATGGTCATTAACCCCCCAAAGGCTTTAAGTAAACAAAACAATTTAAACGGGCCGATCAAATTATTCAATTAACCACCCAACGATGGAAGATTTGATGCCCGACCAAGCGGTATTTTATATATCGTAACCCAAGCCCGTATAGGGGAAAATAAGTTAAAAGTATTTACCTGAGCTAAATATAAATTCAATCCCAGCCGTATATCAAATCAGCAAGTACAGATAGCTTTTACTGGGCTCCTAATCTGGAACGAAGGTTTTTAATAACCTATTAGATTCCTAACGGGTCTTTAATTAAGCTTAAGCTTAGACCGGTTAGTTTCAAAGATACGGTTCGTACGCATGATTAAGCGAAGACCAGATAGAATGTGATTTAGACCCAACAAGTTCGAATACTTGCTTAATATGGGTATTTCATACACATTCTGGATTTTGAGATAAAACCGATAAGGTTTGACCCGTTTCGGCTAATTTATGCAAACTAGTTACATAAGCCGAATCGAACGCGTAATAAGCGTAACGGGTATTCATAAGAGCCATATTCAGGTTTCCTAAGTTAATATGCCTCAAATATGTTGTGACATCAGTAGGATGTCTTTTATTATGCCCGAAACGAATTTAAACACAAACTATGCCCCGTAGGGGTAGTTTGGTCATTTAAAAGGTTATAAAAGAGTTTAAGTATTATCCTGAGTTACAGGTCTGATACAATCAGCAAAAATACTCAATTTGATAAGTTATAACAGTAGGGTAAAGTATATATGTGAAATTTATCAATTATAACCAAACTATGCACCGTAGGGGCATTTTGGTAATTTCACATAAGCCGAAAAGCTCAAAACTGGAGTCTGAGTTAAACAACTTTTGCTTACTGTTAAAATATTATAATTTACCTAAAATATCAGTAGGTATCACCCTTTGTATGTTTAAAATAGTTTTAGTACATACTATGCGTTAAAACGCTTAATAAGGCGATTAGAAGCCGTTTCCGGGTTCTATATAGAAATCTGATATTTTTATTATTCTAGCAGGCTTAAAATAATTTATTTATCATTTAAAATCAGTAGCAAAAGGTTTGGAGTCAATTAGATGTGTAAAACTCATTTTATAGCCCGTAAGGGCAAAACCGACAATTACCGGATTAAGCCTACGACTTTAAAGCCTAAAATTTATTAAAAATCTCCAAAAATCCCAAAATAATATATTACAATAGTGGGTAAAGAGTTTGATATCAAAAAGTATGTTTAAGTAGGCTATACGCTAATTACGCCGTTTAATCGCTAATAAGCTTTCTAATTACGCTAATGAGCATAACTCTCAATCTACACCTCCAACTGATGTCAAATTTTGGGTGCAAGTTTATATATCGGTAATTAAAGTTTCTACTCTTTTACATTTTCAAAAATCACGTTTTAAGGTGAAAAGGGCAAAATGGTCAACATATGAGCAATTAACAGAATCATGCGTATTAATTGGTTAACTAATGAACCATGGTGTATAATCACAGAGGGTTATACTAGCATGTAACCTGGTCCAAATAGAGCTCTAAGGTATTTCTAAAACATACCAAAACGGGTCAGAACTGAAGTCAAAGCAAAAGTCAAAGCTTTGCGACTTTCGGTTCCGAACCGGGTCTAAACATAAAATTGTCGGGTTGAACATGTTTAGACATGTTCTTACACTAATTACCAAGTTATATTAATGATCAAACAGGTTGTATGTGTTCTACATTGCTAATTATGTATTAACTTGAAATTTAGCATCCTGTTGACTTTTTAATAACAAGTTTGACCCGACATTAGACCTAGTTAGAGTGGGAATCAGGGGGAACCCTTTTAAGGGTTTATTACCCACATAATTACCAACTTATAACTACTTTCAATTCGACTAATCACTGGACCATTAGTGATTAATCGCTAAGTCAACTGTTAATTACGACGGTTTGACTTTTAAGCTAAAACTAAGCAAAAACTTAACTAAGAAAGGTTAAGCAAACTTACTGAAGTCCTATGCACGAAATGTGAAGCTTAGAGAGAAGTTTTGAGCTCCAGAGATGATCCAAAGTGCAGATGGAAGGTGTGAAGAGTTTGTTGCAACCTTGGCCCTTTATATAGTGCTCAAATCTTCATGGATTGTTGACAACAAGGTCTACCATTGATGTTTGATCACTAACAAGTGTCCCTAAATGTCTAGGGGTTGTTTAGGGGTCAAGCAAGATGAGGAAAATCGAGTTAAAGTCGTCTACAAGGCTATGGCAGACAAGAATCCAACCAAATCAGAGCAGGCTGATCAGATAAGGCCGTCGCGTAGCGCGACGACATAAGGGCTAGGGCTCGCGCTACGTGAGCATGTGATGATCTGACAAAACAATTTCCATTATTTGCAGTTTTGGTCCCCGGTCCTTCTAAAGGTCGCTTTCACGTCTTGTTTTGCACAATGAACCCTCTAAATTGACTTATAAGGGCCTTAAGACATTTACCCACTTTGTTTAGTCCTCGGTTAACTTTATTATTACCCGAAAAGTCCTAAACTTCATCGTTGACGCTCTAAACCCCTCGCATACGAATTTGATCATAACTTTCTCATACGATAATGAAACTTTATGAAATTTATATCGTGTATTCTAGTGAGCGTAATTAACAGTTACAAAGCTTCGGGTTTGCTAAAAGGTCACTCAGAGGTATAACTTAAACATGTTGACACATTTAACCCCTGTAGTTTGTAATCTCTCACTTTCTTTCACAATTAGCTTCGTATGATCCATGATTTATTCGTCTGAAGGTATGAGCATCATGTAGGGTTACTGATAAGTATATTTATCCCTTGTTGATATTTTGAACCCTTATATTCACATACTTTCCATGTTTGTCAACTTTAGTCCCTCTAGAGTATACTTTCACACGTTCAAACTTATGACACGTGTCAATACATTATAGGACGTGAAATTTTGAGGTGTTACATCCTCACCCCCTTAAAAGAAATCTCGACCTCGAGATTTGTTAAAGTAAGGAAGTATTTTCTGCCTTATATTGGGCTTAATCTTCCCCAGTACCTCTGAGCCTCTAAGGCACTCCAATTGACCTTTATAATAGGTATATGTATCTTTTTGGAGCTTCTAATCCTGTCGATCCTTAATCGACACAGGTTGCTCATCATATCATAAATCTGTATATCATTATGTGATAGTGCTTTTCGACTTATTGGTGACACGTCGCTAAATCATTGGTGTGGGTCACATTGCGCGTTCCACCAAGCTCCTAAATTAGGTCTTAGCTTGTAAGTTATTTGATCTTGATACATTCGATTTCCTTCGAATGATTCTATATATTCAGAGCTTAACTAGCCTGATTATTTAACAAATTGGCACACCCTTCCTAGGTGGTATCTTTTGTTGAGCCTTATTCTTTAACAAGATCTTAGGAGGTTTGCTACTTTCATTAATTCTTGATTTTCTGCCGAATACTGGCAACTTGCAGATAATTAGGGATTTGTATGATCTTATTCATTGTTTCTAATGCAACTGTCAGATCCCGATAAGTGGACTTCTCAAAGTCTCGTCCATCCAACGTATGTTTTGATGTCTCATCAAGGTCTCCAAAGAGGCCACCTTGATACTTATATAACAACCATAGGAAAAATTTATCTTAAGGTGAGATGGTTATTCCAATCATTGCTCAAAACTAATCTTAAGGAGTAGCTAACCCTTACAGTTAGTTTGAACAAATCGACGATCCTGGGCAGCCGATGGCGATTCTTAATCGTTGCCTAATTAGGGTTGTGGTAAACAATGCATAAGCAAAATGAACCGTCTTTCTTAATTAACTATACCCAATTCTCAGGATATCGAGTTAGACTATATGAACCCTCTATTTTAAAAACTTAGTTAATCGGGGTTTTGATTCTCCCAATGATGGTACTAGCCGTTTTGGAGATTTCATAATAATACAGCCTTAATGGGATATAAATCTTAATTCTACCTGCCTTTCAGGGGTAAAAAGGGTAATCTTAGGAGAAGATAATCAAGACACAAGGAGGTTACAGAGATTTCCATATCTCAGGCTCCAGTTCACCCATCATTGCTTGTGTCAAATAAGCGACACATTTATGTTACTAGTCCACGAATTCCTTAATCGGGAATACTTACTTGGACAATTTCACTCTGGATATCTCCTTTGAATACCATTGGTTGACTTTAGTACCATATGACCTCTCGGAATATCTTTGTGGTCCCATGCATTAAACCTCCATACTGATCAGGCATGGAAGCAATCTATGGAACTTATTAAGATACACCAATCCTCATATGACGCTTTTATCATACCATCGGGTATTCTGAATCGATAGAGATTAAAGAGATATCAACTACGTATGCTGACGCACTTCTTTTTAGGGAGAGGATACTTCTAAAATTCTACGACTGAAGTGTAACACTCGTTCTTATAAATTAAGGTTTAACGTATCATTTACGAAAAACAGTCATGTAATTAAGATTACATATGCATTGGAAATTACGGGTTTATTAAAACTTTTTACAATTTAAAAAGTATACAACATATCATGTGTACGTTCGTCGTTTAACATAATAGCGATACATAGTGCGGAAGCTTATTTCGTGATCGTGTTCGGTTCTTGCTCGTCGCTTGATCTTCATCCGTGCACTCTTGGCATTCACCTATGATCAAAACCAACTTAAAAGTTAGTTTTGATAGTCAAATATTAAGTTCAAACAAGTACAGGGGTTAAAAATGACAAAATTTAAAAATTTTCGGAGTTAGGGGGCTAGACGTGACGCCAAGGGCCTAGGTGTCACGCCTAGCCCTGTTTTTCACAGCTTGTTGCCTTAGTTGATGCTGTACATACCCAACACGATCTGATTTCACGGAAACGGCCATAACTTCTTCGTTATTGATCCGTTTTACCCGATTCTTTTTCCTACGCGTCCGTAATTTAATCCTCCATCTTATGGAGTTAAAATCCTATATCCAACATAAGAAATTTTGAGACTTCTAAGCCTTCGACTCGTTACCTTTTTACCGAATTTTAACCCGTTTATGCATTTTATCAAACAAACGTATTTATTTGATTCCTATATCTCATACACTTCTTCAAATTAATGTTACCTACTATATTAGGTTCTAATCATAGGTTTATTACACCATTTAAACCCGTTTTCGCTCGTATGCTTATTTTGACCCGTTAAGGGTATTTAAGCACTTTAAAGCTTGAAATCGCTTTCATTCATTTCTAGCATCTTATTCCTACATTTCTTATCAAGTTATCTTCCACTACATCTATATGTGTGTTGGATTTAATATGGATATCTATATGTTCCGAGTTTCTACCCCTCGGATTATCATTTTACGGCAAAGACTCATATAAAGTCTTTCGACCCAAGGATTTACGTCCTTCACTACCTATACTCATTCTAAGCATATATTTAATCATAAAACTTATTTCCGAACCACCTTTATGGGTCGTTCGTTCAAATTAGCTTACAAGGGCAATTTGGTCAATTTTCATCCTTCTTTTACTACAAGGACCTTTAAATACTTGTTTGACTAAAAATCCAACCTTTTAACTATAATTCTTGTTTGTAAACTCATGTGCTTTTAAAACACCATAAACATAATTCAACTTATTCGGTTTACCTAAAGATAACCGAATATCTATACCTTAACCTTGTCTAACTCTTATAGAACTCCAAATTCTACGTGATGAGTTGTGTTATTATACATACCTGGCTCGGATCAATATACTGACCCGTTTCAATACCTTGCCTTAGTGGCTGTTAAGTGATAGCGTTGTAAACATCCATATGATATTCATTCCTATAATCATATAACTCAACGAACCATTAGTCGATATTGTCAAAGGGTGATAATTTCACCTTTTGACCCGTTTATCTACTTAGTGATCTTCGTCACTTTAACTAAATACCAATTTCATCTATTATGATAATTTAAAGTCTACTAGCGAAAATACGTAATCGAGCGTATCGTAACGAAACCATAGTTACGTACCTTTAAAGCACACGTTTCAAGCGAGTATCACCTCCGGCTTGTCCGCTTGACGTTCCGGACTCTTTGCCTGAAGAGTTCAATTCACGATAAGTTTAGAACTCTTTCACAAGCTTTAACGCATAATTCTCTAAAATGATCAAATCTGCGTTTTTACTCAACTTTTAACATTTTAACCCTCATTTAGGCGTTTCATCAAACACCTAGCGGGTCAGATTTCTACATGATCAAAACCAAGCTCATGACTTGAGTTTATCACCCTAATTAACTTCAATTAGACTATATACACATATTTTAACATCATCATATCAGAAATCCCTTTCTATGACCCGTATTACACTAGAATAATCATTCTAAACCCTAGTGTTTACTAGTTTCCCACAAACCCATGAATCACCTTCCATGTGTTCATGAGATTTTCAGGAATTTGCCAAGATTTCGCATGTTATTGTCTAGGTTTTACTCCTAGACACTATATCAACCCTATTCTACCCAAATAGCAAACATGCAACATCAATTTTCAGATTTCCCAATTTCATGAGAATTTCAAGTTGAGAGTTTTTATCAAATTTTACATATCTTGTAATCCTCTTGTGATGAGGATCAATAATCTATGCTCGATTTTTGTTTTTGATCAGATTTAGACCCTCAATTTGTGATGAACTAGGGCTTGGATGGAGCTTGGGGTCGCCCCTGACTTCTGGTCGATCTCCACAACACAGACAAAATATGTTTGTGTTTTAATTTAGCTATTTTATTAAAAATAGTTCTCATTTAGACACTTTTAGTCCCTCACTTTTGATACTTTATTTGTTTTAACTCCTAAATACTTATAAGTGACCAACTAACTTGGTTAGTGCCACTCTTAGTCAGTTTATTTCACTATTTTATTCGCAACCATATTGCGAATTTAAGAATTCGCATTGTCGGGATGTTACAATTTATCCCTAGTTACTTAGTGGGTCCCGGGAGTTATAACCCGTTTTATTTTAAGTCCCGTTAACTCGGGCTCTTATAAACTCAATTCCTTAAAACTTTGATTCGCTTGTATTTATTATTAGGATTTCTTATTTAAATCCAAATATTCACCTGGTTATTTTTACTACTAACGGTACTTTACCCGTCTTTTAGTATTAATGGAGTTTGATTACCAAACCTGTTTTCGGGGTGTTACAAGTCTACCCCCTTAAAGAGGTTTCGTCCTCGAAACCTTTCTTACATAGTTCATCGAGTTCTAAACTGGATGCATTTGACCTGAGTAATCTTTTAAGCATTACTCATACTTTAATCAATTGTTAGTATTACCAGAAAAGTATGATAATATCCTTTTTGGTTACTATTCATCTACGTATCTCATACGGCATAATGCAACTTGAAATAACGTAATTTCGTTATTTCTACTAGTTTAGTTAACTTAGCGATATCCATCGCTTTTATATATTATCGAACTCTTTATGAATCCGTTACTTTGACCCGTTTAAAGGTCTTTTAGTGAAATCTTTCACTTTTAGCAACCATTCCTTTTGTTTTCAATTTCATTTATTCGATTCAGTTATACCGAATCCATCGCTTACAAGCGACCAAATTTATTTAAATGACCTTAACCGGTCTCACTAACTAGACTTATTAGTCCAGTTACTTCTTACCACTCGCTTGGTTATAATGTGATTCTACTTCACATTGCATTTCTTGACCGTGATCGTGTCACATCATGTTTAATTTATATCAACCTTTCATTTCTCGAAAATATCTGTTTTCGAATATATCGTCTTGCGCCTATCAGTGTCAAGACTTGTATCTTTTATGCTTACTATTTAAATTCCTATTAGAATTTATATTTGTAAAAACGGTATTTCTTATCAAAACTGAAGTTTTAGTATAGCATCTTCTCCTTAACTTTTGTCAATTATCCATACCGGGATATTGACAGTCCAAAATTTATTTTTTTACAGTCTTTGTTTTATGTGGGGATTCTCAATTTATTCCCTCGCTTTGTCTAATTAACCCGTAGGTTTTATCACTTTGCCTTATAGGCTATTTTATTAGACTTTCACCTCTTTAAGGCGAGGTCCTTATAATCTATTTCTTTCTAGTCGTGACCCGTGGGTCATTTTAGTCTCGTAGACCTTTCCATTGTTTATGACCCCAATGGTTAGGTTGTTCCCGTAGATCATTCCTTACTCATGTCATTCTTAAAATACATGTTTGGCGTCAAGGCATCCTGTTTTTGTTTAAAAATCATTTATTTTCACTTTGGTATTTTCTTTGACCTTGACCGTAGTCTAAGGCTACATTCGTTTTCTTTCGAATTATCTTTCCGACTTCTTGACTTCTAACGTCAATTACACGTCGGTTTGCCCTACACTTACCGTTACCCAGTTCTTACCTGTACTTCTTTACGTCCCATTACCCGGGTTCTTTTATTTCAATGTTTTTAACGCCTATAACTCCTTTACATAGGTTTATTAATATTTCGCACTTTTATTTATCCGATTCGCGCTTACTTACTTTAGCAAGTGTCATGCTTTATTAAATTTGTTTGACTTGTTCGTGTGAACATTCATCACTTATGAATGCCAAACTTCAGTCTTTGTTTGACCCATTCAGCTTTGAAATAGCTGAGCGTAGTTATTAACATTTCTGTTTGCAAATTCTCATTGTCTTTTATTCATGACTCATATTCCGAATCTTTTGACTTTCTATCTCGCGTTACCGTCTCTTGGTTTACGCATTCTTTCCAAATCCTACCCATTCATCGGGTATCTTTACCGTAATCATTTTCAAGTAACCATTCTTATATGGTTTTAGACGTTATTTTAATTTATTTGGTCGTCTTAGCGAGATCCATCGCTTTTATTCAATCAAGTCCTTTATTCTTTATTCGATTCGTTTGACTTGTCCATGTGAATTTCATCACTTGTGACAGTCAAACTTTTATCCCTATGCCTTAGCATTCCTATTGGTCGGTCTGTATTTTCTTTTTACTTGATCCTTGTCCCTTCTCTCGGGCTCGTTATTCTTACGTAATACGCTTCCGTCATCCGACTTACGTTTACGTTTACTATCAAACATCTTACTTATTTGATTCATTTGGGTACCATTTAAGTTAGTCCCATTCACCCCACCCTTACTACATCGGACATAAATGTGTCCGCTATAAGAAGTTCATGGTATCATATGCAACTACTTACTTGGCCAGAGTAAGCGATTAACACATGACACGCATGACCTTTTTATAGTTTTCACATCACGCCCTATGTAAGTAATGCCTCTATTTGTTTCTCTTGGAAACAATATCCCGAATACATTTTCTATTCGGGTTTTTCCAAGTTTTTAATCTACATATGCAACTTTCAATTTCTACTTATTTGTTGCATATTACTATTTGTGCAATTATATTTAAAATGTGCACCTGGTAATGCTTGCCCCGACGGGCGTTTCTTGCCTTTAACTTTGTTCGCGGTCGTTACACGATTTAGTCCTTGGTGAGCATGCTCCTCTTGTCATACTTCGGACCGTTCTTCTATCATATCCGTAATTTGTTAAGCTCTCGCTATCCTCATATGCGAGTGTCCTTCAACTAAAACATATACAAATGTTAATAATTTCAACATTAAAGGATGCCCGTATTATAATACAAGGCTTTTCTACTATACGCATCAACGCGTGTAATTTCATTGACTATATCTATTCTATATCGATTTTATTGGTGTATCGTGTATTACACGATAACCATATGTGTTGTTCTCAACACTTTAATCATATTAAACCATTGATATACTTGTACTTACCGGATTTGCGATCAAGCCTCGAACCGAACACCAATCTTTATCAAGAGCGTAAGGTTTAAGTCCAAGCATAGCTTTCCCGCCATACTTGAATCTCTTAAACCAAGGCTCTGATACCAACTTGTAACACCCGTTCTTATAAATTAAGGTTTAACGTATCATTTACGAAAAACAGTCATGTAATTAAGATTACATAGGCATTGGAAATTACGGGTTTATTAAAACTTTTTACAATTTAAAAAGTATACAACATATCATGTGTACGTTCGTCGTTTAACATAATAGCGATACATAGTGCGGAAGCTTATTTCGTGATCGTGTTCGGTTCTTGCTCGTCGCTTGATCTTCATCCGTGCACTCTTGGCATTCACCTATGATCAAAACCAACTTAAAAGTTAGTTTTGATAGTCAAATATTAAGTTCAAACAAGTACAGGGGTTAAAAATGACAAAATTTAAAAATTTTCAGAGTTATGGGGGCTAGACGTGACGCCAAGGGCCTAGGTGTCACGCCTAGGCCTGTTTTTCACAGCCTGTTGCCTTAGCTGATGCTGTACATACCCAACACGATCTGATTTCACGGAAACGGCCATAACTTCTTCGTTATTGATCCGTTTTACCCGATTCTTTTTCCTACGCGTCCGTAATTTAATCCTCCATCTTATGGAGTTAAAATCCTATATCCAACATAAGAAATTTTGAGACTTCTATGCCTTCAACTCGTTACCTTTTTACCGAATTTTAACCCGTTTATGCATTTTATCAAACAAACGTATTTATTTGATTCATATATCTCATACACTTCTTCAAATTAATGTTACCTACTATATTAGGTTCTAATCATAGGTTTATTACACCATTTAAACCCGTTTTCGCTCGTATGCTTATTTTGACCCGTTAAGGGTATTTAAGCACTTTAAAGCTTGAAATCGCTTTCATTCATTTCTAGCATCTTATTCTTACATTTCTTATCAAGTTATCTTCCACCACATCTATATGTGTGTTGGATTTAATATGGATATCTATATGTTCAGAGTTTCTACCCCTCGGATTATCATTTTACGACAAAGACTCATATAAAGTCTTTCGACCCAAGGATTTACGTCCTTCACTACCTATACTCATTCTAAGCATATATTTAATCATAAAACTTATTTCCGAACCACCTTTATGGGTCGTTCGTTCAAATTAGCTTACAAGGGCAATTTGGTCAATTTTCATCCTTCTTTTACTACAAGGACCTTTAAATACTTGTTTGACTAAAAATCCAACCTTTTAACTATAATTCTTGTTTGTAAACTCATGTGCTTCTAAAACACCATAAACATAATTCAACTTATTCGGTTTACCTAAAGATAACCGAATATCTATACCTTAACCTTGTCTAACTCTTATAGAACTCCAAATTCTACGTGATGAGTTGTGTTATTATACATACCTGGCTCGGATCAATATACTGACCCGTTTCAATACCTTGCCTTAGTGGCTGTTAAGTGATAGCGCTGTAAACATCCATATGATATTCATTCCTATAATCATATAACTCAACGAACCATTAGTCGATATTGTCAAATGGTGATAATTTCACCTTTTGACCCGTTTATCTACTTAGTGATCTTCGTCACTTTAACTAAATACCAATTTCATCTATTATGATAATTTAAAGTCTACTAGCGAAAATACGTAATCGAGCGTATCGTAACGAAACCATAGTTACGTACCTTTAAAGCACACGTTTCAAGCGAGTATCACCTCCGGCTTGTCCGCTTGACGTTCCGGACTCTTTGCCTAAAGAGTTCATTTCACGATAAGTTTAGAACTCTTTCACAAGCTTTAACGCATAATTCTCTAAAATGATCAAATCTGCGTTTTTACTCAACTTTTAACATTTTAACCCTCATTTAGGCGTTTCATCAAACACCTAGCGGGTCAGATTTCTACATGATCAAAACCAAGCTCATGACTTGAGTTTATCACCCTAATTAACTTCAATTAGACTATATACACATATTTTAACATCATCATATCAGAAATCCCTTTCTATGACCCGTATTACACTAGAATAATCATTCTAAACCCTAGTGTTTACTAGTTTCCCACAAACCCATGAATCACCTTCCATGTGTTCATGAGATTTTCAGGAATTTGCCAAGATTTCGCATGTTATTGTCTAGGTTTTACTCCTAGACACTATATCAACCCTATTCTACCCAAATAGCAAACATGCAACATCAATTTTCAGATTTCCCAATTTCATGAGAATTTCAAGTTGAGAGTTTTTATCAAATTTTACATACCTTGTAATCCTCTTGTGATGAGGATCAATAATCTATGCTCGATTTTTGTTTTTGATCAGATTTAGACCCTCAATTTGTGATGAACTAGGGCTTGGATGGAGCTTGGGGTCGCCCCTGACTTCTGGTCGATCTCCACAACACAGACAAAATATGTTTGTGTTTTAATTTAGCTATTTTATTAAAAATAGTTCTCATTTAGACACTTTTAGTCCCTCACTTTTGATACTTTATTTGTTTTAACTCCTAAATACTTATAAGTGACCAACTAACTTGGTTAGTGCCACTCTTAGTCAGTTTATTTCACTATTTTATTCGCAACCATATTGCGAATTTAAGAATTCGCATTGTCGGGATGTTACAATTTATCCCTAGTTACTTAGTGGGTCCCGGGAGTTATAACCCGTTTTATTTTAAGTCCCGTTAACTCGGGCTCTTATAAACTCAATTCCTTAAAACTTTGATTCGCTTGTATTTATTATTAGGATTTCTTATTTAAATCCAAATATTCACCTGGTTATTTTTACTACTAACGGTACTTTACCCGTCTTTTAGTATTAATGGAGTTTGATTACCAAACCCGTTTTCGGGGTGTTACATGAAGGTTCTACCTTACACTTAACATCTGGGGTTCTTACAGGGAAAAATTTCTAAAATTTTGCTAAGTTTATGGTCTTATGAGAGACTTAACAGCACCAGAAACCACATGTAACTTCTAGCAATAAAATCACAAACAAGGATTTATCTGGTGACATTCCTAATGTGAGCTGCCTCTAATCATTCAACAGGAGGGTTAAACGCCTCCATTCTTAATCCTTCTAAACTTTGCTGTAAAATCTTAGATAACTTTAGGGCAGTCTCAGCTTTGACTGATTATTCCTTAATCTATAGAACGTGAGTAGCTGAGATTGATCCATAATGGATTTATAATAAGCAGGCTTTGAAACCTTAATGTGCCCTTAAAACTTGGACCATCCCATATTATGTAAGGGGTCTTTCTTGTGGACTTTATAAATGTCCTTACTAATTAAGGGTATTGCCATCGAATGACTGTGATGTATACCTTACCATGTCCCTTCCAGCATAATCGCTGATATACCTAATGGTTTCTACTTCATCCATAAATTTCCTGAAATCGATGGTCCCTTATTATTATTGAGGTCTCTTGACTTCTAAGAGACGAAGTACTTTTAAGTACATCCTAAAATGGGGCTCCTTGCCATATATGATTTTGTTTAGTTTATTCATCGTATTTGAAGTATGAATATAGCTCTTTCTCATGAGCAGCGACATGTATTTTAAAGCGAACATCATTCGGCTTCTCGAACCTTTTCATCACTTTTCTCATAGCCTTTTTAACAGCTGCGTTAATTACCGTTTTTAGACATTAACTCTATTAACATGGAGGTTCACATTGGATGCAACATTAACATTTGTCGCATCCTCAGCGTTGCGATTGTTGTTTGTCTTATCTGAGTTTCTATGCTCGAATCTTTGGTATCAAATACCATATTCAACAAGTGCTTAGGCAATCCATACCCAGTGTCTCCTTGATTGGTCAAAGGCTCACCATAAGGAGTTTTGATAACTTCATACTTCTCATTACACAAAGTATGGGTTTGGCTACAGGATGACCAACTCATCTTCTATTATATCGAGTCCCGCTATTTTAATGGAACAAGGACAGTGGAAAAGAATGATTCCTAACGGATATATAACATCCAGCTAAAATTGCTGAAGCAGTCTCTGAGGTACTATCGGTCAATTTTACTTTATACTTAACGCTTAGAGTTTTAACAGGCAGATTTAATGATTTACAAAATCTATTGTCTACGAAAGACTTATCTGAACCTGAATCAAATAATACTCTAACATGAGCGTTATTGATATAGAAAGTACCTGTTGTGACCTTGTCATCCTGAATAGCCTCTTGAGTATCCATTTGAGAGTTTTCGGTTTTGGTCTTCTTAGCCTCGCCAGACTTCTTGGTTTTATTAGGGCAATTAGTTTTGATGTGCCCTATTTCATTGCAACCATGGCAGGTTGCGCCCTCCATCTTCTTGCAGTCCAAGGTCTTATGCCCCTTGGACTTGCAGATTCCACAAGGTGAAGGCTGAGATTTAAATCTGCATTTCCCGAGGTGGTATTTCCTACAGGTTTTGCATTTGGTCTTTTCACCTGACCGCTGGTTGTTCTTCAGGTCCTTGCATTCATGGGTCTTGTGATCCATCTCCTTACAGATGACACATCCCCTGGTCTGATCATAGAAACATTTTCCAAAGTGCTTCTTCCCGCAGGTTCCACATTCGGGTTTTGCCTTCTCTGGCTTGGACTGGTTATAGCTCGAACTGGTCCTACCCCGTTTGTAACCTTTATTCGGGTATTATCATACTTTCGTTTATGATCCTTTAATGCTCGGTTCACGGCCTTGTTTACAGCTGTATCTAACACAGCCTGTAACTCGGCGCCCGTTAAATCCAGTCTTGTATCATCATTCTGATTAACTGGATGATTGTGAGCTTCAGAGGAGTCAACCATGGTGAAGCTTTGAAGGCTACAAACCAATTAGTAATAATTGATTTAATTATATGGTGAATTGTCGAATTTGTTGATTGAATAGCTAGGGTGTAAATAAACCATATAGGCCAAAAGATAGTATTTAAGTTATTTGATTATGTTCTGCCTAGGTTTTTAAATAAACCATCCTTGGCGTGTAAACGGAATATAATCCTTCATATTTATTAGACTGGGGACATAAATCACGACTGTCAATGTCGCACTGACATTTTATATAGCACAAGAGCTTGTTCCCAAGGACTCTTGATGGCACAGGGCCTTGTCACTAGGGAAAAATCTAAAACATAATCGATGATTCCTTTGGATCGGAAAATTTCATAGTTCATTGTCTTGACAAGAATTTATGAAATAAAAACTATCCTTTCATGTATACACCTTTGCCCGTAGGTATACATCCCAAATGGATGTTTTGATGCGTACATCATGTTCGACGTTTACTAGCCGTGATTCCTATTGATCATTTACGCTAATTAAGGGATTTGGAAAGCTCCTAATATAAGGATGACAAGTGCGATTTTATCGCATCACTGTTGTCGGGTGTGTTAACACATTTTCAGATGTTAACGAGAATCTGATTCTCTTTTTAAACAGGTTTTACCATCTTAGCTAGGTCTTCAATGACATTCAAGCTAGGTCAAACCTTTTAAGATTCTCTCTTAATATTTATACTGGCAGGAAAGGAATGATATTTATTTTTATTCAGGATTTTTATTAATATTATCCTGGATTCAATTAAAATATAACTATAGCACAAAAAGTTAAGTCACAAGGACAAGTTTAATTTATAAGCCATGATTTCAGAGAATCGAGGCAAATTTATAAGTTAGTAATAGCACAAAAGCCTAGTCACGTGGACAAGTTTAATTTATAAGCCATGATTTCAGAGAATCGAGGCAAATTTATAAATTAGTAATAGCACAAAAGCCTAGTCACGTGGACAAGTTTAATTTATAAGCCATGATTTCAGAGAATCGAGGCAAATCTATAAATTAGTAATAGCACAAAGGCCTAGTCACGTGGACAAGTTTAATTTATAAGCCATGATTTCAGAGAATCGAGGCAAATTTATAAGTTAGTAATAGCACAAAGGCCTAGTCATGTGGACAAGTTTAATTTATAAACCATGATCGTTTGGGATCGAGGCATTTAGGTGTGAATCAAAGTTCATTACTTTTTCTTGACAGGGAGTTGTAGGCTACCACTGTCTTTAGTCTCAGAGGACATTAACTATAGCCCGTAGGCATTTCCCTTCTAAGGGATGTTTATAATATGATCATCTTATAGGATGATATAAGCCATGATTTCTAAATCAATAGACTAGATAAGAAAATTGGAAGAATCCAATATAAGAATGACTGTTGTGATTTTCTCGAATCACATCTGTCAAGAGTGCTAACACGTTCTTAGGTGTTAACAAGGATTTGAATCTCTTGAATAGGTCTTACCATCTTGGCCTCGTCATATTGGCTAGGTTTACCTTTAAGATTCCCTTTTTTTAATAATAAACGCAGAACAATCCTAACTCGGGATGTTAATAAGGATCTGAACCTAAATTGAGGAACTGCCATCTTGGCCGGGTCTTATTAATGACTCAAGGCTAGGTCTTGTCCTTTTTAGATTTTGCCATTTTATTATAATGGTAGATCTTATAAAAGGAATGTTATTTTTCATTTATTTCATATTTCCTAAATAGGATGAATATTTAGTCATTCCACTATAAAATTAAAAAGTTCAAGGTTGCCCTAAACGGGACTTGAAAGGAATAATGTTGTCCTCGAAGGGACTAAAAGATAAATATCGTTATAAGGACTTTTAAGGAAACGATCTTAAGCAAAAGGAGTTTCTTCTTCATTTTATTTCCGAATGTTTTCTCCTTGGTTGTACGTTTCATTCTAGCCGCTGTACGAAGGTCAGCAATTTAAGGCTCCGGGTGTGGAGAATTTCCTATTATGGCTTCTTCGCTTGGCGACGTATCCAATATATAAAAATTTGAAGCAAAATTTCCAGATGAGGATTGAGAATATTCCTATGTTAAGTCTAGACTCAGAAGGTCAAGGAATGTGCTAATGTGTCATTGAGATTAAACACAAAAAGGCTAGTGTTTAATTCACTCAATATTGGCTCTGATACCAACGTGTCACACCCAACCTGTCACACCCAACCCGTCACACCCCTGATTCCACGAGTCACCGGTGGGCCCGGTGGGGAGTATCGTGACGTAGTTGATCTCATCATAGACAAACAACACAATATATAAATGCACAGCGGAAGCAAGAGATAAATATATTACAATCCGATTCAAAGTAATATCAAATATTACAACGGAATGTAAGATGGATCCACAGGTGGATCTTAAACAGAAAGATAATATCGTTCAACAGATTTTAACATCTAAAGCTTGCGAGACTTGATTATTGATGCTTGGAGTAGCCAGCCTATTACGTATAGTACCTGCATTTAGCCTTTTGGAAAATACGTCAGTTTACACTGGTAAATACAATTAACTGACTCATTTTGAAAATGGTTTAAGAAAATTGATTTGGATGCACGTGGCACAAAAATATCTTTTATAATTTGATTAAAATGCACAGAGGCAAAATTAATCTTTTATACTTGGGACAATTATTTAAATATATAATCTCGTAAAAGAATTACATGTTCCTTATGCGTTCAGTAGCCCGGAGCGTGCCGGGTTAAAGATCAATAGACACACCACATCAACTATTTATGCACTGACGAGTGTACGCCTACACTCCGCGCTTAGGTCGTGGCCATTTCGTATGTGACAACCGGTAATTTACGGCTCTTAATTACGCTATTAACAGGAGATTAACACAATAATAAATAGTGATTACAGCATAAATCAACTTAATTAGGCCTTGAAGTGCCTAGGAATGCTTATCCGACTCTACAGTATGCGTATGAAGATTCGTGTGGAATCTGCGGAACATCAAATGACAACGGACTGATACCGTACGAAATACTGACGACGTCGACAAATATGGATGTTACACGAATATTTTATGCTCATGGAGTTTGGGCCGCGATATAGGGTTCGTAGGAATCACGGGCCACTAAACACGGGGATTGGGCTTGAGAGCCTGGGGCCCAAGCCCGCTAATCTAAATCCTACCAAAATCCTAATAAATCTCTACTAGATTTAGAGAATCCTGCAAAATCTCATAAATCTCATCAAATCTTATACAAGAGATTGTTGCCTCTAAATATTGGAACACAATGACTAATGGTCAATAAATTGATACATGAACCACCAGGCAATAACCATTAAACAGGTTATTTATATGGGGCCTTATGGTTTTATGCTCATTCCCCAAAAGTAAAACTAATACAGCCTTAAGTGTGTCTCCTCTCTCTCGGTTATATATCAGACCACCCTAAATAACAAACCCTTACATACAAGTAACAACACAATATACAAATCTCAGCTCACAACCCTCCTTCTTCACAAGTCCAACACTCCTCGGTCATCCTCCCCCCTCTGATTTCAGTCCGGCGACAACCCCAGGGAACCGGCAGCTGCCGGTGGTTCTCTCTGACGGGCGAGACACCCCCCCTTCTGTCTTCTGCTTATCGGCAGCCACCACCAGATGGTGGTGGCGTGTGGCGGCTGCAACAGAAAGAAACGAGAGAGAGAGAAAGACGGCGAGGAGAGAGAGACAGAGCAGAGGTGACGGACCGGCGGTCAGAGATTTGGTCCCGCGGTCCCTGTTTTGGACCGACGGATCTTGTCGTTATCCGACAAATCTCGTCGATTTTCCGGCAGTCTGTACTTCGGACCAGCGGTCCTCGACATCATCAGGCGAGTTCACGGTAAGTCGGTTCTTTTCGTCTCCTGTCGGTTTTTGAAATGATGACTGTTGCTGATGTGTTGAAGATGATGATGTTCCTGTTCGGGTGGTGGTTTTGTTGTCGGTTCAGGCTCGGTGGAGCCTCGGTTTCGATTCAGGTCGGCCGGTTCGAGTCACATCATGAAGCAGTTCAGTTTGGGTTATGTTTGCTTCGGGTTCCGCGACTCAGTCGGGTTCGAGTCAACCCAGCTGCATTTCGGGTCAACAGCGGATCGACTCCGGTTCGGGTCAAATTCAGTCAAAGTTGGCAGTCAATGGAGCCACGGTTCGGTTCGGGTTAACGGTCAAATGCAGGTCAGATTTGATTTCGGGTCAAACCAAGCCAACTCGGTCAACCGAGTCAACTCAGTCAATGGTTCGGGTCAACAGTGGTCGAGTTTGGTTCGGGTCAAGCGCGGATCGGACGGGTCAGATTTCACTCGGCGGGTCGACTCGGTCAAACCAGTTGACTCAGTCAACTCATTCAAACGTCACGCCACGAAGACGCGGTAAAGAATTTAGGACGTAAACATTAATCTCGTTAATTATTTCGTTATTTTGTAGTGATAACGAGCTCGAACCGATTTAACTATAATTTACATTCGATATATATATTTGACAAAATTACATATAGTTGAATCTTGATTAAATTGTGTTGAATTTTTGAAAATAAAACGACAACTTGTGTTGTCGGGGGCGTCCAAAAACAGAGGAAACTCTGCCCGTTTTTTTTCTAGAAAATCCGTAAAACGAAACATGTTTTTAATATAAAGACACTTTATATACAAGTGTATAATATTTTCGACGACACTTTACAAACATACGAAAACGGCAATTCTTTATAAAATAAATATGTTTTATATATTTATTTCAAACGTCAAACAAAAACAACGATTCTTTTATAAAATAGATATAACTTATCTATTTATTTCAAACGTCGTACAACGTGGATTTGTTTTTAAAAATAAATATAGTTTTATATTTATTTCAAACTTCGAACTACTCGATGATTCTATCACAAAATAAATATAATATTTTATATTTATTACGAACGCCTAAACGACATATACACATATTTTGATAACTTTCGTACAAGACACGATATATAATGCAAGTTTATTATATATTACTTTCATACGAATATTCCTTTATATCAACATACGACTTCTTAAAACGAGCTAACAAGTATAACTTCTTCGCTTCTTTTAAGTTGACAATTTACCGTCATATCGTTCGGTCAACGATTCGGTAGAGCTCGATTACACGTAGTTTAGTTACTGCGTTATTTAGAAACTTATAAGATATTCCGTGTTAGGAATATTGTAGAATGCACGCTAGCGAGTCTCGTCTTGGAAACGACATTACGAAGTCGTATATAGCTAGCTTTGCACAGGAATATTCAGGTGAGTTCATAACCCCACCTTTTTACGATTTTACATTTTTCTAAATGTTTTCGGGGTGGAAAGACATGCACTTTTTGCAAAGCATACAAGAATTACATATTTATAAACCATTTTACAAGCAAGATTTATCTGACACAAATGGTTTACGAAAAGCTTATGTTTTATACCGGTTTTTCAAACAAGTGTTTACACACGAATTCTAGTTTTCTAAACTACGAGAAAATACAAATACAAGAGTATACAAACACATGAGAATTGATACTTGATATAAAGAATACAAGAACTGAAAAATTGATACTTGATATGATGAATACATAAACAAGAAGCACTCTTGGTGATAACTAGTACCAAGTATGATGCGTTTGAGAAATGATACGAGAAATAGTGTCACGAATAGGGTACGATAAGCACCATTAATCGTGTACATACTTAGACCGCAGAACAAAAGGTTAGATCTAACGGGTGTCAGGGCAGCCCCACTCTTGGTGACAACTAGAACCAAGTAGTGTTTTTGTGTCTCAGTCGTGAATCGACTATAGAAAAATGCCTATGGTTTGGTGACTTCCTATGTCGTGTCACATGTTAATGGCCTTGCAACCCATTAACAACAAGATACATACAGAATACTTGATTTATATAAGAAAACATGATACATACAAGAATACGTGATTTATACAAGAATACATGATACATACAGAAATACTTGAATTATACAAGATACATACCATGTTTTCATACAAAGTTTCTGTATAACTTGACAAGAAAATGATTTTAAATTCGTTTTCTCAACAATACTTCAAAAACCGGTTATTCAAAAAGATTTATTTCAAATCTTTTACAAACAAACTATGAACTCGCTCAACTTTATGTTGACTTTTTCGCATGTTTCTTTCTCAGGTTACTTTACAGAAACAATGGAACGGTTGGAATAGGAGAACCATGAGGAGTCGAGTACTTAGTGGGCGTTCACATACTAAAAGACTTAGCTTATTTGCTTCCGCTGTGCAATGAAGATACCAGTCCAGTCACGCCAATGCTCTGATATTTCGGGGTGTGACAGATTGGTATCAGAGCTATAGGTTACAGCGTATAGGGTTCTCTGTAGAGATACCTAGGCTCTAACCTCATATTTCTCTGGGGACTTAGATATTAAAACCTGAATACATACAGAACACATAGTACTCGAATATGGTCTCCAACCGTTGCCGAAAAACAAACAGTCAAAAATTTTGTTTCCAAACATACGCTAAAGTGGTGTTTTACCCACGATACACAAAACAGTCGCATACAGTACACAAAACCCTGAGAGTTTAGGAAACATGCATATAAGACCTTCAGAAACTTATTTTGAAGTTCATTAAAGGTCATCACGTAGGTACTGCAAATATTAATTCGGGCACACACAATTATACATATTGTCTATGATGTTTTAACTTCCCGAGCAGGCAGCCTACGCATAACGAAACGCTAGTGCACGAGAATGCATAGAACTCAAATTTTACCTCAACAGATGTCGGAGTGCATCACATTCTACGCAAAACGAAACGCTAGCGCACAGGCATACGTGAGACTTAAGCTATACATCAACGGAGGTTGAAGTACGTCACATGCGACTATCGATCAGGAAGCGGCAGTTGGCACGCGGTCCTGCAAACGACACGAGTCATGCTAAGGAAAAGACGCAAGTCACCGTATTCCCCCTATTTCAGCTAACGACGAGTACGCTATATTCGACATTCTATGGTAATGTCACCTAACAACTGGTCGTCACATGCAACCCCAGGTAAAGTCCTTAAATTTCTTTTATTGAAATTTTGACTTTCACACTTACTGAGTAGATTTTCGTATCTCTACTCCTCTTAATGGTCATTGTATCACAATCATTTCCGTCAGTATAGCGAATACTCATTTGCTTCGTTTCTTGAAAATTCATATGATACACATGCATCGTTTGTTACGCATGTGGTTTCGTTTCGAATAAGCGTTTCATCAAAGTTCAAATATTATTTCGCTAAATCTAATTTTTGATTCGTGATTCGAATGACCCGCGTTATTGAAATTGTTGGCTCCTTTGTTCTCAAGTCAACACGTTTTCTTAAGAATTCTTTTCTTTTTCAAGATACATGGCATTTCTTTGTGGCCATGCCGAAAGTTTTCTTGTCAATACATGTAATTATTGTCGGCTTGCGCCGAAAATCAAATTCAATTGTTTGAACTTGTTCATTACACATATTCAATTCAAGACACCATATGATGTATTGAAAGCATCATATTCGAATTCGTTTTAACAAGCGTTTCATTGTTCCAAGTCGTGGTAGATTTATTTGGTCTACGACTCCACTAAGTCGTTTGTTGATTTCGACACCTTGTAGTGTCAGTACAAACTTGTAGCTTGGGCTAATTTATGCAAATCACGGGTGATACTTGTTCGATCACCGCCATATTTGAATTGTTTCATTCACTACGACACCTTGTGGCGTCGGTAGAACTTGCAGCTTGGGCTGATCATGATCGAGCGTTTCATGCAAACTATTACATTTGAGCTTGTTGAAATCTAAATTCATTGATTGGATGCAATCATTTCTAGAATTCATTTGTGTCTTGCGATACGTCCTTGAATTCACATCATTCGAATAAGTCTTGATTCGATCGTTCACTTTGGTACTATTCGTATTTTATACATAACGTAACTCTGAGGAGTTAACGCAGTCTAAATTTCGAGGACGAAATTTTACTAACAGGGGGAGACTGTGACAACCGGTAATTTACGGTTCTTAATTACGCGATTAACAGGAGATTAACGCAATAATAAATAGTGATTACAGCATAAATCAACTTAATTAGGCCTTGAAGTGCCTAGGAATGCTTATCCGACTCTACAGTATGCGTATGAAGATTCGTGTGGAATCTGCGGAACATCAAATGACAACGGACTGATACCGTACGAAATACTGACGACGTCGACAAATATGGATGTTACACGAATATTTTATGCTCATGGAGTTTGGGCCGCGATATAGGGTTCGTAGGAATCACGGGCCACTAAACACGGGGATTGGGCTTGAGAGCCTGGGGCCCAAGCCCGCTAATCTAAATCCTACCAAAATCCTAATAAATCTCTACTAGATTTAGAGAATCCTGCAAAATCTCATAAATCTCATCAAATCTTATACAAGAGATTGCTGCCTCTAAATATTGGAACACAATGACTAATGGTCAATAAATTGATACATGAACCACCAGGCAATAACCATTAAACAGGTTATTTATATGGGGCCTTATGGTTTTATGCTCATTCCCCAAAAGTAAAACTAATACAGCCTTAAGTGTGTCTCCTCTCTCTCGGTTATATATCAGACCACCCTAAATAACAAACCCTTACATACAAGTAACAACATAATATACAAATCTCAGCTCACAACCCTCCTTCTTCACAAGTCCAACACTCCTCGGTCATCCTCCCCCCTCTGATTTCAGTCCGGCGACAACCCCAGGGAACCGGCGGCTGCCGGTGGTTCTCTCTGACGGGCGAGACACCCCCCCTTCTGTCTTCTGCTTATCGGCAGCCACCACCAGATGGTGGTGGCGTGTGGCGGCTGCAACAGAAAGAAACGAGAGAGAGAGAGAGAAAGACTGCGAGGAGAGAGAGACGGAGCAGAGGTGACGGACCGGCGGTCAGAGATTTGGTCCCGCGGTCCCTGTTTTGGACCGACGGATCTTGTTGTTATCCGACAAATCTCGTCGATTTTCCGGCAGTTTGTACTTCGGACCCGCGGTCCTCGACATCATCAGGCGAGTTCACGGTAAGTCGGTTCTTTTCGTCTCCTGTCGGTTTTTGAAATGATGACTGTTGCTGATGTGTTGAAGATGATGATGTTCCTGTTCGGGTGGTGGTTTTGTTGTCGGTTCAGGCTCGGTGGAGCCTCGGTTTCGATTCAGGTCGGCCGGTTCGAGTCACATCATGAAGCAGTTCAGTTTGGGTTATGTTTGCTTCGGGTTCCGCGACTCAGTCGGGTTCGAGTCAACCCAGCTGCATTTCGGGTCAACAGCGGATCGACTCCGGTTCGGGTCAAATTCAGTCAAAGTTGGCAGTCAATGGAGCCACGGTTCGGTTCGGGTTAACGGTCAAATGCAGGTCAGATTTGATTTCGGGTCAAACCAAGCCAACTCGGTCAACCGAGTCAACTCAGTCAATGGTTCGGGTCAACAGTGGTCGAGTTTGGTTCGGGTCAAGCGCGGATCGGACGGGTCAGATTTCACTCGGCGGGTCAACTCGGTCAAACCAGTTGACTCAGTCAACTCATTCAAACGTCACGCCACGAAGACGTGGTAAAGACTTTAGGACGTAAACATTAATCTCGTTAATTATTTCGTTATTTTGTAGTGATAACGAGCTCGAACCGATTTAACTATAATTTACATTCGATATATATATTTGACAAAATTACATATAGTTGAATCTTGATTAAATTGTGTTGAATTTTTGAAAATAAAACGACAACTTGTGTTGTCAGGGGCGTCCAAAAACAGAGGAAACTCTGCCCGTTTTTTTTCTAGAAAATCCGTAAAACGAAACATGTTTTTAATATAAAGACACTTTATATACAAGTGTATAATATTTTCGATGTCACTTTACAAACATACGAAAACGGCAATTCTTTATAAAATAAATATGTTTTATATATTTATTTCAAACGTCAAACAAAAACAACGATTCTTTTATAAAATAGATATAACTTATCTATTTATTTCAAACGTCGTACAACGTGGATTTGTTTTTAAAAATAAATATAGTTTTATATTTATTTCAAACTTCGAACTACTCGATGATTCTATCACAAAATAAATATAATATTTTATATTTATTACGAACGCCTAAACGGCATATACACATATTTTGATAACTTTCGTACAAGACACGATATATAATGCAAGTTTATTATATATTACTTTCATACGAATATTCCTTTATATCAACATACGACTTCTTAAAACGAGCTAACAAGTATAACTTCTTCGCTTCTTTTAAGTTGACAATTTACCGTCATATCGTTCGGTCAACGATTCGGTAGAGCTCGATTACACGTAGTTTAGTTACTGCGTTATTTAGAAACTTATAAGATATTCCGTGTTAGGAATATTGTAGAATGCACGCTAGCGAGTCTCGTCTTGGAAACGACATTACGAAGTCGTATATAGCTAGCTTTGCACAGGAATATTCAGTTGAGTTCATAACCCCACCTTTTTAAGATTTTACATTTTTCTAAATGTTTTCGGGGTGGAAAGACATGCACTTTTTGCAAAGCATACAAGAATTACATATTTATAAACCATTTTACAAGCAAGATTTATCTGACACAAATGGTTTACGAAAAGCTTATGTTTTATACCGGTTTTTCAAACAAGTGTTTACACACGAATTCTAGTTTTCTAAACTACGAGAAAATACAAATACAAGAGTATACAAACACATGAGAATTGATACTTGATATAAAGAATACAAGAACTGAAAAATTGATACTTGATATGATGAATACATAAACAAGAAGCACTCTTGGTGATAACTAGTACCAAGTATGATGCGTTTGAGAAATGATACGAGAAATAGTGTCACGAATAGGGTACGATAAGCACCATTAATCGTGTACATACTTAGACCGCAGAACAAAAGGTTAGATCTAACGGGTGTCAGGGCAGCCCCACTCTTGGTGACAACTAGAACCAAGTAGTGTTTTTGTGTCTCAGTCGTGAATCGACTATAGAAAAATGCCTATGGTTTGGTGACTTCCTATGTCGTGTCACATGTTAATGGCCTTGCAACCCATTAACAACAAGATACATACAGAATACTTGATTTATATAAGAAAACATGATACATACAAGAATACGTGATTTATACAAGAATACATGATACATACAGAAATACTTGAATTATACAAGATACATACCATGTTTTCATACAAAGTTTCTGTATAACTTGACAAGAAAATGATTTTAAATTCGTTTTCTCAACAATACTTCAAAAACCGGTTATTCAAAAAGATTTATTTCAAATCTTTTACAAACAAACTATGAACTCGCTCAACTTTATGTTGACTTTTTCGCATGTTTCTTTCTCAGGTTACTTTACAGAAACAATGGAACGGTTGGAATAGGAGAACCATGAGGAGTCGAGTACTTAGTGGGCGTTCACATACTAAAAGACTTAGTTTATTTGCTTCCGCTGTGCAATGAAGATACCAGTCCAGTCACGCCAATGCTCTGATATTTCGGGGTGTGACATCGTAAAATGATGCCAAGGATATCCGGGACATGGTCATTAACCCCCCAAAGGCTTTAAGTAAACAAAACAATTTAAACGGGCCGATCAAATTATTCAATTAACCACCCAACGATGGAAGATTTGATGCCCGACCAAGCGGTATTTTATATACCGTAACCCAAGCCCGTATAGGGGAAAATAAGTTAAAAGTATTTACCTGAGCTAAATATAAATTCAATCCCAGCCGTATATCAAATCAGCAAGTACAGATAGCTTTTACTGGGCTCCTAATCTGGAACGAAGGTTTTTAATAACCTATTAGATTCCTAACGGGTCTTTAATTAAGCTTAAGGTTAGACCGGTTAGTTTCAAAGATACGGTTCGTACGCATGATTAAGCGAAGACCAGATAGAATGTGATTTAGACCCAACAAGTTCAAATACTTGCTTAATATGGGTATTTCATACACATTCTGGATTTTGAGATAAAACCGATAAGGTTTGACCCGTTTCGGCTAATTTATGCAAACTAGTTACATAAGCCGAATCGAACGCGTAATAAGCGTAACGGGTATTCATAAGAGCCATATTCAGGTTTCCTAAGTTAATATGCCTCAAATATGTTGTGACATCAGTAGGATGTCTTTTATTATGCCCGAAACGAATTTAAACACAAACTATGCCCCGTAGGGGTAGTTTGGTCATTTAAAAGGTTATAAAAGAGTTTAAGTATTATCCTGAGTTACAGGTCTGATACAATCAGCAAAAATACTCAATTTGATAAGTTATAACAGTAGGGTAAAGTATATATGTGAAATTTATCAATTATAACCAAACTATGCACCGTAGGGGCATTTTGGTAATTTCACATAAGCCGAAAAGCTCAAAACTGGAGTCTGAGTTAAACAACTTTTGCTTACTGTTAAAATATTATAATTTACCTAAAATATCAGTAGGTATCACCCTTTTTATGTTTAAAATAGTTTTAGTACATACTATACGTTAAAACGCTTAATAAGGCGATTAGAAGCCGTTTCCGGGTTCTATATAGAAATTTGATATTTTTATTATTCTAGCAGGCTTAAAATAATTTATTTATCATTTAAAATCAGTAGCAAAAGGTTTGGAGTCAATTAGATGTGTAAAACTCATTTTATAGCCCGTAAGGGCAAAACCGACAATTACCGGATTAAGCCTACGACTTTAAGTTATGCTCAGCCTAAAATTTATTAAAAATCTCCAAAAATCCCAAAATAATATATTACAACAGTGGGTAAAGAGTTTGATATAAAAAAGTATGTTTAAGTAGGCTATACGCTAATTACGCCGTTTAATCGCTAATAAGCTTTCTAATTACGCTAATGAGCATAACTCTCAATCTACACCTCCAACTGATGTCAAATTTTGGGTGCAAGTTTATATATCGGTAATTAAAGTTTCTACTCTTTTACATTTTCAAAAATCACGTTTTAAGGTGAAAAGGGCAAAATGGTCAACATATGAGCAATTAACGGAATCATGCGTATTAATTGGTTAACTAATGAACCATGGTGTATAATCACAGAGGGTTATACTAGCATGTAACCTGGTCCAAATAGAGCTCTAAGGTATTTCTAAAACATACCAAAACGGGTCAGAACTGAAGTCAAAGCAAAAGTCAAAGCTTTGCGACTTTCGGTTCCGAACCGGGTCTAAACATAAAATTGTCGGGTTGAACATGTTTAGACATGTTCTTACACTAATTACCAAGTTATATTAATGATCAAATAGGTTGTATGTGTTCTACATTGCTAATTATGTATTAACTTGAAATTTAGCATCCTGTTGACTTTTTAATAACAAGTTTGACCCGACATTAGACCTAGTTAGAGTGGGAATCAGGGGGAACCCTTTTAAGGGTTTATTACCCACATAATTACCAACTTATAACTACTTTCAATTCGACTAATCATTGGACCATTAGTGATTAATCGCTAAGTCAACCGTTAATTACGACGGTTTGACTTTTAAGCTAAAACTAAGCAAAAACTTAACTAAGAAACGTTAAGCAAACTTACTGAAGTCCTATGCACGAAATGTGAAGCTTAGAGAGAAGTTTTGAGCTCCAGAGATGATCCAAAGTGCAGATGGAAGGTGTGAAGAGTTTGTTGCAACCTTGGCCCTTTATATAGTGCTCAAATCTTCATGGATTGTTGACAACAAGGTCTACCATTGATGTTTGATCACTAACAAGTGTCCCTAAATGTCTAGGGGTTGTTTAGGGGTCAAGCAAGATGAGGAAAATCGAGTTTAAGTCGTCTACAAGGCTATGGCAGATAAGAATCCAACCAAATCGGAGCAGGCTGATCAGATAAGGCCGTCGCGTAGCGCGACGGCATAAGGGCTAGGGCTAGCGCTACGCGAGCATGTGATGATCTGACAATCTCTGACAATGTGTCCTCTGATGTGGCATTCATAGCACCTTCTTGTTTCGATTCTCTGACTTTGGCAGTTAACAGCAATGTGTCCTTGAAATCCACAAGTGTAACACACTCTGTTATCATACCTCTCACTACTTTCATACCAAACACCGTCTTCATACCACACACTTAGATCAAAGCATTGATTTGCCTTGTGGTACTCATGTCTCCTCTTGTATCCTTGATTTGGCATTTGAGCACTGTGGTCAAACCTGCACCACTGATTACCAACTTTTTGTGAGTTTTTATTTTCAGATTTTTGTGGTTTTTTATAATGATTGGATGACTGAACTGATGAGCTTTTATTTTCATTTTGAAAATTTTTCAAATTTTTAACTTTTTGTTTCTGTTCAACAATCTTCTTAACAGAGTTTTGCTTTGAGCATTCACCTATTTCAGTAGATTGCAAAACAGTATTTAGAAATTTTTCTTGTAATTCTAAAAATATTTTTCTTTTCTTTTCTTTTTCTTTTTCATCATCAGCTTTGTCATCGCAATCTTCAATTTTGACTTTGTCAAAATTTGTGACATTGTCACTTATTGGATCAGAATTAATCGGTTCTGGACAAACATATGATGTAGAAGTCACAAAACTTTTCAATTTATTCTCTAAATCTTTGATTTTCTTTCTATCACATTCAGCTTCTTTTTCAAGTCGAATAATCGTCTGACGATGGGAATTTATTACCTTTTGCTTTTCAATATTATTTCTGCTAAAAATAGATCTCCCATCTTCAAGAATCTTTATTTGACTTTGAAATTCTTTTTCAATTTTTAATTTTTCATTTTCAAAACTTTTGATTTTATCTTCAAAAATTTTATCTAAAAATTTCTTTTTACTTTCAAAATCTTTTTCTTTCTCTTTCTCTTTCAAAACCTTGTTTTCTAATGTCAAACTGTTCAAGTCATTTAACAGTTTAACATTCTCAGATTTCAGCGTTTTGATTTCCAATGTCAAGCTCTCCACATCTTTCAAGAGTTTAACATTGTCTGCTGCAGATTTGTCACATTTTGAGCACACAATTTCAGAACTTGAAAATCCATTCTTCTTGGATTCTTCTTTCTTGGAAATTACTTCTTCAAGAACCTGCTGTTTTTCCATAACAACTTCTTTCACAACTTCTTCAGTCATCACAACTTCACATTTTGAAGTTTCATCTTTTTCTTTCTCTTCATCACCTCCCCGCCATTTTCTCTGTAAAGCTTCTTCTTCTTCAGCAATACATTCAACTAAAGCTTCCTCACTAAGAGTTTTATCATCAATAGCAATGTTTCCTTCAGGATCAAGGTAACATTCTCTATTAGCATCCCATCTCTTCGCCTTCTTAGCTTCATAGTAAATACGAGAAATTCTCATCATCCTCCAGTGAGCTCTCTGTTTTCTGTATGCTAATTTTTCTTCTTCTGTTCTTGTGTCTTTCCAAGGAACTTCTTTTTCCATAACTTTATATCCTTGAATTACCTCGAAATCACCTGCAAACAAACAAACAAATGATCAGTTTAAACGGACTGAATACGTGAAAGTGTGTGTTGATGAAATCAATCTAAGACTCGTGTCGAAGATTTTCAGATTTAATCCACTGTTGTTCGGGTGAAATCTCTAAATGAATGGGCTTGATCGGATCAAAATAGATTCAATTGGGCCTTAGAATGATTTGGGCCGTGCACTTTAATATATTGTAAACCTTGGGCTGACAAGCAACTATGACTAAATCTGATTTTAATCAATGATATTAATGAACCGACAAACTTTTAATCTTTTGATCAGATATCATGCAAGAGCCGACAAACATATATTTCAATGTTCTTTGATTGGGCCGCTAATTTTTAAAGCACATGCAATTTTGATGTTATAAATTGCCGACAACTTTGATTGTTCAAATAAACTGATTTGGCCAAAAATAAGAAGTCACATGAATTGATTATCTTTAATTATTTAGTGAGCTAACAATTTTGATTGGGCCTCAAAATCTACTAGTCCGACATCATTAAATGTTCAACAAAATTGATTGTGCCAATGATCTTTAATCAATTTTAATATTCATTAGGCTGACATTTTAATCAGTCATACACATGAATCAATGACCGACAACTTTATCCTTCACATGCAACCCGGTTCAATACAAACACTGATTGGACTGATAATTGTGATTGGGCCAATAACTTTGAATCACATGAACTGACATACACAGTTATGATTTCACACGAGATATGTTTGTTCAAGCAAAATCACTTCAAGCGATCAACTCAAGCGGAACCCAACTCAAGCGAACACCCTGATTACTTTCAAGCGAAACCAGTTTTAAAGTACTTTTCAAGCGAAACTAACAGATATTTCAAGCGAAACCTGGTTATATGTACTTTTCAAGCGAACTCACTCATTACTTTCAAGCGAAACCTGGCTGTTTGATACAAAATTGGACCTAAAACTTTCGATTTCTCCTAAACGGCTAGGAGTTTGAATCTGAAATTTGGTAGGGTTGTAAATCAAGTGTTTTCGCACAACATATCAAAAAATCAGCCGATTTGGACCGTAAAAACCCGTTCAATTTGACGAAAAACCGTTAAAAACGTGAAAAATGAGTAGAAGATGAAGAAATAGATGAAACTCAGGTCTGAAATCGATGTAATCTTGTACGAATCTATGTGTTTGATCAGTGCAATCGAGCTCCTGCTCTGATACCACTTGTAGGATCGGTTTTGACACCGTACGATTGCGTAACGAACGTTCAACGTGCGGAATCCGTGAACGTGTGTGATCGAACACACAAGAACGTACTAGTAACGTGATTCTATTGAATAAGATGATGTGTACAAAGCCAAGAATCACATGAGAGAACTTTCTCTCTCTAGACTTTCGCTCTCTAAGATTAGATCTCCTAAACCTCCAAATGAGCAAAAGTCTTAATTCTAAAGTCTAAGACATCTATTTATAGGCACAAGGATTATAAGGATTTCTCCTTATTTACAAGTTTGCCACCTTGCCCTTTTTAACTAGATATTATTATAAAATGCTAGAATTCTTCTGTTTCTGCTACGGACTAGATTGACGGAGGCGATAGACACATAATGCACTAACACTTATCAATACCGATATAGTTTCCTTCGGCCGTTTGGTTAAGAAATCCATAGTTTGCTACCGTATAAATTTGACTAAGTTTGGTTAAGGGTTGCTTAAGAGCTTGGCAGAATGAAGTATTTATAAAACTTTGGTTTGCACCAGAGTCAAATAATACTTTTGCATAAACATCTTGAACTAGGAACGTACCAGTTATCACGTCGGGAATTAGATCTGCCTCCTGCGTCGTTAGCTGAAAAGCTCTTGCATTTTTCTTATTAGTTCCATCAGCCGCCTTTGCTTTGTTGTCAGTTATCTTGACCAATTTAGGGCAATTTGGCTTGAAATGCCCCGCTTCTCCACAGTTGTAGCAAACTATGGATTTCTTTCTACATTCCTCCTCTCGGTGCCCCGGTATTTTGCAGAAATTGCAGTATGCCTTACATTTTCCAAAATGCTTTCTTTTACAGGTACTACAAAATGGCGGGGTGGAGGACTCCCCGGTTCCCTTCTTCTTGGAGTTATTATTATTACCCAAACGGAAACCTTGGGTAATCCTTTGGGCCAATTCCTTTTTCCTATTCTCCTCTCGCATACGAACCAATCCGTCAGTCAAGGTATTGGCCAATCCGACTGCATCGTCGATCGTCCGGGGTCTAGCAGCCTTGACTATGTCGCGGATCTCGCTAATTAATCCCCAAATGTAGTGAGGTATAAGCATAGGTTTTGGCAAGGCCAGAGTTGGTACTATCCTTGCATACTCGAAAAATTTTGAAGTATACTCACGACAATTAACATCCACCATCTGGTGGTTTAGGAATCGGTTTGTCATTTGTTCCTTTTCATAGGAAGGACAAAATTTCCTTTCAACCAATACCTTAAATTCTTCCTAGCTCATGGCATAAGCCACATCACTTCCTTTAGCTTGTAGCACCGTGTTCCACCACTCTAATGCCTCTTCTTTGAAAAGGTGGGATGCATACATCACCCTGTCTTCTTCTGCGCACTTACTTATTTTAATTACAGCTTTGGTCTTTTCTAACCAACGTAATGCAGCAGTTGCTCCTTCACTGCCTGCAATTTCAATCGGCTTACAGGCGAGGAATTCTTTATAAGTGCAGCCAGTATTCATCACTTTCCTTTTCTTAGGTAATGGGGCTTGGATTACATTATTATTATTATTATTATTATTATTATTATTATTATTATTATTATTATTATTATTATTTCCTCCATTTATGCTATAGCTGAAATTATCGTCGCGAGTGCGTTTGCTATGGTCGACTTTGGAGGGTTCAACTGGATTCTTAACGGTTGCGACGATTGCTGGGATAGCATTTGCTATACCCTGAGCAACGATATTTTCTATATCTTGTCTATTGAGGAAATTTTCCTGATTATTTGGTTCCGATTGATTAACTTCATTTGCCGATTGGTTTACTGCATTATCCATCTGAATTATAGATATGACATACGGATTAATATCACAAAGATAGATAGCAATTAAACACAATATTGCAATCACAAATCCAAATTAAGTCAGCACGTATAACCAAAATCGTCGACATTGCGACATTTCTATTTTTATATATATTTATGCATCCGTACAAGCCACATATTTACAGATGTTTTATTTTAATGATATTTATATTATTATACATTATATTATTATTATTATACAAAATATCTATTTTGTAGTTAACAGTCTTCAGAAGTGAAATTCCCTTTCGTCATACTTCCAGGTGATGCTCTTCTCCACGGTTCGGATCCGGTTCCCTGTGTCCACCAATTCTTCGCCATAGCGGCGTAGTTCAGCAACATTCTCCGGGTTCATGGGTGGAAAAGCAGTAGGGGCTGGTTCAAACTGTGGGTAATAAGGGTTCGGACTGTTCATAAGATTTTGGAAATGCCAGTCGTTGGTCCACCACTCCTCAACTGGGTTAGGCAGGGGTAGTGGGTTGACAATGGGTTCAGGGATGGCAGGTTCCAAATTTATAGGAAGTTCGTTTTGAACGGGAATGTTCACAAGGTTTTCGTCAGCTGGCCCGAAAAGGTCATAATTTGCCAGTTTCCTGTCTAGCTCCTCCCAGGGTGGTAAGGTTGGAGCTTGGCCAGAACTTTCTCCCACTTCTTTCTCTTTTCCTTTTGACTCAACAGTTTTCTTCACCTTTTGAGCGGCAGGTTTCTTCTTTCTCCCCCTTTTCCAATCTAAAAGCCTCCTCCTCTTTTTGGGTTTGGGCTTTTCCTGGGCTTGGAAAACCATTGGCTCCTCTGTGTCAGCCTGGTAACCGGACTGGTCCCTAGTAGTCTCCATATCAGTAGAATGTATTGTGAAGTTTCTGAGAGCTTCCGATAATTCATTCATGCTGTTAGTTACACATAAGGAAACATAAAATTCCAAATTAAAATTTTAATTATTGAAATTAATTTTCACATAAGCACAAAATTTCTAATTTAAGTATTTTTCAAATACTTAATTTGCTTAAACAAGTGGCTCTGATACCACCTTTTCTGTCACGCCCCCTACCCGTTTTGCCCGGTTCAGAAGCTGCGGGACAAAAACCCATGGTATTTTTATTTAATTAGCAGCGGAAATTTTAACAGGATCGTTTAAACTGAAAACACCGAATTATTTTATTATAAGTTTCGGGACAAACCCCGTATTTTACAATAAAGGAATTTCACTGGGAAATCCCTTGATTACAGAAAACATGTTTATTTATTTACTGAGCCATTTCATTCAAGCTGGAGTGCTACGTGGCACTTTTCCTTATTCACAGTAAATCACTTGAAACATGTTTTAAAAAGGTTTGATCAGGGAAAAATACTGGCGAGTGCATTCAATTTATATAAAAGACACATTGTTATAATATACAGTATTAAGAGCGATTACAATTGCCTCTATCTTGTAATTAACTGACCCAGTTGTCACTCGACCGGATCTGTGACTGTGGTCATATCACTATTGGGTCCGTTCACCCAAAAGTGACGTATCACTATTTCGGCCCGTTCACCTAAAAGTGATGCTAAATAAGTATTGTATACAAAACCCCACGTAATGTCAGTAATTTAAGATAACAAAGACTTAATCCCTGTAATTATAACTGGAAAACATTTAGGGTTTTGTAAAGCAATTTGATAAAAATAGAATGACTCACATTGCAAGTTTAAACGGTCAGAGCCTGCCCACTGATTAAGCTGGAAAACCTAGTTAAATATACAATGCAAACGAAACTAGGTTAGTAACTTAATTCAACATTTACGATAATTCACGAGATCGAAACCCTCACGACGAATGACAAAGTATAGCCCAATGTAGGCAGCACTTAAACATCCATCGGATCGGTTTTAATCGATCGGACATTGTATCGTAGCAGTGATCGAGTTATTACCCTGTTATCGTAGCAGCGTTTCGACACTTTGGACGTGTATTTAGAGCAGAATATGGTGATTTGAAAGAAAATTTTCAAGCACAGAAGACTGCACATGCAACGCTCAATATATAGCTGAAAAACAGCTTTCTCGCGGCCCACGACGGCCTGAAGGTGATCCTTCGCGGCCCGCCAGAGCCACCCTAGCTACGGCTAGGGCTGCCGTGTCACACCCTAGCTTTGCCACGTGGATGACGCGTGTCCCCATGCTTATCCGGAGATCCCCAGGTCAGTTGCGCCCAGCGAAGACCCTTCTTAACTCTGTCGCGCCCCGCGACCGAGTATAAAAATTTGTTTTTCTTGATTTTTCATGAAAAGTAGGGTTTTATTGGTTCTGGTTTGCACTTAAGGGAACATTTTAGGACATTTTTGTGAGAGTCGTTACAGTAGGGTCTAGGGAGGGTGAGATGTAGGCACACGTTACCTCTAGCCTAGGGGATAAAGAGGCTGCTTCCTGCGAGACCCTCGGCTCCAAAGACATATCAAGATATAATAGTCATAAAAAGCATACACCCGCACGAGTCTACGAAAAAAACATATTTGGTTTAAAAATTCACTCGCAAAGAACTATAAAAGGCTAAGTTCCTAAGACAAGAGAGCCCTCTCCCTATAAGTCCTTAACCTTAATCCTATGTCTCAAAGAAATCCTGTCCTCGACTGTGACAACTCGAAATTTAGAACCTTTCGTTGTATGCTTAAACGTGTGAATAGTTAAACTTATGTGATTAATGATAAGCTACAACCTTTTATATGATTATGTGTTATGTTACATGTGTGCTTATGTGTATGTATTCGAGTATGTTTAGTAGCCGAAAGCCATGAACCCGACTCGAGACCATGTGGTCTCGAGTGAACTAGTGTGACATATGGGCCGGTTGGGCCGTGCACCTCATCCGAGTTCATTAGGGTGCACTACTTAGGACTAGTATATAATCCTCATGATAGCCATACTTGTCATCTTTGGGCAACAACACTCATACTTCTCCAACACACACTCTCCACTCTCTCACACTAAAACCCTAAACCACAACATTCCTCTCCTTCATTCTTGGATCAACCGGTGGCATTAGGACTCTCGGACCGAGCTCAAGATCATCATTCGGAAGTCACTCATCACTCTTCATACCCTCACACTTAGAGAACCAAATCGGTTAGTGTATTTTCATGATTTAAGGATGATGTGTACTTGATGTTTGAATATTTGTTGGTTAGTGATATTTTGTTGATGATGATGTATCTTGTGTGACTTGGTAATATGTTGGTTTGTTAGATTTATACATGATGATGTTAATAAACTATCATACTTAGATTCCGGATTGATTGCATGACGAGTTAATGATGTTTGTGATTTAATGTGATTTAAACCATAAATGGTTGGTGTTCATGTAAACGGTGTGTATAATGCTCATATTATTCGGATTTGTTGTTGGAATGCCCGATTGTTATTCATGTTATGAAATCGGATTGCATGCTCTTAGGTTACAAATCAAAATGCTTGTTAAATGGCTGCACTTATGTGGAAATCGGATTAGTTGTTTGAATATTTCGGATTGTTGTTTCAAGTTATGATATGATGAACTACTTGGATATTGATGAACATGATGAATGTGTGAAGAACAACTTGAATATCATATGAGCATGCTTGAATATTTGAATTCTGATATGTTTGATCCAAAATGGTAATTTGTTAGACAAACAAACATGTTTAAGTGGATAGTACAAACCACTTTCTGAAACCAAATTCTCATTGGATAGTACACTGTTCCGAATCAGCTCCTGTCCAACCGAAACCTCTAATTGCGACTCGAAACCATGCGTGATGAGTCGAAATCTCCCAGTTGCGACATCGGTTGCGAGTCGCAAACACCTGGTTGCGACTCGAAACCACAAGTGATCAGCACATAAACCGTTTGACTCGAAACCCCGGTTGCGAGTCCAGTTGCGACTCGTAACCAAAACAGCACGAACCGAAACCACGATTGCGACTCAGGTTGCGAGTCGCAAACGCCTAGTTGCGACTCGAGACAATACGCGGATACACACTGTTTGGACTTGTTTAATTATGGGCTTAGTGTTTGGGCCGGACCTTGGACTTTGTTTAATTCTGGGCATGTTACTGTTCGTTCGACTCGTATGCATTACTTGCTAACTGCCATGATTAACGTGTATGCCATACGTGCACTACTTGAATACGAACCTGATTGTATGATACAACTATGATAGGACGTGAGTAGCCTCAACGTTGCTTGTTTGACTTTTATGTGTTTTCTACCGAGCAAACCAAGGTGAGTTCACACCCTCTACAAAGCATGGGATTCCCAGGGGTCGGGAATTGGGGTTAAGGAACATGGGTTCCTCGTCCTCCTTGGGTAGGACAGCAATGGTTCAGGAATGTAATTCCTCGTCCTCACGGACAGATAACTCGTACTAGACCAAAACTCTATCACGAAGTCCCTCATCTTTGTATCGACTTAATCGCCGAGGCCAATGGCGAGCGGGTCATTAGTTAGATAGCGCTATTTAGGTTTGACAAACCTCACACCGTGCCGCAGAGGACGGGCGTGAACTAATGGACTACTGGCACGTCAATGATGATAGACATTGACAGTTCAGGGCACATAAACATGACTACAGTCAGCAGTCGATATGGTAACGAGTCTAGTATATACATGGGGTAGCCCCCACGGCCGAAATGCCAGATAACTAACACGGGGTAGCCCCCACGGCTGGATAGCCAGAGTAACCGGGAATAAACAAGTCACGTTTTTAACTATGGGGTAACCCCCACGGCAGGATGCCAGATAAAGGAAAACTGTTTTCGAAACAACTTAAAACGAACACCCAACCGTGAACTCACTCAACTTGTTGTTGACTCGTTACTACATGCTTTGCAGGTCCTTAGGTCCTTAGCTGGAGCTTGCATGGAGGAGGATCGTTGTGGGACATGGACGACTGTGTGCCATGTTAAACTTTGAAACAATTAAACTTATGTTTTGATTTAAGACTTATGCCTCCGCTTGCAACTTAACTATGTTTTGATTGAACACCAATTGTATTGGGTGGATTTTTATAACTACTTATATGCTTGTTCAATATGATTGGTGGCTGGATCCTGGTCAGTCACGCCTCCAAGCGGTAGTACTCCGCAGGTGGATTTTGGGGGTGTGACAGATTGGTATCAGAGCCATTGGTTATAGAGAACTTGGTTTTAATAAAGGGGAAAAACGTTTTTGTTAAAACCAGACTATAACCTGTACAGTGCTCAACGGTCCACAACGATGCTTCACTCCACATGCAAGGCTCGACATTCTAGGTGATATGATCTGTGTATATATTGCCTACTTGTTAGATACATAGTACATTGCTTATGGTATGCTTGGTTAGTATAACTACTGTTGCTTGAACACGCGTGTATTTGCTCCCTTCTGCCATCGCATTTTTGCGAATCCCTCTCACTCCCGTTCTTCTTGATATGAAGATCATGTCCGGACACGTTAACCTGACACAAGCCCAGTTGACGGCTCTGATTAACGAACGAGTTGCCGCAGCACTTGCAGCTGCACACGCAGGAGGTATATCCTGCAGTTCTAACTCAATTTAGGATCTGTAGATCCTATTCTCGTGAACCAACCTTTGTGTTAAACTCTGTCTTTTCTCTCACCCACAATAGGTCAACACGCTCAGCCACCTGTGTGCACCTTTAAAACTTTTATGGACTGTCAACCTAGTACCTTTAGTGGCACCGAAGGAGCGATAGGCCTCCTACACTGGATTCGCAGGATCGAATCGGCATTCGAAGAAAGTGAAAGCCCTACCAGTAAGCGAGTAGAGTACGCTGCTGGTACCTTGCAAGGGAAAGCGTATTCTTGGTGGAACACACAAGTTCAGATGCTCGGATTAGCAGATGCGAATGCCACCCCCTGGAGCGACTTCAAGGATTTGATCAAGGAAGAATTTTGTCATCCGGACGACATCCTCAAACTTGAAATAGAGTACTTTGGCTTGAAAATGGAAGGATCAGAGATCGAAGCGTACACGAAAAGGTCCAACGATTTGGCTGCCTTATGTCCTAACTTGTCACAACCCATTTCTAGACGAATCGAGCTATACCTCAGAGGCTTAGCCCCAGAAATCCAAGGGTCCGTAATTGCAGCCAACTTTTCCACAATCCAACAAGTCGTTCGTTTGGCGCACCAGCTCACTGATCAGGCAGTGGAAGAGGGCAAGTTACCCAAGCGCAACCCCTCCAATGCAAATGCTCTTATTAACACCAAGCATATTTGGGGTGATCACCAGAGTGAAGGTCGTGGCCCTATACAACAGGACCCGCACGGGAAACTCGTACAGCAGGGGCTAAACTACCAAAATCAAGGGGGATACCTTGGGAATAAGCCGAAATGCCGCAAATGCCATCAACACCACACCGGGTCATGTATGGAATTGTGCTGCCATCGGTGCAAGAAGACGGGACATGTGGCTAGAGATTGCAGGAGCCCATACCCTGCACACCGAAACCAGCAGCAGCAGGGTAGCAAAAAGGGGTGTTTCTGTTGTGGGGCTGAAGGCCATCTTAAGAGGAACTGTCCGCAGATGAGGCAGAAACGTGACAACAACAACAATGGGGCCCGGGGGCGGGTGTTTGTGATTGGCCAAGGTGAAGCAAGGAATGACCCCAATGTTGTGGCGGGTAAGTTCCTTCTCGACGACTTTTATGTTTCAGTTTTAATTGATTCGGGTGCCGATACTAGCTACATGTCACTAGAAGTTAGTCGAATGCTTAAACGTATTCCAACCTCTTTGAACAACAAGCACACCGTAGAGCTAGCAAACGGTAAGAGTTTAGAAGCCACACACGTAGTCAAGGGTTGTAAACTTATTCTCGCTGACCAGACCTTCTCTATCGACCTCATTCCTATTGTCTTGGGTAGTTTCGACGTTGTCATTGGGGTGGATTGGTTATCCCAACACCGAGCAGAGATTCTTTGCAACGAGAAGGTTGTCCGTATTCCAGGTCCCGGTGGTGAACCTCTCATGATTCATGGCGACAAGAGGAGTGCTGTTGAGAACGTCATTTCTCTCCTTAAGGCCCAAAAGTGCTTGCGAAAGGGCCACACTGCCATTTTGGCTCTCGTTACTGACACCTCAGAAAAAGAGAAGAAGATAGAAGATTTTCCAGTTGTACGCGATTATCCAGAGGTATTTCCTGAGGAATTACCTGGTCTTCCGCCTCATCGTCAAGTCGAGTTCAGATCGAACTAGCTCCTGGAGCTGCGCCTATAGCCCGTGCACCTTATCGTTTAGCCCCATCAGAGTTGAAGGAACTCTCTACGCAACTACAAGAGCTCCTGGATAAGGGTTTTATTCGTCCTAGCTCATCGCCCTGGGGAGCTCCAGTGCTATTTGTGAAGAAGAAGGACGGTACTTTCAGAATGTGCATCGACTACCGAGAACTCAACAAGGTGACGGTGAAGAATCGTTATCCTCTACCGCGGATTGACGACTTGTTCGACCAGCTGCAAGGGTCAAGCTACTATTCGAAGATCGATTTGAGATCGGGATATCACCAGCTGAGAGTCCGGGAAGAGGATGTCTCCAAAACAGCTTTCAGAACTCGATACGGGCACTATGAGTTTCTGGTCATGCCTTTTGGGATGACAAACGCACCTACGGTTTTCATGGACTTGATGAACCGAGTGTGCAAGCCTTACCTGGATAAGTTCATTATAGTCTTCATCGACGACATCCTGATCTATTCTAAGAGTCAGGGGGAACACGAGCAGCATCTGCGACTTATTCTGGAACTCCTTCGAACAGAACAGCTTTATGCAAAGTTCTCGAAATGCGACTTCTGGCTTCGAGAAGTCCATTTCCTAGGCCACGTGGTAAACAAGGATGGGATTCACGTTGATCCATCCAAGATAAACTCGATTAAGAACTGGCCTGCGCCTCGTACACCAAAGGAAATTCGCCAATTCTTGGGTTTGGCGGGATACTACCGGAGATTCATAAAGGATTTTTCTAAGATTGCACAGCCTCTCACCTCACTAACGCAGAAGGGCGTTGTTTATCGCTGGGGGAAACGCACAGGAGTTGGCATTTCAGCACCTAAAGGATAGACTTTGTAGCGCACCTATCCTTTCCTTGCCGGAAAGCACAGGCGATTTTGTGGTCTATTGCGACGCATCAATTCAGGGTCTTGGTTGCGTGTTGATGCAACGGGATAAAGTTATAGCCTACGCCTCACGCCAACTTAAGGTTCACAAGAAGAACTACACTACGCACGACTTAGAGCTGGGAGCTGTTGTTTTTGCACTAAGTTGTGGCGGCATTACCTGTATGGTACCCAGTGCGCCATCTACACTGACCACAGGAGCCTCGAGCATATCTTAAAGCAGAAGGAACTGAATATGCGACAACGACGATGGGTCGAACTACTGAATGACTACGAGTGCTCAATCGGATACCACCCGGGCAAAGCCAATGTTGTGGCTGACGCCCTTAGTCGAAAGGACACTGCGCCTAAGCGCGTGCGAGCCTTACAACTCACGATCCATTCTAGTCTTCCCTCCCAGATACGAGCTGCTCAGATACAAGCACTGAAACCAGAAAACGTCAGGGCTGAAGCCCTACGCGGATCAAGACAACGATGCTTACTACGTAACGGGACGCGTTTGGGTCCCACACTATGGCAACCTGCGAGAGCTTGTGATGGAAGAGGCACACAAGTCTCGCTACTCAGTACACCCTGGATCAGATAAGATGTATCATGATATCAAAACTACGTATTGGTGGCCTAGCATGAAGGCCCACATAGCGACCTACGTCAGCAAGTGTCTGACTTGTGCGAGAGTCAAGTCTGAATACCAGAAACCCTCAGGCCTACCCCAACAACCAGGGATACCTCAATGGAAATGGGAGCAAATTTCCATGGATTTTGTCACTGGCCTACCTAGATCCCAACACGGGAACGATACTATTTGGGTGATCGTGGATCGACTTACAAAATCTGCACACTTCTTGGCTATCAAGGAGACGGATAAGTTCTCCACTCTTGCAGAAATATACCTCAAGGAAGTTGTTTCGAGGCACGGGGTGCCCACCTCTACTATCTCAGATCGAGATGCGCGTTCTACTTCAGAGCTGTGGCAAGCAATGCACAAATCCTTTGGCTTACGACTAGACATGAGCACAGCGTATCACCCTCAGACGGACGGGCAGTCCGAACGCACTATTCAAACCTTAGAAGACATGCTTCGTGCATGTGTAATCGACTTTGGCAACCGCTGGGAAAAGCATCTGCCACTTGTGGAATTCTCGTACAATAACAGCTACCACACCAGCATTAAAGCTGCTCCGTTTGAGGCATTGTACGGGCGTAAATGCCGGTCACCTCTTTGCTGGGCAGAGGTGGGAGATAGTCAGATCACTGGTCCAGAATATGTGGTAGACACAACCGAACAAATTGTTCAAATACGAAAACGCATGACGGCCGCTCACGAACGTCAGAAAGTTTACGCCGACATGGGCAGGAAACCACTTGAGCTCCAGGTTGGGGAGCGGGTACTACTCAAAGTTTCACCCTGGAAGGGTGTGGTTCGTTTTGGTAAACGCGGCAAACTTAACCCACGATACGTTGGACCTTTCGAAGTCATTGAGAAAATAGGCAGGGTGGCCTACAGACTGAACCTACCAGCGGAACTCGGTGCAGTTCACAACGTTTTTCACGTGTCGAATCTGAAGAAGTGTCCGTCAGATGAGACCCACGTAGTTCCTTTGAAGGAACTCACTATCGACGAGCAGTTACGATTCGTCGAGGAACCAGTCGAGATCACGGACCGGGATGTTAAGGTCCTCAAGAGCACCAGAATACCTCTCGTTCGAGTTCGTTGGAACTCACGTCGCGGCCCAGAGTTCACCTGGGAGCGCGAAGATCAGATGAAACAAAAGTATCCCCAGCTGTTCGCAAACAGTACACCCACTACTGAGGCCGAAGCTACGGAATTTCGGGACGAAATTCCAGATCAACGGGGGGTGGATGTGACACCCCAGGAAAACCGGGAAAACCATACAACTTAACTAGCTTCCTCAGTGAGTGCCTACCAAAATTCGGGACGAAATTTCTTTCAACTTGGGGATGATGTGACAACTCGAAATTTAGAACCTTTCGTTGTATGCTTAAACGTGTGAATAGTTAAACTTATGTGATTAATGATAAGCTACAACCTTTTATATGATTATGTGTTATGTTACATGTGTGCTTATGTGTATGTATTCGAGTATGTTTAGGAGCCGAAAGCCATGAACCCGACTCGAGACCATGTGGTCTCGAGTGAACTAGTGTGACATATGGGCCGGTTGGGCCGTGCACCTCATCCGAGTTCATTAGGGTGCACTACTTAGGACTAGTATATAATCCTCATGATAGCCATACTTGTCATCTTTGGGCAACAACACTCATACTTCTCCAACACACACTCTCCACTCTCTCACACTAAAACCCTAAACCACAACATTCCTCTCCTTCATTCTTGGATCAACCGGTGGCATTAGGACTCTCGGACCGAGCTCAAGATCATCATTCGGAAGTCACTCATCACTCTTCATACCCTCACACTTAGAGAACCAAATCGGTTAGTGTATTTTCATGATTTAAGGATGATGTGTACTTGATGTTTGAATATTTGTTGGTTAGTGATATTTTGTTGATGATGATGTATCTTGTGTGACTTGGTAATATGTTGGTTTGTTAGATTTATACATGATGATGTTAATAAACTATCATACTTAGATTCCGGATTGATTGCATGACGAGTTAATGATGTTTGTGATTTAATGTGATTTAAACCATAAATGGTTGGTGTTCATGTAAACGGTGTGTATAATGCTCATATTATTCGGATTTGTTGTTGGAATGCCCGATTGTTATTCATGTTATGAAATCGGATTGCATGCTCTTAGGTTACAAATCAAAATGCTTGTTAAATGGCTGCACTTATGTGGAAATCGGATTAGTTGTTTGAATATTTCGGATTGTTGTTTCAAGTTATGATATGATGAACTACTTGGATATTGATGAACATGATGAATGTGTGAAGAACAACTTGAATATCATATGAGCATGCTTGAATATTTGAATTCTGATATGTTTGATCCAAAATGGTAATTTGTTAGACAAACAAACATGTTTAAGTGGATAGTACAAACCACTTTCTGAAACCAAATTCTCATTGGATAGTACACTGTTCCGAATCAGCTCCTGTCCAACCGAAACCTCTAATTGCGACTCGAAACCATGCGTGATGAGTCGAAATCTCCCAGTTGCGACATCGGTTGCGAGTCGCAAACACCTGGTTGCGACTCGAAACCACAAGTGATCAGCACATAAACCGTTTGACTCGAAACCCCGGTTGCGAGTCCAGTTGCGACTCGTAACCAAAACAGCACGAACCGAAACCACGATTGCGACTCAGGTTGCGAGTCGCAAACGCCTAGTTGCGACTCGAGACAATACGCGGATACACACTATTTGGACTTGTTTAATTATGGGCTTAGTGTTTGGGCCGGACCTTGGACTTTGTTTAATTCTGGGCATGTTACTGTTCGTTCGACTCGTATGCATTACTTGCTAACTGCCATGATTAACGTGTATGCCATACGTGCACTACTTGAATACGAACCTGATTGTATGATACAACTATGATAGGACGTGAGTAGCCTCAACGTTGCTTGTTTGACTTTTCTGTGTTTTCTACCGAGCAAACCAAGGTGAGTTCACACCCTCTACAAAGCATGGGATTCCCAGGGGTCGGGAATTGGGGTTAAGGAACATGGGTTCCTCGTCCTCCTTGGGTAGGACAGCAATGGTTCAGGAATGTAATTCCTCGTCCTCACGGACAGATAACTCGTACTAGACCAAAACTCTATCACGAAGTCCCTCATCTTTGTATCGACTTAATCGCCGAGGCCAATGGCGAGCGGGTCATTAGTTAGATAGCGCTATTTAGGTTTGACAAACCTCACACCGTGCCGCAGAGGACGGGCGTGAACTAATGGACTACTGGCACGTCAATGATGATAGACATTGACAGTTCAGGGCACATAAACATGACTACAGTCAGCAGTCGATATGGTAACGAGTCTAGTATATACATGGGGTAGCCCCCACGGCCGAAATGCCAGATAACTAACACGGGGTAGCCCCCACGGCTGGATAGCCAGAGTAACCGGGAATAAACAAGTCACGTTTTTAACTATGGGGTAACCCCCACGGCAGGATGCCAGATAAAGGAAAACTGTTTTCGAAACAACTTAAAACGAACACCCAACCGTGAACTCACTCAACTTGTTGTTGACTCGTTACTACATGCTTTGCAGGTCCTTAGGTCCTTAGCTGGAGCTTGCATGGAGGAGGATCGTTGTGGGACATGGACGACTGTGTGCCATGTTAAACTTTGAAACAATTAAACTTATGTTTTGATTTAAGACTTATGCCTCCGCTTGCAACTTAACTATGTTTTGATTGAACACCAATTGTATTGGGTGGATTTTTATAACTACTTATATGCTTGTTCAATATGATTGGTGGCTGGATCCTGGTCAGTCACGCCTCCAAGCGGTAGTACTCCGCAGGTGGATTTTGGGGGTGTGACATCGACCATGTCCTCAGAGAGGTGGAAGTCTAACAAATCCTTTCTAATTCACTCTTCCCAAGTTAATTTCGGCCTGCCTCTACTCTGTTTCCCCTCCATGGTGAGAGTTTCTACTATTCTAACCGTAGCTGTCACTTTTCTCCTCCTTACATGTCCAAACCATCTCAACCTCCCCTCCCTTACCTTATCTGAGATACTAGCCACTCCCAATCTTTCCCTAAAAACCTCATTTCTTATCCAATCCATTCTAGTGTGCCCACATATCCACCTTAGCATCCTCATCTCTGCTACCTCCAGCTTCCGCGCTTGTGTCTTCTTGATAGCCCAACATTCTGTTCGGTGTAACATAGCAGGTCTAACTGCAAACCTATAAAATTTCCCTTTTAATTTAGCTAGGAATCTATTGTCGCACAATACCCCTAAGCTGCTCTCCACCTACACCATCTGGTTTGAACGCGATAGGCTACCTCACTATCTATCTCCACATCATTTTGTACAAACGATCATAGGTACTTGAATTTAGTTACCTCCGGAACCACTTGTCACACCCCGACCGCGTTAAAGCAACAAAACCGCGGCGGAAACGTCTTGGAGTAGAGCAACAGAATCATTGTTTCACAACACATGGATTGAAGTTTTGTTTTAATGAATTAAGTTTATTACATTGTCTTGAAAATTAAAAGCAAAACACAACATATTGTCTTTTATCGTTATTAAGTCACTAAGGCCTCATCCATTCCTATGTGAGCACGCATCATAATCGTCATCAACATCATCAAACAACAACACCTGAAACATATGTGAAAATAAAGTCAGCATAAAAATGTCGGCGAGCACATAGGTTTTGTAAGTGTGTCAAGTTCATGGCTTGTATACATGTTGCAATACCTCGTACGACTACTAGAGTCAATAATTGAAAACTGTGTTTTGAAAAGTGTTTTATATTGCAATATGATTAACCAACTTAAAACAAGTTGGTTATAGTTTATAAAAACCTTGTTGCCATGAACCTTGACTAAAAACATTGCTTTTGTAAACCAAATTGTAAATCGTCTTGTGTGATAACTTGTATGGTTTATATCATTTAGTAAACATCGTTACGTGTCATCATTGGAAATCATTCAAAATTGTTCAATTCGTTCATGTTATCAAAACCAATAGTTCAAATCGTTCAACTCGTCCATCGTTCAAATTGTTCAAATCGTTCAAATTGTTCAAATCGTTCTAATTGTTCAAATCGTTATATTCATTCAAATCGTTCAAATCATTCAAATCGTTCGTGTTTTAATTGTGAAAACTAACTTTTGGTCATCTCGTTAAGCACATTCAAACCTGTGGGACTCGTCCATCGTTCAATCGTATTAACAAACCACCAAAGGGTTAGTTAAAATTCATCAGGTTCTGTTGTTACCCACATTACCCCCATAACTATGGTGATAGTCCGCTAACGGGATTTGTCAGATCCTATGGTACCATAACATACTACTGGTCGGCTTGATCATAGTTAATGAATGTCATTCGATTGTCTTTCGACCAACGGCCCAACAAGTTCGTCCACATTATTGAAATCGTTGTGTTTAATATAAACCATAGTATTAGTTTTGAAAACTCGAAATCGTTTAACACATATGAATCACCATAAAACAATTGAAAGTAGTAAAATAGGGGAACTATGTACTCACTTGAGATTGTAATGTATCCTCGATTAAGTGAACTAACAAGCTCGGGCAATCAAGGAATCAAGTGGCACCTAGTATCAGATCACTATGTTATAAATCGGCACCTAAATCGGAAGATCGGGTAGAATGAGGTCTTGTAAACCAAATGAGTGTTGGAACTCATATGATATGATTTAAACAAGCCTACATTCTGATTTGGAACCTATCCTAAGTGCTTATGACCGTTATGACCCGTTAAGGTAGTTTATGCTACCTTAATGCGTCATTTGCGCAAAAGCGCATTCGGATAGCCTAAATGACAAGTATTATATGCCCTAACATGATTAATATTGTTGCATAATCAGTTTAAGTGTCAAAATTTAAGTTACATATGCTTAAATTCAAATTATGCGTAAAAAAGGCATTTTGGTCATTTTCCTAAGGCATATAAACTACCTATCATACAACTAATTAAACGAAGTGACCATAAGGTATAACCTCGGAAGGTTATTCCCTATACAACTATGGTCACAATATATGTTTGGTCGGATCCTAATGATCGACCAAACAGGTCGGGTTCGAAAGTCTAAGCGGTTGTTAAGACCGCTTGACTTACGACCCTAAATAAGCACTAAACTAAAAGTGACAAGTTAAACATGTTAAAACATGTTTAACTAAGTTAGAAAACTGATTTGATATCAAAACAAAGTGTTTTGATACCCGAAAATAGTTTCGTCTCAAAATGCACATAATCGTGCATTTTGACCGAAACTTTGATTCGTCACTTCGACTAGTCAACGTGGTAATCAGTAGGTATAGTCGCAACGGACTATAACCATCGTGATTACGCTAACGTTGCAAAGTTCAAACGAACTTTGTCTTGACCAAATCATGGTCAAAGCTGAAAGTCAAACACTGTTTGACTTTCTTGCTTGAAATAAATAACAAAGCATGAAAGAACACTTACAAGTGTCCTAAGCTTGGAAAGAAGACTAAGAAAACTTAGATTTGAAGCCTCCAACCAAGTGTGGTAGCCTCAATAGAGCAGACGTGAAAAGAAAAAGTGAGTGAGCAAGTTGAAGTATTAAAAGGCCTTGCTATTTATAGGAATTCAAGCACCATTGGATCATTTCCATGTGTTTTTGAGTTGATCAAAGCATGATCATGACCATATACATGTTATGCTCTGATTTGGGAACTTGGAGAGCACACAAACCAGCCCACAAGATGCAAAAACTAGCATTAAAATAGGTTGCAACAGCTGGGTTTGAAGAAATCTGGTTTCTGATGTGCTGGAGCAAGCTTACAGACCCTAAGAGTCCTTGCCATATGGTCCGTATTGCTTCTACAAATCAGCAAGTTTTGAATTTTGGCAGTTTCAGTCCCTGAGCTTGGTTTGTCGCGTTTCGGCACTTTTAACACCCGTCAAGCCCATTTTCAAGCTACATGATGAAGTTAAAGTATATTTAACTTGAATTATGCTAAAAAATGTCACGGATGTCGGTTCGTTTGGCTGTATGGTTGCGTTTTTCGGTTAATTATGACGAAAATCGTAACGAACGCGGAAACGACCCAAATTGCGAAACGAATGGTATTTTTGCATTCCCATTACTAAAATACAATATTTTAATGATTACAAAAATTTTTGGATGTCCAGCTATGGTTAGAACGTAAGATATGCACGTATATGCATACTTTCGCAATTTTGACGCTTTTAGTCCCTATGATCAAATAAGCGTATTTTCGCATACCGAACCCCTCAAAACTTATTTCTAAGATATATAAAGGATATTTAGGGTATGCTTAGCTTATGATCTTGTTCCAGAGTGTACGTTGCTATACAAATAGGCAGACTTTTGCAGTTTGTCACAAATAGTCCCTGTGATCGAATAAACTTGTTTTTGACACACCAAACCCTTCAAAACTTATTTATAAGTTATGTAAAGGTTATTTAAGGTATGTTAAGCTTATGTCACTATTCCAGAGTGTTTGTCGCGTTAATCTGATTACGTTTACGTAACAGATTGTGTATAACTCTCCAGAAAGCGATTAAAAGCATGAAATCAAACTAGAATCAAAACGTGAAATTGTCAAACACAAATACATAAATATTGAGACCAAAACACATCGCTTCATTGATAAATGATATTGTTTTACATTGTACAGTGTTTACAGAGCACAAATGTCACAATCTCCCCTACTTTAGGAAATTTCGTCTAGAAATTTTACCTAGAGGAAACTTGTGAAAACAGATGTAGGTATTTCGCCTTCCTTTGGTCCTCACGTTCCCAAGTAAACTCCGGGCCATGTTTGGACTCCCAGCGAACTTTGACTATCGGTATTCGTTTGTTCTTCAGTCACTTGACTTCACGGTCAATTATCTCCACAGGTTTCTCGACAAAGTGCATTGTGTCATCAACTTGAATTTCGTCGAGTGGAATGTGAAGATCAGTATCGGCTAAACACTTTTGTAAACTGGACACGTGGAATGTTGGGTGAATATTTCCAAGTTCAGGAGGTAGCTCAAGTCGATAGGCAACCTTTCCGATTCTTTCAACCATCTTAAATGGTCCAACGTATCGTGGTGTATGTTTTCCTTTCTTTCCAAATCTCACCACTCCCTTCCAAGGGGATACCTTGAGTAGGACATGGTCTCCGACCTGAAATTCCAAGGGCTTGCGTCGCATATCCGCATAACTCTTTTGACGGCTTCTAGTTGTCAGAAGATGATCGTGAATTTTTTTTGACTTTGTCTGTTGTTTCCAGAATGAGTTCAGGTCCAATAAGTTGAGCTTCACCGATCTCATTCCAACAGACAGGTGAATGACATTTTCGACTGTATAAGGCTTCAAAAGGTGCCATATTGATGCTAGCACGATAACTATTATTGTAAGAGAACTCGATCAACGGTAGATGCGAATCCCAATTACCACCAAAGTCTATCACACATGCTCTAAGCATATCCTCCAGTGTTTGTATCGTCCTCTCAAATTGTCCATCCATTTGGGGATGATAAGCAGTACTCAGATTTAGTTAGGTTCCCATAGCAGATTGCATGGTCTTCCAAAAGTAAGATGAGAATCGAGCATCACGGTCAGATATGATGTTCAAAGGAACACCATGTCGAGATGCAATCTTATCAACATAGATCTTGGTGAGTTTATCACCAGATAGATCCTCGCGAATCGGTAAAAAGTGTGCTGATTTCGTAAGACGATCAATGACTACCAAATGGCATCATGACCTCTAGATGTGCGTGGTAACTTAGTGAAGAGATCCATCGTAATGTTCTCCCACTTCCAAACCGGTATTTCTGGTTGTACAAGCAAACCAGATGGACGTTGATGTTCTGCCTTGACTTTGAGACAAGTTAGGCATTTCGACACATACAAGGCAACATCCTTCTTCATACCAGGCCACCAGTACTGAGTACGAAGATCCTTGTACATTTTGTCAGCACCAGGATGGATTGAATAACGAAACTTATGAGATCCGTCCATCACTAAAGTACAAAGATTGTCTTGTTTCGGAATCCATAATCTTTTATGAAATAAAGTAACCCATTGTCTTTCGTTTCGAGTTTAAGCTCTAGTTGACGTGGTAATTCCTTACCCATCAAGTCTTATGTAACACAAGTATGTTGAGCTTGAGAGACACGTGATTGGATATCAGATAGAATTCGAACACAGTGTAGCTTGACTCGTTCCTTTCGACTTAGTGCATCGGCTATGACATTCGCCTTACCAGGATGGTAGCGAATCTCGCAGTCGTAATCGTTCAAGAGTTCAACCTAGCATCTTTGTCTCATGTTTAGCTCCTTATGATTGAAAATGTGTTGGAGACTTTTGTGGTCTGTGAAAACCACACATTTCGTGCCGTAAAGATAGTGTCTCTAGATTTTGAGAGCAAAAACTACAGCACCTAACTCAAGATCATGAGTCGTGTTGTTCTTCTCATGAATTTTCAATTGTCTTGACGCATATGCTATGACTTTACCTCGTTGCATGAGAACTGACGTGTCTGTCGTGGTACACACAAATTTAATCCCAATAACAACTATAGATAGTGGTAAAAGGGTATCAAACTCAGGGAGTATGTGGAAAATATGTCAATTATATAGCTTTGCGATTAAACTACAATTAACCTAATTTGCAGAAAATAAAGATTAATGATTTGGATGGTTGTTTTAGAAAACTAAATTAATAACTAATAGCAAATCAAAATTGGTTGTTTAACAGATTAGGAGAACAATGACCATCTTAGGATTCAGTTTCTTTTTACAATTGTGTGAAATTCCAACTAGAAAGAGTTACATAGACATAACTCGTGCATAAATAATTGAAGTGATAAAAGGGAACAAAGTACTCGGATTATATAAACACGAGGTTGTTTCCCGATGATCAATTAATCAATAACCAACCCTAACCCTTCCCGTGATATCTCGATTGCCAACGGCACCAAGAACGTACGATTGAGACTAGAAATTGCACTATCAATTAACAAGCTACAAACAATTATGCATACACCATGATAATCAAGCAAACACAAGTTATCATTCTAGAAATTCAGAAATAAACACACAAAAGTTCAAGAGAAACCTTCACCTAAGATGATCACCGAAAGTTTTAGCCACACATAGCTTGGTGAATCATCATAACAATAAGTTCAATGTTCATACGAATCAAAATCACAAACCGAATGTTAGAAATTGTCTAGCACCAAGCAAGAACAGCCAAAATCGCCCCTTGTGTGTTCTCTAACCGTCCAATCATGAGAATAGGTGAAAAGACACCATAAAACTGAATAAATGATGGCAGTTACAAGTTGTTCGCTGACTCCACTGTACCTTACGGTGACACCGTAAGTTACGGTGCACATAATAGTGTTACAGTGAGTTTTGTCTGAGTTACGGTGGGATTCAGGCAAGATTCAGGTCCACCGTAATTTACGGTGGTACCGTAAATTACGGTGACAACCTGAATTTTGTGCTTTGTTTCATTTTTTGTTCCACGCGCGACCCGTTCAACTCCAAACCCTCCAAAGCTGCATTTTATCCACTTTAAGCTCCCGAACCGCACCTGAAACATAAGCAACCGTAGTTATCTAATTCAAGATAATTACACAATTAAATGAGGGATAAACTTGTCTTTTAACATCATAAAGGGTTGTCCAATGGACCACCCGTCAAGAACGCAACCAAGGCCTAGATTCGATGCGTCACAATAGACAACGAAATCATCATTGCCATGAGGTAAAGATAAGACAGGAGCATCACATAGTTTTCGTTTCAGTGTTTGGAAAGCTTCCTCTTGTTTGGTTCCCACTCAAAAGGCTTATTCTTCTGAGTCAAAGCAGTGAGAGGAACCGTGATCTTGGAGAAGTTTGCAATAAATCGACGGTAGTATCCAGTAAGACCAAGTAAAGAGCGAACTTCTGTGGGTGTCATAGGTGTGTTCCAATCCTTAATAGCATCGATTTTGGAAGGATCCACATAAATACCTTGCTCGTTGACAATATGACCTAAAAACTGAACTTCCTTAAGCCAAAATTCAAACTTAGAGAATTTGGCATAGAGTTGTTCCTTCTTCAGGAGTTCCATTGTCAGACGAAGGTGTTGTTCATGATCAGCTCGAGACTTAGAATAAAAAAGAATATCATCAATAAACACATTGATGAACTTGTCTAAATAAGGTTTACAAACCCTATTCATTAAGTCCATGAAAACAGCTGGAGCATTCATCAAACCAAAAGGCATGACAGTGAACTCATAGTGTCCATATCTCGTGCGGAAAGCAGTTTTGGGAATATATTCTTCGAGTACACGAAGCTGATGATACCAAATCTTTGAAAAACATGTAGCACCTTGCAGCTGATCAAAGAGATCATCTATTCGTGGTAGGGGATATCGATTCTTGATGGTGAGCTTATTGAGCTCACGATAATCGATACACGTACGAAAAGATCCGTCTTTCTTTTTCACAAACAGGACTGGAGCGCCCCAAGGTGAATAACTCGGACGGATGAATCCTTTGTCAGATAACTCTTGAAGCTGTTTTGACAACTCTTGCATCTTAGATGGTGAAGGGCTGTAAGGTGCTTTAGCAAGCGGGTTGGCATTAGGTATAAGATCAATATGAAACTCGACTTGATGAACTGGAGGCAAACCAGGCAGTTCATCAGGAAACACCTCTGGATAATTGCGTACAATAGGAATATCTTGAATACACTTGCTTTTGCCTTTCTCCTCTATGACATGTGCCAAGAAGGCCACATACCCTTTACGTAGGTATTTTTGGGCTTTTGTACACGACATGAGTTTCAAACCATTTGAAGGTTTCTCGCTACAAACTTCTAAGATTTCACCAGACGAAAGAGGAATACGAACGATATTGTAGAAACAAACCACCTCAGCATGATGTTTGGTTAACCAATCCATTCCTATGATAATATTGGAACTTCCAAGTTGCATCGGTGTGAAGTCAATAGGAAAAAGGTGATTATTGAGGTTCAATTGACAATCACGAATGATAGAATCAAGTACAAGAGGTTCACCAGCAGCAATCTCAATAGATAATGGCTTTCCTAGTTTAGTTCTAGGCATCGCAAGTAAAGGCTCAAAGGCTAACGATACAAAGCTTCTATCGGCACCAGAATAAAAAAGAACAGATGCAGGTTGATGATTAACAAGGAACATACCGTTAACGACTTCGTTATCAGCACGGGCCTCGTTAGCGTTTATGTTGTATGCCCGTCCACGAGCGGGATTAGCATTAGCATTTGTGTTCGCAAGCTTCGGACAGTTGTTTCTAAAGTGGCCCATTTCTCCACAGTTATAACATGAACCAGGTGGGAATGGAGGTCTAGCAGCATTCACTTGAGCTTGAGCCGAGTTCTGAGCAGCTTGATTCGGAACAGATCGACAAATGTTGGCCGTGTGGCCAAGTCTCCCACATGATGTACACTGTTTACATACTTGCTGAGACAAATGATGACCATTGCACAGATTACAATAAGGTGCAGTACCAGCATAAGGCTTCCTTGCAGGAGGTTGCGCTGGTTGGTTCTGAGTGTTCAGGTTAGGTGGTGCGGTAACAACGAAGTTTTGGGAAGCCTCACGCTTCCTCGATCTTTTCGACGACTCGCTCTTCTTCTTACCCTTTCCCTTGTCTTGAGTGGTGTCGGCTGACTGTTTCTTGTCACCCTTGCGGGTTAGTTTTCCCTTCCTGACCTGAGACTCAGTCAGGGTTGCAGCCAACTCGACGGCCTGACGTACAATGGTAGGGTTGCTACCAGTAACAATGTCTTACATAGGGTCAGGTAAACCATTGATATACCTCTCAATCGCTTTATCCAATGGGGTAACCATAGTAGGACACAGTAAGCTCAATTCCTCATAACGATCCGTATAAGCACAGTGTTCTCCCCCATCTTGTTTCAAATCATCAAATTCCATTTCCAACGCCCTTATTTCGTGTCAGGGGAAGAACTCTCTCATCATGAGAGCCCGAAGCTCTTCCCAAGTTTGTGCGATAGCCACATCGGCACCCTTATCTCTCATCACACCGTTCCACCATGTCAAAGCACGTTTCTCAAAAACACTAGATGCGAACTCGACCTTTCGCTCATTCGGATGCTTTCCAGACTCTCGAACCATTGTAGGAGCGCAGTTGCTCCTTGAGACCCAGAAAATTTAAGTGGTTTAGCTAAATTGAACGTTTTAAAATTGCACTAAGCATTGTTATTGTTATTTGCTTGATTTATCTGAGTTATGAGGTTCGGAATCACAGCAGCAATCTGCTGAGCGACTAGGGCTGCGAGTGCAGCATCCTGTGTTTGATCGCGTCTAGGGGGCATATTCTAAAAAGAACAAGGAAACATGAGAAACAAGTGAGATTGACAATTGGATAAACAAAAGAGGTATTGAAAACATCGACGTAGCATAAGGAAGGCAATCGTTCGTTCGTTACCTCGAACAAACAAACGACACACAGTGACTTATCAAAGTAAATGGGTCAAAATAATGTATCGCGAAGACATGCTTTAGCCTATAAGTGGACACTCATCCCAAGAGTTCCCAAGTAAGAGTGACTGGTCCGATTATGTGGATTTGTACGAACACTCTAGCCTTAGACAGAAAACTTGGGATACAGGCACCCACCCTTCCAGATTGCACGTGTTCACATTATAAGACCCAAACGTTGACGAGATTTTGAAAACTTTGAAGGCTAAACGCCTAAAACAAATCATCTAAGAATAGATGATTGATTTTCAAAACGGATTTGAAATTTGTGTTCTTGTTGTGGTTGTCACCTAAAGATAGGTGACGGTATTGTTTTAAGATCTAAACACAAGATGACTTGTGTTAGGGTCCTAGAAAGGTTATAGTCTACTTCAAAGCATTACTAATAACCTAATTCCCTATAACCATGAGCTCTGATACCAACTCTTCTGTCACACCCCGACTACGTTAAAACAACAAAACCGTGGCAGAAACATCGTGGAGTGGAGTAACAGAATCATTGTTTCACAAAACATGGATTGAAGTTTTGTTTTAATGAATTAAGTTTATTACATTGTCTTGAAAATTAAAAGCAAAACACAACATATTGTCTTTTATCGTTATTAAGTCACTAAGGCCTCGTCCATTCCTATGTGAGCACGCATCATAATCATCATCAACATCATCAAACAACAACACTTGAAACATATGTGAAAATAAAGTCAGCATAAAAATGCCGGCGAGCACATAGCTTTTGTGAGTGTGTCAAGTTCATGGCTTGTATACATGTTGCAATACCTCGTACGACTACTAGAGTCAATAATTGAAAACCGTGTTTTGAAAAGTGTTTTGTATTGCAATATGATTAACCAACTTATGTGACATTTGTGCCCTTTATAACCATCATACAAATACGGATCCAATGAAATCTTGCGTTTCATTCTCAGGATTTGTACAATTACATGTGACAAGTACACATATCAAATTTCGTATGATTCCGAACTCTCGAGAAGCTTTTCAGGAAGTTATACGCAAACTCTTACGTAAACGTAATCAGTTTAACGTGACATACACTCCGGAATAGTGACATAAGCTTAACATACCTTAAATTAACTTTACATAACTTAGAAATAATTTTTGAAGGGTTTGGTATGGCGAAAACAAGTTTATTCGTTCACAGGGACTATTTGCGTCAAACTGAAAAAGTCTGTCGTTTCGTATGGCAAAAAACACTGCGGAACAAGATCATAAGCTTAAACATACCCTAAATATTCTTAACATAGCTTAGAAATAAGTTTTGAGGGGTTCGGTATGCGAAAATATGCTTATTTGATCATAGGGACTAAAAGTGTCAAAACTGCGAAAAGTTTGCATTTTTGTGCAAATCTCGCGTTCTGACCATATCCGGAAATCCAAAATTTTTTTAATCACTAGAATATTATATTTTAGTGATAGGAATGCAGAAATACCGTTCTTCGCGTAATTTGGATCGTTTTCGCGTCCGTTCGAGTTTCGTCGTAATTAACCAAACAACGTGACCGTACGACCAAACAAACCGACATCTGTGATATTTTCAAGCATATTTCAAGTCCCCTATACTTTAACATCCTTCTAGAGCCTTGAAAATGGGTTAACGGGGGTTAAACGCGTCGAAAAAGCATTATAATACTTGCAGGGACCATTTATGCAATTTCTGAAAGTCAGGAGCAGGGGGTCGCGCCACGCGACAGCCCTGGGCTGCTGCTGTCGCGGCACGCGACCAGTGTATCTTGGAAAAAGCCTGATTTTTGAAACACAGCTTGCTGCACTTGGTTTTGTTGATGGTTTTTCAAGCTTGATCTCCAAGTATGTGTGATTAGCAAGGCTTCTAATCTTGTCCTAATACTTGTATGGTTGAGATAATGCCTTGAGCATCACACAAACCACATGGCATCATCTTGGAGCTTCACAACAACTATAAATAGCAAGGCCTTCATACTCCATTCCTTGCTCATTCTCATCTTTCTCATCTCATAACTCAAAGTTGGAGTTGCTACCACTTATGGATGCCTCCCATCTGAGTTTTCTAGTCATTTTTCAGCCTTAGAACATTTTTTAAGTGTTCTTTCATGGCTAGTTCTTTTATTTCAGCAATTACAAGCAGAAAGTCAAACAGTTTGACTATCGTTTGACTTTCGTTTTTTACCATGAATTGGTCAAGTCAAAGTTCAATTGAACTTTGCAACGTGAGCATAATCACGATGGTTATAATCCTTTGTGATTATACCTACTGTTTAGTCGAAGTAACGAGTCATAGTTTCGGTCAAAATGCAAGTTTATGTGCTTTTTGCGACGAAACTATTTTTGGGTATCAAAACACTTTGTTTTGATCAGTTTTCTAACTTAGTTAAACATGTTTTTAACATTTTTAACTCGTCACTTTTAGTTTAGTGCTTATTTAGGGTCGTTTGTCAAGCGGTCTCGACAACCACTTAGACTTTCGAACCCGACCCGTTTGGTCGATCATTAGGATCCGACCAAGCATGTGACACCCCAGGAAAACCAGGAAAACCATGCAACTTAACTAGCTTCCTCAGTGAGTACGTGCTAAATTTCGGGACGAAATTTCTTTCAACTTGGGGATAACGTGACAACTCGTATTTCAGAACCTATCTTTGTGCTAAGCGTAACACGTTTGAACACTATGTGATTATGTGAACATTGATGATTAATGAAATGTTATGTTTGAGATGTGTTTATTGTGTAATGTATGTAATATGATAATATTAAACGAGCCCAAACGCACAACATAACCCCAATCGTACAATACGCTTGGGCCGCACATCTTTGCCTTAATTTGCTTATCCTACTCGGCCCACTATGCTCGAAATCGAACCCAATGGTCAGCCCACTAGGGGTTTTGGCCACTTAACTATATAACCCGGCACATAATCCTTTCAAGGGTTTGTTTCCTTAGCATTTGCAAATCACTCTAGAGCACACAAACCCTAAACCTCCCTCTTGTTCCTCCTCGAAGACAAACGGCAGCTTTTGATTCTTCGGGTTCTTCTTATTTCAAACATCAATCTGGTTAGTACTCTATTATTGTCGGATGGTTATGATACATAATGTTACGTCTGTTTTGATTGAATGAATGATGGTATGATTGTCGTGCATGATGATTTAGGATGTTTTAATAGAACAATTGGTGTTATATGTTCACGAGATTAAATGATAATCGGCCCACATGTAGGTTGTGATAGATCGATATAGGGTTTGATGATGCTATGTTTTGAATGTTGATATAAAACTGAAAAGCATGTTAATCGGCTATGGTGTAGTTGGATTCGGATGATTAGTGTGTTTTGTCAAGAGTTCTTGCATATTGAGTTAAGGACTTGGTGTTAACCTTACTGAAAATTCGATGAAGATGATGATGAGTTGTTATGATATTAGGGTTCATATGAATTAATGATGATTTATTGACTTGATCGATTGCATTTTAATTGGATAGTTAGAAACTGTTGATTGATTAATTGTAAGTTTGGAAACTGTTGAATGATTGTAACCGAATAGCATAATATCCGGATAGTAAAACGAATCACACAAGTCCCTCTCGGTCGCACAAGATCAGGTCACACAAGACCTAATCTGATCGCACAAGTGCTGTCGCACAAGATGGGAACAATCACTTAGAGCACAGTGTACAAACAGGTTATGCACGATCGCACAAGAGTTGTGGATCGCACAAGATAGTGTCGATCGCACAAGTCTTGGGCTTTGCACATTGTTTGGACTTAACATGTTATTGGACCGAATGGCCCAAAACCAAGTCGCACAAGTTATCCGGATCGCACAAGGACAACTCAGTCGCACAAGCAATTCGAGTCGCACAAGATTGTTTATCTGTTTTTTATATTGGGCCGTATGTAGATATGTTGGGCCGGAGTGGTTGTTGGGTTCTATTAGTTGTATCGCACAAGACAATGGGGCTAATGAGCTTGTGCGAGCCCAATCCCCTGATCGCACAAGTTAGGATATTTTATGACTGCTAAACGTGAAGTTGTGTGTTTACGATGATCTATATGTGTTCGTAACTTGCTATCTCTGTGTAAACATACGTGCACTATTTGACCTAGACCAGACTTGTATGGTAACCATGTTAGGACGTGGTTGACCTCTAGCAGCTCGATTGACCTTTCGTTTATCTGCCGAGCTAACCTAAGGTGAGTTCACACTTTCTACAAAGCATGGGATTCCCAGGGGTTGGGAATGGGTTAAGGAATATGGATTCCTCGTCCTTTCTTGGGTTGGACAGTATGGGTTCAGGAATATAATTCCTCGTCCTCATGGACAGTTAACTTTCACTAGACCAAAACTCTATCACGAAGTCCCTCCTTTTTATATCGACTTAATCGCCGGGCCAATGGCGAGCGGGTCATTAGTTAGATAGCGCTATTTAGGTTTGACAAGCCTCACACTCTACCGCAGAGGACGGGCGTGAACTAATGGACTATGGCACGTCAATGATGAAAGACATTGACAACTAAGGGTACATAAACATGACTAAAGTCAGTGGTCGATATGGTAACGAGTCTAGTAGTATATACATGGGGTAGCCCCCACGGCCGAAGAGCCAGATAATTAAACATGGGGTAGCCCCCACGGCTGGATTGCCAGAATAAACGGGAATAAACTAAACACGTTTTCAACTATGGGGTAACCCCCACGGCAGGGATGCCAGTTAACGGAAACTGTTTTAGGAACAACTTAAAAATTTCCCAACTATGAACTCGCTCAACATTGTTGTTGACTCGTTACTACATGCTTTGCAGGTCAATAGGTTTAGCAGGAGCTTGCATGGGGAAGAGTCGTTGTGGAGCATGGACATTGAGTGTTCATGATAAACTTAAAACATTATTTACTTACGTCTTGGTTTTAGACCTTATGCTTCCGCTTGCAACTTAAATTATGTTTGTTTGGACACCAATTGTATTGGTTGGATTTTCATAATTACTTATATGCTTGTTCAATATGATTGGTGGCAGGATCCTGGTCAGTCACGCCTCCAAGCGGTGATACTCCGCGTGTGGATTTTGGGGGTGTGACAGATTGGTATCAGAGCCATTGGTTATAGTGAACTTGGTTTTAATAAGGGAAAAGTTTTTGTTAAAACCAGACTATAACCTGTACAGTGCTCAATGATCCACAACGACGCTTCGTACCACGTGCAAGGCTCGACATTCTAGGTGATATGATATATGCTTATATTGCCTACTTGCTGGATTACATAGAACTTTGCTTATGGTATGCTTAGATAGACGTAGCAACGATAGTTTGAGAACACATGTGTGCTTACTCTCTTCTGTCATCGCACTTTCGCGAACCCCTCTCATTCATGTTTCCCTTGATATTAAGATCATGGCTGGACGCGTTAACATGACTCAAGCCCAGTTGACGGCTCTGATTAACCAACAAGTTGCTGCGGCACTTGCAGCCGCTCTGGCAGGAGGTCAACTTGCACGATCCCCTGTGAACACTTTCAAGACCTTTATGGACTGTCGACCTAGTACCTTTAGTGGCACCGAAGGAGTGATAGGTCTCCTACACTGTATTCGCAGGATCGAATATGCATTCGAAGAAAGTGAAAGCCCTACCAGCAAACGAGTAGAGTACGCAGCTGGTACATTGCAAGGGAAGGCGTATTCTTGGTGGAACACACAAGTTCAGATGCTCGGATTGGCGGATGCGAATGCCACCCCCTGGAGCGACTTCAAGAATTTGATCAAGGAGGAATTCTATCACCCGGACGACATTCTAAAACTTGAAATAGAGTATTATGGTTTGAAGATGGAAGGATCAGAGGTTGAGGCGTACACAAAAAGATCCAACGACTTGGCTGCCCTATGTCCTAACTTGTCACAACCCATTTCTAGACGAATCGAGCTATACCTCAGAGGCTTAGCCCTGGAAATTCAAGGGTCTAAAGATGGGACATATGGCTAGAGATTGCAGGGGCCCATATCCTGCAAACCGGAACCAACAGCAGCAGGGAAGCAAAAACGAGTGTTTTCGTTGTGGGGCTGAAGACCATCTCAAGAGGAACTGTCCGCAGATGAGGCAGAAGCATGACAACAACAGCAACCAGGGCAACATGAACAATAACGGAGACCATAATGACAATCACAGGGCTGGTAAGCGTGAGTTCCTGAATGGGCAAGGAGAAGAAAGAAACAACCCAACGTTGTGACGGGTAAGTTCCTACCAGACAATTTCTTTGTTTCTGACTTATTTGATTCGAGTGCCGATACTAGCTACGTGTCATTAAAAGTTAGTCAAATGCTTAAGCGTACCCCAACACTTTTGAACACCAAGCACACTATAGAGTTAGCTAACGGTAAGAGTTTAGAGGCCACACACGTAGTCAAGGGTTGTAACCTTGTTCTTGCTAATCAGACCTTCTCTATCGACCTCATTCTTATCGTTCTGGGTAGTTTCGACGTTGTCATTGGGATGGATTGGTTATCCCAACATCGAGCAGAGATTCTTTGCAACGAAAAGATTGTCCGTATTCCTCGTTCAGGTGATGAACCTCTCATGATTCGTGGCGACAAGAGTGGTGCTGTTGTGAGCATCATCTCTTTCCTTAAGGCCCAGAAGTGTTTAAGAAAGGGTCACACTGCTATTTTGGCTCTCGTTACGGACACCTCGAAGAAAGAGAAGAAGATAGAAGATTTTCTGATTGTACGCGACTATCCTGAGGTATTCCCTGAGGAATTACCTGGTCTTCTGCCTCATCGTCAAGTCGAGTTTCAAATTGAGTTAGCTCCTGGAGCAGCACCTATAGCTCGTGCACCTTATCGCCTAGCTCCATCAGAATTGGAAGAGCTGTCTACGCAACTACAAGAACTATTGGATAAGGGTTTTATTCGTCCTAGCTCTTCGCCCTGGGGAGCTCCAGTGTTATTTGTGAAGAAGAAAGATGGTACCTTCAGAATGTGCATCGACTACCGTGAACTCAACAAGGTGACGGTGAAGAGTCGTTATCCTCTTCCACATATTGATGACCTATTCGACCAGCTGTAAGGGTCGAGCTTCTATTCAAAGATCGATCTAAGATCGGGATATCACCAGCTGAGAGTCCGAGAAGAGGACGTCTCCAAAGCAGCCTTTAGAACTCGTTATGGACACTACGAGTTTTTGGTCATGCCTTTTGGGCTGACAAACGCACCTGCGGTTTTCATGGACCTTATGAATCGAGTGTGCAAACCCTACCTGGACAAGTTCGTCATAGTTTTCATCCACGACATCCTGATCTATTCTAAGAGTCAGGAGGAACACGAGTAGCATCTACGACTTATTTTGGAACTCCATCGAACAGAGCAGCTTTATGCTAAGTTCTCGAAATGCGACTTCTGGCTTCGTGAAGTCCATTTCCTAGGCCACGTGGTAAACAAGGATGGGATTCATGTTGATCCATCCAAGGTAGACTCGATCAAGGACTGGCCTGCACCCCGTACACCAACAGAAATTCGCCAATTCTTGGGCTTGGCAGGTTACTACAGAAGGTTTATCAAGGACTTCTCCAAGATTGCGCAACCTCTCACCTCACTAACACAGAAAGGTGTCACCTATCGTTGGGGTGATGCACAATAAACTGCGTTTCAACACTTAAAGGATAGACTTTGTAACGCCCCTATCCTCTCATTGCCAGAAGGCACAGACGACTTCGTGGTTTATTGCGATGCATCCATTCAGGGACTTGGATGTGTGCTGATGCAACGTGACAAGGTCATCGCTTATGCGTCACGTCAACTTAAGAATTCACGAAAGGAACTACACTACGCACGATTTGGAGCTGGGAGCTGTTGTTTTCGCACTTAAGATATGGAGATATTACCAGTACGGTACCAAGTGCACCATTTACCCCGATCACAGGAGTCTCGAGCATATTTCCAAGCAAAAAGAGTTAAACATGCGTCAACGTCGATGGGTCGAGCTATTGAATGATTACGAATGTGTGATCAAGTACCATCCGGGCAAGGCCAATGTGGTGGCTGACGCACTCAGTCGAAAGGATACTACATCTAAACACGTGCGAGCATTACAACTTACCATCCAGTCTAGTCTTCCTACACAGATACGAGATGCTCAGGTAGAAGCATTGGAACCAGAGAACGTCAGGGCTGAAGCCCTACGCGGCTCAAGGCAACGATTAGAACAAAAGGAAAACGGTGCATACTACGTAACAGGACGCATTTGGGTCCCACTCTATGGCAACTTAAGAGAACTTGTAATGGATGAAGCGCACAAGTCTCGTTACTCAGTACATCCTGGTTCGGATAAGATGTACCACGACCTCAGAACCATATACTGGTGGCCTAGCATGAAGGCCCATATAGCAACTTACGTCAGCAAGTGTTTGACTTGTGTGAGAGTCAAGACCGAATACCAGAAACCCTCAGGCCTACTTCAACAACCAGAGATACCACAATGGAAATGGGAGCAAATTTCCATGGATTTCATTACTGGCCTGCCTAGATCTCAGCGCGGAAATGACACTATTTTGGTGATCGTGGATCGACTCACAAAGTCTGCACACTTCTTGGCTATCAAGGAAACGGATAAGTTCTCCACTCTAGCAGACGTATGTCTTAAGGAAGTTGTCTCGAGGCACGGGGTGCCCACCTCTATTATCTCTGATCGTGATGCATGTTTTACTTCAGAACTGTGGCAAGCAATGCACAAGTCCTTCGGCTCATGTTTAGATATGAGCACAGCTTATCACCCGCAAACGGATGGGCAGTCTGAACGCACCATCCAGACCCTTGAAGACATGCTTCGTGCATGTGTTATCGATTTTGGCAACAGCTGGGAAAAGCATATCCCGTTAGTGGAGTTCTCGTATAACAACAGTTACCACACCAGCATTCAGGCCGCTCTATTTGAGGCATTGTACGAGCGTAAATGCCGATCACCTCTTTGTTGGGCAGAGGTGGGGGATAGTCAGATTACTGGCCCAGAACTTGTGGTAGACACAACAGAAAGGATTGCTCAAATACGACAACGAATGGCGGCAGCTCGTGACCGTTAGAAAAGCTACGCCGATAAGGGCAGGAAACCACTCGAGTTCCAGGTTGGGGATCGAGTGCTACTCAAAGTCTCACCCTGGAAGGGTGTTGTTCGTTTTGGCAAACGAGGCAAACTTAACCCACGATATGTTGGACCATTCGACATCATAGAGAAAATAGGCAAAGTGGCCTACAAACTGAACCTACCAGCAGAACTCAGTGGAGTTCACAACGTTTTCCACGTGTCGAATCTGAAGAAGTGTCTGTCAGATGAGACCCTCATAGTTCCTTTGAAGGAGCTCACTATCGACGAGCAGTTACGATTCGTCGAGGAACCAGTTGAAATCACGGACCGGGACGTTAAGGTCCTCAAGCGCACTAGAATACCTCTCGTTCGAGTTCGTTGGAACTCACGTCGTGGCCCAGAGTTCACTTGGGGAACGCGAAGATCAAATGAAACAAAAGTATCCCCAATTGTTCGCAAACAGTACAACCACTACCGAGGCTGAAGCTACCACGGAATTTCGGGACGAAATTCCAGATCAACGAGGGGAGGATGTGACACCCCAGGAAAACCAGGAAAACCATGCAACTTAACTAGCTTCCTCAGTGAGTACGTGCTAAATTTCGGGACGAAATTTCTTTCAACTTGGGGATAATGTGACAACTCGTATTTCAGAACCTATCTTTGTGCTAAGCGTAACACGTTTGAACACTATGTGATTATGTGAACATTGATGATTAATGAAACGTTATGTTTGAGATGTGTTTATTGTGTAATGTATGTAATATGATAATATTAAACGAGCCCAAATGCTCAACATAACCCCAATCGCACAATACGCTTGGGCCGCACATCTTTGCCTTAATTTGCTTATCCTACTCGGCCCACTATGCTCGAAATCGAACCCAATGGTCAGCCCACTAGGGGTTTCGGCCACTTAACTATATAACCCGGCACATAATCCTTTCAAGGGTTTGTTTCCTTATCATTTGCAAATCACTCTAGAGCACACAAACCCTAAACCTCCCTCTTGTTCCTCCTCGAAGACAAACGGCAGCTTTTGATTCTTCGGGTTCTTCTTATTTCAAACATCAATCTGGTTAGTACTCTATTATTGTCGGATGGTTATGATACATAATGTTACGTCTGTTTTGATTGAATGAATGATGGAATGATTGCCGTGCATGATGATTTAGGATGTTTTAATAGAACAATTGGTGTTATATGTTCACGAGATTAAATGATAATCGGCCCACATGTAGGTTGTGATAGATCGATATAGGGTTTGATGATGCTATGTTTTGAATGTTGATATAAAACTGAAAAGCATGTTAATCGGCTATGGTGTAGTTGGATTCGGATGATTAGTGTGTTTTGTCAAGAGTTCTTGCATATTGAGTTAAGGACTTGGTGTTAACCTTACTGAAAATTCGATGAAGATGATGATGAGTTGTTATGATATTAGGGTTCATATGAATTAATGATGATTGATTGACTTGATCGATTGTATGTTAATTGGATAGTTAGAAACTGTTGATTGATTAATTGTAAGTTTGGAAACTATTGAATGTTTGTAACCGAATAGCATAATATCCGGATAGTAAAACGAATCGCACAAGTCCCTCTCGGTCGCACAAGATGGGAACAATCACTTAGAGCACAGTGTACAAACAGGTTATGCATGATCGTACAAGAGTTGTGGACCGCACAAGATAGTGTCGATCGCACAAGTCTTGGGCTTTACACGTTGTTTAGACTTAACATGTTATTGGACCGAATGGCCCAAAACCAAGTCGCACAAGTTATCCGGATCGCACAAGGACAACTCAGTCGCACAAGCAATTCGAGTCGCACAAAATTGTTTATCTGTTTATTATATTGGGCCGTATGTAGATATGTTGGGCCGGAGTGGTTGTTGGGTTCTATTAGTTGTATCGCACAAGACAATTGGGCTAATGAGCTTGTGCGAGCCCAATCCCCTGATCGCACAAGTTAGGATATTTTATGACTGCTAAACGTGATGTTGTGTGTTTACCATGATCTATATGTGTTCGTAGCTTGCTATCTCTGTGTGAACATACGTGCACTATTTGACCTAGACCTGACTTGTATGGTAACCATGTTAGGACGTGGTTGACCTCTAGCAGCTCGATTGACCTTTCGTTTATCTGCCGAGCTAACCTAAGGTGAGTTCACACTTTCTACAAAGCATGGGATTCCCAGGGGTTGGGAATGGGTTAAGGAATATGGATTCCTCGTCCTTTCTTGGGTAGGACAGTACGGGTTCAGGAATATAATTCCTCGTCCTCATGGACAGTTAACTTTCACTAGACCAAAACTCTATCACGAAGTCCCTCCTTTTTATATCGACTTAATCGCCGGGCCAATGGCAAGCGGGTCATTAGTTAGATAGCGCTATTTAGGTTTGACAAGCCTCACATCGTGCTGCGGAGGACGGGCGTGAACTAATGGACTTTGGCACGTCAATGATGATAGACATTGACAGCTAAGGGCACATAAACTTGACTAAAGTCAGTGGTCGATATGGTAACGAGTCTAGTAGTATATACATGGGGTAGCCCCCACGGCCGAAGAGCCAGATAATTAAACATGGGGTAGCCCCCACGGCTGGATTGCCAGAATAAACGGGAATAAACTAAACATGTTTTCAACTATGGTGTAACCCCCACGGCAGGGATGCCAGTTAACGGAAACTGTTTTTGGAACAACTTAAAACGAACACCCAACTGTGAACTCGCTCAACATTGTTGTTGACTCGTTACTACATGCTTTGCAGGTCAATAGGTTTAGCAGGAGCTTGCATGGGGAAGAGTCGTTGTGGAGCATGGACATTGAGTGTTCATGATAAACTTAAAACATTATTTACTTACGTCTTGGTTTTAGACCTTATGCTTCCGCTTGCAACTTAAATTATGTTTGTTTGGACACCAATTGTATTGGTTGGATTTTCATAATTACTTATATGCTTGTTCAATATGATTGGTGGCAGGATCCTGGTCAGTCACGCCTCCAAGTGGTGATACTCCGCGTGTGGATTTTGGGGGTGTGACAAAGCATATTTTGTGACCATAGTTGTATAGGGAATAACCTTCCGAGGTTAGACCTTATAGTCACTTCGTTTAATTAGTTGTATGATAGGTAGTTTACATGCATTAGGAAAATGACCAAAATGCCCTTTTTGCGCATAATCTCAATTTAAGCATATGTAACCAAAATTTTGAACTTAAACTGATTATGCAACATAATTAAACATGTTTATGCATATAATACTTGTCATAGGACTAGTTAGGCCATCCGAACACGCATTTGTGCAAATGACGCGTTAACGTAGTGTAAACTACCTTAACGGGTCATAACGGGTCATAAGAACTTAGGATAGGTTTCAAATCAGAATATAGGCTTTATTAAACCATATCATATGAGTTCCAACACTCATTTGATTTACAAGACCTCATTCTATTCGATCTCCCGATTTAGGCCTCAATTTTTAACATAGTGATTCCATACTAGGTGCCACTTGATTCCTTAATTTCCCGAGCTTTGTTAGGACACTTAATCAAGGATACTTGCAATCTCAAGTGAGTACATAGTCCCCTCTTTTATGTTTTCAAATGTTTTGGGGTGATTCATATGTGCTTATACACTAATTTCATGATTTCAAGCTATATGTTTTCACATGCTTAGTACATATTTTGTGACAAACTTAAACTGATATCTATGGCTTAAACACTTATTTTCAAAGTTTGTAAGACTAATTGTTGGTTCGTATTGTTACTTATACATTCATTAACTATGATCAAGCCGATTGGTAGTAAGATATATCGCTATAGTTGACACCCTATTCTTGTTGTATGGAATGTCAGAAACCAAAGTTTAAACCAAATAGATTTTGCCTTCATGGTAAATCTATAGTCACCAAAGTGTAGTTTGATACACTAAGGTTTGAATGTATTGCCAAGTCACGATCTATGGTATATCTCGGTATACCACTAAGGCATATTTCGATACGATGCCAACGTGATATTATGTTAACCAACGTATGGATTGCAAATGTTTTCTAATTAAGCCATAAAAACTTATGTTATTTCCAAAACCAAAGCATAGTTTGATATGCTACTGTTTTACCAAAGTATAGTTTGATATACTGCCAAATCACGATCAAGGTATATTTCGATATACTACCAATGCATATTTTGAAATGCTACCAACGTGATACTATTTTACTAAAGTATAGTTTGATAGACTACCAAATCACAATTAAAGTATATTTTGTTATACTTCCAAAGCATAGTTGATATGCTCCTAATGTGATATTGTTTACCAAAGCATAGTTTGATATGCTCTTTACAAACCAAAGCATAGTTTGATATGCTATTTTCAAAAAATAAAGTTTATTTTGATATACTACCAAAGCATAGTTTGATATGCTATTTTCAAACCAAAGCATCGTTTGATATGCTAATTTCAAAACCAGAGTATAGTTGGATATACTACCGATTATGTTATTGTTTTACCAAAGCATAGTTTGATATGCTATTTTCAAAACTAAAGTGTAGTTTGATATACTACCGACTCTGTTATTACCTAAACTAAAGTATATTTTGATATACTACTTATCCGATTATTTCAAAATCAAAGTATATTTTTGTATATACTACAAACCTTTTATCAATACAATGGGTTTTTGAAACTAAACTTTTTACAAGGATTCATGGCTATTTTTCGTAAATATAAAAATCTTTTTCTTATGTTAACCAAAGCCATGAATCTAATTCACAAAACCTATGTTACTCACAGGCATTTTTATGCTGACGTTTTATTTTCACATATGTTTCAGGTGCTACTATGTGATGATTGTTGATGCATGCTACACATAGGATGGACTCGTGCCTTAGTGACTTTAAAACTGGAAAGACAATTATTTGTATTTATCTGGTTTGGATTAAAACAATGAGTTCATTAAAGGAATAAAACAGAACTTCAATCACCATGTGTTGTGAAACAATGATTCTGTTACGACACTCCCCGACGTTTTCGCCGCGGTTTGTTGTATTACGCGGTCGGGGTGTGACAGAAGAGTTGGTATCAGAGCTCATGATTATAGGGAATTAGGTTATTAGTAATGCTTTGACCTAGACTATAACCTTCCTAGGACCCTAACGCGAGTTCACTTGCGTTTAGATTCTTAATACAATACCAATCACCTATCCTTAGGTGAATAACAAAAACAAAACACAATTCATTCTCTCGAGTCAAAATTTTTCAAAACATCACATGAAATCATCTATCCTTAGATGATTTGCTTTGGGCTTTTAAGCCTTTGGTGTTTTCAAAATCTCGTCAAAGTTTGGGTCTTTATAATGTGAACACGTGTAATCTGGAAGGGTGGGTGCCTGTACCTCAAGTTTTCTGTCTAAGCCTAGAGTGTTCGTACAAATCCGCAGTATCGGACCAGTCACTCTTACCTGGGAACTCTTGGGGTGAGTGTCCACTTATAGGCTAAAGCATGTCTTCGCGATACATTATTATGACCCATTTACTTTGATTAGTCACTGTGTCGTTTGTTTGTTTTAGGTGACGAACAAATGATCACAATCCTTATGCTTTGTTGATATTTTAAAAACATTTTGTTTTAACTATCCAATATCAACTCACTCGTTTCCTCTCATGTTTCCTTGCTCTTTTAGAATGCCTCCACGACGTGATCAAACTCAGGATGCCGCCATGGCAGCCTTAATCGCTCAGCAAATCGTTGCTGTGCTCCCAAACCTGGTAACCCAGTTAAATCAAGCAAACACCAACAATAATAACAATGCACCCGCTTCGTGCAACTATAAACAATTCAACTCAGTTAAGCCACTTACATTTACTGAGTCTGAAGGAGCTACTAGGCTCCTACAATGGTTTGAGAGTCTTGAAAGCACGTTTCATCATGTACAATGCCCAAACGAGCGAAAGTTTGAGTTTGCATCGAGTGAATTCCAGAAAAGAGCACTCACATGGTGGAACGGTGTAATGAGGGATAGGGGTGCTGATGTGACAATGCCACAAACCTGGGAAGAGCTTCGAGCTCTAATGATGAGGGAATTCTGTCCTCGTCATGAACTCAGGGCATTGGAAAGGGAGTTCGACGATCTTAAACAAGACAATGGTGAACATCGAGCCTACACTGATCGTTATGAGGAATTAAGTCTGTTATGTCCTACCATGGTTACGCCTTTGGATAAGGCGATTGAAAAGTACATCGATGGCCTCCCTGACCCAGTTCAGGACATTGTTACCGGTAGTAACCCTACCACAGTTAGATAGGCTATTGAGCTATCCGCTACCCTGACTGAATCTCAGATCAGGAGGGGTAAACTTTTTCGAAAAGGTGATAAGAAACCATCAGACATGTCTGCACAAGAAAAACCAAAGGATAAACAGACTGAGTCCTCTAAGAAGTCAAAGAAGCATAAGGCTTCACAAAACTTCATTGTAGTTGCTCAGCACAATCCGGTTGCACCCAACCAACCAGCACAACCTCGTGCTAGGAAAACCTATGCTGGCACTGCACCTTTGTGCAACAAGTGCAACCGTCATCATCTGAATCAAACACCGTGTCACAAATGTACCCACTATGGACGATTGGGACATTTGGTCAATGCATGCCGTTTTGCTACCCAAAACCAAACTGCTGCAAATCCTGCCGCTGCACAAGCACCATATCCGCCTGGATCATGCTACAACTGTGGTGATCTTACTCACTATCGGAATAATTGCCCAAGACTTGTTAATGCAAATCCATTTAACATAAATGAGGCAAATGCAAATGACAATGCAGCAGTGAACAATTAAACTTTTGTATTTTCCATGTTGTTATCTATGACACTCGAAATCTTTCAGTTGGTACGTAAATAAATTTGTTATTTCAATTTTATTTACTGAACCAATGCGATTGCGTGTATGTGTGACATACCCCTACAATACCGACACCAAGGAACCATATTCCTTGTAAACCAAACTACTTTTGTAGCTCATCAGTGATCGCTCACGATCACCACACAAATCCTAATTACTCATTTCTTTTAGAGAAACAGAGTACAAGGTACAAGTTACAAATTCTTAAACTGGTACTTGAAGTACCATTTCAATCCTTGGTTGGATATCTAAAGGTACTTTTCATAAGTCCTTAATTGGACTTATGATATATGACTATGTACACGATTATCAAGAACATTTTTGCTTCGTGTGTTGACTAAGCACGCCTAGCACATTGATTTCAAGGATCCATTTTGCTTCATATGTTGACACAGTATATCTAGCACCTTGATTTCATGAACACTTTACTTCGTATGTTAACCTAACATACCTAGTACATGGATTTCAAAACATCTTCACCACACAAACTCCAAATCCTTATAGGATCTTCCTATCTTCATAGTTAGATCCTTATGGATGTTTAAAGCGCAAAATCAAAGTCCTTAATTGGATTCTTTGTGTGTGCTTTAATACGTATGTTACGATTCAATAAGACAAAACAAAATCCTTATAAGATCTTCCTATCTTCATAGTTAGATTCTTGAGGATGTTTAAAGTACTAATTGAAGTCCTTGATCGGATTCCTGGTGTACTTTAAATGCATATATACAAGTTAATGAACAAGCTAATAACCAAGTTGACAATTATGTGATTATGTGTTTATGTGTGATTCTAATGCTCACTATCCAAATCCTTGTAGAATCTTCCGTAGTTTCATATGTTAGATTCTCAGAAGGATATCCAAAGTACTATCTTAAATCCTTAAGGAGCTTTTCTATGCAAATAGTCAGACCCTTAGATTCCAAAGTGCTATTCCAAAATTATTATTTGATTCATAGTTAAAGAGACTCTTTGGTGGTCTATTTAAAGAGATCGTACGTTGATCTAGCTAAGGAGATTATGTGTTGATCTAGTTAAAGAGATCATTCGTCGATCTAGTTAAAGAGACCCTTTGGTGGTCTAGTCAAGTCATTACATGTTTGTTCGATTGATTTTCCCCCTACACATTATGAAATGAACTGTGCGGACTGTGCAAGGAATTACGTAATTATGGATGCATACATAATTATGGAATTCAGTGCACAGAAAACCACAGCAAGTTTTGTCATGTGTTAAGACCTATAGTGATGAGAATAACGAAACGGGAACAATGTAAAAAGGGCATGGTGGATACGCCGCTGGTACTTCCTATATATAAGTGTTCCTTATTACATTGCAACCGTATCGTTATTTGAGTTACTAGAAGTCCTGGACCTTGACCAATGTTTTAATCTTACACTCTCCGATCCGATTTCGAACACACACACAAGTTTCCTATAATAGTTTTCATAGGAAACATTCTCCTATCTGATGTTTGAAACTCCAAAGTTCACACACTCTTCATGTTTTGTTACAACAAGGACATCACTTTGACAGTAATATGGCACTCTTGAGTTTCGGTATAATCATACATCTATTATTTGGAATGAAGTTTGAATCTTCGGATCTAAATTCATCCTTATAAACAATAGACGAGTACAATGTGACATCTGTTCTTGTGAAATCATTGTACAAACTATAAACAATCCAATATCAATAAAACAGTGTGTTTTGATCCCAATGTTTATTATTTATGTTTGATATTTTGCACGTTTTGATTTTTGATCAATTTTAAACTCTATATCGCTCTCTGGAAAGTTAAACGCAAACTGATGCGTAAACGTAATCAGTTTAATGAAACAAACACTCCTGGACAACATCATAAGCTTAACATACCTTAAATAACCTTTACATAACTTAGAAATAAGTTTTGAAGGGTTTGGTATGGCAAAAACAAGTTTATTCGCTCACAGGGACTATTTGCGTCAACTTGCAAAAGTCTGCCGTTTCAGGCGACATACAGTCCGGAACTTGATCATAAGCTAAACATACCATATATAACCTTAACATATCTTAGAAACAATCTTTGAGTTGTTCGGTGTGCGAAAATATGCTTATTTGATCTTACAGGGACTAAAAGTGTCAAAAACGGTGTAAATTTGCACTTACGAGCATATCTTACGTTCTGACCACATCTGGACATCCAAAATTTTTGTAGACACTAAAATATTTTATTTTAGTGATCGGCATGCAAAAATACCATTCGTCGCTTAATTTGGATCGTTTTCGCGTCCGTTCGAGTTTCGTCGTAATTAGACGAATAACGCGACCGTACGACCAAACGAACCGACATCCGGGACTTTTCCGAACATATTTTGTGTCCTCTATACTTTGACCACCTTGTAGAGCCTTGAAAATAGCTTAACAGGGGTCAAATGTGCCAAAAATGAGCTTATGCAAGTGCAGGGACCAAACCTGTTAAAGTTGAAACTTTTGCTGATCTGCAGGGAGGTCGCGGGTCGCGTAGACCTGTCCCGTATCCTACGTGGGGCGCGACAAAAGGCCCAGCGGCAGAAATTGTTTTCAGCAAACTGTTGATAGTTCAGGGGCTGTTCTTGCCATTTTCTTTGTGTGTTAACCAAGTTAACACCTCCCCAAGTAATTTAGCTGGCCCTTAACACATGTATGGCTATAATCTAATGCTTGGAGGTTGCATAAACAGATGGATTAATCTTGTGAACTTACAACAAGTATAAATAGCCATGCCATTCATTTGTTTTCCTCACCCTTGATCTGATTTTATCTAAGTTGAGGTTTATAACTTCATACCTGAGAATTTTTAGATCAAGTTCTCCCTAGCTTGGACCCTTTGTAAGCTTCTTTCATTCTTTTATCGCTTTTCTAGCGTGAAAGTCAAACAGTGTTGGACTTTCAGCTTTGACCAGTCAATGGTCAACACAAAGTTCGTTTGAACTTTGCAACGTGATTGTAATCACGATGGTTATAATCCTTAGCGATTATACCTACTGATTACCACGTTAACTAGGTGTAGTGACGAGTCAAAGTTTCGTTCAAAATGCGTTTTAGCACGCATTTTGCAATGGGACTACTTTTAGGTATCAAAACACTTTGTTTTGATACCAAATCAGTTTTCTAAGTAGGTTAAACATGTGTTGACATGTTTAACTCGTCACTATTAGTTTAGTGCTTGTTTAGGGTCGTAAGTTAAGCGGTCTAAACAACTGCTTAGACTTTCAAACCCGACCCGTTTGGTCGATCAAGGATCCGACCAAGCATGATTAATGATCATAGTTGCATAGGGAATAACCTCTGAGGTTATACCTTATGATCACGTAGGATGGGTTAGTTATTGTTAATTAGCTTATATGCCCATAGGAAATGACCAAAATGCCCTTTTGAAGCATAAATCCGTATTTTTCATATGTGAACATGTTTTTGACATATAATCTGATTTAGTAACATGTTTAGGCATAATTGGGCATGTAATACTTGACATAGCACATAGTTAACCATCCGACCATAGTTTTACGCAAACGACGCATTATAGTAGCCTATATTACCATAATGGGTCGAAACGGGTCAAAAGCACTTAGGTAGACTTTTAAATCAGAATGTTAGCTCTATTAAATCATACCATATGAGTTCAAATACTCATTTGATTTATAGAACATCATTCTATCCTATCTCCCGATTTAGGATCCGATTATTAACATAGTTACCCATATTAGGTGCCTTGTTGATTCCGTGATCCTTGGAGCTTAAATTGGTCTTATTCTTAACACTAATAAGCAATCCCAAGTGAGTACATAGTTCCCCTCTTTTACCGCTTTCAAATACTTATGGGTGATACACATGTGCATACTAGCTACTTTCGTGCTTTTCATGCTTTTATGACATAAACATGCTAGTTTCACCTAGTACTCATATAGTACATGATTTCAACTATGTTTTGCTATGTATGTTGTCACACCCCCAAAATCCACCATGCGGTGTATCACCGCTTGGAGGCGTGACATGACCAGGATCGAGCCACCAATCATATTGAACAACACAATTAAGTAAATAAAACCAAGCACAATACGATTGGTGACCAACAGGAAGTAGACCGACTTTAGGTTAACAAAGTTCAGATTTAAACAGCGGAAGCATAAAACGTAAGTCCGAAACATAAGTTCCATAGTTCATAAGTTTAAAGTCCAAAACGTAGATTTAATAAGTTCATAAGGCTTAGATGTTTAGTACGGGACATAACAATCCGTATTCCACAACAACCTCGTCCTCGTGCAAGCTCCATCTAGCGACCTGTAAGGCATGTAACAATGAGTCAACAACAAAGTTGAGTGAGTTCACGGTTGGTTGGTTAGTTTTAAGTTGTTTCTGAAAACGTGGTTTGACTTTCGTTGGCTTATTTTCCGTGGGGGTTACCCCTTAGTTGAAAGTATGTTTAACCAGATTCTTTTTATTACCCAGATCATACCCATATTTAGTGGGGGTTTTCCCCAAGTAAACCACTAGACTGTCCTGATATCGACAATTGACGAATACGTGCCCTACATCAATGTTCTATCATCATTGACAGTTTGCCATAGTCCATTAGTACACGCCCATTCGGACGACACGGTGTGAGGTTTGTTAAACCTAATAGCGCTATTAACTAATGACCCGCTCGCCATCGGCCTCGGCGAAGTCGATATATATTTGTGGGCTTAAGTGATAGAGTTTTGTCTAGTAAGTTTTAAGGTTGTTGTCCTACCCAAGGAGGACGAACGTACGTATTCTGCACAAGGAGAATTCGTAGGATTAATAATGGCATCCTACCTATGGAGGATGGCCGTACATATCCTACCCAAGGAGGATATGTAGATTTAATTTTAGTTTCTTAACCCATTCCCAAACCACCGGGAATCCCATGCCTTGTAGAAAGTGTGAACTCACCTCGGTTTGCTCGATTAGATTCTAAAATATAGCTAACAGTCAAGGTTGGTCAATCATGTCCTAATATGATTACCAGTTAGTCATTTAGTGGTTTTCAAATAGGGCACAAAGTTCCTACACGTATCTAACACATAACATGCATTACTTTAACGGTTTATGCCCATATAAACTTCCCATCTATTCCCGTTCATAGGCAAACATACGACATCGCACATAACACTTTTATTTACATATAACATGTTAGATCATTCACAGATAACATACTCGACATTTAGACACGCAAATTACAACTTAGGTCATTTCAGCTTTAATATTCAAAACCGGGCTGTTTTCGGACATTTTTATAAAATAGTTAACTTATTTCAAAAATTCCCAACTTTTTACAAAACATCTTAAATGATCTAAATATTATTGTGTAAAAATATCGGGGTCCAGTTCATTACCAATATTTTATAAAAATTCATTCTCCGGACTGAAATCAGATTTATCTTTTTCTGACTGCAGTTTATGGAATAATTTATTAAAAATTCATCGAGAGTCCGATTTACGAAATTCCAGTGAGAGAATTACAAATACATCGGTGGTCATATACAGTACAAATTTCATGATCTAACTCTACATAGAACTCAAGTTATGACAGAAAACAGAACGCATATTTTCAGTAGAAAAAATGCAGCTCTAGCTGCTATTACAAAACGACACTTTAAAAATAGTAAACGGAGTCCAAAAATTATGATTCCGGTGCCATTAGAACCGTATTTCATAATACATAAATCTAGACTTTAGAAAATACATTTTTCGTTAAGTTACGGTCCTGTTACAGCCAACTGAAGTTGGCTATAATCACTAAACAGCTTTCTGTTTTCAGTCTTTAACATTCTAAAGCGCTCTCGAATGATTCCGTTAACATGTTTAGCGATAAACAATGATACTTACAGCAGATTATAAGTCCTTATTATCAGTACACAATTATCATACACCAAACAACACAAAAACAACAAGATTTCAACATCATTTAACCTTACATCTTCTCTTTATCCAACCTTCATCCTTTATGTTCAAGATTAATGTAAGTTCTTTAGGGTTTCTTAAGTTTTAACCATTCAATCAACTATTAACCATAAAATACAAGAACAAGATGAAGATTTGAAGCACTTACTTCTAGCACAAGGCTAGGGGAGAAACAAGGCGTAAAAGTGGTGGATAAAAGAAAACAAGAGCGGTCCTTGAGCTTCCTAGTGCAACAAGCTTCGTTGTTCACCTTCTTACACCTATGGATGCTCTTGAAAAGCTTGAAAGTGGCCAAGTGATGGTGGTGGTGTGGTGGTTTGGGGTCGGCTGAACAAAGAAAGAAGGAAGAGAGGGTGTTTGTGAGAAATGGAAGTGGTGAAGTGAGAAGATGATGGTCTTGAGGTTAACTCTTATAACCTCCTACACTTCATTATCCTTTGTGTAACATGCCACTTTATCCCCCAACATAATCCATTTCAAAATTCAAGAAAATCAATGGTGGTTCCCTCTAGGGTGACCATCGAATGGGGGGGGGGGGGGTAAAGGGTTGGGTTTCAACTAAATGGTTAGGGAACTAGTTAGGATTTAAGTATAATAATTAAGTGTTTAGGTGTTATGCAATATCATAGTGTGTTATGATGTTCGGGAACCATAACTAGTTCAGAAAAAAAATAAAACAATGCTTCTAGCATTATTTTGGTGTTCCGGGTAGTGTCCGGTTGTTCGGTTTGATACTGTTCCATTAAACTGCTTAATTAATCCGTAAAGTGTCCTATATATATATATATATATATATATATATATATATTGGTAACACTTTAATTCTCAACACTTAGGAAAGCACACAGGACTATTTAGTAATTTTTCTGTTCACTACTAGTATGTTAGCAAGCACATGTAAGTATAACACAGTAATCAGAAAGCAGTTAAGTAATTCCACACAGTCGTCAAGCACTTTAATTATCATTAATAAATTGTACGGAATACATGGAAATTATGAGGGTTGTCACATGCTCCCCCTGTTAAGAAAATTTCGTCCCAAAATTTAGCGCGTGGTTACTGAGGAAGCTAGTTAAGTTGTGTTGGTTTCCTGGTTTTCCTGGGGTGTCACATCATCCCCCCATTGATTTGGAATTTCGTCCCGAAATTCTGCAGTAGCTTCAGCCTCAGTAGTGGTTGCGTTTTTCTAAAACAGCTGGGGATACTTGAGTTTCATTTGGTCTTCTCGTTCCCAGGTATACTCTGGGCCACGACGGGAATCCCAACGAACTCGAACGAGAGGTATCCTGGTGCGCTTGAGAATTTTAACATCTCGATCCGTAATCTCTACTGGTTCCTCGACGAATCGCAACTGGTCGTCGATAGTGAGCTCCTTTAAGGGAACTATGAGGGTCTCATCTGACAGACACTTCTTCAGATTCAACACATGGAAAACATTGTGAACTCCGCTGAGTTCTTCAGGTAGATTCAACCTGTAGGCGACTTTGCCAATTTTCTCAATGATTTCGAACGGTCCGACATAACGCAGATTGAGTTTGCCTCATTTGCCAAAACGGACTACACCTTTCCAAGGTGAGACTTTGAGTAGCACTCGATCCCCAACCTGGAAATCGAGTGGTTTTCTTCCCTTATCAGCATAGCTTTTCTGACGGTCACGAGCTGCCGCCATTCGTTGTCGTATCTGAGCAATCCTTTCGGTTGTATCTACTACGAGTTCTGGGCCAGTGATTTGACTGTCACCAACTTCTGCCCAACAGAGAGGTGATCGGCATTTACGTCCGTACTATGCCTCAAACGGAGCGGCCTGGATGCTGGTGTGGTAGCTGTTGTTATACGAAAACTCCACTAACGGGAGGTGCTTTTCCCATCCATTACTAAAATCGATTACACACGCCCTAAGCATGTCTTCAAGGGTCTGGATGGTGCGTTCAGATTGCCCATCCGTCTGTGGGTGATAAGCGGTGCTCATATCTAAACATGAGCCAAAAGACTTGTGCATAGCTTGCCACAGTTCAGAAGTAAAACGCGCGTCACGATCAGAAATGATGGAGGTTGGCACTCCGTGCCTTGATACTACTTCCTTTAGGTAAATGTCTGCAAGAGTAGAAAACTTATCCGTTTCTTTGATAGCCAGAAAATGTGCAGACTTGGTCAGTCGATCTACGATCACCCAAATGGTATCATTTCCGCTTTGGGATCTAGGCAGGCCAGTAACGAAATCCATGGAAATTTGCTCCCATTTCCATTTAGGTATCTCTGGTTGTTGAAGTAGGCCTGATGGTTTCTGATATTCGGTCTTGACTCTCGCACAAGTCAAATATTTGCTAACGTAGGTTGCTATGTGAGCTTTCATACCAGGCCACCAATACGTAGTGTTGAGATCGTGGTACATCTTGTCCGAACCAAGGTGTACCGAATAACGAGACTTGTGCGCTTCGTCCATCACAAGCTCGCATAAGTTTCCATAAAGCAGAACCCAGATGCGTCCGTTAACATAGTAGGCGCCATCTTCCTTTTGTTCTAGTCGCTGTCTTGATCCTCGTAAGGACTCAACCCTGATGTTCTCTGCTTTCAATGCTTCAACCTGAGCATCACGAATCTGAGCGGGAAGGTTGGATTGGATGGTAAGCTTTAAAGCACGTACACACTTAGGTATAGTATCCTTTCGACTGAGGGCGTCGACCACAACATTGACTTTACCCGGATGATACTTGATAGCGCATTCGTAATCATTCAAGAGTTCGACCCATCGGCGTTGTCGCATGTTTAACTCATTTTGCTTAAAGATATGCTCGAGACTCTTGTGATCGGTGTAAATGGTGCACTTGGTACCGTACAGGTAGTGTCTCCATATCTTAAGCGCGAAAACAACTGCTCCCAGCTCTAAGTCGTGCGTAGTGTAGTTCCTTTCGTGAACTTTAAGTTGGCGTGATGCGTAGGCAATGACCTTGTCACGTTGCATCAACACGCAACCAAGTCCTTGGATGGAAGCGTCGCAATAAACCACAAAATCATCTATGCCTTCAGGCAATGAGAGGATAGGCGCGCTACAAAGTCTATCTTTTAGGTGCTGAAAAGCAGATTGCTGTGCATCACCCCAGCGATAGGTGACACCCTTCTGAGTCAGTGAAGTGAGAGGTTGCGCAATGTTTGAGAAATCCTTGATGAATCTTCTGTAATATCCTGCCAAACCCAAGAATTGGTGGATTTCTGTTGGTGTACGGGGTGTAGGCCAGTTCTTGATCGATTCAACCTTAGATGGATCAACATGAATCCCATCCTTGTTTACTACGTGGCCTAGAAAGTGGACTTGACGAAGCCAGAAGTCACATTTCGAAAACTTGGCATACAACTGCTCTTTTCGAAGAAGTTCCAGCATAAGTCGTAGATGCTGCTCATGTTCCTCCTGACTCTCAGAATAGATCAAGATGTCGTCAATGAACACTATGACAAACTTATCCAGGTAAGGCTTGCACACTCGGTTCATGAGATTCATGAAGACCGCTGGTGCATTCGTCAACCCGAAAGGCATGACCAGAAACTCGTAATGGCCTTAACGAGTTCTGAATGCTGTTTTGGAGACGTCCTCCTCTCGGACTCTCAGCTGATGGTATCCCGATCTCAAATCAATCTTAGAGTAATAGCTTGACCCTTGCAACTGGTCGAACAAGTCGTTAATGCGTGGAAGAGGATAACGATTCTTCACGGTTACCTTGTTAAGTTTGCGATAGTCAATACACATTCTAAAAGTACTGATGTGTGCAAAATGCAACATATAAATTACATCAATTATGGCATAAAACTAACCCTTTTTTAGTACTAATGTTGGAAAAAGTGTGCTTTTGTCTTCCTTTTGTATTTTCAGGATTAAATGAGCTCAAATTAACAAAAGAAGCAAAAAGACATCAAAATCTAACATAAATACAAGAAAAGGAACAAGACGTGACATGCCCGACTCCACGACAGCATCTTCCCAAGCAAAACAAGAGGACAGAAGACTGAACACGCCCCGTGCTCAGCCAGCACGGGGGCGTGCCCAAGTGTCAGCAGAAAAGACAAAGTAGTAGAAGCTTCTATTGCCCACCACGGGGCCGTGCTCAGCGGACACGGGGCCGTGGTCAACTATAAGATTCGCAGAATCCAGGCAAATCTTCATAGTACAAAGATTCTTCTGCACACGGGGTCGTGCTCAGCGGACACGGGGGCGTGGTCAACTAATAAGACAAGCTGCATTAAATGAAGAAAGAGAAGGATGTGGACACGGGGCCGTGCCCGAGCTTCTGTTCAGCCTATAAATAGGAGTGCTTGGCTCAAGCTCAAACCATCCCTTGGCATACCACCTCTCTCACACTTCACCCACCACCCACCACCACCATAACACCATCATCCACCACCATCATCCATTGTCCATTGTCCATCATAGAGTGTGTGAGTCGTCTCGGGATCCAAGATTGATCGTAAGAGTTCTTGACAATCAAGGCCATGTTTGCCTAAGTCTCTTACATCACTTGGTGAAGACAAGTGTCTAGTGTAATACTTTTTATTTCTAATATTTCCGCACTTTTTACTTGGTTTTGTATTAATGACTTTAATAACTAGTTTCTTATGTTGAAGGTGATTCTTCCTTATCGTTTGTCCGTGGTGTCTTGGCATTATTTTACTGTCTATATAAAATAAAAGATTTTCACCATTCATATCTCCACGGTCTATATGGAGGTATGTTGGCTACCTGGTCGGGGGTTAAGGGAACGGTTTGGTAAGAGTCTTGCCATTGTTCAGCGTTTAGAGGTCCTGCAATGGACCTGGGTCAAATTTAGTAGGACCTCCTTCAATACTTAACGGTATTGGATGGCGGGGGTCCAAACTCTTTGATCCCCTCATAAGTTAACTACTATTAATACTATAACCCGGCTATTTAGGACTGTATCCCTGCTGACTCAGATTACTTAGTCGAGGGTAACGTCACCTCCAAAAGAGGGGCCTACCATAATTTGCATTAATAACTTAATTCATTATCTTTCAATAATCCGACCCTTTAGGATTGTATCCTTGCTGACTCAAACTACTGGGTTGAGGGTAACGTCACCTTCAAAAGAGGGGCCTACTACAATAACTAAGATAATCTCTTAAATAAGTGTGAAAGTGCGGAAATAATCAAAGGTTACACTATACACGAGTCGGAACCAAGTGATTTATCTTGTCTATCTGTTTTTCTTTTATTTTTATTTTCAGCATTTTAGTTCGTTTTTATTTTTCTTAGTTTAAAACATTTTTCTAAACTTTTTGATCTGATTAGACGTTGAGGATAAACCGGTACTAAAAGCTCTTGTGTCCTTGGACGACCTCGGTATCTTACCAACACTATACTATGCTCATGATGGGTGCACTTGCCCATATGTGTGTTTAGTGTTAGTAAATATCGTGTTTTATAAATTTAAAACTTGGCTAAAAAGTGTTAAAGGGCTTAAAATATACACCTAAATATATATAACACTTCACACGCATCAAGTTTTTGGCGCCGCTGCCGGGGACACAAGGATTTTAAGAAAGCTTAAAATCGACGGCCTAATCAGTTTTTCAAAACCATTTTAAACGCGCGCAATTTTTTCTGCATTTTAGTTTAGATTTGCATTTACAGTAACCTGTACACGGGGCCGTGTTCACTGAACACGGGGCCGTGCTGCACATTTTCATAAAAACACCCAGTAACAGTAGCTTGAACACGGGCCGTGCTCACTGAACACGCCCCCGTGCTCAACGAAATCAGTAAATTTAATTAAAACGCCCAGATACAGACCCTGAACACGGGGCCGTGCTCACTGAACACGGGGCCGTGTCCAGCCTCTGTTCCCGTTTTTATTTTTGTTTTCTGATCTCGAGACTTGGTTGTGGTCTGCTGGTGATTCTTATGGATCAATACTCAGGAGGTTACAACTACACCTATGAGGAGGATGATTATAGGAGTAATTATTGCACTAATTGTCGTAACCCACACTCGGTTCAAAATAGTCACTCATATCAACCATCCAATTCATACACCTACTATGAGGAGCCCAGGTACGAGCCATCAACTTCATACACATCATATGAAGACCAAAGGTATGAACCTCCTCCCTCATACTCATATTTTGATGAACCAAAGTATGAGCCTTCATACTCATACTTTGAGGAACCAAGATATGAGCCACCACCTTCGTATGCTTATTATGAGGAACCATGGCATGAACAACCCACCTCATATGAGTATTATGAAGAACAAAATTACGACCCTTATCCATCATATACTTACAATGAAGAACAATGGTGTGAACCATCTACTTCATATGGGTATTATGAGGAACAAAGGATCGAACAACCGGATTCAAGCTTTGAAAATCCCATTCTTTTTCTATAACCGAAGTGACCGATAGGATATTAGAACACCTTAGAGTTATCGATCGCTATATAAAAGAATCTCGCGCAAGGGAAGAGGAATCCTGCGCAAGAGAAGAATTAAAAAAGGAAGAGATAACCGAAAGTGTAAAAATGGAAGAACAAATAAGTGATAAACCGACACATGAGTTAAACAACGAAAAAGGTGAGTCCAACAACGTTAAAATTCAAGAAGAGTCTAATTTTGAAGAAATTAATCTCTTGTCACCTTCTTTTGAAAATCATTGTTTAGTACCCACTCATGCTAAGTTTTTAAAAGAGTTAAACACTAACACTAAAATTGACAAAACGGTAAGTGTTAAGTTAACTAATGATCAAACCTCACTAATAAAAGAAGACCCATTTGAAATTAACATTACACCGGTTCCATGTTTCTTTCAAAATTCATTTATTAGTAATGTCACAATTGATAGAGATCTTTGTGTTAACATAATGCCTAACTACATTTTCGAAAAATTAAGTATTAGTGATTTTTCTCCACTTCAAATACCCATTTTTCTATCCAATCGGAAAGTAATAAAATCAATCGGTGTAGTTGAGGATGTATTGGTTCAAACAAATCAAATGGTAATTCCGACCGACTTTGTCATCCTCGATGACGCTCCTCTAGTGTTGGGACGACCATTTGTAAAAACTCACGAAGCCTTGAAAAACCAGAAGTTCAACAATCTACCTCTTCAATTAGGGGAATTTAAAAGAAGTGTCGATCTCGAACGGTCAATAAAATATCCTTTCGGCAATAATAACCCCCTAATTGAAGATGAAGATGAACCACCCGATACAAGTGAAGAGATTGACCACTTTGTTGAAGAAGAGGTCGCCATAGAACAAACTTTTAAAGTTCTTGATCGAAATGAGCAACCAAATAAGGAGTCTCCTAAAGACCCACCACTTGAGCTCAAAGAACTTCCAAAAGGTTTGGAATATGCTTTTCTAGACAAAGATGGTAATTTACCTGTAATTATTTCATCTAAATTAGATAGCTCAGAAAAAGAAAAATTAATTAGTCTTTTGAAAAAACATAAAAACGCAATAGCTTGGAAACTTGTAGACATAAAAGGAATTAGTCCTTCCATGTGCTCACACAAAATTTTAATGAATGATGACTACAAATCGGTAATACAACCCAACGTCGAGTAAATCTAAATGTTCAAGAAGTGGTTAAAAACGAGGTCATCAAATTACTTGACGCCGGACTTATCTATCCTATCTCCGATAGTCCTTGGGTGAGTCCCGTTCAAGTAGTTCCAAAGAAAGGAGGTATGACGGTGATAACTAACGAAAAAATTGAATTAATACCCACAAGAACCGTCACAGGATGGAGAGTATGTATAGATTATAGACGATTAAATGAAGCTACAAGAAAAGATCACTTTCCTTTACCCTTCATTGATCAAATGTTAGAAAGGTTATCCGGTTATAAATTTTATTGTTTCTTGGATGGTTTTTCAGGTTACTTTCAAATCCCGATAGCACCCGAAGATCAAGAAAAGACAACTTTCACATGTCCCTATGGAACTTTTGCTTATCGACGCATGCCGTTCGGTCTATGTAATGCCCCCGCAACATTCCAACGTTGCATGGTGGCCATTTTCCACGACATGATAGAAAAGACAATGGAAGTCTTCATGGATGACTTTTCTATCTTTGGGGATTCATATGACCAATGCCTTGATAACCTTGAACGATTGCTATCCCGATGTGAGGAAACTAACCTCGCCCTTAATTAGGAAAAATGCCATTTCATGGTAACGAAGGGAATAGTACTCGGTCACAAGATCTCAAGCGAAGGAATGGAGGTGGATCGAGCCAAAATAGATACCATTTCTAGATTTCCACCTCCATCCTCCGTAAGAGCTATCAGAAGTTTCCTAGGGCATGCCGGATTTTATAGGCGGTTTATCAAAGACTTTTCTAAAATTTCTAGGCCTCTAACAAAATTACTTGAAAAGGATGCCCCTTTCATCTTTGACAAGGATTGCAATCAAGCATTTCTAACCTTAAAGGAAATGTTAGTCAATGCACCTATCATGATAGCGCCTGATTGGAAATTTCCTTTCGAAATCATGTGTGATGCTAGTGACTTTGCAGTTGGAGCTGTCTTGGGAAAAAGAAAAGAAAAGCATTTCCACCCAATTTATTATGCTAGTAAAACACTAAATGATGCACAAGAAAATTACACAACAACTGAAAAAGAATTACTAGCTGTGGTATTTGCTTTTGATAAATTTCGTTCTTATCTTGTTCTTTCTAAAACTATAGTCTATACAGATCATGCTGCCATTCGATATCTCTTCAAAAAGCAGGATGCAAAACCTCGTTTGATTCGGTGGATTCTACTCCTCCAAGAATTTGACATTGAAATCAAAGACAAAAGAGGAGCAGAAAATACCGCAGCAGATCATCTTTCGCGCTTAGAAGACCCAGCTTTGGAGGCAACCAGGGACGAGCAAATCAACGAAAAATTTCCAACCGAGTCCCTGGAAATGGTGGAATATAAGGAAGAACCATGGTACCCCGACTATGCTAACTACCTAGCTAGCGGTATAGTCGCAAATGGTTGGCCACATCATCAAAGAAAAAAATTCTTTGCCAATGTGAAACACTATTTTTGGGAAGATCCATATCTTTTCAAAATGTGTGCCGACCAACTCGTCCGACGATGCGTACATGGTAGCGAAGCACGAAGAATACTTCGCCATTGTCATGAAGGTCCATACGGAGGGCATCATGGTGCCGCTAGTACCGCACGAAAGGTATTTGATTCAGGATTTTATTGGCCAACCATTTACAAAGACGCCCAAAGTCTTGTCAAGACATGTGATGCTTGCCAAAGAACAGGTAATATTTCTTCCAAAAACGAAATGCCACAAAATGCATTCTTGTTTGTGAAATTTTTGATGTGTAGGGACTCGACTTTATGGGACCTTTCCCACCATCGAAAGGAAACAAATATATACTTGTGGCAGTAGACTACTTGTCTAAATGGGCCGAGGCCGAGGCACTTCCAACGAATGATGGAAGAGTCGTGGTAAGATTTTTGAAGAAATTATTCTCTCGTTTTGGCACACCTAAAGCATTAATAAGTGATAGAGGTACCCATTTTTGCAACCATCAACTTGAAATTTTTTTAACAAAATATGGGGTCTATCACCGGGTCTCAACAGCATATCACCCTCAAACAAACGGGCAAGCCGAAGTGACTAATAGAGGTTTAAAACGAATACTTGAAAAAACCGTAGGGTTAAATAAAAAGGAATGGACAGATAAATTAGATGATGCTTTATGGGCTTTTCGAACTGCTTATAAAACAACAATAGGTACAACCCCATATAAGCTAGTCTACGGAAAAAGTTGTCACTTGCCAGTAGAAATTGCATACAAAGCCTACTGGGAAATTAAAAATGTAAACTTAGATTTAGAATTTGCTGGTAAAAATCGATTTTGTCAATTAAATGAATTAGACGAGCTTAGGAATTATGCATACTCAAACTCTGAAATTTATAAGGAAAGAATGAAAAATTTGCATGACAAACATATTAAACCTAATGAATTTCGAGTAGGAGATCTAGTTCTTTTGTTTAATTCACGGCTTCGATTGTTTCCTGGTAAATTAAAGTCTAGGTGGTCAGGACCTTTTTCCATCACCCATATTTTCCCACACGGTGCAGTAGAAATTAAATCTCGAAATGGGCCTCCATTCAAAGTCAATGGCCAACGGCTGAAACTCTATCAAGGATTCATTGAGGATGAATAGGAAGAGATCTCGCTTCAAACGATGGAAGAATGAAACCAGCATCATACCTGGTAAGTTACGAACGATTGGGACGACATCTAAGGCGGTAAGTTTTCTAACCAAAGCTTATGGGAAACAAGGGCACTCACACGAGCACTAAAAAAAAAAAAAATTCAAAAACTTTGCTCGGCACGGGGCCGTGTCCGCTGGACACGGGGTCGTGTCCGTGCTGCAGTCGGGATATATCCCTTTTTCCACAACAGTTACAACATTCCACACGCCCCGTTTCCCCGAAAAAGCTCTGGTTCCAGGCGATTTTTCGCATATTTTCGACGTCTCCTATCACTCTAACAACATCAAGGTATGATTCTATCACTTTTAGTAGTTAGATTAGTTACTTGCATGTAGTTAAAACACCAAAAATTTGGGGAAGATCTAGGGTTCTAGGAGTTCATCCGGATCGAACCTCAAATTTTTGTTTAGATCTGTTTGCATTTAGTTAGATTAGTGTTAAGGGAAGTAAATACACTTGTATTGTTCATAGATTCGCCCGATTTCTCACAAAAACCCCAAACCCTTGTTCTTGAACCGAAAAAGATAAAATTGAATGGGTAAACGGGTTATTTTGGGAAAAACGGCACTTAGGGTTTCATTTTCGGGGGAAACCGCACCTATTGGACCAAAATTTTGCAAGTTTTCGAAACCGGGTCGAAATATGGAATTTTTGTGTAACAGACGCCTGGACACGGGGCCGTGTCCGCTGAACACGGGGTCGTGTCCAGCCCACTGTTTGCAGTTTTGTCCGAAAATACTTCTGTTTCGTGCTAACTTTTGGTGTATTCTTTCAGATGGCTAGGAAGTTCACAAGATTTAACGCCAATGAGCTCGATGCTAGGGCTAGATACGAGATACTTCAAACAAGGCCGGAGGAATACCTGAGGCAAGCATGCACGGAACTGTTAACTATGGTGAATCAAATCGACCGTTTCAACAACATTGTCACGGGACCACTCAGAGTCGCTTTAACAACTCGACTCCGTTCTGTCCACGAATGCACTTTGGAATTCTATAGCACCTACACATTCAACTCAAGGTGCGACCCATTCGACAATGATGGGGTAGCATTCCGATGCGGCGGAACTAGGTATTCGATCTCTATGGCACAATTTGGGTCGATTGTCGGGTTGTATGCGGAAGAGGATGCGGGAAACGAGGAAAATACCGGAGGGATGCGAGAGATAAACGAAAACGATCGCCAAGCCGCGTAGGCTCAGATTGGTGACGGGTACTACAATCCGAGCAGCACGAAGAGCACGAAGTTGAGGGACCCGCTATACCGATACATCCATAGGCTCCTCGGCTACTCTCTTAGTCAAAGGCATGATAGCGGCGGCGTCGTTGGTTTAAGAGATCTTGTTGTCCTCCACTGTATCCATAACCGCAGGCCGCTCGATGTTCCGTTCCTCATGCTCCGAAACATGCATCATAACCGCCTTGCAAGTGCACCGACCCCTATCTTCTTTGGGGGATGGGTGTACCGTCTCTTCAGGCACTTCACCCGCATACCTAGGTCATTTGAAAGGAGCCCATGGTCGGGTAGGGTAGATATACACATCTGCCGCTCAATGAACCTAATTTATGAGGCGGAAGATGGGACGGTAAGCTTTCAAAGGATGCAAGGTCATGCATGGAACCTGCAAGAGGCACTTGTCCTTCACGCTCCACAACATCATCAGTATCAATACCAACCCCAAGGTGATCCGGGCCAATCCTCCTCAGGAGGAGGTTTTCCTAATTTCCAAAGTTTGCATGATTTGTTGCAGGAAAACCTTATGTGCACCAGGAACACCTACAACATGGCGAGCAACACGTATCACCGGGTTGGAGCTATCGAGAGAAACATATCCGATATCCAAGATGATATTGGATATATTCGGGACCACATTGCGGGCCATGGAGGGGATGACGATGATGATGATGATGATGAGGACATGGATTAGGCGGGAGGAGCGGAGGAAGAAGCGGTTGGTTGGTGATTCCCCAGGTTAACCCTTTCTAATCTTGAACAATTTGAGGCCTGCGTGCCAAGTGTTGAACAATTTACTTTCCCTAACTTCTTTTATTTTCTGCATTTATTTTTCTTTTAACTTTGACATGGATGTTGAACTTGGTAAAAATTAGGATGTTTGCTATGGTGTGGTATAGTGTTTAAGCAGGTACATACGAGGCTTAGAGTACTAAGCATTAGTACTACTAAAGCCGGGACAGGAAAATCAAAGAAAGAAACCTGTTTTTCAACCTTGCAGATTGTCCACACGGGGCCGTGTCCAGCCGACACGCCCCCGTGCCCACTCCCCTGAACCTGCTGTTTGTTTTAATTCTGCAGTCCTTGACAGACACGGGGTCGTGTTCAACCAACACGCCCCCGTGTTCACCTTCTGTAAGTTTTCGTTACTGGCACCTGAGCACGGGGTCGTGTCCACTCAACACGGGGTCGTGCCCAGGTAACCAGTAACATAAAATTTTTGCTTTTTCACACCTTTTACACATTCAATCAACCTAAAAACTTATTTTTTGGGACACATTGAGGACAATGTGTAATTTAAGTGTGTGGGGGGGGGGATGCTAAAATCTTGAATCTTGCAAGTCCTAAATACAAGCCTTACACAAAACTCTATTGGAACCGCTAATCACCCCAAATTTTTTTCAATTTTTTTTTTCATTTTTACTTGTCTAGGTTTAACTTGGGAATTTCAAGTTCTAAAAAGGTTATATTTTTACGAATTTACAACCGATAGCGTCGTGATAAAAAGAACCAACATAAGAAAATTATGAAAAGGCATGACAAGCTTAGTTAAAATTTGATTATATATACTTGACCACATAAAAAACCCATTCCCACAAAAGTGAGTTTCGAGCCTTTATTGAGCATACAATTACATATCATTAAACTAAATGCTCATTTTTCGTTTCTTGTGTGAATAGCCGCTTGGTTCTTACGACTCTAGAACTTGCCATGACGATACATTCCCAGTCCTTACCAACTTAAACCCGAGTAAGTAAATGACAGAGGCATTAGGACTAACCCTTTTTATTTCTACACCATTATTTTTCTTTTTTTTTTACCACCTACCCAAAATCCCCCTAGTTAGCCCCTTTAAGCCTAAACCTTTTCATTTCATAACCCGAACCAAACACCCTTTTTTCCCACCAAAACCTTTTTCATTTTTAACCCTTTGTTTTAGTAACAACTTTGGTTTTTCGTATGACTTTTCAAAAAAAAAAAAAATTATTATGTGTGTTGATGATAAAGCAAAAGAAAATAAACAAACAAGTTCATTAAAAATAACTTTGTTTGAATAATAGCTTCATCAAAATAAAAGTTACAAAAATAAAAAGTCTTACGAAAACCGACGCTTGTTACGCTTTTCGCCCTTTTTCTACTAACCACTAACCACTAACCCAACCACCTACCTTTAACCCAAGCCTAACCCTTCACCCACAAAGTCCTTTTGATATTTACAAAGGTATATAAGTTAAAAAGGAGGAGGATTTATTGCTTGGCAAGACTATGGTAGGAGTAAGTTCCATGCTGCTCTCGAGTGATCCACAAAAATACATTTTTGGCCGAGTGTTGAGTGATCCCCGTGAGGTATGTGAACTTGTATATAAATAGAATTTTAAAGAGGCATGTTATGCCCTAATAAGTAATTTATCTTATGAAAAGTTTTAAATAAATCATGACGAATAGGATTGTAAATAAATAAAAATAAAACTTAATAAAGAATCTTGGAAATCCCGACACTCTATGACAAGCCCAAAAACCTTCTTCTCTACCCATTCCATTCCATTTGGGAGTGTAAAGCCACATTATAAAGAGTTTTGCTTGAGGACAAGCAAAGATTCAAGTGTGGGGGTATTTGATGTGTGCAAAATGCAACATATAAATTACATCAATTGTGGCATAAAACTAACCCTTTTTTAGTACTAATGTTGGAAAAAGTGTGCTTTTGTCTTCCTTTTGTATTTTCAGGATTAAATGAGCTCAAATTAACAAAAGAAGCAAAAAGACATCAAAATCTAACATAAATACAAGAAAAGGAACAAGACGTGACATGCCCGACTCCACGACAGCATCTTCCCAAGCAAAACAAGAGGACAGAAGACTGAACACGCCCCGTGCTCAGCCAGCACGGGGGCGTGCCCAAGTGTCAGCAGAAAAGACAAAGTAGTAGAAGCTTCTATTGCCCACCACGGGGCTGTGCTCAGCGGACACGGGGCCGTGGTCAACTATAAGATTCGCAGAATCCAGGCAAATCTTCATAGTACAAAGATTCTTCTGCACACGGGGTCGTGCTCAGCGGACACGGGGGCGTGGTCAACTAATAAGACAAGCTGCATTAAATGAAGAAAGAGAAGGACGTGGACACGGGGCCGTGCCCGAGCTTCTGTTCAGCCTATAAATAGGAGTGCTTGGCTCAAGCTCAAACCATCCCTTGGCACACCACCTCTCTCACACTTCACCCACCACCCACCACCACCATAACACCATCATCCACCACCATCATCCATTGTCCATCATAGAGTGTGTGAGTCGTCTCGGGATCCAAGATTGATCGTAAGAGTTCTTGACAATCAAGGCCATGTTTGCCTAAGTCTCTTACATCACTTGGTGAAGACAAGTGTCTAGTGTAATACTTTTTATTTCTAATCTTTTTGCACTTTTTACTTGGTTTTGTATTAATGACTTTAATAACTAGTTTCTTATGTTGAAGGTGATTCTTCCTTATCGTTTGTCCGTGGTGTCTTGGCATTATTTTACTGTCTATATAAAATAAAAGATTTTCACCATGCATATCTCCACGGTCTATATGGAGGTATGTTGGCTACCTGGTCGGGGGTTAAGGGAACGGTTTGGTAAGAGTCTTGCCATTGTTCAGCGTTTAGAGGTCCTGCAATGGACCTGGGTCAAATTTAGTAGGACCTCCTTCAATACTTAACGGTATTGGATGGCGGGGGTCCAAACTCTTTGATCCCCTCATAAGTTAACTACTATTAATACTATAACCCGGCTATTTAGGACTGTATCCCTGCTGACTCAGACTACTTAGTCGAGGGTAACATCACCTCCAAAAGAGGGGCCTACCATAATTTTCATTAATAACTTAATTCATTATCTTTCAATAATCCGACCCTTTAGGATTGTATCCTTGCTGACTCAAACTACTGGGTTGAGGGTAACGTCACCTTCAAAAGAGGGGCCTACTACAATAACTAAGATAATCTCTTAAATAAGTGCAAAAGTGCGGAAATAATCAAAGGTTACACTATACACGAGTCGGAACCAAGTGATTCATCTTGTCTATCTGTTTTTCTTTTATTTTTATTTTCAGCATTTTAGTTAGTTTTTATTTTTCTTAGTTTAAAACATTTTTCTAAACTTTTTGACCTGATTAGACGTTGAGGATAAACCGGTACTAAAAGCTCTTGTGTCCTTGGACGACCTCGGTATTTTACCAACACTATACTACGCTCATGATGGGTGCACTTGCCCATATGTGTGTTCAGTGTTAGTAAATATCGTGTTTTATAAATTTAAAACTTGGCTAAAAAGTGTTAAAGGGCTTAAAATATACACCTAAATATATATAACACTTCACACGCATCAGTACCGTCCTTCTTCTTCTTCACAAACAAGACTGGAGCTCCCCAGGGCGAAGAGCTAGGACATATGAAACCCTTTTCCAAGAGTTCTTGTAGTTGTGTGGACAGTTCTTCAAGTTCTAATGGAGCTAGACGATATGGTGCTCGGGCTACTGGTGCTGCTCCAGGAGCTAGCTCGATTTGAAATTCAACTTGACGATGAGGCGGAAGACCAGGTAATTCCTCAGGAAATACCTCGGGAAAGTCACGTACAATAGGAATGTCTTCAATTCTTTTCTCTTCCGTTGATGTGTCAGTAACGAGTGCCAGAATGGCAGTGTGGCCCTTTCGCAAACACTTCTGGGACTTAAGGAAAGAGATAATGCCTACGACAGCACCACTCTTGTCGCCATGAATCACGAGGGGTTCTTTACCAGAACGAGGAATGCGGACGATCTTCTCCTTGCAAACAATCTCCGCTTGATGATGAGATAGCCAATCCATCCCAATAACGACGTCGAAACTACCCAGTGTGATAGGAAAAAGATCGATAGAGAAAGTCTGACCAGCTAAGACGAGGTCATAACCTTTAACTACGTGTGTGGCTTCAAGACTTTTACCGTTTGCTAGTTCTACCGTGTGTTTGGTGTTCAGAAGTGTTGGAGTGCGCTTAAGCATTTGGCTAACTTTTAAGGACACATAACTAGTATCGGCACCCGAATCAAATAAAACAGTAACAAAGAAGTCGTCCAGAAGAAACTTACCCATCACCACGTTGGGATCGTTCCTTGTGTCACCCTGACCTAGCACGAAAACACGACCCCTTGCCCCATGACCATTGTTGTTTCCCCCATTGCCGCCTCCATTGTTGCCTCCATTGTTGTTCCCATTGTGGTTCGCGTTTCCTTGGTTGTTGTTGTTCTGATTCTGGTTCAGTTGGGGGCAGTTCCTCTTAAAGTGGCCTTCAGCGCCACACTGAAAGCATCCTTTATTGCCCTGCTGTTGCTGCTGGTGGTGGTTCTGTGGAGCTTGTTGTTGTTGTTGGCGATTCTGATTCGCTGGTCATGCGCTCCTGCAATCCTTTGCTTCATGACCCAACTTGTTACACCTCAGACAACGACCTTTGTTGCACTGCCCGCTGTGATGCTTGTTGCACCGGTTGCACTTGGGGTGGTTCCCTCGGTATCCACCCTGTCCTTGGTTACCGAAAGATTGTTGACCAGGACTCTGGTAATCATCAGTCTTTCGCTGCTGAGACTGAACTGAAGTAGAACCCTTTCCGGAGTTCCTATCCCATTTTCGCTTGTTATCGCTAGGAGCATCGGGAGTAGCTGTGGCACTGATACGTTTGGGTAGCCTGTTTTACTCCACCGCCTGGTCGGTGAGACGATGAGCCAACTTGATGATTTGCTGAATGGTACCCAGGTTAGCTGAAGTCACGTGACTTTGAATCTCTGGTACAAGGCCTTTGAGATACAGCTCAATACGTTTGATGGGAGGGTCCACCATAGTTGGACACAAGATGGCCAGCTCGTTTGACCTCTTAGTATACGCCTCAATCTCAGACCCCGTCATCTTCAGATTGAAAAATTCCACCTCTAGCTTGTGGATGTCATCCCGACTACAGTACTCCTCTTTGATCAGCTCTTTGAAACCATTCCAGGGGGTGGCATTAGCAACTGCCAGTCCTAGTAGTTGAACCTGTGCCTTCCACCAGGTTAATGCAGCACCTTCAAGCGTTCCGGTAGCATATTTTACCCTACGGTCTTCAGGGCACTCACACATCTCGAAGACAGATTCAAGCTTTTCAAACCAGTGAAGAAGGCCTACCGCTCCTTCTGTGCCACTGAAAGTAGTAGGTCGGCAGTCCATGAACGTTTTGAATGTGCACACAGGGGGTTGAGTATGTTGACCTCCTGCAGGGATAGCTGCGAGTGCCTCAGCAACTCGTTCATTGATCAAAGCCGTCAACTGGGCTTGGGTGAGGTTGATACGTCCTCAGCGTCCGCTCATGATCTTCACAACGAAGCAACGTAAGTGAGAAAAGTGTCGCGAAAGTGCGTAATTGTGGGACGATAGTAGAGAGTAAGCACACAAGGTTCGAATAGCAGTTATCACGTTAACTAATGCACAATGTGAGCTATCTAACCGACAATATAACATAAATCATACCACCTATTGTGTCGAGTCTTGCACGTGGAGCGAAGTGTCGTTGTGGATCGTTGAGCATTGTACAGGTTATAGACTGGTTTTATCAAAAAGCTTTTCCCCTTTTTAAAACCAAGTTCACTATAACCAATGGCTCTGATACCAATCTGTCACACCCCCAAAATCCACCATGCGGGGTATCACCGCTTGGAGGCGTGACATGACCAGGATCGAGCCACCAATCATATTGAACAACACAATTAAGTAAATAAAACCAAGCACAATACGATTGGTGACCAACAGGAAGTAGACCGACTTTAGGTTAACAAAGTTCAGATTTAAACAGCGGAAGCATAAAACGTCGAAACATAAGTTCCATAGTTCATAAGTTTAAAGTCCAAAACGTAGATTTAATAAGTTCATAAGGTTTAGATGTTTAGTACGGGACATAACAATCCGTATTCCACAACAACCTCCTCCTCGTGCAAGCTCCATCTAGCGACCTATAAGGCATGTAACAACGAGTCAACAACAAAGTTGAGTGAGTTCACGGTTGGTTGGTTAGTTTTAAGTTGTTTCTGAAAACGTGGTTTGACTTTCGTTGGCTTATTTGGCGTGGGGGTTACCCCTTAGTTGAAAGTATGTTTAACCAGATTCTTTTTATTACCCAGATCATACACATAATTAGTGGGGGTTTTCCCCAAGTAAACCACTAGACTGTCCTGATATCGACAATTGACGAATACGTGCCCTACATCAATGTTCTATCATCATTGACAGTTTGCCATAGTCCATTAGTACACGCCCGTTTGGACGACACGGTGCAAGGTTTGTTAAACCTAATAGCTCTATTAACTAATGACCCGCTCTCCATCGGCCTCGGCGATTAAGTCGATATATATTTGAGGGCTTAAGTGGTAGAGTTTTGTCCAGTAAGTTTTATGGTTGTTGTCCTACCCAAGGAGGACGAACGTACGTATTCTGCACAAGGAGAATTCGTAGGATTAATAATGGCATCCTACCTATGGAGGATGGCCGTACATATCCTACCCAAGGAGGATATGTAGATTTCATTTTAGTTTCTTAACCCATTCCCAAACCACCGGGAATCCCATGCCTTGTAGAAAGTGTGAACTCACCTCGGTTTGATCGGTTAGATTCTCAAATATAGCTAACAGTCAAGGTTGGTCAATCACGTCCTAATATGATTACCAGTTAGTCATTTAGTGGTTTTCAAATAGGGCACAAATTTCCTACACGTATCTAACACATAACATGCATTACTTTAACGGTTTATGCCCAAATAAACTTCCCATCTATTCCCGTTCATAGGCAAATATATGACATCGTACACAACAATTTTATTAACATATAACATGTTAGATCATTCACAGATAACATACTCGACATTTAGACACGCAAATTACAACTTAGGTCATTTCAGCTTTAATTTTCAAAACCGGGCTGTTTTCGGACATTTTTATAAAATTGTTAACTTGTTTAAAAAATTCCCAACTTTTTAAAAAACATCTTAAACGATCCAAATATTATTGTGTAAAAATATCGGGGTCCAGTTCATTACCAATATTTTATAAAAATTCATTCTCTGGACTGAAATCAGATTTATCTTTTTCTGACTGCAGTCTATGGAATAATTTATTAAAAATTCATCGAGAGTCCGATTTACGAAATTCCAGTGAGAGAATTACAAATACATCGGTGGTCATCTACAGTACAAATTTCATGATCTAACTCTACATAGAACTCAAGTTATGACAGAAAACAGAACGTATATTTTCAGCAGAAAAAATGCAGCTCTAGCTGCTGTTACAAAACGACACTTTAAAAATAGTAAACGGAGTCCAAAAATTATGATTCCGGTGCCGTTAGAACCATATTTCATAATACATAAATCTAGACTTTATAAAATACATTTTTCGTTAAGTTACGGTCCTGTTACAGCCAACTGAAGTTGGCTGTAATCACTAAATAGCTTTCTGTTTTCAGTCTTTAACATTCTAAAGCGCTCTCGAATGATTCCGTTAACATGTTTAGCGATAAACAATGATACTTACAACAGATTATAAGTCCTTCTTATCAGTACACAATTATCATACACCAAACAACACAAAAACAACAAGATTTCAACATCATTTAACCTTATATCTTCTCTTTATCCAACCTTCATCCTTTATGTTCAAGATTAATGTAAGTTCTTTAGGGTTTCTTAAGTTTTAACCATTCAATCAACTATTAACTATCAAATACAAGAACAAGATGAAGATTTGAAGCACTTACTTCTAGCACAAGGCTAGGGGAGAAACAAGGCGTAAAAGTGGTGGATAAAAGAAAACAAGAGCGGTCCTTGAGCTTCCGAGTGCACCAAGCTTTGTTGTTCACCTTCTTACACCTATGGATGCTCTTGAAAAGCTTGAAAGTGGCCAAGTGATGGTGGTGGTGTGGTGGTTTGGGGTCGGCCGAACAAAGAAAGAAGGAAGAGAGGGTGTTTGTGAGAAATGGAAGTGGTGAAGTGAGAAGATGATGGTCTTGAGGTTAACTCTTATAACCTCCTACACTTCATTATCCTTTGTGTAACATGCCACTTTATCCCCCAACATAATCCATTTCAAAATTCAAGAAAATCAATGGTGGTTCCCTCTAGGGTGACCATCGAATGGGGGGGGGGGGGGGTGGGGGTAAAGTGTTGGGTTTCAACTAAATGGTTAGGGAACTAGTTAGGATTTAAGTATAATAATTAAGTGTGTAGGTGTTATGCAATATCATAGTGTGTTATGATGTTCGGGAACCATAACTAGTTCAGAAAAAAAATAAAACAATGCTTCTAGCATTATTTTGGTGTTCCGGGTAGTGTCCGGTTGTTCGGTTTGATACTGTTCCGTTAAACTGCTTAATTAATCCGTAAAGTGTCCTATATATATATATATATATATATATATATATATATTTGTAACACTTTTAATTCTCAACACTTAGGAAAGCACACAGGACTATTTAGTAATTTTTCTGTTCACTACTAATATGTTAGCAAGCACATGTAAGTATAACACAGTAATCAGAAAGCAGTTAAGTAATTCCACACAGTCGTCAAGCACTTTAATTATCATTAATAAATTGTACGGAATACATGGAAATTACGAGGGTTGTCACATATGTTAAGCATGCTAGCACATTGATTTATTACATATTTGTTGCATATGTTTATTTAGCATATGGACACATTGTTTTACAAGACATTTCTGCTATGTATGTTTACTGAGCATGCTAGCACATTGATTTCATGAACATTTCTACTATGTATGTTTACTTAGCGTACCTAGTACATGGTTATTCACATGCTACATCGGTTATGACATTTGGTATGTTTAATCGGGACAATAATACATTCATTAACATTGATCGCGCCTCTCGGTAGTATGTAATGGTACCATAGGACTTGACAAATCCCGTTTCCGACTTCCTAGGTTTGTTTGGAAGTTGGGAATGACAGAATCCGATATACATAATTTAGATAAACCTTTAATGTGTTTAAGGGTTTGTCGCCATAGTCGCAAGGCTTGAATGTATGCGATTAACATCACTGCATAAATGTTTGTAATCATAAAGCATTGTTTTCTGCAAAACATAACATTTGATTTAAACTTAGGTTTATTCAAAAACGTTGTTTTGTACATTTTCCTATGGGGTTGAGTAATTACTAGTTATTCACCATACATGACATTTGTTTTCACATTGACATTATCACATAGTTTGAGTAGATACTTTCTACTTGCTATGCATTACATTTGGGTTTACATGATACAGTTTACACATGACATTGTACATGGTTTACACATAAACATTTGACATTGGTTTTAAACAAGACATTTTGATTGATTATTGATAAGTGACTTATGTAACGGGGCTATGTGTTATATGATATAAGCATGGTGGATACGCCGCGGGTACTTCATATATATAAGTGCTTTTATTATATTACACATTGTTGCCTTATCTAAACCACTTGACAAAGACATGAAACATTTTATACAAGAACACGACATTGTTTTACAAATTACATGTTTTATACAAATTCACTTTCACTTGGTTATTCATTTAACCATGCATTATCATTTTATTATCATTTGATTTTCAAATCGATTTTTCATATGATTTATAAAAGAAAACATTTTACAAAGTTCATGACTACATTTTTGTAAAACACTTCTTTTAACTACAAGTCATGAATCCTGCATAAACAAAACCTATGTATCTCACAGGCATTTTTATGCTGACGTACCTATTTTTACATGTGTTTCAGGTGCTAATGCATGAAGATGTTTGTGCTACACTTAGGCGGACTTGGGCCTTAGTGACTTAAAAGACAGTTATTTAAGTTATGTTTTGTTGAATTCCAAGACAATGTAAACTTTAATCCTAATAATACAAAACTTTAATTTCCATGGTTGTTGAAACAATAATTCTGTCGCTCCACTCCCCGATGTTTCCGTCGCGGTTTGTTGTTTTACGCGGTCGGGGTGTGACATAAGAGTTGGTATCAGAGCCAATGGTTATAGGGAATTAGGTTATTAGTAATGCTTTGTCATAGACTATAACTTTCTAGGACCCTAACACAAGTTTTCTTGTGTTTAGATCTAAAAACAATACACGTCACCTATCCTTAGGTGATTACCAAAACATGAACACAATTTTCTAAAACGATTTTTGAAAATCAATTATCTATTCTTAGATGACTTATTATAAGGTTTTGAACCCTCCAAAATTCCAAAATGATTTTAAAATCAATCATCTATCCTTAGATGATTTCTTTTTGGCTTTTTGCCTTCTAAATTTTCAAAATCTCGTCAAGGTTTGGGTCTAAATAATGTGAACACGTGCAAACTGGAAAGGTGAATGCCTGTACCCTGAGTTTTCTGTCTAAGGCTAGAGTGTTCGTACAAATCCGCAGTATCGGACCAGTCACTCTTACCTGGGAACTCTTGGGGTGAGTGTTCACTTATAGGCGAGTATGTCTTCGGCGATACATTATTATGACTCATTTACTTTGATTTGTCACTGTGTGTCGACTGTTTGTTACAAGGCAATGAATAAATGACCACCATCCTTTCATTTTGTTGGTATTTGCGATATCTCATTTTTCATCACATCATCTCACTCGTTTTCTCTCATGTTTCCTCTTTTAGAATCCCTCCTCGACGTAATGTTTAGGAACCCAATGTCGAACTAGCAGCTATTATAGCACAGCAGATGGCTGCTATGCTACCTAATCTCATTACTCAAATAAACCAAGCCAACAATAACAATGTTAATGCACCTGCTCCGTGCAACTTCAAAAGTTTTAACTCGGCTAAACCACTCAAGTTTAGTGGTTCTGAAGGAGCAACTGGGTTCTTACAGTGGTTTGAGAGTCTTGAGAGCACATTTCACCATGTTCAGTGTCCTAACAATCGTAAGGTCGAGTTTGCTTCGAGTGTATTCCAAAAGAGGGCTCTCACCTGGTGGAATGGGGTCATGAGAGATAGAGGTGCTGATGTTGCATTAGGTCAAACATGGGAGGAACTTAGAGCTCTTATGATGAGAGAGTTCTGCCCTCGTCACGAGCAGAGGGCACTTGAAAATGAGTTCCATGACCTAAAACAAGACAGTGGTGAACACCGGGCTTACACTGACAGATACGAGGAGTTAAGCTTGCTCTGTCCTACAATGGTCACGCCTTTGGATAAGGCTATTGAGAAATACATAGACGGTTTGCCAGATCCTGTTCAGGATATTGTCACTGGCAGCAACCCTACTACCGTCCGACAGGCCATTGAGCTCGCTGCTACCCTTACTGAGTCGCAAGTCAAGAAGGGTAAACTCCATAGAAAAGGGGATAAGAAGCAGAAACAGTTTGATAGCACCAGTGAGAAAAAGGGCAAGAAATATGACTCATCAAAACAGTCTAGGAAGCACAAGGCTTCCCAGAACTTCATTGTTACTGCTCAGACAAATCAGGCTGCTCCTAATCAGCCTGCACAACCTGCTGCCAAGAGGCAGTATGCTGGGAATGCACCTCTGTGCAACAAGTGTAATAGCTACCATCAACCACAAGCGCAATGCCGCATCTGCGCAAACTGTGGCAAGTCTGGTCATCTTGCAAACACTTGCCGCTTTGCTCCTAACCAAAATCAGGCAGCTCAAAACCCAGCACAAAACCCTGCCCAGAATCCTGCACGACCTCACTATCCGCCTGGTTCATGTTTCAACTATGGGGATCTGACCCACTACAGGAACAACTGCCCAAGGTTGGCAAATGCGAATCAAGCACAGGCTCATGGTAGAGCTTTTAACTTGAATGCAAACGAGGCACGCACAGATAACGAAGTGGTGAACGGTATGTTCTTTGTTAACAACCAACCAGCTTCTGTTCTATTTGATTCGGGTGCCGATAAGAGTTTTGTGTCCTTAGCATTTGAGCCTTTGCTTTCGATGACTAGAACAAAACTAGGAAAGCCCTTGACATTAGAAGTAGCTAGTGGTGAACCTGTTGTACTCAACTCTGTTCTTCGAAATTGCCAGTTGAACCTTAATAACCATCTATTTCCTATTGCCCTCACACAGATGCAACTTGGGAGTTTCAATGTTATAGTAGGAATGGATTGGTTAGCCAAATACCATGCTGAGGTGGTTTGTTTTGAGAAGATTGTCCGTATACCGCTTTCGACTAGTGAAATCTTAGAAGTTCGAGGGGAGAAACACGTTAGTAGCGTTAAACTCATGTCTTGTACCCAAGCCCATATATACCTACAAAAGAAGTATGTTGCTTTCTTGGCACATGTCGTAGAGGAGGAAGGCAAGGGTAAGACTATTCAAGATATCCCTGTTGTTCGGGATTATCCTGAGGTATTTCCTGAAGAATTACCTGGTTTACCCCCTGTACGCCAAGTTGAGTTTCGTATCGATCTCGTACCTGGTGCAAATCCTATTGCTAAGTCACCTTACCAACTTACACCGTCTGAAATGTAAGAGTTATCTAAGCAGCTTCAAGAACTTTCTGACAAAGGATTCATTCATCCGAGCTTTTCACCTTGGGGCGCTCCTGTCCTATTTGTGAAAAAGAAAGATGGATCTTTCAGGATGTGTATCGATTACCGTGAGCTTAACAAGCTTACCATCAAGAATCGATATCCCCTACCTTGTATTGATGATCTCTTTGATCAGCTACATGGTGCTACTTGCTTTTCAAAGATCGATCTGCATTCTGGGTATCATCAACTTCGAGTGATCGAAGAAGATATTCCCAGGACAACTTTTCGCACAAGATATGGTCATTATGAGTTCACTATTATGCCCTTCGGTTTAACAAATGCTCCTGCTGTTTTCATGGACTTGATGAATAGGGTTTGTAAGCCTTATTTGGACAAGTTCATCATCGTTTTCATTGATGACATTCTGATCTATTCTAAGACACGAGCTGATCATGAACAACATCTCCGTCTTACAATGGAGTTCCTAAAGAAAGAACAGTTTTTCTCCAAATTCTCCAAGTGCGAATTCTGGCTTAAGGAAGTTCAATTTTTGGGCACATCGTCAACGAACAAGGTATTCATGTAGATCCCGCCAAAATCAGTGCGATTAAGGATTGGGATATTCCTACTACTCCTACCGAGGTTCGTTCATTTCTTGGTCTAGCGGGTTATTATCGCCGCTTTATAGAAAACTTCTCCAAGATTGCGGTTCCTCTCACTGCTTTAACTCAAAAGAATAAACATTTTGAGTGGGGATCCAAACAGGAAGAAGCTTTTCAGACCTTGAAACAGAAACTCTGTGATGCACCTATTCTAACTTTACCTGAGGGCAACGATGACTTTGTCGTGTACTGTGATGCATCCAATTTAGGCCTTGGCTGCGTTCTTATGCAAAGAGACAAAGTCATAGCTTATGCATCAAGACATCTGAAGATACACGAGAAGAACTACACCACTCATGATCTTGAGTTGGGTGCAGTAGTTTTTGCTCTCAAAATGTGCAGTGTTTACCGACCATAAGAGTCTCCAGCATATTTTCAATCAGAAAGAACTTAACATGAGGCAACGACGTTCGGTTGAACTTCTAAACGACTACGATTACAAAATTCGCTAGCATCCTGGTAAGGCGAATGTCGTGGCTGATGCATTGAGTCGTAAGGAACGTGTCAAGCTTCACTGTGTTCAGGTTCGATATGATATTCAAACCCGCATTTCTCAGGCTCAACATACTTGTGTTTCACAAGGCTTGATGGGTAAAGAATTACCGTGTCACATTAAACCTGAGCTTAAACTGAAAGACCATGGGAAATTCTATTTCATGGGCCATTTGTGGGTGCCAAGTATAAGCAATCTTCACACCTTGCTAATGGATGAAGCTCATAAGTCTCGTTATTCTATTCATCCTGGTGCAGATAAAATGTATAAGGATCTTCGAACCCAGTATTGGTGGCCGGGTATGAAGAAAGACATTGCCTTATATGTCTCTAAATGCCTTACTTGTCTCAAGGTTAAGGCAGAACATCAACATCCATCTGGATTATTGGAGCAACCAGAGATACCAGTTTGGAAATGGGAAAACATTGCCATGGATCTCATTACCAAGCTGCCGCGAACAAAAAGAGGTCATGATGTGTAACACCTCATAAAATCACGACCAATATTATGAAGACACGTGTCATGGACTTTAAACGTGTAAAGAATTATTTCTGAGGGACTGAAGTTATCAAACAATGTAAATATGTGAATAAAGGGATCCAAAGTGTCAACATGCCATTCTTGTGCCTCTGATTGACCTAACACGACATTCGTATTCTTTAAAGAATAATTTATCGAACTTGAAAAGTAGTTTGTGCTCAAAATAAGGATCTTGTGAAACATAGGGGTTAAAAGTGTCAACATGTTGAAAGTAACTTCTGAATGACCTTTTCACGATCCCAAAAACATTATGATAATTTATTTTGATCCCAAGAATAACGGATATTAAATTCATGGAGTTTCGACGCACATAAATAAGCAAAATGTTGATTTCAAGAAATAAGGGTTAAATGCGTTAATATTGCGTTTCAAGACCGTTCGGGTGACCTCGTAACTAACCGAAGACTTATGGATAAATGTTTAAAGACTCAAGGCCCTTAAAAGTCAAGTTTGGGGGTTAAAAGTGCAATAAACGAAAGTTAAAACTAGTTTAGAAGGACCAGGGACTGATATTGCAATTTCTGAAACTTGGTGACCGGATCAGACACTCAGGCGGGCCGTGTAAACCCTCGGCCAAACCTTACGTGGGCCGCATAAAATGCCCAGATGCAGAAAAATTGGACAGTTGCCTGTACAGCAGGTTGCACCGCCTTTGCATGGTGGTTTTCGAATTCAGGGACTGAACCAATGGTTTTACATGCATAGGGGACACCTGGGATCATCAGAAAACACTTGTAGACTTTGTTGGATTGATCTTGTGAGTTTAAATTTCCTATATAAGATTTCTTGTTTGATAGTTCAAGTGCTCACATTCAAAAATTATTCACAACTCACTCTCTGGAGCTCTCTGGACTTAAGCAAGTTTCCTTCAGTTCCCAATTCATGCTAAGAGCCTTTGTAAGCATTCTTAGCCTTCCTAATTCAAGTTTTATTAGTCTAATGACCAAAAGTCAAAGCCGTCGTAATTAAGCTTTGACTTAGTGATTAATCACTAATGGTCCAGTCATTTTTCAAATTGAAAGTGGCTATGAGTTGGTAATTATGTGGGTAATAAACCCTTAAAGGGGCACCCTCTGATTTCCACTCTAACTTGGTCAATTGTCGGGTCAAACTTAATTAGAAAAAGTCAACCGAAAGCTATTTTGCAAATAAAATCATAACTAACAATGTAGAAGTTATGAAACATGTTTTAACACTTAAATAACTTGGTAATTAATGTAAGAACATGTCTAAACATGTTCAACCCGATAATTCTGAGTATAGGCTCGGTTCGGAACCGAAAGTCGCAAAAGAATACTTTTGCTTTGACTTTCAGTTCTGACCCGATTTAGCTTAGTTTAGATATGCCTTAGGGTTCCATTAGGACCATATTACATGTAAGTATAACCCTATGAGATTATACAATATGGTTCCTTTGTAATCCAATTCATTTGCATGTTTCCGTTAATTGCTTAAATGTTGACCATAATGCCCTTTTGATATTAAAACGAGATTTTTGAAAATTTGAGAGGACAAAAACCTTTATTACTTATTTATAAACATGTCCTAAAAATTTGATATCAGTTTGAGGTCTAAATTAGGAGTTATGCTCAATATCGTAATTTGAAAGCTTTTTATTAATTAAACGACATTATTAGCATAAAGCCTATTTAAACCCAAATTTCGACACCAAACTTTTTACCCACTGATGTAATATAATATTTTTGGATTTTTGAAGATTTTTATTTATTTTTAAACTGATCATGGCATAGGGTTCTTGCTTTGATTCGGTAATTGTCGGTTATACCCTTTTTGCTAATAAAATGAGTTTTACATAACATTTTGATACCAAACTTTTTGCTACTGATTTTATATGATAAATAAAATATTTTAAGCCTTTTGGACTGATAAAAATCTCAGCTTTCCTTATACAACCAAAAAATGCCTAAAACCGACTTTTTACGCGTTATAAACGCATAGTATGGATTAAAACTATCTTTAACATATAAGACTTAATATCTACTGATTTTTTAAGTAAATTTCTATACTTTAATAGTAAGAAAAAGTTTTGAACTCAGATTTTCAAATTTGACCTTTAAAGCTTATGTGAAATGACCAAAATGCCCCTATGGCACATAGTTTGGTTATAAATGATAAATTTCACATATGTGCAATACCCTACTGATATGACTTGCAAAAATGAATATTTTTACTAATAATTTTAGACCAGAACCTCATATTAATATTTAATCTCTTTTATAACCTTTAAAATGACCAAAATACCCCTACGGGGCTTAAATTGATTTTAAATTCGTTTTGGGCATAATGGAAGGTATCCTACTGATATCACAACATATTTAAGGCATATTAACTTAGGAAACCTCTACATGACTCATTTGGTTACCCGTTATTCATTTTTCGCATTCGGTACGGTTTATGTAACTAGTTTGCATAAATTGACCGAAACGGGTCAAACCTTATCATTTTTACCTCAAAATCCAGAATGTGTTTAGTTTACCCATATTATACAAGTCCCCATACTTGTTGGGTCTAAATCACATTCTAATCCAGTCTTCGCTTGATCTTGCATTTTGAACCGTATATCTTTCTTTAAAACTAACCGGTCTAAGTATAAACTTAAGTAAGATCCGTTAGGAATCTAATAGGTTATTAAAACCTTCGTTGCAGATTTAGGAGCCCAGTAAAAGATATTTTGCACTTGCTGATTGTATACGGCTGAGATAAAATTGTATTTTGCTCTGGTAAATACTTTTAACTTATTTTCTCTTATACGGGCTTGGGATACGGTATAAAAAAAAAGCGGCTTGGTCGGGTATTGAATCTTTAATCGTATGAAGGTTAATTCATTGAGATAACCCGTTTAATCTGTTTTTTTTGTTAAAGCCTTTGGGGGGTTAATGACCATGTCCTGGATATCCTCGGCTCATTCATTTAAATGGCCACGACTTAAGCACGGGGTGTAGGCATACACCTGCCGGTGCGTATGTAAAATGATATACCTGCCTGTTCGAGAATAACTCGCCGTAGGTTATATTATGTGGTGTGTCTATTAATCTTTAACCCAGTATTCAACCCGGGCTACTGAATGTATAATAAACATATAATTCTTTTACAAGTTTATTTTTAAATAATTATCCCAAGTTATAAAAGATTATTTGTGCCTTGTGCATTTAAATCAATTTTCTTAACAACCTTTCAAAAAGTGTCGGTTAATTGTATTTACCAGTGTAAACTGACGTATTTTCCAAAAGGTTAAGTGCAGGTATTATGCGAAATAGGCTGGCTACTCCTGAGTGAATAAATAAAGAAGTCTTACAAGCTTTGTCACTAGGGGTGCAAACAAGCCAAGAGGCTCGAGAGCTACTCGTTATCGGCTCGGTTAAAAGCTCGAACGAGCCGAGCTTTAACGAGCCCGAGCCCGTGCTCGAGCCTGAAATAGAGCTCGTTTAGTTATCGAGCCCGATCTCGAGCCTGAAATACAAAGCTCGTTTAGGCTCGCGAGCCTAAACGAGCCCAAACAAAAATTTATTTATTTTATATATAATATAATAATAATGATGATAACATTGGCGAGCCGAGCTTTAGCTCGTTTAAGTGATACTGAAGCGAGCTCGAGCCGAGTTTTTAACTCATCTAAGGTTGTTCTTAAAATAGCTCGAGTCGAGTCGAGCCGAGCTCGAGCTTTGGGTTTTACTCACGAGCCGAGCTCGAACTCAAATAAGTAGGCTCAAACCAAGTCGAGCTCGAGCTCGAGCTTCAAAAAGACATGACAAGCCGAGCTCGAGCCCAGGCAAGCTCGGGCTCGGCCCGGCTCGTTTACACCCCTATTTGTCACTTAAAAATCTGTTGAACAATATTTTCTATATTTTGATCCGCCTGTGGATCCTTTTACATTCCGTTTGTAATACTCTTGATACTTTTATTCGGTTTGTAATATTATTACTTTTAGACTTCCGCTGTGCATTAAACTGTGATTATTGACTATGATGATATCAACTACGTCACGATACTCCCCACCGGGCCCACCGATAATACGTGGAAATATCGGGGTGTGACAGGTTGGTATCAGAGCCAACATTGAGTGAATTAAACACTAGCCTTTTGTGTTTAATCTCAATGACATAGTTTGCACATTCCTCGACTTCCGAGTCTAGGCAAAGAACTTAGGACTAATCCTAATTCATTTTATTTTGTCCTTTATTGTTTTTCCTTTGTTGTTTCTTTTGTTTGTTTTGACAGGATCAACAAAAATGCCACCAAGGTTCCGAAGAGGAGGACGAGGCAAGGGGCCATTCAACGCCCCAAACGATCATGAGGCCGGGCCTTTACACCGGCGAACTCCGTCAGCTACTATGAACACAAGTCCTCAAGAACACTGGAGGACCTACTTAGAGCCTGCGAGACGTTCTGTCTCGCTTAGCTCCTCACCTTCTTACCACGATTCTTTCGGGCTACATCAAGGCAACGAGTCCGAACATTCATGCTATTCTTACTTACCGTTGCAGCGGTCGGGTTCTCACCGTGCCTTACAGGACTCGACCCCGTTTTTCCAGAGCCGGTTTAACCTGGCAAATCAGATTGAAGAATCAATGGGTCATAACCCATTGGGCCCTGAAGACCATTTTCCTGAAGCTCAGGACATGGATATGAATGATGACCCCGATCCTGCCGAACCACCATCTGGGACACCCACTCAACCCATCGAGATTTCAGATGGGTCATCTTTTCATGGATCACCTTATCGTGGTCCAGACAGCTATGAGGTAAGGTTTGCTTCATACCCTTAGGAGTTTACTCCCTCTTTCAACCCGTCTCAGCAGCACCAGCAGCAGGATCCCTCTGAGGATTCCCGTTTTGTAGCGGTCACGCCACCGCCACCACCGCCACCACCGCCGCTTGAGCAGCAACTGCCTCCGGAGCCACCGAGGTGTAGGAGATCAGGAGCACGAATGTCCGTACGAGAGGGATTCCACTTCAGCACCCCTGAACATTCAAGTGGCAGTTATTATCTGCCATTATATGAAGACTCGCAGATGGGTGGGCATTCAAACCCCGTTTCTGAGGTGGACTCTGAGCCAGTCGCACCACCACCATCGCATGTGGGTTTTGATAACCCAATACCCTCTTACGCTGGCGCAGCGGCGTATAACCCTTTTGAGCAGCCAGCCTACCCGGGGTATAACTACTACAATGCCCCCGATGTTGACCCGTATCTTGTAGCGGCAAACTACAATGCTCTTCATCCTGAAGGGCCCTATGGATCCCCATATCAGACTGGGTACCCGGCCTATGGGTACCAATACCCGCCACCTCCTCAACCTCCGCAGCAACAGCAGCCGCAGCAGACCCAACCTCCACATCAGCAGGAGATTCTACAAAGGTTGAGCCAGGTGGAGCGGGAGGTTCAAGAAGAGCGTAGGAGCCACCAGGGATTTCTAAAGGATTTGGCGAATCTGATCAAGGGAAAGAAGAAAAGGGACTTTTGAAGATTCCTTATTTATTTATGTTGTAATTTCCTTATTTTCAATCAAGTCCCTGCGTGGACATCTATTTATGTAATCAGTCCCTGCGAGGACTTGTATTTTCATTTAGCCCCTGCGTGGGCAAGTTATTTATGTAAAAGTCCCGTTTAGGGCATCTATGTACTCTTCTTTAATTATTTATTTATGGATTGTGTTGAATTCAAAATTTCATTTATCATTATGTGTATGAATATAATATATGAAATAAAGCAAAAAAAAAAAAAAAACATAACATTCCTTTTATTAATCTGCCATTAAATATTAAAGAAAATCTTAAGGGCAAAACCTAGTCCATGTGTCATAATGAGACAGGACCATGATGGTAGTTCCTTTTAAGATTCAAATCTTTGTTAACATCTAAAAATATGTTAACACTCCTGGAAAATGTAATGCGATAAAATCACATAAATCATCCTTATATTGGATCCTTCCAATTCCTTTCTTTATTATTTAAACATCCATTTGTGATGTAGGGCCTACGGGCCATATTCATTGTCATATAAGACAAAAGACAGTTGTAGTCTACGACTCTCTGTCAGGAAAAGGTGATGAACTGTGATTCAAGCCTAAATGCCTCGATCCAATGAGATCATGGCTTATAATTTAAATTGTCCTTGTGACTTGGCCTTTTGTGCCATTATAATATATTAATGAGTTATAACTTAGGATAATTATAATGAAAAATCTTGAGTGAAAATACTTAGTAAATTAACCAATGTGGTTTACTAATACCATGGTTAATAAATTATCAAGATGACAATTCTGTTACAGATCTCTAAATAAATCATTGTCATCATTTTATGTAGCAGTCAAGTTACATGGCTGGGTCAGACGAAGTCAACAGTCACCCGAGGGAGAATCATGACACTTCCAGAGTAAATGTAGCGGGCGCGGAATTGCAGGCATTAATAGATAATGTCGTTACTCGAGCCCTTGATAGACAATTTAACGAATCGAGTGGGACTCGCGTTAGAACTCAGTCAGTACCACATTCAAAACCACCCTCCAAGACTCATACAGCTCGCAAGAGTGATTCTCATCACTCAATGAATCAGAGGAGTGTTCCATCTAAGAAAGTAGTGATCAATCAAGAGCCACGTATTAAGGGCTGTTCTTATAAGTATTTTGTCTCCTGCAAGCCTAGAGACTTTACATGGGAGAAAGGAGCCATCGATTGTATGACGTGGCTCGATGAGATGGACACTGTTGTTGATATTAGTGGTTGTGCAGAGCAAGATATTGTGAAGTTTGTGTCACAATCGTTTAAAGGAGAAGCTCTAGCTTGGTGGAGGTCAATGATCCAAGCTACTGGGAAGATCCCGTTGTATAATCTGACATGGGATCAGTTTGTTGCTCTGATCAAAGAGAATTTCTGTCCTCAACATGAAGTTGAGAAGATCGAGACTGACTTTCTGACATTGGTTATGAAGAATTTAGACTGCCAGGCATACCTTACCAGTTTCAATACCATGTCTAGATTGGTTTCTTACTTGGTGACACCGGAACCAAAACGTATAGCCCGTTTCATTGGGGGTTTAGCCCCGGAGATCAAAGCTAGTGTGAAAGCGTCTCGACCTACTACCTTTAGGTCAGTAGCTAATTTGTCATTATCTCTTACCCTTGATGCGGTCAGGCAGAGATCGCTTAGGAATTCTGATGCGGGGAAGAGGAAGCATGAGGATGATAACTCTCACCGTTCAGATAAGAAGCATAAGGGGAACTCTGATCACAAGAAGAGTTTGGGATTTAAGAAGGATGACCAACAATCGGGTGAGAAGCCCAAATGCAAGACTTGCAAGAAACGCCATCTGGGAAAGTGCAGGTATGAATCAAAATGCCAATCGCAGCCTAGGGCTTGTGGGATCTGTAAATCTTCTGAGCATAAAATGTTGGATTGTAAGAAGATAAAAGATGCAACTTGTTACAACTGTAACAAGAAGGGGCATATAAAGTCTAACTGCCCAAAGTATTCCAAGAAACCTGAAGAAGGTAAAAAGACCAATGCTAGGGTCTTTCAGATGAATGCACAAGAAGCAATCCAGAATGACAACGTGATAACAGGTACCTTTCTTATCAACGATGTTTATGCAAGGGTATTATTTGATTCGGGTGCAGATAAGTCATTTGTGGATAATAAATTTTGTAAGTTGTTAAATCTACCTGTTAAAACCCTAAGCATAAAATATGAAGTAGAATTGGCCAATGGTACCATAGAAACTGCTTCGACTATGTTAGATGGATGTTTTATATCCATTAGAAACCACTCTTTTCCATTATCTTTGCTTCCTTTGAAATTAGCTGGTTTCGACATAGTAATTAGCATGGATTGGTTATCTCATAACCAAGCCCAGATTGTTTGTGACAAGAAACAAGTGATTATCAAGACTCCGTATTGTGAGCCACTCACAATACAAGGAGATACTCAGTATGGGTTGCCCAAGCAAGCGTCTATGCTTAAGGCGTCAAGGTATTTGAAGAAGGGATGTGTCATTTACATGGCACAGGTGACTATTGATGAACCAAAACCCAAGATTGAAGACATCCCTGTCATTTCTGAATATCCAGAAGTATTCCCTGAAGAACTACTTGGTTTACCACCAGATAGGCAAGTGGAGTTCAGGATCGACATTATTCCTGGAGCGGCACCTGTTGCAAGAGCACCTTACAGATTAGCACCGACTGAAATGAAAGAGTTAAGGACTCAACTGGATGATTTGTTAGCAAAAGGTTTTATCCGACCTAGTTCATCTCCCTGGGGAGCACCGATTCTATTTGTGAAGAAAAAGGATGGATCAATGTGTTTATGCATTGATTATCGCAAGCTGAACAAGGTTACAATCAAGAACAGATATCCATTGCCCAGGATCGACGATCTGTTCGACCAATTGCAAGGGGCAAATTACTTCTCCAAGATTGATTTAAGGTCAGGTTACCATCAACTGAAGGTTAGAGATGAAGATGTGCATAAGACTGCATTCAGAACTCGTTATGGTCACTACGAGTTCTTGGTGATGCGTTTCGGGCTCACTAATACACCAGCAGCGTTCATGGATCTCATGAATCGCGTTTGCAAGCCTTACTTGGACAAGTTTATCATAGTCTTCATTGATGACATTCTTATTTATTCAAAGGACCAGGCTGATCATGAGAAGCACCTTCGTTGTATTCTTAAACTACTTCAGCAAGAAAAGCTCTACGCCAAGTTTTCAAAATGTGAGTTTTGGCTTCGTGAAGTCCAATTTCTTGGACATGTGGTTAGTGAGCATGGTATCCAGGTGGATCCCGCTAAGATAGAAGCAATAATAAATGGGCAAGAGCCGAAGACGCCCACAGAAATTCGTAGCTTCTTGGGTCTGGCAGGATATTACAGGCGTTTTATTGAGAATTTTTCAAGGATTGCTGCACCCCTAACTTCATTAACTCGCAAGAATATCAAGTTTGATTGGGGTCCTAAGCAACAAGAATCCTTTGATATTCTTAAATAGAAGTTAAGCAATGCACCTGTGTTGACATTGCCTGGAGGAATTGAAGAATTTGTGGTATATTGTGATGCATCTCACACAGGTATGGGATGTGTGCTTATGCAGAAAGGGAAAGTTATTACCTATGCTTCCCGACAATTAAAAGTGCATGAAAAGAATTACACCACCCACGATTTGGAATTGGGTGCTGTTGTATTTGCACTAAAACTTTGGAGGCATTATTTATATGGTACCAAGTGTGTGATCTATTTTGATCACAAGAGCCTTCAGCATCTGTTTAATCAGAAGGATCTGAACATGAGACAACATCGATGGATGGAGACACTGAATGATTATGATTGTGAAATCCGATATCATCCAGGCAAGGTGAATGTAGTCGCCGATGCCTTGAGTAGAAAGGAAAGAGTTAAGCCTATTAGAATCAATGCCAAGAGCATTGAATTGAAGAACAGCTTGAATGAAAGGTTGTTAGCCGCTCAGAAGGAAGCTGTGTTAGAAGCTAACTATCCAAATGAAAAATTAGGTGTAACTGCTGAACAGTTATCATATGGCAAGGATGGAATCCTAAGATTGAATGGGCGAATATGGGTTCCAATTTATGGAGGACTTAGGGATGTGATTCTTCAGGAAGCCCATAGTTCCAAGTATTCTGTCTATCCTGGTAGTGATAAGATGTACCAGGATTTAAAGGCTAGTTATTGGTGGATAGGTTTGAAGAAATCTATAGCCACTTATGTGGCCAAATGTTTGACGTGCGCGTAAGTTAAAGCCGAACACCAGAAGCCGTCAGGTTTGCTGCAACAACCTGAACTTCCCACCTGGAAATAGGAAATGGTAACCATGAACTTTATTACTAAGTTACCAAAGACTAAGCGTGGGAATGATACTATTTGGGTTATAGTTGATAGATTAACTAAGTCAGCCCACTTTTTACCTATTAAGAAAACACACAACTCAGATAAGTTAGCTCAGCTGTACGTGGACGAGATTGTATCTCTCCACGGAGTCCCAGTGTCTATCATCTCTGATAGGGATACGAGGTATACATCGCATTTTTGGAAAATCTTTCAACAATCTCTAGGCACTTGGTTAAACTTCAGCACTTCGTATCATCCTCAGACGGATGGTCAAAGCGAGCGTACAATTCAAACACTCGAGGATATGCTACGAGCTTGTGTTATTGATTTAGGCGGAAGTTGGGATGATCATCTTCCATTGATTGAATTTTCATACAATAATAGCTATCATTCGAGTATTCAAGCTGCACCTTTTGAAGCTTTGTATGGAAGAAAGTGCAGGACGCCAGTTTGCTGGGCGGAAGCTGGAGATGTCCAACCAACAGGACCTGATATAGTCCTGGAGATGACAGATAAGATTGTACAGATACGTGATCGTCTCAAAGCTGCCAGGGATAGGCAGAAAAGCTACGCAGATAAAAGGCGTAAACCTCTGAAATTCGAGGTAGGTGACAAAGTGTTACTTAAGGTATCGCCCTGGAAAGGGGTAATGCGTTTTGGCAAGAAAGACAAGTTAAGCCCAAGATACATAGGACCATTCGAGATCATCGAATGTGTTGGAACAGTGGCTTACAAGTTAAATCTGCCTGAAGAGCTCAGTGGAATTCATAATGTGTTCCACATCTGCAATCTGAAGAAGTGTCTAGCTGATGAATCGCTAGTCATATCACATAAAGATGTGCTTATAGATGAGAGCTTAAAGTTTGTTGAAAGGCCTTTGTCGATCGAGGATCGACAGGTTAAGAAGCTTCGAAAGAAGCACGTACCGATTGTAAAGGTTAAGTGGGATGCCCGTAGAGGTCCAGAGTACACGTGGGAGGTTGAATCCACAATGAAACAGAAGTACCCTTAATTATTTTAGTAAATCTCGAGGTCAAGATTTCTTTTAAGGGGGTGAGGATGTAACACCTCGTAAAATCATGACCAATATTATGAAGACACGTGTCATGGACTTTAAACGTGTAAAGAATTATTTCTGAGGGACTGAAGTTGTCAAACAATGTAAATATGTTAATAAAGGGATCCAAAGTGTCAACATGCCATTCTTGTGCCTCTGGTTGACCTCACACGACGTTCGTATTCTTTAAAGAATAATTTATCGAACTTGAAAAGTCGTTTGTGCTCAAAATAAGGATCTTGTGAAACATAGGGGTTAAAAGTGTCAACATGTTAAAAGTAACCTCTGAATGACCTTTTAACGATCCCAAAAACATTATGATAATTTATTTTGATCCCAAGAATAACGGATATTAAATTTGTGGAGTTTCGACGCACATAAATAAGCAAAATGTTGATTTCAAGAAATAAGGGTTAAATGCGTTAATATTGCGTTTCAAGACCGTTCGGGTGACCTCGTAACTAACCGAAGACTTATGGATAAATGTTTAAAGACTCAAGGCCCTTAAAAGTTAAGTTTGGGGGTTAAAAGTGCAATAAACGAAAGTTAAAACTAGTTTAGAAGGACCAGGGACTGATATTGCAATTTCTGAAACTTGGTGACCGGATCAGACCCTCAGGCGGGCCACGTAAACCCTCGGCCAAACCTTACGCGGGCCGCGAAAAATGCCCAGATGCAGAAAAATTGGACAGTTGCCTGTACAGCAAGTTGCACCGCCTTTGCATGGTGGTTTTCAAATTCAGGGACTGAACCAATGGTTTTACATGCATACGGGACACCTGGGATCATTAGAAAACACTTGTAGACTTTGTTGGATTGATCTTGTGAGTTTAAATTTCCTATATAAGAGTTCTTGTTTGATAGTTCAAGTGCTCACATTCAAAAATTATTCACAACTCACTCTCTGGAGCTCTCTGGACTTAAAGCAAGTTTCCTTCAGTTCCTAATTCGTGCTAAGAGCCTTTGTGAGCATTCTTAGCCTTCCTAATTCAAGTTTTTTAGTCTAATGACCAAAAGTCAAAGCCGTCGTAATTAAGCTTTAACTTAGTGATTAATCACTAATGGTCCATGTTTTGGTAAAAAATCAGGCTAGGATAATGCAACCAAATCTTTGTTGTGAGGAATGATGCTTGAAACAATGAACAAATATATGAAAAAAATTGCAAATGAAATGAACAAGTGACACAAGGATTTATATGAGGAAAAAGCCCTTGATCAAGAGTTGATCTCCGACATAAAAAACCTCGGGTGATGGAAACTGCCGATCACCAACTATAATTAAACAAATGATCTTTACAACTCGGGATGATAACAAGCTAGTTACAAGGATCACTAGAGTGCAATGTGTATGAAATCGCCAAATGAACTGTTGAGAGCTTGCGAGAGTGTGAGTGTTAGCTAACTTAGCCAATTGTTCTAATTCAAGCTTGTTATCCCCTTTTTAAAATTAGAAATAACTAGATAACTAACTATCCGCTAAATGTGCAAGCTTCCCACGATCTCCATAACATTCACAAAGGCTATGCACGTGTGGAATATTTAAGCATATTCCCCTGGAATATCGGCAAGACCAAGTCCAACGCATATACTCCTGCAAAACAAACTTGAACATAGTGAAGGCAACCGTTAGTATAAGGATAACAATAAAGATCCTGAATCCTGATCCTGCAACGTCTTCTGAGGATCCTTAATTCAAACAGAATTGAGGATCCGTGATCCTGGCAGTACTTGAGGATCCGTGATCCTTAGGTTTAGAAAATCTATCCCTAACAATTGCCCCCAAAATATGAGGAGTAAAATGTAAATTAATGATTCGTATTTTTTAATCTTATCTGCAACTAACTAGCCAACGGAATTATAGCCGTTTGAGTCGAACTAGCCGTTACACATCATACGTCATTGAAGTGACAATCCTGCAGAATCATCATTATATATAGGTTAGAGATAAGGATCAATTTGCATTTAAATTCGAGCGATACTCCCTTTAAATCCTCATTCAAAGATCAATCAGGTATCTCTCTCCTCCTCCTCTTTTCATCTTCTTACTCTGCTCTTCTTCAAAATCTTTAGATTACAATGAAGCTACGATCCTCCCCCGCCAAGGATCACCAGAAAGATAGCCCCTTAAAAAGCCAAGGGATTGTTTTGGTCAAAAATTACCGAAGCAATTTAGTGATCAAATTAGTTAAGTGAGGTAGTGTGCTAAAAAGTGTGTTGAAAGTATGCTTGTTAAGTTGTTTGGAAAAACAATATTCAGGATACGGCTCAGGATATTGAGCTGTATCTACGATCAAACAATGAGCAAAAAGTAAAGGAGGTGACACGAGATGTACGAGGAAAGCCCTTGATCAATCTAGATCGCCGGCATAAAACCTCGGGAGCTGACAATCGCAGCTGCCTTGTTCTTCTTATTGCTTTAAACTTCAGGATACAGTGCAGGATATAGACCAGATCGCTAAGTGTTACAATGCTTTTGTGCGAAAGTGAAAATTGCTAGAGAACAAGTGTAAGAGTGTAGCGAGTGTTACCGTGATGTCTGTTAGGGGAGGATTTTTTAACAATTAGTGATCCTTATTCGTTATCCTAACTAGTGATCCTTACTTCTGTGACAGGTGGTGATCCTCAGAAGAGCTTCAGGATCAGGATCATGGATCACTTTAAGGATCCTCGTACTAACGATTGTTTACTTATGTATTGTACTATCTCGCAGGTATAACGAGCTTGACCAAGTCTTGGCGACATTCCTGGAGAATATTCCTAAACTATTCTACACGTGCTTGACCAAAAATAGACGTTATGGAGAACGTGGAGGCTTGGCACGAAAGTCGGATAGTTAGTTTAGGTGGTTATTTCTATTTTAAAAGGGAGTAACGAGCTAGTAGAGAACACTTAGTCATTTTTTCCAGTTACACACACTCATACAAGCGCTCATACAAGCTCTCGTTTAAACACTTAGCAATTTCATACACTTTCTACACATATCACCGTAGTGATCCTTGTACCTAGCTCGTTACTATCCGAAGTTGTAAACATTAATTCATTTATTTGAGCTTGGTGATCGGTAGTTTCCATCACCCGGGGTTTTTTGTGCCGGAGATCAACTCTTGATCAAGGGCTTTTTCCCCGTATAAATCCTTGTGTTGTTTGTGCAATTTACATTGAAGTGACCCTCATCATTGTTACACATTTTGAGCATCATACCCCGTAATCTAGAGTTTGGTTGCAATATTCTCAACAGATTTTTTGACCAAAACAGTTTGGCGCCCACCGTGGGGCAATTGGTGCTTTGTCCTTAGAAGAATTCGCATTTCTGTGCTCATTCCGGTTCATTACAACCAAGCAAATGGCTTCCTCAGCGAAGAATACTTCAAACTTGATGCCTTCATTCACTTCTTCACAAGGCGTCCCTCCTTTGCCTCCACCACCTTCTGGATCCCAGAAGAATACTGAGAATGCCGCGAAGAAACCAACTCCCATTTTCTCAAAACCACCTACTTCTTCTGTTTCAACTAATCCTACTACTAATGATCTCTATACCTTGATTTTGCAGATGAGGAATCATGCACAAGAGCAGGATAAAACCAACGAAAGGATCCTCCGGGAGATTGACGAAATTAAGAAACAGAAGAAAACGGCAGAGGATCATTCCCCACTGATGCCCAGATCATTGAATTTTGACACTCCGGTGATTACTTCTCAGCCATCAGTGGTTCCAGACATTCAATATGTGGGTGGACCAAAAGGAGTGCACTACAGAACAACGACAATGACCCAGGCATCAGGTTCATATTTCCATCCAGCGGGATCCTATCCTCAGCATATGGGATCCCTTACGAATTCAGGAGGATATTCAGGAGTGCACCAGGTTCAAGGATCCTCCTTTGTTCCAGGATCATCCCAGGTTCAAGGATCCTCCTTTGTTCCAGGATCATCCCAGGTTTAAGGATCCTCCTTTGTTCCAGGATCATCCCAGGTTCAAGGATCCTCCTTTGTTCCAGGATCATCCCAGGTTCAAGGATCCTCCTTTGTTCCAGGATCATCCCAGGTTCAAGGATCCTCCTTTGTTCCAGGAGCATCCCAGGTTCAAGGATCCTCTTTCTTCCCAGGATCATCCCAGTTTCAGGGATCCTTCCAGATGCCAGGATCCTTAAGGAGTTTGCAATCAGGAAGTTCAGATGTCCATCAGGGAGATTTTATTCCAATGCAGACTAATGCTTCTACTGGTCCCTCGATCATTCCAGAGCCTCAACCATATGGACTAACATCCAATCTTCCTAATCTGAATCCAATGGGAGGTAACACTTTTAATAATTCTTATACTAACCATGGTCTTATGCAGGATCCAGGTATCAATCATGCCATGGCCAGAGAATTGCAAAAGCTAAAGGATATGATATCAAGTGTTCCAGGAGTGGTCAAACCTATCCCAGAGATTGCAGATGGGAGCCACAAGATATCTCGTTTTGCACCACCAATCTGTGATGCTGAGATACCCAAGAGGTTCCATGTGCCAACAATGAAGCTGTATGATGGTTCGACGGATCCTGAAGAACACATAGCACAATACAGGGAGAGGATGGAGATCAATCCAATCCCAGAAAGGTTAAAGGAAGCATGCCTGTGCAAGGGATTCAGATCCACTCTTACTGGATCAGCTCTCAAATGGCTGCTAAGTCTTCCTCCCTATTCTATTACCTCATTTGCTAACTTAGTCAACTTGTTTAATAATCAATTTTCTTGTAGTAGAAAATTCGAACGATTAACTAGTGATTTATATAGGATAACCCAGGGTCATAATGAATCATTAAGGGATTATATTACCAAATTCAGTAAAGAATCCTTAGACATTCCCAATTTAGATATAGCTACGGCTGTTGAGGCCTTCAAAATGGGATTGCTTAGGGATTCGTCTTTCTATGATGATCTTGTTATGACACCATGCAGGAACTTAGATGAGGTGAGAACTCGAGCACTTAGATTCATTCGGCTAGAGGATGACAAGAGGATCCAGGAGAGGTTAGCAGGATCCTCAAAGCAGGATAAGCAAGGATCCTCATTCAGGAACAACAAGTTCAGATCCTACAACAGATCTGATAATCAGAACGTGCATTCTGTTGATCAAGAAGAGGATGATGAGGATTATCCTCCAATTTCTGAATATTGTTTTTCTGTTGACAGTAATGAACTAATCCTTGCGATGCAGGGTTTAGGTGATAAAGCTAGATGACCCAGAAAGAATGATAGGCCGGCTGCAACTAAGGATAAATCAAAGTGGTGTGCATACCATGAAGATTTTGGGCATCTCACAGAAGAATGCATTGCTCTAAGAAAGGAGATTGGATACTTGTTGAGCAAGGGGCATCTAAAAGAGTTGTTGGGAAGAAAAAAGTCAAGGACTCAGGATCCTGAAAGGATCCCTGAGAAGGCTCCAGCTCCTCCAGCAGATGCACAAGTGATAAACTTTATTTCTGGAGGATCCGACATTTGTGGCACATCCTTCTCAGCAGCTAAAAGGCATGCAAAGGAAACTAAAATGGATAATGGAGAAAGACCAGTTCGAACATCCAGTGTCTCCGAAGGAAAAGTCATAACCTTCGACGAAGAGGATCGTGTTGATATCCAGGATCCTCATCACGATGGTTTAGTTATTACTCTTTTCATATCTAACCATTTTGTCCGCAGGATCCTTATAGACGGAGGAAGTTTAGTGAACATTATCCAGCTTGATGTTCTAAAGAAGATGGGTATCCCTGAATCAGAGATCATACCAAGATCCTCCGTGCTCGTGGGATTTAGTGGCGAAACTAAGAACACCCTGGGGGACATTAAACTCCCAATATATATTGAAGGCTTACACTCTTATCAAAAATTTTGTGTCATTGACTGTTTATCTTGTTGTAATGTTATCCTTGGCAGGCCCTGGATACACGATATGAAAGCAGTCCCGTCTACTTACCATCAATGTGTGAAGCTCCCTAGTCCTTGGGGAATAGTGAAGATTGATAGTGATCAGCAGGAGGCTAAGAATTGCTACACTTCATCGATGAAACCAGCCTCGAAGTCCAGGGAGCAATAGCAATCAAGGTATCCTCCAAGGAATGTCTTGGAGGCCAGAGAACAGGATGTGGTAGAAATCCTCATGGATCCCGATGATCCTGAATCCAAAATCTATATCGGATCAGGGATCCTTGGCGAAATGAAAGAAGACCTCGTATCCTTCCTCAGAAGGAGAAAGACTACCTTTGCATGGAAACACGAAGACATGACTGGTATATCCAAAGATGTTATCACCCATAAACTCGGCATCGACAGATCCTTCAGACCAATCCATCAAAGGAGAAGGAAGTTTGCACCGGAAAGGAATGCCATCATACAAGAAGAGGTAGAGAAATTGCTCCGGGCAGGTATGATTAGAGAGGTCAAGTATCCAAGATGGTTGGCCAATGTGGTGGTTGTGCAAAAGAAAAACGGAAAGTGGAGGGTATGTGTCGATTTTACTGACTTAAATAAGGCATGTCCCAAGGATCCTTTCCCTTTACCCCACATTGACTCCATGGTGGATGCAACTGCGGGTCATGAACTGTTAACTTTTATGGATGCTTCATCTGGATTCCAACAAATCCAAATGGAACCATCCGACCAAGAGGATACAGCCTTCATGACTCCAACTGGTATATATTGCTATATTGCTATGCCGTTCGGATTGAGAAATGCAGGTGCAACGTACCAAAGGCTGGTGAATATGATGTTCAAGGATCAGATCGGACAAACTATGGAGGTTTACATAGATGATATGGTGGTAAAATCCATAAGAGCTGAGGATCACCTAAAAAATTTGGAGGAAGCATTTGATATCCTTGACAAATATAATATGAAGCTTAATCCTTCAAAATGTCATTTTGGTGTTAAAGCATGTAAATTCTTAGGATACATGGTGACTAAGAGAGGCATTGAAGCTAGCCCGGAACAGATCAAAGCAATAGTGAATATCAAATCTCCGGTCAATGCTAAGGATGTTCAAAGGCTAACAGGAAGGATAGCAGCCTTGAACAGATTTATATCCAAGTCCTCCGAGAGGTGTAAAGAATTCTATGATATCCTAAGGAAGAACAAGAAATTTGAGTGGACGGAGAAGCATGAAAATGCTTTAAAAGCCCTCAAAGATTACCTATCCTCGGCCCCGGCTTTGATGAAACCAGAAAAAGGCGATGTGTTATCCTTGTATCTTGCAGTATCCTCAAAAGCAGTAAGTGCGGTCCTTGTTAAGGATCATGAAGGTACACAACATCCTGTCTATTATGTAAGTAAAAGTTTACTTGATGCCGAATCCAGGTATTCACACCTTGAAAAGCTTATCCTTGCATTAATTATGGCATCTACCAAGTTAAGACATTATTTTGAAACTCATGTTATCATTGTTAAAACTAATTTTCCAATTAAGAATGTCCTCAGGAAACCAGAGATGTCAGGAAGGATGGCTAAGTGGGCAGTGAAGCTGAGTGCATATGATATGAGATATGAGCCTAGGACAGCCATCAAATCCCAAGCATTAGCTGACTTTATGGCTGATTTCAGTAGTGATTTACAAGAAGAAGCTGAGTTAGAAGTCCAGCAGCTAGAGGAGACCAAGGATCCTTGGATACTCCACACTGATGGATCCTCAAATGTCAAAGGCACAGGGCTTGGAATACTACTAAAATCTCCACAGGGGGACATAATACCCCATTCTATAGCTTGTGAGTTCCAAACCACTAATAATGAGGCTGAATATGAAGCCTTAATTGCTGGTTTGCAAATTGCAAAGCATATGGGGATCAGGTATCTTGAGGTACACGTAGATTCTTTGTTAATTACAAATCACTTTAATGGATCATATGCTGTTAAAGGTGAAAAGCTAACCAAATATTTGGAGATAGTCAAAAGTTTGGCACTCTCTTTTGTTTCCTTTAGTTTGTCACAGGTACCAAGGGAAGAAAATACAGAAGCTGATGCATTGGCTAACTTAGGATCATCTTTGAAGATCCCAGAGGATATCAAGATCCCTATTATTCATATCCTGACCCCAGCTATTGAGGATCATGTGGCTATGGAGATAGGGAATAATTCTGCAATGATCCCTAGTGAGGATACTCGATCCCATCCAGGATCAGGATCATGGATCTCACCAATTATGAGATACTTACAACATGGAGAGATTCCTACAGGAGAAAACCCTAGGGCTTTCAAATCTAAGGTATCTCAATTCACAATTTTAAATAATATGTTGTATAGACGATCCCTTGCAGGACCATACTTGAGATGCATTGAGGATCCTGAAGTTCAAGAAGTTTTAAAAGACTTCCATGAAGGAGATTGTGGAAACCACACTGGGGGCAGGGCATTATTCTCAAGGATCCTGAGGACAGGATACTACTGGCCAACCATGAAGAAAGATGCTGTGGAGTATGCTAGAAGATGTGATCCTTGCCAGAGATACAGCAATATCCTTCATCAACCAGCTGAATTATTGCACCCTATATCCTCCTCCTGGCCATTTATGAGATGGGGTATGGATATAGTTGGTAAGCTCCCTAAGGCACCTGGTGGAAAAGTATTCATGCTTGCTATGACTGATTACTTCTCCAAGTGGATAGAGGCTGAAGCTTTTGCCCAAGTTAGAGAAAAGGAAGTTATATCCTTCATTAAAAGAAATATTATAACTAGATTTGGAATTCCTTCTGAGATTATATGTGATAATGGTTCCCAATTTATTGGGGGCAGAACCACTAACTTTTGTGACAGCTGGGGGATTAGGATGATAACATCAACACCAGTCCACCCACAAGCTAATGGCTAAGCAGAATCATCCAACAAGATCATCATCAACAATTTGAAGAAGAAGCTTGGATCCAAGAAAGGGAAATGGGCAGAAGAACTACCTTATGTGCTTTGGGCTGATAGGACAACCCCTAAGAATGCAACTGGTCAAACACCATTCTCTTTGGTGTTTGGGGCAGAATCAGTGATCCCAACAGAAATGGTGGTTCCAACTGCTAGAACAAGTACTCGTGATCCTGAGGAGAATGATGAAAACTTGGCTCAAGACCTGGATACTATTGAAGAAATCAGGGATATGGCTAGGATAAGGATGGCCAGTTATCAACAAAGAATGGCTGGTGCTTACAACAAAAATGTCAGGATCAGGAGGTTTCAAATTGGAGATATGGTATTAAGGAAAGCATTTCAGAATACCACCAATCCTGCTGATGGAAAATTGGCTCCAAAATAGGAAGGCCCCTATTTGATTGAAGCTGAAGCAGGAAAGGGGGCATATAGATTGCTAACCATGGAAGGTGAATTGCTACCAAGAGCTTGGAATGCTGTCCACTTGAAGAAATATTTCATGTGAGCAGGATCCTCATGGCACAGATGATCCTCACGATTGGGATATCCTTAAAGGATCCTCGAAATATTGGTGATCCTTACTTAGGTAATATCCTAAACTTGAACTATTTCGTTTCTTTATTTTCTCATATAAGGATAAGGATCATGTATCCTTTATCCATCTCTCATGTGAGTTTAAGTTTTGAAAGTTCAGGTATCCTTTGCATAACGTTGGTTATCCACAGAAGCAATCCGTCTTTTGGGTTTAACCCCAGTTATTCGGGCTTGTCCCCAGATTCCGCCTGTAGCGCACGATGATCCTGGTATAGTTCAAGGCTTTGGGACCAGTACTCGTTCTAGGGGCTGATAATTCCATTGTTCTGGCTATGCTTAGGATCCTACGTATAATGGTAGACGTACCATACATCCGTTCATAAGGTTTCTAACGTTTTCACGTTAGCTAAGGTTTTGGCATTTTCATGTCACTAAGTTTGGATAGTCGCCAGTTAGGGCCATACTCCAGTTTACATACGATCCTTGGGCTTGTCCCCAGTTTACATACGATCCTTGGGCTTGTCCCCAGCTATCCTTGGGCTTGTCCCCAGTTATCCTTGGGCTTGTCCCCAGTTGCTAACTCTTTTCTTATGATGGCTTAGTCCCAAGTTATGCTCTATTTCAGGTTCTTGAAGATAGGCAACTAGGGATCCTTGATCCTTACTTTATTCTAAGGTTTATCTTATAGTTATCCTTACTATGGTCAGGATCCTAACTTGGATCCTCAGGTATGATCCTTAACTAATTTTAATTCTATTCATTATTTATTTGAACAACCCTTATATTTGACAACTGAAATTGTGATTCTTAAATCACATCACTTTTTAGGACTTATCGGTTATGGGATAGGTAATCCTTGATCATATCCTAAGCTTTTTGGATATCTTTTTTAATTTTTCGAGGATTGATAAGTATAAACAAAATAAACATTACAACAGTTGGAAAGTAACATATTGAAAAGGATAACAACACATGATAAGCGACAAAAGGTTAAGTTTTTATTTATAAACAAAAGACTAACCCTTAAAGGTTGTCAAAATTACCTACCCGAGCATCTACCAGCAAAACGTGGCCCGTCCGCTGGGGTAGGTAAAGGGTGTCCATGATAATGAGTTCAAAGGTAGTGCAGGAATATAAAGGCGGCAGGATCACAATGGCTTCATCCCCCAAACAGAGGATCCCTCCACCAATTGCAATCCTGCCTATTGTCCAAAGGATCATACATGATCCTTAAACCTAAGAACTATTGTTTAGAGTTATTACAGACCCACCATTGTTCAAAAACATCAACAATCAAAAAACTACCAAACCATAAAAAATGGGCTCCGGCCACGTCTAGAAATTTCCATCATCGCCCATTTTTGCAGCTCACACCTTCGCTGCATCATCATCACCACCAGCTGCTGCATCCTCAGCTTTATCTTTCAACCCGCTGCCACTAGCCTCAATTGCTAGAATCTCCTCAGCCTCCTCTTCATCACCCAATTCAGCCAGCCTTGCCTTCCATTCTTCAATTTCCCAGCTACTTTTGTCAAAGGCGGGATCCTGGGCTTCCAAGGCCATTTGAAGCTTGGTTTTATACATTGCTATGGCGGCAGAAACTTTAGCATCATCTGTGATCTCTTGCCTTTCATAGTCAAAGTTAACCAGCACCTTAGCCATCTTCTGCTTGGTATCCTGGAGTTCCTTCTGAAGATCAGCAAGTGCAAGATCCTTGAGCACAGCAACCTGCTGGAGGTCGGCAATCTTCTTATCTTGATCCTCAACATGGCCGACGTAATCCTCGATCTCAGCAAATTTCTGCAAAAGAAAAGGATAAAGCAGTTCAAGAGCAAGTGATCCTTAGATCAGCAGGATATACAAGCAGAGATAGTGATCCTTACATCATTGAAGTACTCGAGGAACTGGTGGCGAATTAAGGGCAGACCCTGCAAATCCTCAGCCTCGGAAGTCTTTCTCTTCTTGATTCCCTTCCCTTTGAGGGGTGCCTTGGGGATTGAGGCTGTCGGGCTAGTAGGGACCTTTCTCTTGGAGGATTTGACAGTGGTGAGATCGGTGACACTGAACCTTGAAGCAGCTTTGACAGATTTTCCAGCACCTACACAACCAAAACAAGATAAGTATCTTTTCTTAATATACATTTAACTATTTATTTGAATTTTAAACAAGGATACTTACTTGACATTGTGACAGAGCCTGAGGATACCTCCTGTGAGTCTTGGGTTATTGTCTTAAAAGTTCTAGTTTCAGGGTCGAGTCCCCAGAAAGTAGCAAGTCTTTCCCTGTTTGCGGATGTTGTGATGAGATGTGAAACAGAAATGGCTGCATGACACAAGACAAAAAGGGTTAGTGATCCTGTTACAAAAACATGACCATCTGGTGATCCTTCTCAGGATCCTCCGTCCTACCATTGGTGGACCACTCCCTTGGTAAATGTTCTCCATCAGGAATGGTATCCCTTCTTACAAAGAAGAAGCGGCGTTTCCAATCTTTATCGTTCTTGGTGACTTTAAGAAGAGGATGTTCTGCACCAGGTTTTCGTTTGAACAAATAACGATGGGAACCGAAGGTAGTAAGATCATACAACTCCGCCAGTTCCGACATTCCTAAATCGATGCTCTCCTGCTCAATGATCCTCTCCAGGGTATACAGAACCCTCCAAATCATCGGCATGGCTTGAATGTAAGATATGCCGGTAAGGGAAAAGAAGGATTGTGTGAACTCCGGGAAAGGATAGGTATACCCTATAGCAAATGGAGTGACTGGAAAGGCAACCCATGTATCAGAAACGTAGTCACTCAGAACAGTAGGATCAAAGGGTTTGAAAAAGACATTCGCCGGAAAACGGTGACGAATGTTATCTACTTGTGCGTCGTTAAAGCAACATCTCTCGTGCACTGAATCCTTGATGATCTTTTGACTCTTTAAAGGGCTATCCTTCTTGTGATCCTTGCCCGGTGAGCTTCGGAGCAACATTCTCGAAGTGACGGAGATAAAGAAGAAAAACAGAGTAAGAGAGGAAGAAAGAGAAGAAGGAGATACCTGATTGATCTTCAACTGAGAATATAAAGGGAGTCTCTTTCAAATTTAAATGCATAATGATCCTATCTATATCTCTATTTATAATTATGATTCTGCAGGATTGTCACTTCCGTGACATCATCATCGCAACGGCTAGTTCTATTTTAACGGCTATATATCCGTTAGTTAGTTACGGATAAGATCAAGAAAATATAACTCGCTAATTTTACAAATTACTCCTTATATTTTGGGGGCAATTGTTAGGGGAGGATTTTTTAACAATTAGTGATCCTTATTCGTTATCCTAACTAGTGATCCTTACTTCTGTGACAGGTGGTGATCCTCAGAAGAGCTTCAGGATCAGGATCATGGATCACTTTAAGGATCCTCGTACTAACGAGTGTTTACTTATGTATTGTACTATCTCGCAGGTATAACGAGCTTGACCAAGTCTTGGCGACATTCCTGGAGAATATTCCTAAACTATTCTACACGTGCTTGACCAAAAATAGACGTTATGGAGAACGTGGAGGCTTGGCATGAAAGTCGGATAGTTAGTTTAGGTGGTTATTTCTATTTTAAAAGGGAGTAACGAGCTAGTAGAGAACACTTAGTCATTTTTTCCAGTTACACACACTCATACAAGCCCTCATACAAGCTCTCGTTTAAACACTTAGCAATTTCATACACTTTCTACACATATCACCGTAGTGATCCTTGTACCTAGCTCGTTACTATCCGAAGTTGTAAACATTAATTCATTTATTTGAGCTTGGTGATCGGTAGTTTCCATCACCCGGGGTTTTTTATGCCGGAGATCAACTCTTGATCAAGGGCTTTTCCCCCGTATAAATCCTTGTGTTGTTTGTGCAATTTACATTGAAGTGACCCTCATCATTGTTACACATTTTGAGCATCATACCCCGTAATCTAGAGTTTGGTTGCAATATTCTCAACAGATTTTTTGACCAAAACAATGTCCTATTCGATCTGGTATACCCACCTATTTATAGTAACAAATTACGAACGATAATTCCTACAAATATGGGATACTCCGAATATTCCATTGTAAACGTTGTAGACCGAGTAATACGGGACCAACGTCTTTATTCGAACGGCTTGGACCGAGTCTTCCGCGAAATAATTCCTTATGAACGTTGCTAGCTTCCAACCCACGTACCTGCACATAACCCGTTAGTGATCCTGAGGATACCATTCAGGATGTTACCAATATCCTGAATCAGCATCCCGGATGTGAACAGATATCATATAACCAATATATAATGCAAGATATTTCTCAGGATATGGGCTCAGAATTTTGCCCATAACAATTGTCCCCAAAAATGTTACCGTTTAGTATCCTCATTACTAACGGTTACATTTTTCACGAAGATCGAGGTAATTAAGAGATAAGACCAATGATGTGACCGTTTGCAACTACTCAGCCTATATTTACTCATTATACCCTATATCTTCTCATCCTCATCTCTTTTTTAATCACAATCGACAAGGAAAAGGTAACATTCTCTCTCTAATCTTCATATTTATCTTCATTCTCTTTCTCCGGCGAAAAATTCAGGTGTCCAGATGCCGAGACAAACAAGATCTAGTTCAGGTGACTCGGCTCCCACATTCATCCAACAGAACCTTCTCCAAGAACCGGAGAAGGAAATATGTACCTTTGATAGTGCCCACCTGTCGGCCTTGAAATCCTCCGGTATCTTCCCGGAAGGAACTGTATTTAGACCGTTTGACCGGGAAATCCGGTCGGATATGGTCTCCAACGAGTGGATATGCTTCAGTGCCTTCCCTTTCACCCTAGGGCTACAATTCCCCTTTCCGGACTTCATCACCGAATTCTTCAATATCACAAAAATCTCCTTTAGCCAAACAATGCCAATGCTTTGGCGTGTTCTGTCTGTTCTTGACCAGATCAAGAGAAATCACATCCCTGATCTTTCTGTCCATGATCTCCCCCTAGCCTACAAGCTTAGATGCCATGGATCATGTAGATTTCTATTTTATTCCACCTCCGGTGACCCGCTGATACTTCGTGCCACCAGGAACGAGGATAACTGGCAATCTAAGTTTTTCTTTGTAAAAAGAGACTCAATCCCTGGTGGAACGGAATATCCGGTACAATGGTTGAGAAAGGGTAGGATTTAGGGTTTAAGAACGATCCTATCTCTTATCCTGTTTCATATCCTGAACTAATTGATTTTCTTTTTCCTGTTGTGCATGCAGCTGATTTCAGGAAGATTGCACCTCCTCTTGCTGATTCTCAAAAAAGGATAGACGCCATCAGACTCCTTCCAGAGGCTGAAAGAAGTTTCAACCCATCTCCACCGACTCCAAGTCCCCTTTCAAGTGCAAACATGTCTGGTAAGGATCCTGCAAAATATCCTGTACACACATGTTTTTATTTGATATACTTAGGAGAAATTTAGAATTTTACTCCCTGTGTGCAGACTCCAGCAAGGTTCCAATCTATCTAGACCTTGACGAACTTGACAGCTACCCTACTCCAGTCGTGGTCAAGAAAGAGACCCCTGTCGCCACCAGCTCCAAGCCGCTCCCGGCTCCCAAGGCTAATCCAAGGACTCGTGCTTCCACAGCAAAAAAGAGGAAAGGTCCTAAAGTCAGTGCTCCAAGCCTAGAGGGGTTCTCCTACGATGAACTCAGCTTCTCTGACTCCTTAGAGCCAATGACATCCTTCCTCAACAAGGTAATATCCTCACATATATCCTACACATATATCCTGCACATATATCCTGATAGGATATCCAGACAGGATATCCTGGTTAATATATTCTGGCTCATACCTGAAATTGATGTGCAGGGCCTCCAACATTTGCTCCACCTATACAATGATGCCTGCGGTACTGTTGCACTCCATGAGGCCAGGATCAAACAGCTTGAAAGCACCGTTGCTGACCAAGGTGCCATTGCTGAAGCAAAGACCCGGCACTATGAGAGCATGCTGAAGAAGGTCATCCAAGATGCTGAGCTCAAACTTGCCACTACCCAAATGGATCACGAGCAGGCCATGGTTTTTTTCCGGGAAGGAATCAAAGCCTCTGCTATCGTCTCCTTGCTACAGGCTCGCATCAAGATAGCCTACGAGGCCAAAGAGACAGGCCTTGTATGCCCATCCTGGCCGGTTGAATCTTGGGTGGCCAAGCTAAAGGAGCTTGGGGGCAAAGCTGTGCCACTTCCTACCGAAGCCGGCGAATCTTCCAAGTCAGCAGAGGTGGTGAACCAGGCTGGAGACAAGAAGGATGCTGGAGCAGATGCTGGGACGGATGCTGGTGAGGATGCTGCTCAGGATGCTGGTGCTGAGAAGTCGGAGAAGGTTGGAGAAGATGCCGCTGTGTGAGGGCATTCAGGTGGGCGATGACGGATATACGTGCCAAGGCCAGAGCCCACCTTTTTAAATTTGCATGTTGGTCTGTAATCCCCTAAACAATTTACTTTTCTGCACTTTACTTTTCTGCATCTGAACAATTTACATTTCCTGCATGCTTTTTGAACAATACAACAGTTGGAGGTGGATGGGTCTCGGTTTGAGATGAAACCTTCAACTGTTGGGTAAATATGGTAAGGAACTATTAGTGCTCTTAGTGGATGGACCTTGTTTTGAGGTGAAACTAAGAGCACATCTTTTGGTATGTTAATAATATAACTTCTCTTTTGACTTTATTATTGTTGTTATTGGTGTACAAATTTTATTTATGAAAATCGTTATGTTTGAATATTTTTAAGAATATTATGGGAGCGCATTCTGAAAATATCCTGACAAGTATTCTTACAGATATCCTGGTTAGGATATCGTCATATAACTTAGAAGACTTAAATCATTTGAAAAAAGGAGAGATCATACCAAAGACTCTTAGAGAGTCAATTCCAATCTTCCATCTTGGGAATGTCCCCAGTGCAAACTTATAAACTTGGATCCATCCTTTGAATAGTATAATATATGTCCCCTGTGTACAACACAGAAATGCAAATTTATTCACACTTTGGCTTGAATAAATTTCGAACACCCCGAGGCAAAACTTTTGATATCCTGAAATGAATCCTTAGCATACTGGGGATAAACCCTTAATATCCTGGGGATAAACCCTGATATGCTGGGGATAAACCCTGATTTTCATGCGCTACAGGCGAGAGTGTATAAACTCCAAATCTTAGAAAGGTGAAAACATTTAAACCTTAGAGAGTATGAAAATACCCTTTCGTGAGTGAGGGTGATCAATCCTCATATACCTTTAGGATCCAGGATATAGCCAATAGTAACGAAATTGTCAGCCACTTTTACATGAACTGGTCCCGCTACCTTGAACTATACCTAGATAACTTGCGCTCCAGGCGAGGTGTTTAAACCCAATTCGAAAGAAAGGTGAATACCTTTAAACCTTTGAAGGGATCAATTCCCTTAAACGTGAGAGAGGGGGCCAGTCCTCTAATCTTTCGAGTTATCCTGAGTGTATATCCTGGAGCTATATCCTGAAACATATGCTGCAAAACAACTGTAAACTAAGGTGGGTGTTAGCTTGGCTAACACCCCTCCGATGCTTAAGTCAGTATTGGGTTCAAGATAATAAACAAATATATTTAAAAGAGATAGAATACATACCATATTGAGATAGAAATCAAATTCTATTCTTACTTGAAATAGAGCTTTAAGTGTATTGCATTCCCAGATCTTGGTAGCATATCCCCTTCCATATTCTTGAGTCGATAAGCTCCTTTCCCTGCCTCTGACTCAACTTCATATGGTCCTTCCCATTTCGGAGCTAACTTGCCATCGACAGGATTAGTGGTATTCTGAAAAGCCTTTCTTAGCACCCAATCACCTACTCGAAATCTCCTAGTCCTTATATTCTTGTTATATGCTCTGGATATTCTTTGCTGATATGCTGCCATCCTTAGCCTTGCTGCATCCCTTTTTTCATCTATAGTATCCAAATCCTGACATAAGGCTTCAGGATTCTGTTCAGGATCCTGTAGAATAGATCTTGCAGTAGGTATAGTCATTTCCGTTGGAATCATAGCTTCTGCTCCAAATACCAAGGAAAATGGGGTTTGGCCTGTTGCATTCTTTACCGTTGTCCTATCAGCCCACAAAACAAAAGGTAATTCTTCTGCCCATCTTCCTTTTTTGGCTCCAAGTCTCTTCTTTAAGTTATTGACAATTATCTTGTTTGAGGATTCTGCTTGTCCATTTGCTTGAGGATGTACCGGAGTAGACGTGATCATTTTGATTCCCCAACTCTTGCAAAAGTCAGTAGTTCTCTTGCTTATAAACTGGGACCCATTATCACAAATGATTTCAGCTGGTACCCCAAACCTGGTCAGGTTATTCCTCTTTATGAAGGATACTACTTCTTGGTCTCTAACTTGGACAAATGCTTCAGCTTCAACCCACTTAGAGAAATAATCCGTTATTGCTAGCATAAAGACTTTTCCTCCCGGAGCTTTTGGCAACTTCCCTACTATATCCATCCCCCATTTCATGAACGGCCAAGGGGATGCTACAGGATATAGCGGTTCAGCTGGTTGATGTAGTATGTTACTATGCCTTTGACATGCATCACACCTTCGAGCATATTCTGCAGCATCTTTCCTCATCGTTGGCCAATAATATCCTGTCCTTAATACTTTGGAGAACAATGACCTGCCCCCAGTGTGATTACCACAATCCCCCTCATGTATATCCTGAAGTACTTCTTTCGCTTCAGGATCCTCCAAGCACCTCAAATACGGTCCTGCAAGAGATTTCTTGTATAAAACATTATTTATAATAGTGAATCGTGATACCTTCATCCTGAATGCCTTAGGATTTTCATCTCCGGGGATATATCCTTCCTTGAGATATCTCATGATTGGAGTCATCCAGGATTTAGGATCCTTTTCAGGATACTCTGCTCCAGGATCCTGAATACCCGCTACTTCTTTATCCTGAGGATTCGTTGCAGGATACAAGATATGTAATATTGGTATTTGGGTCCCTTCTGGTATCCTGATTGATGATCCCAGGTTTACCAAAGCATCTGCTTCAGCATTATCCTCCCTTGGTACCTGTTCAAGTGTAAAAGCATCGAAATATCCTGCTAATTTTTTGAGAATATCGAGGTATTCGATTAATTTCTCACCCTTGACTGCATAGGATCCATTAAAATGATTAGTAATTAACAAGGAATCAACATATACTTGCAAATTCTTGATACTCATATTCTTAGCCAACTCTAATCCTGCAATTAAAGCCTCATATTCTGCTTCATTATTAGTAGCAGGGAATTCACACCTAATAGCCTGGGGTAATATGTCCCCCTGTGGCGATTTTAGTAGTATACCCAATCCTACTCCTCTTACATTAGATGCACCATCAGTATATAATGTCCAGGATCATGAAGATTCTCCTAACTGTTGAACTTCTAGGTCTACCTCATCCTGAATGTCACTACTGAAATCAGCCACAAAGTCAGCTAAAGCCTGAGATTTTATGGCATTTCTAGGTTCATATACTAGATCATAAGCACTTAACTTTACTGACCACTTGGCCGTCCTGCCTGACATCTCTGGTTTCCTAAGCACATTTTTAACAGGATAATTTGTTTTAACATGAATCCTATGTGTCTCAAAGTAATGTCTAAGCTTTGTTGATGCCATAACTAATGCTAGTATCAATTTTTCTAAATGAGAATACCTAGTTTCAGCATTTAACAAACTTTTACTAACATAATAAACAGGATATTGCTGACCTTCATGATCCTTTACAAGGACGGCACTTACAACATTTCCTGATACTGCTAGGTATAGGGATAGTGGTTCACCATTCTCAGGCTTCATCAGCAGAGGCGCAGTTGTAAGATATTGCTTCAAATCCTGCAGGGCTGCTTCATGCTTCTCACCCCATTCAAATTTCTTATTCTTCTTCAGGATATCATAAAAATCTTTGCATTTCTCTGAAGATCTTGAAATAAATCTGTTTAATGCCGCCACTCTCCCTGTTAATCGTTGAACATCTTTCATATTTGAGGGTGACTTAATATCCAAGATGGCTTTAATCTGTTCCGGGCTCGCCTCTATTCCTCTTTTGGTCACCATATATCCTAGAAATTTTCCTGCCCCCACTCCGAAATGACACTTAGCAGGATTTAGCTTCATGTTATGTTGGTCCAGGATATCGAATGCTCCTTTAATATCCTGGAGGTGATCCTGGGCTTTCTTTGATTTTACCACCATATCGTCAATGTATACCTCCATGGTGTCCCCCAGCTTGTCTTTGAACATCATATTTACCAATCTCTGATATGTTGCACCTGCATTTTTCAAACCAAAAGGCATAGCCGTATAACAATATATACCTGTTGGTGTCATGAAGGCAGTATCCTCCTGGTCAGAGGGTTCCATTTGAATCTGTTGAAATCCTGAGGATGCATCCATGAAGGTCAACATTTCATGCCCGGCAGTAGCATCCACCATTGCATCAATGTGAGGAAGAGGAAATGGGTCTTTAGGACAAGCCTTGTTCAAATCTGTGTAGTCTACACAGACTCTCCATTTCCCATTTTTCTTCTGTACCACGACCACGTTTGCTAGCCACCTTGGAAACTTAACTTCTCTGATCATCTTGGACTTCAACAATCTCTCAACTTCCTCTTGGATAATCGTATTCCGCTCAGGAGCAAATTTCCTTCTTTTTTGCTGAACAGGCTTGAATGATTTATCAATTCCAAGCTTGTGAGTGATAATGTCTTTGGATATGCCTGTCATATCCTCATGCTTCCATGCAAACGTTGACATCCTGCATTTCAAAAAGTTAGTTAACTGTTCTTCAATATCCTGAGGGATATTGGTTCCTACGAGCACCGAGATATCAGGATTATCCTAGTCCAGGATCATTTTCTTCACATCCTGCTCCGGATCCTCCATGATATCCTGGGCCCGCATCTTTAATTGCTATGCTGCACTAGGCTTGGTTGAGGATTTCATCGAGGATGAGTAGCATTCTTTCACCTCCTGCTGATCACTTTCAACCTTGACGACTCCCCAAGGGGTAGGGATCTTGATGCATTGGTGATATGTTGATGGTACAACCTTCATATCGTGAATCCATGGTCTTCCCAGTATGATATTATAGCAGGATAGAGAATCCATCACACAGAATCGTTGTATCGAGTTGACTCGTTCAACATATACTGGTAATTTTATCTCTCCCATTGTGTTCCTAGCCTCTCCACTAAACCCAACAAGCACGGTGGACTTTGAAGTGATATCCATTGGAGATACATTCATTCTCTTCAGAGTCCCTAGTTGGATTATATTGACGGAGCTGCCATTATCAACCAATATCCTGCGTACAAAATGGTTAGCCACATATAACGTTATTACCAGAGCATCATGATGAGGATCCTGAACAGTATCCCTATCATCAGCATCAAATGTGATCACTTTGTCAGTTGTGAGGGTAGTCATCCTGACAGGTTTGTCTCCCCTTTCAGCTTTAGCTTCCTTTGCATGTCTCTTCGCTGCTGAATACGAAATCCCACAAATATTGGATCCTCCCGAAATGAAGTTGATTATCTTAGCATCCGCGGGAGGTGAGGCTGTTCGTTCAGGATCCATCTCAGTATCCTGACCCTTATTCTTCTTTCTTCCTAAGAGATCTTTCAGATACCCCTTGCTCAGAAGATAGCTTATTTCTTTCCTTAGGGCAATGCAATCCTCAGTCACATGTCCGAAATCTTCGAGGAAGGCACACCATTTTGACTTATCTTTCCGATCAGCTTTTTGTTGATTCTTTCGAGGCCACCTAGCCTTGTCTCCTAAACCCTACATGGCATACATCAATTCAAGAATATTAACAGAAAAGCAATATTCAGATAATTCAGGATACTCTTCAGGATCCTCGTCTTCGACAGCGTTCACTTTCTTATTTTCATTTCTACCATATGGCTTAGAGCGATATGGCTTAAATGAGGATTCTGACTTCCTGTTAGTCGTCTCATAGGTGTTGGATGAGTTCATCCTCTCTTGCATCTTTCTGTCATCCTCCAACCGAATATATCTTAGGGCCCTGTTTCGAGCTTCATCCAAGTTCCTGCATGGGTTCATTACAAGGTCTTGGTAGAATTGAGAATCTTTTTGCAGCCCCATCTTGAAAGCTTGCACAACTGTTGCAACATCAAGATGCGGAATGTCTAAGGATTCCCGGCTGAACTTATTCACATAATCCCTTAGGGATTCTTGAGGCCCCTGCGTTATCCTGTAGAGATCACTTGTTAGTTTTTCAAAGCTTCTACTACAAGAAAACTGACTATTAAATAAATTCACTAAGTGAGCAAATGATGTAATCGAATGAGGAGGAACGTTTAGGAGCCATTTCAAGGCTGATCCTGTTAAGGTAGAGCCAAAACCCTTGCACAAGCATGCTTCCTTGAGCTCCGGAGGGATAGGGTTAATCTCCATCCTTTCCCTATACTGGGCAATATGCTCCTCAGGATCCGTAGTTCCATCATAAAGCTTCATGTTGGGGGTTTGAAATCTCTTTGGAATTTCAGCATCACAGATAGGATATGCAAAGCGAGATATCCTGTGGCTATCTTGGGACACTTCCGGGATTGGCTGGACCACTCCAGGTACGCTGGATATCATGTCCTTCAACTTCTGAAGCTCCCTAGTAAATGCTGATGTTACACCTGTATCCTGCAAAGATCCATTATTGTTAGTAGCATGAATATTATTATTATTCGACACGTTACCCGTCGGAGGATTTTGCACATATCCTGAAGCATATCCTGAACTCCTCATGGTAGACATCCTGATCGAGGAGGGTATCTCAGGAGTATGATTCTGAGGAAGGCTAGGCACAATATTCCCCCTATTATCTTCAGTGTACACGGCCGAACTGAAGTTTAGAGTTCTGGGTTATAGTGGAGTGACGATATCCTCAGCAGATCTGCTCGAGCCAGACTTCAGGAGTTGTATTTCCCTCAACAGCATTTGGTTTGTTTCCTGTTGCTGCCTCATTTGTTCCTGCACACTTCCAAATAAGGTTAGAATTTCATCATTAGAAGCTAAAATGGGAGCAGATCCCTGAACACTCCGAGTAGGGATAATATCCTGAGGTTGTGAAGAGGTTGGCATCCTTGGAGGCGGTGGTGGAAACACCAAACCAGTAGTAGCAGAAGTCGTAGCAGACACAGTGGAGGAGCTCATGTTTGATCTTGAGGCCATTGTAGACAATGTGGCAAAAAGTTTTGAAAATAGAAAACCGATTAGCGATTTCACAAAGATTTTTAGTAAAAGTAGCACCACTTGTCCCACGGATGGCGCCAAATTGTTTTGGTCAAAAATTACCGAAGCAATTTAGTGATCAAATTAGTTAAGTGAGGTAGTGTGCTAAAAAGTGTGTTGAAAGTATGCTTGTTAAGTTGTTTGGAAAAACAATATTCAGGATACGGCTCAGGATATTGAGCTGTATCTACGATCAAACAATGAGCAAAAAGTAAAGGAGGTGACACGAGATGTACGAGGAAAGCCCTTGATCAATCTAGATCGCCGGCATAAAACCTCGGGAGCTGACAATCGCAGTTGCCTTGTTCTTCTTATTGCTTTAAACTTCAGGATACAGTGCAGGATATAGACCAGATCGCTAAGTGTTACAATGCTTTTGTGCGAAAGTGAAAATTGCTAGAGAACAAGTGTAAGAGTGTAGCGAGTGTTGACGTGATGTCCTATTCGATCTGGTATACCTACCTATTTATAGTAACAAATTACAAACGATAATTCCTACAAATATGGGACACTCCGAATATTCCATTGTAAACGTTGTAGACCGAGTAATACGGGACCAACGTCTTTATTCGAACGGCTTGGACCGAGTCTTCCGCGAAATAATTCCTTATGAACGTTGCTAGCTTCCAACCCACGTACCTGCACATAATCCGTTAGTGATCCTGAGGATACCATTCAGGATGTTACCAATATCCTGAATCAGCATCCCGGATGTGAACAGATATCATATAACCAATATATAATGCAAGATATTTCTCAGGATATGGGCTCAGAATTTCGCCCATAACAGGGATTATCAAAAATCTTTCGAAGGAACTCTGCAGCTTCACCGATCCGGAGATTGACCGGATTCGCCACTGTTTTCCGGTGAACACCGTCTTCAAACCCTTTGACCCTACTGCCAAAAGCGATTATGTCTCCGACACTTGGGTTGCTTTTCCAGCCACCCCATTCCTGATAGGATACTCCTATCCTTTCCCTGCCTTCACTGAATCCTACTTTTCTCTCACCGGCATGTGCTACATTCAGGACATGCCGATGATGTGGAGGGTTTTATATACCCTAGAGAAAATCATTGAGCAGGAAGGCATAGAGTTGGGGATGTCGGAACTGGCTGAGCTGTATAACCTTGTGAGCCATGGTTCACACCGCTACTTGTTCAAACATAAACCCGGTGATGCACACCCAATCCTCAAGACCACAAAAAATGATACCAACTGGAAAAGGCGTTTCTTCTTTGTTAGGAGGGATTCTATCCCGGATGGGAAAGATTTCGCTAGAAAGTGGACCACCCATGGTAGGATAGAGGATCCTTATAGAAGGATCATAGGATAACCCTGTTTTTATTGAGGATAACTGATCCTTTCCTGTCTTTTTGTGCATCTATCTCAGTCTCTCATATCATTCAGTCACCTGCAACCAAAGAAAGGATTGCTGCTTTTTGGAGCCTTGATCATGCAGTTAGATCATTCCAGGCAAACACAAAGGATTCACAAGAAGTATCCTCCGGTTCAGTCACAATGTCAAGTAAGTGTTTATTTTTATGTATGATTAAAAGTATTTAAATCAAGGATACTTATCTATTGTTTGTCGTTTGTAGGTGCTGGAAAGTCCTCGAAGTCAGCCACTCACTTCAGCGTCACTGATCTTGATGCTGTCTCTGCCCGATCCGGAAAGAAGAAATCTGCTGCTAGCCCGAGTGTCATAATCCCCAAGCCTGTCAACACCAAGGGCAAGGGAGGAAAAAAGAGGAAGACCGCTGATGATCTTGATGGTCTGCCCTTCATCCGTCACCAGTTTGAAGAATACTTCGCTGAGGTAAGGATCCCTGATCCTTAATTCTTTCCTGCCCACTTGAGGATAACGGATCCTGACTTGTATCTTCCTTTCTTTGCAGAAATTTGCTGAGATCCAAATGCTCTTGGATTCTTATGCCGAGGAAGCTGACCAGAAGCACTTGGAATTCCAAAAGATCTTCCCGGCAAAGGATGAGACCATCTCTCGCCTCGAGAAGGAGCTTAACTTAGCAAAAAAGTAGCTGGTCATGGCCCACATCAATGCTGATCATGAGAAGAACGAGGTGATGGAGGATGCTAAGCTCTCTTCCTCCATTGCTATGTACAAGATCAAGCTGCAGATGGCCAAGGAAGCTGAGGATCCTGACTTTGACAGGACCAGTTGGGACCAGGAGGGCTGGAAGGCTAAGCTGGCTGAGCTTGATGATGAAGAGGAGGCTGGAGAGGTCTTGATGCTTGAGGCAAGTGGCAGCGGGGCTAAGGATCAGGCTGGTGATGCTGGGGCTGGAGATGATGGTGATGGTGATGGTGATGCAGCGAAGGTGTGAGCTGCAGAAATGGGCGATGATGGATTTATCTAGACGCGGCCGGAGCCCATTTTTTATAGTTTGGTAGTTGGTTTTTTGTTTGATGGTGTTTTTCTTGAACAATTCTGGTCTGTACTTAAACAATAGTTTTTAGGGTTGAGGATCATGGATCCTTGGATAATAGGTAGGATAATGGGTGGTGGATGGATTCTCTATTTGGGGGATGAAACCACTTGTTATCTTGCCGCCTTTATTTCCTGCACTTAGACCTTGTTAATTTGGACACCCTTTGCCAACCCAAGTGGACGGGCCACGTTTTGCTGGTAGAAACTTGGGTTGGCAATTTTGACAACCTTTTAAGGGTTTAACTTTTGGTAAATAAAAGCTTAATCTTTTGACTATCTCGTGTGTTGTTACGTTTGTGAATACTTTATCTTTCAGTTGCTATTATACACTTTGTTTGAATTCATAAGTTAAGAATAAAAGTTTACTAAATTATGTCAAAAAGTTTAGGATATGATCAAGGATCAAATATCCTATAATCGATAAATTCAAAAAGTGATATGACTTCAGGATCATGCAAGCTGTTGTCAAAGAATAAGGGTCACTTAGACAAATAAAGTATAAAACTAAAGTGATTAAGGATCATACCTGAGAATCCAAGTTAGGATCCTAAACCTTTAATATTTACAATCAGGATAACCAAAAGACAAACCTTAGTAAAAGGTTAGGATCAAGGATCCTTAGCTGTTTAGCTTCAAAAACCTGAAATGGAACATAACTTGGGACTAAGCCAATATAAGAGAAGAGTTAGCAACTGGGGACAAGCCCAACAATTCTGGGGATAAGCCCAATATACTGGGGACAAGCCCAAAAAACTGGGGACAAGCCCAATAAAATGGGGATAAGCCCAAAAAACTGGGGACAAGCCCAAAGGATCTTGTGTAAACTGGAGTATGGCCCTCACTGGCGACTATCCAAACTTAGTGACATGAAAATGCCAAGACCTTAGCTAACGTGAAAATGTTAGAAACCTTAGGAACGGATGTATGGTACGTCTACCATTATACGTAGGATCCTGAATACAGCCAGTACAATGAAATTGTCAGCCCCTAAAGCGAGTACTGGTCCCATTGCCTTGAACTGCATCAGGATCATCATGCGTTATTGGCGATACTGGGGACAGGCCTAAAAAACTAGGGTCAAGCCCAAATAACTGGGGTCAAGCCCAAATAACTGGGGTCAAGCTCAAATAACTGGGGTCAAGCCCAAATAACTGGAGACTTCTGTGGATACCCAATCCTTTGTCAAGGATATATCAACCTTCTGCAAAACTCAGAACTAAATAAAAGAAGGATAAAAGATCCAGGATCCTTCTCCTTGTATATAAGATAATTAAAGAATTCAATAGACTGAAATTAGATCATTACCAGAATGAGGATCATCTATCCTCTAAGGATCCTTCAAGGATATCGGTCATGAAAATAGCTGAGGATCCTGGATCCTTACTACATGAAGTATCTCTTTAGGTGGACAGCATTCCAAGCTCTTGGTAGCAAATCATCTTCCATTGTTAGCAATCGATATGCCCCCTTTCCTGCCTCGGCTTCAATCAGGTAGGGGCCTTCCCACTTTGGTGCCAACCTTCCATCAGCAGGGTTTGTGGTATTCTGAAATGCTTTCCTCAATACCATATCACCAACTTGGAACTTCCTGATCCTGACATTTTTATTGTAGGCTCCAGCCATCCTTTGTTGATAACTAGCCATTCTTATCCTTGCTAAATCCATGAGTTATTCTATGGTATCCAAGTCTTGAACCAAGTTTTCAGCATTGCCTTCAGGATCACGGATGCTTGTTCTTGCAGTAGGAACCACCATCTCTGTAGGGATCACTGATTCTGCCCCAAATACCAAGGAAAATGGAGCTTGGCCAGTGGCATTCTTGGGGGTTGTCCTATCAGCCCATAACACATAAGGTAGTTCTTCTGCCCATTTTCCTTTCTTGGATCCAAGCTTCTTCTTCAAGTTGTTGATGATGATCTTGTTGGATGATTCTGCTTGACCATTAGCTTGTGGGTGGACTGGTGTTGATGTTATCATCTTAATCCCCTAGCTGTCACAAAAGTTAGTAGTTCTACTCCCAATAAATTGGGATCCATTATCACAAACAATTTCAGAAGGGATACCAAATCTAGTAATAATATTTCTTTTAATAAAGGATATCACTTCTTTTTCTCTGACTTGAGCAAAGGCTTCAGCTTCTATCCACTTAGAGAAATAATCAGTCATGGCAAGCATGAACACCTTTCCTCCTGGTGCTTTGGGAAGTTTACCAACTATATCCATTCCCCATCTCATGAATGGCCAAGAAGAGGATATAGGATGCAAGAGCTCTGCTGGTTGATGAAGGATATTACTATGTCTCTGACAAGGATCACACTTCTTGGCATAATCCACAGCATCCTTCTTCATTGTAGGCCAATAGTATCCTGTCCTAAGGATCCTTGAGAACAATGCCCTGCCCCCAGTGTGGTTTCCACAATCTCCTTCATGAAAATCCTTTAGGACTTCTTGAATTTCAGGATCCTCTATGCACCTTAGATATGGTCCTGCAAGAGATCGTTTATATAACATGTTATTCAATATTGTAAATTGAGATACCTTGATTTTGAAAGCCCTGGGGTTTTCTCCTGTAGGAATCTCTCCATGCTGTATATATCTCATGATGGGAAGGATCCATGATCCTGAATGAGATTGTGCACTATCACTAGGAACCACTGCAGAATCCTCCTCTATCTCCATAGCTATGTGATCCTCAATAGCAGGAGCCAAAATATGGATGATAGGGATCTTGATATCCTCTAGAATTTTCAAGGATGATCCTAGGTTGGCCAATGCATCAGCTTCTGCATTCTCTTCCCTAGGTACCTGTGTCAAACTAAAGGAAACAAAAGAGAGTGCCAATTCCTTGACTATCTCTAAATATTTGATTAGATTTTCACCTTTAACAGCATAGGATCCATTAAAGTGATTAGTAATTAACAATGAATCTACATGTACCTCAAGATACCTGATCCTCATATGCTTGGTGATTTGCAAACCAGCTATCAAGGCCTCATATTCAGCCTCATTATTGGTAGTTTGGAACTCACAAGCTATTGAGTGGGGTATTATATCCCCCTGTGGTGATTTTAGTAGTATTCCAAGTCCTGTTCCTTTGACATTAGATGCTCCATCAGTGAAGAGTATCCAAGGATCCTTAGTCTCTTCAAGCTGCTGAACTTCTAACTCAGCTTCTCTTTGTAGATCACTACTGAAATCTGCCACAAAGTCAGCTAAGGCTTGGGATTTAATGGCAGTTCTTGGTTCATATCTTATATCATAAGCACTAAGCTTTACTGCCCATTTAGCCATCCTTCCTGACATTTCAGGTTTCCTGAGAACATTCTTAATTGGAAAATTAGTCTTGACAATAATGGCATGAGTTTCAAAATAATGTCTTAGTTTAGTAGATGCCATAATCAAAGCAAGTATAAGTTTTTCTAAATGTGAATACCTGGATTCAGCATCAAGCAAACTCTTACTTACATAATAGACATGATGTTGTGTACCTTCGTGATCCTTAACAAGGACTGCGCTTACTGCTTTAGAGGATACCGCTAGATATAAGGATAATATATCCCCTTTTTCTGGTTTCATCAAGGCAGGAGCTGAGGATAGGTAATCCTTAAGGGCTTTGAGAGCATTTTCATGCTTTTCAGTCCACTCAAATTTCTTGTTCTTTCTCAAAATGTCATAGAATTCTTTGCACTTTTCTGATGACTTTGATATGAACCTATTCAAGGCTGCGATCCTCCCTGTCAACCTTTGCACATCCTTGGCATTGGCAGGAGATTTGATATTCACAATTGCCTTAATTTTCTCTGGACTTGCTTTAATGCCTCTTTTTGTTACCATGTAACCTAGGAACTTGCCTGCTTTAACACCAAAGTGACACTTTGAAGGATTCAGCTTCATATTGAACTTGTCAAGGATATTGAATGCTTCTTCCAAGTCTCTAAGGTGATCCTCAGCTCTCTTGGACTTAACCACCATGTCATCTATATAGACTTCCATAGTGTGTCCTATATGTTCCTTAAACATCATATTGACTAGCCTTTGATAAGTAGCACCTGCATTCCTTAGTCCAAATGGCATAGCAATATAACAATAGATACCAGTTAGGGTCATAAAGGCTGTATCCTCCTGGTCAGATGGTTCCATCTGAATTTGTTGAAATCCAGATGAAGCATCCATAAAAGTCAACAACTCATGACCCGCGGTAGCATCCACCATGGAGTCAATGTGGGGTAATGGGAAAGGATCCTTGGGACATGCGTTGTTTAAATTAGTGAAATCGACACATACCCTCCACTTTCCATTTTTTTTGAACAACAACCACATTGGCTAACCACCTTGGATACTTGACCTCTCTAATCATACCTGCTCGGAGTAATTTGTCTACCTCCTCCTGGATAATAGCATTCCTCTTAGGTGCAAACTTCCTCCTCTTCTGATGTATGGGCTTGAATGACCTGTCAATGCCAAGCTTATGAGTAATTATATCTTTAGAGATACCTGTCATGTCTTCATGCTTCCAGGCAAAGGTAGTTTTTCTCCTCTTAAGGAAGGATAATAGATCCTGTTCATTGTTGCTGAGGATCCCTGATCCTATGAAGACTTTGGATTCAGGATCATCAGGATCCATAAGGATATCTTTCACATCCTGTTCTCTTGCCTCCAAGACATCTCTTGGAGGATACTTTAGTTGCTATTGCTCCCTTGGTCTTGAGGCTGGTTTCATTGATGAGGTATAGCAATTCTTTGCTTCTTGTTGGTCACTCTCAATCTTTATCTCCCCCCCCATGGACTAGGAAGCTTCACACATTGATGATATGTAGATGCAACTGCCTTCATGTCATGTATCCACGGCCTGCCAAGGATAACATTGAAACAGGATAAGCAATCTATTACACAAATTTTTGATAAGAATGAAGTCCTTCAATGTAGATGGGAAGTTTAATGTCCCCTAATGTATTCTTGGTTTCTCCGCTGAATCCCACAAGAACTGAGGTTCTTGGGACAATATCTGATTCAGGGATATTCATTTTCTTGAGGACATCAAGCTGAATGATGTTCACCGAGCTTCCTCCATCGATTAGGATCCTGCGAACAAAATGGTTAGAAATGAACAAAGTAATTACAAGACCATCATGATGAGGATCCTGAACATCAACACGATCATCCTCATCAAAAGTTATGACTTTCTCCTGCGTGAAAGTAGAGGTCCGGATGGGTCTATCCCCATTATCCATCTTGGTCTCCTTGGCATGTCTTTTGGCTACTGAAAAGGAAGTACCACAAATGTCTGATCCACCAGATATAAAGTTTATAACTTGTGCATCTGCCGGAGGAGCAGGAGCTCTTTCTGGAACCTTTTCAGGATCCTGGATCCTTGACTTTTTTCTTCCCAAAAGCTCCTTCAAGTGCCCCTTGCTTAACAAGTAACCGATTTCTTTTCTAAGTGCAATACATTCTTCAGTGAGATGTCCAAAATCCTCATGATATGCACACCATTTGGACTTGTATTTTGTTGCAGCTGGTTTATCACTTTTCCTTGGCCACCTAGCTTTCTCACCTAAATTCTGCATTGCAAGAATTAGTTTATTGTTATCAATAGAAAAACAATATTCAGAAATGGGAGGATAATCCTCATCATCCTCTTCCTGTTCTACTGCATGCACGTTCTGGTTGTCAGACTTGCTGTAAGATTTGGACTTGTTGTTCCTGAAGTAGGATCCTTGCTTTTCCTGCTTCGAGGATCCTGCCAGTCTTTCCTGGATCCTTTTATCATCCTCTAGTCGGATGAATCTAAGGGCCCTGGTTCTTACTTCATCAAGATTCCTGCATGGGGTCATGACAAGATCATCATAGAATAATGAATCCCTAAGCAAACCCATTTTAAAGGCTTCCACAGCCGTAGCTATATCCAGATTAGGAATATCTAAGGATTCTTTACTAAACTTAGTGATATAATCTCTAAGTGATTCATTTTGACCTTGTGTTACCCTATATAGATCACTAGTTAAACGTTCAAATTTTCTACTACATGAGAATTGGCTATTAAACAGATTAACTAGATTAGCAAATGAAGTAATAGAGTAAGGGGGAAGACTTAGCAGCCATTTAAGAGCTGATCCTGTGAGTGTGGATCCAAAACCCTTGCATAGACATGCTTCTTTTAACCTCTCAGGAATTGGATTGATCTCCATCCTTTCTCTGTACTGAGCTACATGCTCCTCTGGATCTGTTGAACCGTCATACAACTTCATGGTTAGTATTTGGAACCTCTTGGGTATCTTAGCATCACAAATAGGTGGTGCAAAATGAGATTTCCTGTGGCTCCCATCTGCAATTTCAGGAATGGGCTTAACCACTCCTGGAACACTAGATATCATATCCTTTAGTTTCTGTAATTCCCTAACCATAGCTTGATTGATACCTGTATCCTACATAAAGCCATGGTTAGTGTTATAAGAATTATTCAAAGTGTTACCTCCAAGAGGATTCAAGTTTGGAATTCCAGATGTGAATCCATATTGACGAGATTCTGGTATGACTGAAGGACCAGAAGAAGCAACGGTCTGCATTGGAATGAAGTCTCCTTGATGGACATCTGAACTTGAGGGCTGTACACTTCTTAAGAATCCCTGATCCTGAAAGATGTTAGATCCTTGTTGTGCCATGAATGGGGGTCTTGGAGGATAATCCATGGATCCGTAAACCTGAGACGAAGATCCTTGAACCTGAAAGGAGGATCCTTGAACCTGAGAGGATCCTTGAACCGTGTGCATCCCCATATATCCTCCTGAGCTAACGAAGGATCCCTGATGCTGGAAAGAGGATCCTGAAGGTTGAAAGCAGGATCTTGAAGGCTGGAAGTGAGAACCTAAGGCCTGACTCAAAGTTGTTGATCCATAACGCCTTCCCAATGGTCCACTCTGGTACTGGATGTCTGGAGCTGCAGATTGCAGGGAGGTTATAGCTGGAGTGTCAAAATCCAGTGATCTTGGTATCAGAGGAGAGTGATCCTCCCCTGATTTCTTCTGTTTCTTGATGTCACCAATCTCCCGAAGGATCCTTTCGTTGGTTTTGTCCTGCTCTTGTATGTGATCCCTCATCTGCAAAATCAAAGTAAAAAGATCACTGTTAGTAGGGTTAGAAGAAACAGCAGATGTTGGTGGTTTTGGGAAAATGGGGCTTTGTCTTTTTGCAGCATTTTCAGCATTCTTCTGGGATCCAAAAGGTGGTGGAGGCAAAGGTGGAACGCCCTGTGAAGAAGTGACTACCGGCATAGAGCTTGAAGTGTTCTTTGCTGAAGAAGCCATAGGGTTGAAGATAGTGAACCGAAATGAACACAATGAGCAAATTTTTTTTCAGAAATGAAGCACCAATTGCCCCACGGTGGGCGCCTGTAACCCCCGTTCTTATAAATTAAAGTTTAATGTATCATTTACGAAAAACAATCATGTAATTAAGATTACATATGCATTGGAAATTTCGGGTTTATCAAAACTTTTTACAATTTAAAAGTATACAACATATCATGTGTACGTTCGTCGTTTAACATAATAACGATACATAGTGCGGAAGCTTATTTCGTGATCGTGTTCGGTTCTTGCTCGTCGCTTGATCTTCATCCGGGTACTCTTGGCGATCACCTATGATCAAAACCAACTTAAAAGTTAGTTTTGATAGTCAAATATTAAGTTCAAACAAGTACAGGGGTTAAAAATGACAAAAATTAAAAATTTTCAGAGTTAGGGGGAGTCGCGTGACGCCAAGGGCCTAGGCGTCACGCCTAGCCCCTGTTTTCACAGACTGTGCCTTCAGCTGATGCTGTACAAACCCAGCACGACCTGATTTCACAGAAACGGCCATAACTTCTTCGTTATTGATCCGTTTTACCCGATTCTTTTTCCTACGCGTCCGTAATTTAATCCTACATCTAATGGAGTTAAAATCCTACATCCAACATAAGAAATTTTGAGACTTCTAAGCCTTCGACTCGTTACCTTTTTACCGAATTTTAACCCGTTTATGCATTTTATCAAACAAACGTATTTATTTGATTCCTATATCTCATAAACTTCTTCAAATCAATGTTACCTACTATATTAGGTTCTAATCATAGGTTTATTACACAATTTAAACCCGTTTTCGCTCGTATGCTTATTTTGACCCGTTAAGGGTATTTAAGCACTTTAAAACTTGAAATCGCTTTCATTCATTTCTAGCATCCTATTCCTACATTTCTTATCAAGTAATCTTCAACTACAACTCTTTGCGTGTTGGATTTCAATGTGTATATCTATATGTTCCGAGTTTTACCCTTCGGATTGTTATTTTACGGCAAGACTCAAATAGAGCTATTTGACTAACGTATTACATCTTTCAACTTCTACACTTATTCTAAGTATTTATTTAATCATGAAACTTGTTTCCAAACAACCTTTAAGGGTTGTTTGTTCAATTTAACCTACAAGGGCATTTTGGTCAATTTTGGTCCTTCTTTTACGACAAAGGACTTTCAGATACTTGTTTGACCCAAAAATTCGATCTTTTAACTATAACCTTGTTTAGAAGCCATTATGTTTCTAAAACACTACAATTATAACTTGAATTATTCGGTTTATCTTTAAGATAACCAAATATCCAATTTGACCTTGTTTAACTCTTAGAAAACCTCAAGTTCTACATGATGAATTGAATCATTATACATACCTGGCTCGGATCAATATATTGACCCGTTTCAATACCTTGACTTAGTAGCCGCTAAGCAATAGCGATGTGTGTATCCATTTGATATTTATTCCTATAAACATGTAACTCGACAAACCATTAGTCGATATTGTCAAAGGGTGATAATTTCACCTTTTGACCCGTTTATTTACCTAGTGATCTTCGTCACTTCCACTGAATGCCAATTTCATATATTATGCTAATTTAAAGTCTACTAACGAAAATACGAAATCAAGCATAATGTAACGGAACCGTAGTTACGTACCTTTAAAGCACACCTTTCAAGCGAGTATCAGCTCCGACTTGTCCTCTTGACGTTCCGGATTCCTTGCCTAAAGAGTTCAATTCACAATAAGTTTAGAACTCTTTCACAAGCTTTAACACATAATTTGCTACAATAACCAAATCTGCGTTTTTACCCAACTTTTAACATTTTAACCCTCACTTAGGCGTTCCATCAAACACCTAGCGGGTCAGATTTTTATATAAACAAAACCAAGTTCATGACTTGTAATTATCATCTAAACTAACTTTACTTAGTCAATCCTACATATATCTTAACATCAATATTTCTGAAATTTATTCTAAATTTCAGATTTGCGTTAGAATAAGATCACAATTCTAAAGCTTATCAAGTTTTCTTCAAGTTTATTAATCACCTACAATGGTGGTTATAAACTCTATAATTATCATGAAATCTTTTAACAAGATTTCACCTAGGGTTCATCCCTAGACACCATATCTCTTCTAATTACATTCATGCATGACACAATCAAGCTAAATTTCGATCTTTCATAATTAACCTAGAACTTGAGATGAATAAAAACTTCAAGATTTTACATACCTTATGATCCCTTCAACTAGGTGATCATTAATTTATGCTTGAAAATCGATTTGGACATGATTTAAGCCTTCAATTTGTGGCTTTTGTGAATGTTAGGGTTTTGGAGGATGGGGGTCGCCCTTCCCTGCTTCTGATCGAACCAGACACCAAAATGGTGTGTTTGGTTTTTGTTTTAATTAATTCTAGTTTCACTTTTTACAAGATTAACCCCTCCTCTTTTGTATAACTTATAGTTTGGCTGTTTTTAACCTTATTATAAGTTATTTCTAGACTATTAGCTAACTAGGTTATAATTTTTCCTAGTTAATTAGTTCTTGTTCAAAAACTCGTTTTATTTTAAGTCCCGTTAAATCTCGGGCCTTTTTATATACTTTGCTTTCTCAAAGTATTTCCCATCTTTTTAATAAATATTAGATTTATTTATTTTAGATTTATTTATTTAAATCCTAATATTCACCGGGTTAATTTTACCACTAACAATATTTTACCCGTTTTTACTATTAACGAGGTTTGATTACCAATCCCGTTTTCGGGGTGTTACAAGTCTACCCCCCTTAAAAAGGTTTCGTCCTCGAAACCTTTTCTTTCATAATTTATAGAGTTTAACTCCATGCATATGCTCTCAATAATCAATTGAGCATTGCTCATATTTTAATCGATTGTTAGTATTACCAGAAAAATTATGGTAATACCTTTTTGGTTACAAAACATCTATGTGCCTCATTCGACATAATGCAACTTGAAATAACGTAATTTCGTTATTTCTACTAGTTTAGTTAACTTAGCGACATCCATATTATCGAACCCTTTGTGAATCCATTACCTTGACCTGTTTAAAGGACTTTAATGAAATCTTTCACTTTTAACTACAATTTCTTTTGTTTTCAAGTTCATTTATTCGGCTCAGTTATACCGAATCCTCCGCTTATAAGCAACCAAATTTATTTAAATGGCCTTAACCGGTCCCACTAACTAGACTTATTAGTCCAGTTACTCTTTACCGCTCGCTTGGTTATATTGTGATTCCACTTCACATTGTATTTCTCGACCGTGATCGTGTCACATTATGTTTAATTTATATCAACGTTTCTTTATCATACTTCTTCTTTTCGAATGTATTGTCTCGCACCTATCGATGTTAAGACCCATGCTCTTTGATATTAACCATTTTCTAATCTCTCTCGTAATATCCATATTTGTTAAAACATTGTTTCTAACTAAAACTAAATTTTAGTTTAACGTTTCCTTTTTCTCCTTGTCTTACATCTTTTACTCATTTCCAGGACTTTTACGTCTGAAAATTCGTTCCTTTCCGTTGTCTTTTCGGTAATATTTTTGTCCTTTTTGTGAATTATCAGAATTTAAATAATTGTGAATCCTTTTTGTTATTTCTGCCCGTTTAGATGTTTTAGTGAAATCCCTCACTTTTGTCAACCAGACCTTTCACGATCTCTTCGCTTTTAACTCACTCAGTTAAGTTAGCGAAACTCCTCGCTTTTATACTACCTTTACCTTCCGTTATTATTTTACGCGGGGAGTTTAACCATTTTCCTCGCTTCATGTTATTGACCCGTAGGTTCTTTCACTTAGCCTCGTAGGCTTATTTCTTTAGATTTTCACCTTTTTAAAGCAAGGCCTTTATGATCCCTTTGCTTCAATTCATGTCCCGTGGGTCATTTTGGCCCCGTAGACCTTTACACTAATTAATATCCCGTCGGTTATGATGATCCCGTAGATCATCTTTTATTCTAGTCTTTATTCAATTGTCTATTTATACATATATAGCTTTAAAGCTTCCTTTGTTATGTTTGGAATCATTTAATTTTGCTTTTGAACTTTAGTTGACCTTGACCGTAGTCTAAGGTTTCATTTGTTTACTTTCGGACTATCTTTTCCGACTTTACGACTTCTAACGTCATTTACACGTCGGTTTGTTCTACGCTTACCGTTACCCGATTCATACTTATACTCCTTTACAACCCATTATCCGGGTCCTTTTATCTTATTGTTTTAAGCTTTCCGGTTTCACCGGTTTGCGTTTTCCTATTATATTAAGCGTTATTCCTTAATTGACTCGTTTGACTCATTTTGGGTGAATTTTCATCACTTATGAATGTCCAACTTCATTCTTTATTTGACCCGTCCAACTTTGAAATGGTTGAACGTAATTACCAAAATTTATGTTTGCGAAAATTCTTGTCATCTTTTAGTCATGACTCATATTCCGAGTCTTTTGACTTTCTATTTCGCGTTCCTGTTTCTCAGTCTACGCATGCGTTTAAATCCTTACCCACCAACCGGGTGTTTTACCGAAGTCGTTATTATTGCAACCCTTACGGTATGCATTATGACTTCGTTTCATTTTTATATTCCTACTTTGTTCTCAAATTTGGTGTTTTACAAAATCGGCCCGTTAAGAGTCATATTTGCATTCTTCGGGTTCGAGTGTAAACATACCCCTCCCAATTGCATACCTTAATCGTTTTACATTAATCTTTGTCCCTTCACTCGGGCTCATCATCCTAATGTAATACGCTTCCGTCACCCGGCTGTGCGTTTACATTATTATCAAACATTTTGCTCATTTGATTCATTTGGGTAGTTTTAAGTTAGTCCCATTCACCCCTACCCTTACTACATCGGACATAAATGTGTCCATCATAAGAAGTTCATGGTACCACGTGTTCACTACTTACTTGGCCAGAGTAAGCGATCAACACCTGGTATACATGACCTTTTTATAATTTTCACATTACACCCCATGTAAGTAATGCCTCTATTTGTTTTTCTTGGAAATAATATCCCGGATAGGTTTTCTATTCAGGTTTTTCCAAGTTTTCAATCTACATATGCAACTTCCAATCTCTACATATTTGTTGCATATTACTTATTTATACGATAATTTAAAACGTGCACCTGATAATGCTTGCTCTATCAGGCTCTCCTTTTTCCGTTAACCTTGTTCGCGATCACTACGCGATTTAGATCCTTAATGAGTATACTTTGCTTGTCATACATCGGACCGTTTCATCCTCATATCCGTAATTTGTTCAACTCACGCTATCCTCATATGCGAGTGTTCTTCAACTAAAACATATACAACAGTTAGTAATTTCAACATTAAACGATGCCCGTATTATAATACAAGGCTTTTCTACTATACGCATCAACGCGTGTAATTTCGTTGACTATATCTATTCTATATCGTTTTTATTGGTGTAACGTGTATTACACGATAACCATATGTGCTGTTCTCAACACTTTAATCATACTAAACCTTTGATATACATGTACTTACCGGATTTGCGATCAAGCATCGAACCGAACACCAATCTTTATTAAGAGCATAAGGTTTAAGTCCAAGCATAGTTTTCTCACCATACTTGAATCTCTTAAACCAAGGCTCTGATACCAACTTGTAACCCCCGTTCTTATAAATTAAGGTTTAACGTATCATTTACGAAAAACAATCATGTATTTAAGATTACATATGCATTGGAAATTTCGGGTTTATCAAAACTTTTTACAATTTAAAAGTATACAACATATCATGTGTACGTTCGTCGTTTAACATAATAACGATACATAGTGCGGAAGCTTATTTCGTGATCGTGTTCGGTTCTTGCTCGTCGCTTGATCTTCATCCGGGTACTCTTGGCGATCACCTATGATCAAAACCAACTTAAAAGTTAGTTTTGATAGTCAAATATTAAGTTCAAACAAGTACAGTGGTTAAAAATGACAAAAATTAAAAATTTTCGGAGTTAGGGGGCGTCGCATGACGCCAAGGGCCTAGGCGTCACGCCTAGCCCCTGTTTTCACAGACTGTGCCTTCAGCTGATGCTGTACAAACCCAGCACGACCTGATTTCACGGAAACGACCATAACTTCTTCGTTATTGATCCGTTTTACCCGATTCTTTTTCCTACGCGTCCGTAATTTAATCCTCCATCTTATGGAGTTAAAATCCTACATCCAACATAAGAAATTTTGAGACTTCTAAGCCTTCGACTCGTTACCTTTTTACCGAATTTTAACCCGTTTATGCATTTTATCAAACAAACGTATTTATTTGATTCCTATATCTCATACACTTCTTCAAATTAATGTTACCTACCATATTAGGTTCTAATCATAGGTTTATTACACAATTTAAACTCGTTTTCGCTCGTATGCTTATTTTGACCCGTTAAGAGTATTTAAGCACTTTAAAACTTGAAATCGCTTTCATTCATTTCTAGCATCCTATTCCTACATTTCTTATCAAGTAATCTTCAACTACAACTCTTTGCGTGTTGGATTCCAATGTGTATATCTATATTTTCCGAGTTTTACCCTTTGGATTGTTATTTTACGGCAAGACTCAAATAGAGCTATTTGACTAACGTATTACATCTTTCAACTTCTACACTTATTCTAAGTATTTATTTAATCATGAAACTTGTTTCCAAACAACCTTTAAGGGTTGTTTGTTCAATTTAACCTACAAGGGCATTTTGGTCAATTTTGGTCCTTCTTTTACGACAAAGGACTTTCAGATACTTGTTTGACGCAAAAATTCGATCTTTTAACTATAACCTTGTTTAGAAGCCATTATGTTTCTAAAACACTACAATTATAACTTGAATTATTCGGTTTATCTTTAAGATAACCAAATATCCAATTTGACCTTGTTTAACTCTTAGAAAACCTCAAGTTCTACATGATGAATTGAATCATTATACATACCTGGCTCGGATCAATATATTGACCCGTTTCAATACCTTGACTTAGTAGCCGCTAAGCAATAGCGATGTGTGTATCCATTTGATATTTATTCCTATAAACATGTAACTCGACAAACCATTAGTCGATATTGTCAAAGGGTGATAATTTCACCTTTTGACCCGTTTATTTACCTAGTGATCTTCGTCACTTCCACTGAATGCCAATTTCATATATTATGCTAATTTAAAGTCTACTAACGAAAATACAAAATCAAGCATAATGTAACGGAACCGTAGTTACGTACCTTTAAAGCACACCTTTCAAATGTGTATCACCTCCGGCTTGTCCGCTTGACGTTCCGGATTCCTTTCCTAAAGAGTTCAATTCACAATAAGTTTAGAACTCTTTCACAAGCTTTAACACATAATTTGCTACAATAACCAAATCTGCATTTTTACCCAACTTTTAACATTTTAACCCTCACTTAGGCGTTCCATCAAACACCTAGCGGGTCAGATTTTTATATAAACAAAACCAAGTTCATGACTTGTAATTATCATCTAAACTAACTTTACTTAGTCAATCCTACATATATCTTAACATCAATATTTCTGAAATTTATTCTAAATTTCAGATTTGTGTTAGAATAAGATCACAATTCTAAAGCTTATCAAGTTTTCTTCAAGTTTATTAATCACCTACAATGGTGGTTATAAACTCTATAATTATCATGAAATCTTTTAACAAGATTTCACCTAGGGTTCATCCCTAGACACCATATCTCTTCTAATTACATTCATGCATGACACAATCAAGCTAAATTTTGATCTTTCATAATTAACCTAGAACTTGAGATGAATCAAAACTTCAAGATTTTACATACCTTATGATCCCTTCAACTAGGTGATCATTAATTTATGTTTGAAAATCGATTTGGACATGATTTAAGCCTTCAATTTGTGGCTTTTGTGAATGTTAGGGTTTTAGAGGATGGGGGTCGCCCTTCCCTGCTTCTGATCGAACCAGACACCAAAATGGTGTGTTTGGTTTTTGTTTTAATTAATTCTAGTTTCACTTTTTACAAGATTAACCCCTTCTCTTTTGTATAACTTATAGTTTGGCTGTTTTTAACCTTATTATAAGTTATTTCTAGACTATTAGCTAACTAGGTTATAATTTTTCCTAGTTAATTAGTTCTTGTTCAAAAACTCATTTTATTTTAAGTCCCGTTAAATCTCGGGCCTTTTTATATACTTTGCTTTCTCAAAGTATTTCCCATCTTTTTAATAAATATTAGATTTATTTATTTTAGATTTATTTATTTAAATCCTAATATTCACCGGGTTAATTTTACCACTAACAATATTTTACCCGTTTTTACTATTAACGAGGTTTGATTACCAAACCCGTTTTCGGGGTGTTACAGCGCCAAACTGTTTTGGTCAAAAATCAGGCTAGGATAATGCAACCAAATCTTTTTTGTGAGGAATGATGCTTGAAATAATGAACAAATATATGAACAAACTTGCAAATGAAATGAACAAGTGACACAAGGATTTATACGAGGAAAAAGCCCTTGATCAAGAGTTGATCTCCGGCATAAAAAAACTTGGGTGATGGAAACTACCGATCACCAACTATAATTAAACAAATGATCTTTACAACTCGAGATGATAACAAGCTTGTTACAAGGATCACTAGAGTGCAATGTGTATGAAATCGCCAAATGAACTGTTGAGAGCTTGCGAGAGCGTGAGTGTTAGCTAACTTAGCCAATTGTTCTAATTCAAGCTTGTTATCCCCTTTTTAAAATTAGAAATAACTAGATAACTAACTATCCGCTAAATGTGCAAGCTTCCCACGATCTCCATAACGTTCACAAAGGCTATGCACGTGTGGAATATTTAAGCATATTCCCCTGGAATATCGGCAAGACCAAGTCCAACGCGTATACTCCTGCAAAACAAACTTGAACATAGTGAAGACAATCGTTAGTATAAGGATAACAATAAGGATCCTGAATCCTGATCCTGCAACGTCTTCTGAGGATCCTTAATTCAAACAGAATTGAGGATCCGTGATCCTGGCAGTACTTGAGGATCCGTGATCCTTAGGTTTAGAAAATCTATCCCTAACAGTCCAGTCATTTTTTCAAATTGAAAGTGGCTATGAGTTGGTAATTATGTGGGTAATAAACCCTTAAAGGGGCACCCTCTGATTTCCACTCTAACTTGGTCAATTGTCGGGTCAAACTTAATTAGAAAAAGTCAACCGAAAGCTATTTTGCAAATAAAATCATAACCAACTATGTAGAAGTTATGAAACCTGTTTTAACACTTAAATAACTTGGTAATTAATGTAAGAATATGTCTAAACATGTTCAACCCGACAATTCTGAGTATAGGCTCTGTTCGGAACCGAAAGTCGCAAAAGAAGACTTTTGCTTTGACTTTCAGTTCTGACCCGATTTAGCTTAGTTTAGATATGCCTTAGGGTTCCATTAGGACCATATTACATGTAAGTATACTCTGAGATTATACAATATGGTTCCTTTGTAATCCAATTCATTTGCATGTTTCCGTTAATTGCTTAAATGTTGACTATAATGCCCTTTTGATATTAAAACGAGATTTTTGAAAATGTGAGAGGACAAAAACCTTTACTACTGATTTATAAACATGTCCTAAAAATTTGACATCAGTTTGAGGTCTAAATTAGGAGTTATGCTCAATATCGTAATTTGAAAGATTTTTATTAATTAAACGGCATTATTAGCGTAAAGCCTATTTAAACCCAAATTTCGACACCAAACTTTTTACCCACTGATGTAATATAATATTTTGGGATTTTTGAAGATTTTTATTTATTTTTAAACTGATCATGGCATAGGGTTCTTGCTTTGATTCGGTAATTGTCGGTTTTACCCTTTTTGCTAATAAAATGAGTTTTACATAACATTTTGATACCAAACTTTTTGATACTGATTTTATATGATAAATAAAATATTTTAAGCCTTTTGGACTGATAAAAATCTCAGCTTTCCTTATACAACCCGAAAATCGCCTAAAACCGAATTTTTACGCGTTATAAACGCATAGTATGGATTAAAACTATCTTTAACATATAAGACTTAATATCTACTGATGTTTTAAGTAAATTTCTATACTTTAATAGTAAGAAAAAGTTTTGAACTCAGATTTCCAAATTTGACCTTTAAAGCTTATGTGAAATGACCAAAATGCCCCTATGGCACATAGTTTGGTTATAAATGATAAATTTCACATATGTGCAATACCCTACTGATATGACTTGCAAAAATGAATATTTTTACTGATCATTTTAGACCAGAACCTCAGATTAATATTTAATCTCTTTTATAACCTTTAAAATGACCAAAATACCCATACGGGGCTTAAATTGATTTTAAATTCGTTTTGGGCATAATGGAAGGTATCCTACTGATATCACAACATAGTTAAGGCATATTAACTTAGGAAACCTATACATGACTCATTTGGTTACCCGTTATGCATTTTTCGCATTCGGTACGGTTTATGTAACTAGTTTGCATAAATTGACCGAAACGGGTCAAACCTTATCATTTTTACCTCAAAATCCAGAATGAGTTTAGTTTACCCATATTATACAAGTCCCCATACTTGTTGGGTCTAAATCACATTCTAATCCAGTCTTCGCTTGATCTTGCATTTTGAACCGTATATCTTTCTTTAAAACTAACCGGTCTAAGTTTAAACTTAAGTAAGACCCGTTAGGAATCTAATAGGTTATTAAAACCTTCGTTCTAGATTTAGGAGCCCAGTAAAAGATATTTTGCACTTGCTGATTGTATACGGCTGAGATAAAATTGTATTTTGCTCAGGTAAATACTTTTAACTTATTTTCTCTTATACGGGCTTGGGATACGGTATATAAAATACCGCTTGGTCGGGTATTGAATCTTTAATCGTATGAAGGTTAATTCATTGAGATAACCCGTTTAATCTGTTTTGTTTGTTAAAGCCTTTGGGGGGTTAATGACCATGTCCTGGATATCCTCGGCTTATTCATTTAAATGGCCACGACTTAAGCACGGGGTGTAGGCATACACCTGCCGGTGCGTATGTAAAATGATATACCTGCCTGTTCGAGAATAACTCGCCGTAGGTTATATTATGTGGTGTGTCTATTAATCTTTAACCCGGTATTCAACCCGGGCTACTGAACGTATAATAAACATATAATTCTTTTACAAGTTTATTTTTAAATAATTATCCCAAGTTATAAAAGATTATTTGTGCCTTGTGCATTTAAATCAATTTTCTTAACAACCTTTCAAAAAGTGTCGGTTAATTGTATTTACCAGTGTAAACTGACGTATTTTCCAAAAGGTTAAGTGCATGTATTATGCGAAATAGGCTGGCTACTCCTGAGTGAATAAATAAAGAAGTCTTATAAGCTTTGTCACTTAAAAATCTGTTGAACAATATTTCCTGTATTTTGATCCGCCTGTGGATCCTTTTACATTCCGTTTGTAATACTCTTGATACTTTCATTCGGTTTGTAATATTATTACTGTTGGTGCACTACATCTGTTGACTTTGTCTTGGATCGAGTCTTACATTGTATTGTATAGATTAGGGCGCGTTTTACGAGAAAACAGGAAGTGTATAGTGTTTAGTGAGCAGGTTTCGCTCATAGAGACATAGACTGAAGGTTTTGCTTATTTGTCACCTGATGGTTTCGCTTATGTGGTCATGTACGTATAAACGAAACCTCAGCAACTATATATAGGTGTTCATTTGAGCGAAATCATAGATAGACAGTCCCTTGTATTCCACGCCGAAGCTCTGCCGGTGTGAAGAACTGCATGTAATCGAGTGTTAATCAATACAATCAGTGTTAAAAGTGAAGAATCAGCTGTTTCTAACTCCGTTTCTTGTTATTCCGCACCTAAATCAGTTTATTTTATGTTTCAAGTGGTATCAGAGCTCAGGAAGAGGAGTTCTGCAGAGATTAGCTGGAATTTATCGAGATTTCTTACTTCTACACCTTCTTTCATCATCAGATCAAGTTTTACCGGTCGGAATTCGTTCAAATTTTCACAGACTGTGCGCAATTGAACATAGACAAACCCTTGAAAGTTTCGGACCAAATTACGGACTAAAAATGGTTGAAATTACCTTCGGACTTGGTTCTGCTTATCCGGACATAGAGTAGTTCCGCTTATCTGAACAGCATATTTCGCTCTTGTGTCATCTTATTGAGAGGTTCCGCTCCAAATTGTCTGATAGTTTCGCTCCTGAGGCACATTGTTTGGGTTTCGCTTATAAGGTTCATCAAGGTTTCGCTCCAAAGACCATCATAGTTTCGCTTATTTGAACAATCAGGGTTTCTCTTTTAAACATCAGTTGGTTTCGCTCTTTCAAACATCAGTTGGTTTCGCTCTTTCGAACATTAGGGATTCCGCTTATACGAACATAAGGGATTTCGCTTATTCGATCTTCAGGGTTTCGCTTATTTGAACTTCAACATATTTCGCTTATAAGGCCACCATACACCTGATTTCGTTTATAAGTCACAGTTTTTGAAATATGTGTTGAAAAGTCATGGATACCGAGTTCTACAACGCATTTGCAACACCGTCTGGTCCAGGCACTATTGCTCAAGCTATGAGTTTAGAAAATGAGACGGGAACCACCTAAAAGCCCCCGAAATTGATGAGTATCGAAGAATACTACGGGTGGAAAGATAGATTCGAGAACTGGGTTCAGGCTAACCATCTTAGGTCATGGGAATGTATTTTGAAGAAATATGTTTTGCCACAGACTGATTTGAAAGTTGATAAAAAAATATCTGAATTTAGTGATCAAGAATGTGATATGTATAGAGCTAAAAAGATGATGATTAGCCTACTTCAGCAAGCTATCAAAGAAGACATTTTCATACTGCTACAGCATGACAAAACTGCAAAGTCAATCTGGGAGGCACTTAAAGTCAAATTTGAGGGTAGCGAGAATATGATTAAAAGCAAGAAGGCACTGTTAAAGAAAGAGTTTGATCTGTTCAGCAGTCTACCGGGTGAAGACACAAAGAAGCTGATTGAAAGATACTGTCACCTTGTGCGATCTATGTCAATGCTTAGTATAAAAAAGGATTCTGAAGAGTGGGTAGATAAATTAGCTGATGCGTTACCGCAAAAAGAGTGGGGAACTTATTTGATGATCCTGAAAAACACAGGGGTTTATGATGGGTTAACAATTGGTCAGTTTATTGAGAAAATTGAAAGTCAGGATTTGGAACAGCAGAAGATCGCGAGGATGAACAATTCAAGTGGTCAACAGGATGTAAAAATGTATTACAAAGGGAGTGTTCCGGTTCCTGAAGCTGAGAAAAGTCCAAAAATCCAGACTGCTTTTAGTGCTGGAGATTCATCGGAAAAAGCTGATCAAAGTTCAAACAAAAGAAGCAGTAGTTTCTCATTATATCCGAGTGTCAATCCAAAGAGTTCATCAGAAATTTTTCAGCATCAAAGCTCAAAAATGGGAAATGGTTGTGTGATACAATGCAATATTGCCTTGAATATTCCAGATGGACAAAGTTTTTCTAAGGAGGTTGCGAAAGATCACATGGCATTACTTGGTTCTGTGCTTATCTCGTATGAAGGTCTAGTTGCAGGTCGGATCGGAAATCCTATGCTCACAAAGGAGGATTATGATCAGATAGACGCTGAAGAGATGGAATTGATGGATATCAAATGGTGTCTTGCTAGTGTTCTTAGACGTGCTGAAAAATTCAAAACGATTACCGGGAGAAATGACTTTCTTGATGCTCATGTATCTACTTTAGGTTTTGATAAATCTAAAGTTACTTGTTTTTGATGCAGGGAGAAAGGCCATTTCAAGCGGGAATGCAAGAACAGGGAAGCTAGTGGTGCTCAGAATCCGTTTGGAAAAGATGATTATTACCGGAAAGCCATTTATCAACAGGTTGGTCAATCACAAGATTCACAGACGGCTCATGGTAGAAGAATCGAGGATTCAAAAAGAGCGTGTGCGGTGGATTTTGACTGGAACAATTATATCTTTCCTGATAGCAAAACATGCATAGTCGATCAAGATGATGAGAGGCTACCTGAAGGCTTCAGCTGGAATATGTTTGCAGATGAGAATGGGAATTTTAAAGCTTTCATTGCTAAAATTGTCAGAGAACCAGACATGTTTACCACATGGATGAAGTCTATTGGAGTGACTATAAAGAGTGTGGATGAAGAGTCTGTTGTTTCTGTTGAAAGTTCAGAAAGTGCTGATGAAAGTCTACAAAGTTCTGATGAGAGTGTACAAAATGTTGTTATTCCAGAAAAGGAAGTTATATTTGATCAAACACCGGTAGATTCTGGTTTATCAGATGCTGATTCTGAAAAATCTGTACAGTTTGATCAATCACCAGTTGATAGTAGCAGTGATGATGAGGAAGAGAAACATATAAATGTTGCAAAATCTCATCTTTCTCCTGAAAGTTTTCATTTCTATTTTGCAGATCGAATGGAGAAACTGAAGGAGAAACGAGCTGCTAAAGAACAACAACAAATGAAATCTGAAGATGTTGTTCAGAAAGAGAATGTTGAAGGTGTTGTTGAGAAGATGATTGAAACTGAGAAGGTGAAAGAAGAAGAAAAAGTGATTGAAGTGATAAAGACAATCGAGATTGAGAAGATTGTTGAAGTTGTAAAGCCTTGCATAAAGTGTTTGGAAGCTTGCAAGGAATGTGCTGCAAAAGACGACATCATTGCTGAATATGAAAAGAAGAAATAGCAGTTTCTGTTCAATCTCAATTATGTGAAAGAATCTTATGATGTCTTGAACAAAACAGTAACTGGTCTTCAAAAGACAAATTCAGAAAGAGAACAAGCACTAACGATGATGAATGCTGTGATGATGACAAAGCAGAAAGCCATCAATTTTTATATCGAAGAGAGTGCTAAATGGAAGCAAGAGTTGGAGACAGAAAAGATCGAGAATGAGAGAATTAGACGTTTATTACAAAGTTATTCTAGTTCTGATTATCTCATTGATCGTATTTATCCAACTGTTGCAGGTATGGAAGCTTTTCAAGACGAGAAGCCAAAGAAAAAGAAAGATAGTGGAACTAGCCATGAAGAAGAAGCTAAGAAACCATTCTGGAGACAGTCAAATCAAGAGTTTCTTGCTGAAAAGAAGAAGAATGGAACTGAAGTTTGTCAATCAAAAGAAACTAGAACCTGTTACAAATGCAATGAAGATGGTCACATTGCATGGAATTGTCCGAAAAATGTCAAGTCAAAACAGGGAGTTTCTAACAAGTTGAAAGGAAAAGTTGTTGATATTGAACCACCAACTGAAAAATTTAAAATTTTTGAAAACTCAACTTATGAGGTTGGTGAGTGTTCTAAAAAGAATTTTTATAAAAAGAAAGAGAATGACAACCAAGTGTGGGTTGTTAAGAAAGTTGATAAGAAAGTCGGCGATGAATCTGGTTCCACAAAGCCAGAAGAGCCACAGGTTGAGATGAAAATTTCAGTGAATAATGATGAGTTTCCATCACTGAAATTTGAAGAAGTTAAACATAAAGTTGGCAAGGTTGATATCTCGAATCAGTTTTACAACGAGAATATTAAGTTTGATGTCGAGAAAAAATTCAATGGAAGTGTTAAGAAAATTTTTAGGAAAATGTTGAATGGGAAAGCTAAGGGGGTTAAAGATTTTTATGCAACTAAAAAGGCAACTTACAACCCTACTGCGCAAGAACTGAAAGCCATCAAGTCTGAGAAGACTTGGATGGAAGTTTGTTTCCCGTAAAGTCTTAGGACTATGTCGGAGATCCCAAGTTTGTAATCGTGGATCAGGAATCGGCATCTTTCTTAGTAATTGATTGTGTGATTGAATCTTATAAAAGTTAAATTTTACAGGATAAGTGTGAATTGCCGGAGCTTCCAGGTTGGTAAGTGTGAAGCAGGAATCGGCATCTTGATTGGTAAAATGGTTTGTGTAGATGTTTTATTCCTACATGTGATTAAATGTTTTGGATATTCTTACAAGTGGTAAGAGGTTGTTTCTTACAAAGTGATTACTCAAGGTCATTAGTTTGAACTTGATGTAATCCTCATACTAGTGGTTGAATACAGTGTGATGAACCAAACCCCTAACTTTACAAGTGGTAAAACCAACAAAACTTATTTTCCGGAAAAATCATTCTGATTAAAACAAACTTAAGTGTTTTGAAATCTTAATGAGAAAATAGTTTTGTGAAAGGGGGAGTTCTGATTGTTTATGCCAAGTGGATGGCGATTTGAAGTGATTCGATATCGGTTGTCAAGTTTATTGTACAGTTTGTTTTCAAATTTACTTTAATGTGTTTGCATTTTAGGGGGAGTAAGAAATTTCTGAAAATCCAAAAACATTTGAAAATTTGAAAAAGGCAAAAACATGATAAAATCAAAAATGAGTTTTTGTGTCAAAGAAGAGGAAATGATAGTACATCAGTAGACGGTCACAGTATGCTAATGAAATGTAATGTTTAAATAGCGTTAAACAGTCTCATTGATGATATGCCGATAGGTTTTTACACATTTAGTAAGCTTTTTTGGGATATAAACTTAAATTCAAACTTGCTTATTTCGTGGGGAACACTACTTGGATATATAGGTAACCCCTGAAATCTCGTTTGAAAAGTCCCTCTTTCTGTGATACTAGGTCTTTATGCTCAGTGATATCTGGGGTATTATCCCAGGACTTCTGCTGAATGGAAGTTCTGACCTAGTCGCCGGATAATGCTTTCTGCAAATGCTTGAAACATAGCATCGCCCTCAGCAAGCTGATGAAACAATAAAATTGATAGTCGCTGCTTTTGTAATTCAAAAGATCCTCTAAAGGGGACACACCAAAAGTCGAGCCGTCATCTCTCTGCTGAACGGAAGTTCTGACCTGAGCTCTCACGGTTTCGTACTATAATTTATTCCCTTACAGATATCATCTGTGGTATACTCACCTGTAAGACTGAATATTGGGATCTGGATACGGGAGTATATTCAAGAGGTGGGACACATGAATGAGTTTAAGTCCTTAAAACATCTAACTCATATCCTGAATCAGTTGAAATTTGTGTGAAAGTTTAAGTGGATCAGTATATTGGCAATCTAAGTGAATTGTTTAATTCTTAATGTGTAACTAAGCTCAACGGTACTTGTGACTTGTCATAAACTGATATGATCCTCTTGCACGAACTCTCAAAAATATTGTCTGTAAATATTTCATTTCTGCATTTTGTTGTTTCTGCAAGTGGTATTAGTTACTTTCTTTCAGAAAAATCCTAAAAAGATTTTGAGTGTGTTTTAGCATAAATTTTTGAAAAAGTCAAAAAGATTTTCGACAACTGATGTTGAAAAGCTGATTTTCAAAATTCCAAGTGCTAAACATGATGACATTGTTGTGAGGGAGAGTGTGTCTTAAAATGAAAAAAATATGTTTTTTAAATCAACAAGTGGTTCATCATGTGTATGTGATCTAAGGGAGAGTGTTTGTTGATGCATATGAGAGTTGTTATTGGTGCATTCAAATTGTTAAATTTAGAAACTTATTTCTGGGTTAAGAATGTGCAGGAATAGCCAAGTTTCAATTCTGAATCTGAAGATAGAGTGCCAGGTTTCTGATTCTGAAGACAAAGAAAGCCAGACAAAGATCCTGATGCAGATGTTGCTGAAGAATAAAGGAATGCCAGCAAATCAAGAAGGGGAGTCTGTTGATGAAGAAAGAGAGAAAAGCCCAGAGACTGATCAAGACTGAAGATGTGAAGACACAGCATTGTCGTGACTCGATAGTCGACTCGTCAACATCTGAGGGGGATTCTGTTGGTGCACTACATCTGTTGACTTTGTCTTGGATCGAGTCTTACATTGTATTGTATAGATTAGGGCGCGTTTTACGAGAAAACAGGAAGTGTATAGTGTTTAGTGAGCAGGTTTCGCTCATAGAGACATAGACTGAAGGTTTCGCTTATTTGTCACCTGATGGTTTCGCTTATGTGGTCATGTACGTATAAGCGAAACCTCAGCAACTCTATATAGGTGTTCATTTGAGCGAAATCATAGATAGACAGTCCCTTGTATTCCACGCCGAAGCTCTGCCGGTGTGAAGAACTGCATGTAATCGAGTGTTAATCAATACAATCAGTGTTAAAAGTGAAGAATCAGCTGTTTCTAACTCTGTTTCTTGTTATTCCGCACCTGAAACGAAGTTGAACACCTCTGAACGACTCGTTCGGGTCAGATCGCGATCCTACAATTACTTTTAGACTTCCGCTGTGCATTAAACTGTGATTATTGACTATGATGATATCAACTACGTCACGATACTCCCCACCGGGCCCACCGGTAATACGTGGAAATATCGGGGTGTGACATGATGCCATTTGGGTAATCATTGATCGTCTTACAAAGTCAGCACATTTCTTACCAATCCGTGAGGATCTATCTGCTGACAAGCTTGCTAAAATCTATGTGGATGAGATTGTATCCCGACATGGTGTTCCTTTGAACATTATATCTGACAGAGATGCTCGATTCTCATCTCGCTTTTGGAGAACCATGCAATCTGCCATGGGAACCCAACTTAATTTGAGCACAGCATATCATCCTCAAACGGATGGTCAATCTGAGAGAACAATCCAGACACTGGAGGATATGCTTAGAGCTTGTGTGATTGACTTTGGTGGTAGTTGGGATTCGCATCTACCGTTGATCGAATTCTCCTACAACAATAGTTATCACTCTAGCATCAACATGGCTCCTTTCGAGGCTTTATACGGTCGAAAATGTCGTTGACCGGTCTGCTGGAATGAGATAGGTGAAGCTCAGCTTACTGGACCTGAACTCATTCTAGAGACTACAGATAAGGTCAAGAAGATTCGTGATAACCTTCAGACAGCTAGAAGCCGTCAAAAGAGTTATACGGATCGACGACGCAAGCCCTTAGAATTTCAAGTCAATGATCTCGTCCTACTCAAGGTATCCCCTTGGAAATGTGTGATTAGATTTGGAAAGAAAGGAAAACTTGCACCACGCTATGTTGGACCATTCAAGATCGTTGAAAGAATCAGAAAAGTAGCCTACAGACTTGAGCTACCTCCATAACTTGGAAATGTTCATCTAACTTTCCACGTGTCCAATCTCAAAAAGTGTTTAGCTGTTGAGAACCTCCACTTGATGATATTCGTGTTGATAACACGATGCACTTCATTGAGAACCTGTGGAAATCAAGGACCGTGAAGTCAAAAAGCTCAAACACAAGTGCATTCCAATTGTCAAAGTTTGCTGGGAATCTAAACATGGCCCAGAGTTTACTTGGGAATGTGAAGATCAAATGAAAGCGAAATATCCACATCTATTTTCACAAGTTTCCTCTAAATAAATTTCGGGACGAAATTTTCTAAAGTAGGGGAGACTGTGACATCTGTGCTTGTGAAATCATTGTACAAACTCTAAACAATCCAATATCAATAAAACAGTGTGTTTTGATCCCAATGTTTGTTATTTATGTTTGATATTTTGCACGTTTTGATTTTTGATCAATTTTAAACTCTATATCGCTCTCTGGAAAGTAAAACGCAAACTGATGCATAAACGTAATTAATTTAACGCGACAAACACTCTCAGATAGCATCATAAGCTTAACATACCTTAAATAACCTTTAAATAACTTAGAAATAAGTTTTGAAGGGTTTGGTATGGCAAAAACAAGTTTATTCGCTCACAGGGACTATTTGCGTCAACTTGCAAAAGTCTGCCGTTTCGTAAGGCAACATACAGTCCGGAACTTGATCATAAGCTAAACATACCATATATAACTTTAACATAGCTTAGAAACAAGCTTTGAGTGGTTCGGTGTGCGAAAATATGCTTATTTGATCTTACAGGGACTAAAAGTGTAAAAAACGGCGTAAGTTTGCATTTACGCGCATATCTTACGTTCTGACCACATCTGGACATCCAAAATTTTTGTAGACACTAAAATATTTTATTTTTGTGATCGGCATGCAAAAATACCATTCGTCGCTTAATTTGGATTGTTTTCGCGTCCGTTCGAGTTTCGTCGTAATTAGACGAACCGACATCCGGGACTTTTCCAAGCATATTTTGTCTCCTCTATACTTTGATCACCTTGTAGAGCCTTGAAAATAGCTTAACGGGGGTCAAATGTGCCAAAAATGAGCTTATGCAAGTGCAGGGACCAAACCTGTTAAAGTTGAAACTTTTGCTGATCTGCAGGAAGGTCGTGGGCCACGTAGACCTGTCCCCTATTGTAACACCCCGTGTTTTCGAGAAGTCAAAGTCAAAGTCAAGATCAAAGTCAACGACCAATTTCGCGCGACTTGACTTGTAGTAGATTTCGTTTATGTGTTTAGTTTAGTTGTATTATGTGGAGTAAGTGTCAATAATCACAATGGTCGACGTATATTATTCGCCGTCTACTCGACTTACGACTGTGAACTATAGGAAGTAACAATGCGATAAAGCTAACTAAATGATAATTAAACTATGCTAATCAAATCGAATCGAATCGCAACTCGAACTACGCTTTTTAATTATTGTTATACGTGTGTGTGTGCCTTATGTGTTACTTGTGCATGTTTAATTTATGTTATGTGTGGAAATCAATCGAACTCGAATCGAATCTCGAAATGCAATCGAACTCAATCGACTTTGAACTCGAATCACAATCAAAATGCTATGATAATTAGTGGAGAAGAGACAGCGCTAGATATGAATAGTTGGGATTAAAAGTAATTTGATTAGGAAAATCTATCGCACTCGCATCGATCGCAATCAAAATCAAATCAGCAAAAATCGTCGCGTCGAACACACGAACCATGTGCCATCCGGCCGGATAGCCATCCGACCGGGCTGCCACTTGGTCGTGGTGCCAAGATGCCATCCGACCGACCCACACTTTCCCTTTTTGGAATCCTATAAATACCCATGTCACTCTCAAACTTTCTACTTTTGGAAACTCTCTGACTAACCAGCTTGTGCTCCTCACCTTTTCCTCGATTTCTCTCGATTTCGGTAAGATCTCACCCTAAATCTTGTACTTTCTTGATCTACACGCACTCCTACACCTTTCTATCTTTTGAATCTTAATTTTAAACCGTGAAATCACTAGATTTGAGGTGTTCTAGGGTGACGTCATCATGAGTTCTTGAAGAACTTCATGTTTTGGCCTCAATCCACCAAGAACAACTTAGATCTAACCGATTTCCACACGAATACACAAAGATCTTTCATAGATCTAAACACTTTCACAGTGAAAAAGGATTGAAAGATGGATTCTAACTTTCTTTCAACTCTTTTACACTCCATGCACTCAAAATCGATAGAATCGGACCTTGTTCTAGTCTCCTGCTCATTCTTAGTGTTGTGATAGCTCAAGATCCGGATTCTACTCACGAGACCACCGATTTCGGGTTAAACAAGAACAACCATCTTGAACCGGTTAACTGGCCGAACTAGGGTGATTCCTGGTCGATCAGGTCACTTGGGACAAGATGGGGTTCTGTTGGTTAACACAATGTCAAAACGTCTCGATAAAACTGCAAACAAACAAAACGACCAAGTGTAAGACGGACAGAGCAACCGGGACAGAGTGCTATCCGACCGGACTACTGTCCGAGCGGATAAGCCACCCGAACGGATTGCAATACGAACGGATCACACCTTGGGTCCCACACTTAATCAACTTTATCTAAAGTTTGAGTATTGAACGAATTGCCATCCGATCAGACTACCATCCGACCGGATTACTCTTCGGATCATGAGATACTAGGACTTTAATGACTTAAACAATTTTCAACATGTTCATTAACAGGGTTGCCACCCGGTCGAATGGGTCGCCGTCCGACCGGACTACCATCCTACCGGATGACCATCCGAATGGATTGTCATCCGCACGACTGACCGTCCGATCGACCGACTTGAAGGATAGAGATACTTCAATGTTTTCAAAATGCTACAACGAAAACTTCAAAGGTCAATCCATCATACACAAACACCTCCTTCTCATAGGAAGAAACAATCCACTCGAATAGTTATCCGACCGGACAAGCTGTCCGACCGGATGACCATCCGAACGGATTATCAACCGCACGAACAGGCCGTCCGATCGGATTACTATTCGAGCCACTGATACATCGCACTGTTTTACGCGCCACTTATCGTTATGCTATCAAACTATTCAGGCTAACCTTACTCGCTAAGCGCTCCCTTCAATCCATCAACCGCTGTGAGTATACTCGATCCCTTTTTACTTTATGCACTTTTGGGTGTTACATACGTTACGAATATTCAAAACACAACAAACACACCACTCAATACTATTTGAACGCTAACCGTTAATGCATGTTATACGTGGCTTATGAATGCTTGTTTGTTATGTTTACATATGGAATGCTGTCTACCTGCCGTAGCAACGATAGTACTATAGTTTGGACTCAGCACCTGTTCGCAGGGGTTGTTAAGGACAATTACTTGCATGGATTACGGTGGTAATCATGTATTGCGAACTGCCTCTGGCAGTCAACCCGCAGTCATTGGTATCGATGGATCTATGTCGATAACTAACGTGCTTCATTTCTCTATGTGTACGTGCTGGTTATGCGTAAACGAAATTCGAACTTTATATGCTATTATCAAACTTGTGTGCTCACCTTTACATTATATGTATTGACTTTATTTTAACGTATGTGACAGGTGCTTAGGATGCACATCTGGTAGGAAATCGAAGCTAGAATAAGGCTCTAGAGGCCAACAAATAGTTGTCTGTACAAATTTAATTAAGGGTCTCTAGAAGCAGATAAACAATTGCTCTATTTGAAAATCTGAGTTGTCGGAATAGACTATTTGCCTAGATTTTGTCTGTAATAATTTGTTTACCTTTTGAGACATGGTATGGGACATGTTATTTTTAAATTGATTGGTAATGATAATTGTTATGGAAACTTCTAGACAATCTGTTTCGCTCAGTGCCATGCCCCAGTGTTTCCGCCATCGGTTGGGGTGTGACAGATTGGTATCAGAGCCATAACTATAGGGAATTAGGCAAAACTCGACCTAGTCCGGGTCGATGTCTTAGAGACCTAGTCTATAGTTAAGAACCAACAGACCGACTTGTGCATATCCGTTAGGGATTTTGTATGAGCTTACTGCTATTTCTCGCTATTCTCGCTTATGCTACACTATCACTGCACTCAGATTTCAACTATGAAAGAGTAACTAAGTCAAGATTAGGTGTGAAAACCACAAACTCTCTCGACTGAAGTTGCTAATCAACCCGTATTTTATCTACAAACGGGGAGAATTATGCCAAATCAGGAGTGAAATCCGTATTTTGATGAATAATCTCCTCTATTTTATCAAAACAGGAGCGAAGTTGTTAAGCTAGGGGTGAAACCCTAACCTTGACGACTTGTTCCGCCCATTTTACAAAACTCTCACCAAAGTCTCGATGGACTCCAATGACCTGAAGTCACGATATGACTAACGGGATGCGTGCCCAACGCCTAAGAATCGAGGCAAAGGCACTGCCCGGTAGGTCAAGTGTGCACGACAAGTCCATGTGAATAGTCGAACCAATTTGGTTAGTCAATGTCTAATAGCCGTAGACGATCTATTTCTCGATTTTTATGTGTTTCGATTTTGAGCGCGCAACTGCCGACTCTGATGATTCGTCGATTTTATGTGTGATTACCTGTTTATGTGTTTAAATTTTGGAGGATTACTCGATTTTTGCTTTCGCTTCGATCGATATGTACGACTCGCACTGCATTTCTGTCTCAAAACGTTAATAAATCACTGAACTATGGATGACTTTATGCTACGTTATACGCTTATACTCCCCGACTCGATATATTAAACGCGATCGCTATATTCGAACGCTCGTGAACTATGAATGATAGGTTTTTGTATTCTGACTGTCTCTTGTGACTACATGATTAGGTGCTTCTGTGATTCTGTGCTCTACATGCTTATGTGCTTTTTGTGCTTATGTGAATCTGTGATTATGTGCAAATGAATTTATGTGATACATGATTATGCGTGTTCCTAAGCTTTAGCAAGTAGTAGACGTGTGAGGTGAGATTCGAATATGACGTGTCTGAGACCTATGACGCTGTCTATTGCAGACAATGTCAACTGGACCATCATCCCGTCACACACCACTTTCTCATCAAGAAAAGAGAGATAAACGTCTTGGTGCTATCATCGCTAAACAAGTAGCAAAAGCCGTGAGTGATGTCTACGAGAACGTCAGCAAATCATCTGAGGAGTCGAGAACCGAAGCTCCTAAACCTACTACCAAAGCTCCCTTCAACTTCAAGAAGTTCAAGTCTTGTGGGCCAAAGGAATTCACTGGCGAGGAAGGCCCTACAGCGTTGTTCCAATGGTTTGATTCCATTGAGGTCACTCTGCGACAGAGCGGTTGCCCTGACGACCTCTGCACTCTGAATGCTGCCGGCGTCTTCCAGTCCTACGCATTAGACTGGTGGACGACTGAGAGAAACAAGCGGGGAAACGATGCAGCCTATGGTTTGTCGTGGGATGAACTCAAGGAGGTCATGCTGGAAGAATTCTGCCCTCCTCATGAGCGCCAAAAGTTAGAAGATGAATTCTGGCACATAAAGCAAAAGGAAGGTGAAAATGCTGCTGTCACTGCTCGCTTCAAACAGCTCAGCATCATCTGCCCTGACCAAGTCAAGACCTCAGACACAGCGATCAAGAAGTATATCCAAGCCCTGCCTGACTGTGTTGCAGATTTCGTGCAAGCGGCTAAGACTAAGAAGATCGAAGAGACCTATCTACTGGCCACTGAAAACAACGACAAGCGGGTCAAGGCTGGTGTCTGGAATAAAACTCCAAAGCACCTTTATCAAGCTACCACCTTTGCACCCACTGCTGAAATCACCACCTCATCGAGCAACAAGAGGAAGAACAAGAGAAAGAACAGCTCCAGCAACAAGAACTGTGCGATCACTGCTGCACCGATACAAGCTGTACCAGCCCAACAGCAACAAGTAGCGGCGCCTGTGGCTAATGCACCGCCTGCCAAGCGTGCATATACTAGGCCACACCCGCTTTGCTCTACTTGTACCTACCACCACCCGACTACCATCGCTTGCCGTTTTTGTGCTCATTGCAATATGTACGGCCATTTCACTACCAACTGCCGTGCTCGACAAGCTCCTGCTCATCAAGCTCTACTCACCGCCCCTCAGGGTCAACAAGCTCCTCCGGCACCCGCGGTCAACGCCAGAGCCTGCTTCGCATGTGGCGATCCTAACCATTTCGCCAACATGTGCCCAAACAGGGTTGTGAAGCAAGAGCCCCAGCAGCAGCAGCCTCAGCAACAGCAGCAACACCAGCAGCAACAGCAACAAGCAGCACGCGCACGAACTTTCAACATCAACGTGCGTCAAGCCCAAGCCGACAACAACGTGGTCAATGGTACGTTCCTTGTGAATGGTATTTATGCTTCGTGTTTATTTGATACTGGAGCCGATAATTGCTTTGTGTCGTTCGAATTCGAAAAGCTCCTTAGTCGTAAGCGCTCCCGACTCTCCTCGACATTTGATGTTGAAGTCGCTACCGGAAGAACCGTCGCTGTAAATTCTGTACTTCGTGATTGTACCCTTGAGCTCAACAATCACATCTTCCCAATCGACCTTATTCTGATGCAACTTGGAAGTTTTGACGTCATAGTAGGCATGGACATTCTTCGCGAAAACCACGCTGAAGTTGTGTGCTTTGACAAGATGATTCGATTCTCACTCGCGAATGGTGATCTATTGTGCGTTTATGGTGAAACTACTTCGAAAGGTCTCAAGCTCATGTCATGTGTCCAAGCTAGCAAGTATCTCCGCAAGGAATACAGAACTTTCTTGGCTAACATTATAGTAGCAGAGAAGGAAAAGAAAGAAAAGACAGAAGTGAAAGACGTTCCCGTGGTTCGTGAGTTTCCTAATGTGTTTCCCGATGACCTTCCAGGTCTACCACCAAGTCATGATATCGACTTTCGTATCAACCTCATTCCTGGAGCCAACCCTATTGCCAAAGCTCCTTACCGACTCGCGCTGTCCGAAATGCGCGAACTCTCAAACCAACTCTAGGAATTACTTGAGAAAGGCTTCATTCGCCCGAGCACATCTCCTTGGGGCGCGCCAGTCCTTTTCGTCAAAAAGAAGGATGGGTCGTTCAGGATGTGCATCGACTATCGGGAATTGAATAAGTTAACTATCAAGAACCGCTATCCCCTACCTCGCATCGACGATTTGTTTGATCAGCTACAAGGTGCTACGTGCTTCTCCAAGATCGATCTACGCTCAGGTTATCACCAACTACGCATTCAAGAGGAGGATATACCCAAAACCGCATTTCGCACTCGATATGGCCACTACGAATTCGTTGTTATGCCCTTTGGTTTAACCAACGCACCCGCGGTTTTCATGGATCTGATGAATCGCGTGTGTAAACCATATCTCGACCGTTTCGTCATCGTATTCATCGACGATGTCTTGATCTATTCCAATTCGAAAACCAAACATGCGCAACATCTACGTTTGGTTCTCGAGCTACTCCAGGGGAACCAACTCTATGCCACGTTCTCCAAGTGTGAATTCTGGTTAGAGGAGGTTCAGTTTCTGGGTCACATTGTCAATAGTCAGGGTATTTATGTCGATCCTGCGAAGATTGAAGCCGTTAAGAGTTGGATTACACCTAAGACCCCATCTAAAGTCCGTTCTTTTCTCGGACTAGCGGGCTATTATCGACGATTTATCGAAGGATTCTCAAAGATCGTTGTGCCGCTTACCGCTCTCACGCATAAAGACAAGCCTTTTGTTTGGGGAACTAAACAAGAGTCTGCCTTTCGAACCCTCAAGCACATGCTTTGCAATGCTCCTGTTCTCACATTACCTGACGGAAACGGTGATTTCATTGTCTACTGTGATGCTTCCAACCTTGGTCTTGGTTGTGTCCTCATGCAACGGGACAAGGTTATAGCTTACGCGTCTCGTCAGCTCAAAATCCATGAGAAGAACTATACAACCCACGATCTCGAACTAGGCGCAGTTGTTTTTGTATTAAAGATTTGGCGACACTACCTGTACGGTACCAAGTGTACGATCTTCACCGATCATAGGAGCCTACAACATATCTTTAATCAGAAGGAACTTAATATGCGTCAACTCCGATGGGTAGAACTTCTCAACGATTACGACTGTGAGATTCGTTATCACCCAGGCAAAGCAAATGTTGTTGCCGACGCCCTCAGCAGATGGAGCTATCTGCTTAGCACTCGTAATGTTCAAGCCCAATACGATCTCGAAACCCTCATCCGTGAAGCTCAGCACGCGTGTTTTAATGAACGCACTCTGAAGAAAGAAAGAATCTACCACGATGGAGCCCAGCTTGTGAGCAAGTCGAATGGGATATTCCACTTTCTGGACCGAATTTGGATCCCTAAACAGACCGATTTGCGACAGATTCTGATGGACGAAGCCCACAAATCCCGGTATTCTATTCATCCCGGTGCCGACAAAATGTACAAGGATCTTCGCTATAAGTACTGGTGGCCGGGCTTGAAAAGGGATATTGCTCTCTATGTTGGAAAATGCCTGACCTGTGCAAGAGTCAAGGCTAAACATCAAAGACCCTCTGGCTTACTCGAACAACCACCGATCCCTATGTGGAAGTGGGAGAGTATAGCTATGGACTTCATAACAAAGCTTCCGCACACGTCATCAGGTCACGACAGCATTTGGGTAGTGGTTGACCGTTTGACTAAATCAGCTCACTTTTTGCCAATACGGGAAGACTACAAGGTAGAACGATTAGCCCGAATCTACACCGACGAGATCATTTATAATCATGGGACGCCTCGCGACATCATCTTTGATCGTGATGCTCGGTTTACCTCGCGACTGTGGGAAATGTTTCAAACGGCACTCGGTACATCGCTTAATCTAAGTACCACTTTCCACCCTCAAACCGACGGTCAGACTGAAAGAACGATTCGTACTCTTGAAGACATGCTCCGTTCGTGTGTCATAGACTTCAGTGGTAATTGGGATAAATACCTGCCGTTAGTCGAATTCTCGTATAACAACAGCTATCATTCCAGCATTCAAATGGCACCATTCAAGGCTTTATACGGAAGAAAATGTCGATCGCCTATTGTGTGGCACGAGATCGGTCACTCGCAATTAACCGGTCCGGAGCTATTATAAGAAACGACAGACAAAATTTTCCAAATTCGAGACAACCTAGTAAAAGCTCGGAATCGACAGAAAAGTTATGCTGATAGACGACGCAAGCCCCTTGAATTTGACGTTGGTGACCAAGTACTCCTAAAGGTATCACCTTGGAAGGGTGTGGTCTGATTCGGCAAGAAAGGAAAGCTCGCGCCTCGATATGTTGGACCTTTTAAGATTCTGGAAAGGATCAGAAAAGTCGCCTACAGACTCGAACTACCGGAGGAACTTAGTAACATCCACCCGACTTTCCATGTGTCAAACCTCCGAAAGTGCCTGGCCGACCATGACTTACATGTTCCACTCGATGACCTTCAGGTGAACGAAACATTACACCTCGTGGAAAAGCCTGTTGAGATCATGGATCGCCAAACCAAGCAACTCAGACGCTCGCGCATTCCTATTGTGAAAGTCCGATGGGAAGGCAAAAGAGGCGCAGAGTTCACTTGGGAACTCGAAAGCGACATGAAGGCGAAGTACCCGCAGTTGTTTGTTACGGCTTCAGCCTAATTTTTGGACGAAATTCCCTAAACAAGGGGAGGCTATAACACCCCGTGTTTTCGAGAAGTCAAAGTCAAAGTCAAGGTCAAAGTCAACGACCGATTTCGCGCGACTTGACTTGTAGTAGATTTCGTTTATGTGTTTATTTTAGTTGTATTATGTGGAGTAAGTGTCAATAATCACAATGGTCGACGTATATTATTCGCCATCTACTTGACTTACGACTGTGAACTATAGGAAGTAACAATGCGATAAAGCTAACTAAACGATAATCAAACTATGCTAATCAAATCGAATCAAATCGCAACTTGAACTATGCTTTTTAATTATTGTTATACGTGTGTGTGTACCTTATGTGTTACTTGTGCATGTTTAATTTATGTTATGTGTGGAAATCAATCGAACTCGAATCCAAACTCGAAATGCAATCGAACTCAATCGACATCGAACTCGAATCACAATCAAAATGTTATGATAATTAGTGGAGAAGAGACAGCGCTAGATATGAATAGTTGGGATTAAAAGTAATTTGATTAGGAAAATCTATCGCACTCGCATCGATCGCAATCAAAATCGAATCAGCAAAAATCGTCGCGTCGAACACACGAACCATGTGCCATCCGGCCGGATAGCCATCCGACCGGGCTGCCACTTGGTCGTGGTGCCAAGATGCCATCCGACCGAGATGACATCCGACCGAATAGTCATCCGGGTGGGGTGCCATCCGACCGACCCACACTTTCCCCTTTTGGAATCCTATAAATACCCATGTCACTCTCAAGCTTTCAACTTTTGGAAACTCTTTGACCGACCAGCTCGTGCTCCTCACCTTTTCCTCGATTTCTCTCGATTCCGGTAAGATCTCACCCTAAATCTTGTACTTTCTTGATCTACACGCACTCCTACACCTTTCTATCTTTTGAATCTTAATTTTTAACCGTGAAATCACTAGATTTGAGGTGTTCTAGGGTGACGTCATCATGAGTTCTTGAAGAACTTCATGTTTTGGCCTCAATCCACCAAGAATAACTTAGATCTAACCGATTTCCACACGAATACACAAAGGTCTTTCATAGATTTAAACACTTTCACTGTGAAAAAGGATTGAAAGATGGATTCTAACTTTCTTTCAACTCTTTTACACTCCATGCACTCAAAACCGATAGAATCGGGCCTTGTTCTAGTCTCTTGCTCATTCTTAGTGTTGTGATAGCTCAAGATCTGGATTCTACTCACGAGACCACCGATTTCGGGTTAAACAAGAACAACCGTCTTGAACCGGTTAACTGGCCGAACTAGGGTGATTCCTGGTCGATCAGGTCACTTGGGAAAAGATGGGGTTCTGTTGGTTAACACAATGTCAAAACGTCTCGATAAAACTGCAAACAAACAAAACGACCAAGTGTAAGACGGACAGAGCAACCGGGACAGAGTGCTATCCGACCGGACTACTGTCCGAGCGGATAAGCCACCCGAACGGATTGCAATCCGAACAGATCACACCTTGGGTCCCACACTTAATCAACTTTATCTGAAGTTTGAGTATTGAACGAATTGCCATCCGATCGGACTACCATCCGACCGGATTACTCTTCGGATCATGAGATACTAGGACTTTAATGACTTAAACAATTTTCAACATGTTCATTAACAGGGTTGCCACCCGGTCGAATGGGCATCCGACCGAGTGACACTTCTGCTGTGAATTTGTTCTCACTAAGTAACCTTATCACTAGGGTCGCCGTCCGACCGGATGACCATCCGAACGGATTGTCATCCGCACGACTGACCGTCCGATCGACCGACTTGAAGGATAGAGATACTTCAATGTTTTCAAAATGCTACAACGAAAACTTCAAAGGTCAAGCCATCATACACAAACACCTCCTTCTCATAGGAAGAAACAATCCACTCGAATAGTATTTCGACCGGACAAGCTGTCCGACCGGATGACCATCCGAACGGATTGTCAACCGCATGAACAGGTCATCCGATCGGATTACCATCCGACCGAACTACTGTCCGACCCACTGATACATCGCACCGTTTTACGCACCACTTATCGTTATGCTATCAAACTATTCAGGCTAACCTTACTCGCTAAGCGCTCCCTTCAATCCATCAACCGCTGTGAGTATACTCGATCCCTTTTTACTTTATGCACTTTTGGGTGTTACATACGTTACGAATATTCAAAACACAATAAACACACCACTCAATACTATTTGAACGCTAACCGTTAATGCTTGTTATACGTGGCTTATGAATGCTTGCTTGTTACGTTTACACATGGAATGCTGTCTACCTACCTTAGCAACGATAGTACTATAGTTTGGACTCAGCACCTGTTCGCAGGGGTTGTTAAGGACAATTACTTGCATGGATTACGGTGGTAATCATGTATTGCGAACTGCCTCTGGCAGTCAACCCGCAGTCATTGGTATCGATGGATCTATGTCGATAACTAACGTGCTTCATTTCTCTATGTGTACGTGCTGGTTATGCGTAAACGAAATTCGAACTTTATATGCTATTATCAAACTTGTGTGCTCACCTTTACATTATATGTATTGACTTTATTTTAACGTATGTGACAGGTGCTTAGGATGCACATCTGGTAGGAAATCAAAGCTAGAATAAGGCTCTAGAGGCCAACAAATAGTTGTCTGTACAAATTTAATTAAGGGTCTCTAGAAGCAGATAAACAATTGCTCTATTTGAAAATCTGAGTTGTCGGAATAGACTATTTGCCTAGATTTTGTCTGTAATAATTTGTTTACCTTTTGAGACATGGTATGGGACATGTTATTTTTAAATTGATTGGTAATGATAATTGTTATGGAAACTTCTGGACAATCTGTTTCGCTCAGTGCCATGACCCGGTGTTTCCGCCATCAGTTGGGGTGTGACACCTATCCTACGCGGGGCGCGACAGAAGGCCCAGCGACATAAATTGTTTTTCAGCAAATTGTTGATAGTTCAGGGGCTTTTCCTGCCATTTTCTTTGTGAGTTAACCAAGTTAACACCTCCCCAAGTAATTTAGCTGGCCCTTAACACATGTATGGCTATGATCTAATGCTTGGAGGTTACATAAACACATGGATTGATCTTGTGAACTTCCAACAAGTATCAATACCCATGCCATTCATTTGTTTTCCTCACCCTTGATCTAATTTTCTCTAAGTTGAGGTTTATAACTTCATACCTGAGAATTTTTAGATCAAGTTCTCCCTAGCTTGGACCTTTTGTAAGCTTCTTTCGTTCTTTTATCGCTTTTCTAGCGTGAAAGTCAAACAGTGTTTGCCTTTCAGCTTTGACCAGTCAATGGTCAACACAAAGTTCGTTTGAACTTTGCAACGTGATTGTAATCATGATGGTTATAATCCTTAGCAATTATACCTACTGATTACCACGTTAACTAGGTGTAGTGACGAGTCAAAGTTTCGTTCAAAATGCGTTTTAGCACGCATTTTGGAACAGAACTATTTTTAGGTATCAAAACACTTTGTTTTGATACCAAATCAGTTTTCTAAGTAGGTTAAACATGTTTTGACATGTTTAACTCATCACAATTTGTTTAGTGCTTGTTTAGGGTCGTAAGTTAAGCGGTCTAAACAACCGCTTAGACTTTCGAACCTGACCCGTTTGGTCAATCATTAGGATCCGACCAAGCATGATTAGGATCATAGTTGCATAGGGAATAACCTCTGAGGTTATACCTTATGATCACGTAGGATGGGTTAGTTATTGTTAATTAGCTTATATGCCCATAGGAAATGACCAAAATGCCCTTTTGAAGCATAAATCCGTATTTTGCATATGTGAACATGTTTTTGACATATAATCTGATTTAGTAACATGTTTAGGCATAATTGGGCATGTAAGACTTGACATAGCACATAGTTAACCATCCGACCATAGTTTTACGCAAACGACGCATTATAGTAGCCTATATTACCATAATGGGTCGAAACGGGTCAAAAGCACTTAGGTAGACTTTCAAATCAGAATGTTAGCTCTATTAAATCATACCATATGAGTTCAAATACTCATTTGATTTATAGAACATCATTCTATCCAATCTCCCGATTTAGGATCCGATTATTAACATAGTTACCCATATTAGGTGCCTTGTTGATTCCGTGATCCTTGGAGCTTAAATTGGTCTTATTCTCAAGACTAATAAGCAATACCAAGTGTTGGGATTGAACCCTATCAAAGGAACAGATAATTAAAGCCAAAACTGGATCAGAGCAGTGGATCCAGAATAAGCAGATGTTATGCATATAAGTCTCTCCCCTTGAAAGTGGTTTCAACATCCGCTGACCTCCTATCTACTGATCGTACAAACTGCTGATCTACAAACCACTGATCAAGTAAAAGCCTGATGGAAGACTAAAGCTCTGCTGTTCAATCTACTGCCTTGAGTCAAGCTCTGCTGATCCGGACAAGTACTGCTGGGTTTACATCAGTGGAAGGATGCAGCAGTAGTTTAAATGTCTTTATGTAATGAAATGTAATAACAGTAGTTTAGCATAGCAGAGGTTGTATAGATCAGAGGTTAGAGTTTGTTAGGAGGTTATATGTCACTTTCATGGTGACGTCAGCTTAGATGCTTCAGTGGTTTGCTCGTGCCTATAAATAGAACAGTGCTCTGTACTGTTCTATTAGATCTTTGCAAAATCTTCTTCCTGAACGAACAAACACTGTGAGCTCAGGCTGAGGGGGAGTTTGTATTCATACATTGCATTGTAATCGTTATTGAAATAAATTCAATCTTTCGGTTCTTTGTGGAAAATGTTTGATTAAAGCAATTCTCTCGTTTGATTGTGTGCAAAGTTTGTTTCCGTCTTAATTCCGCTGCACAACTCATCCATCTTCATTTTATTTCAAACGTAAAACACAATCAAAACCAAACTCAGATCCTAACAATTGGTATCAGAGCCTGGACAGTCAAATTTGATTTAACAATCATTTTGACGTAAATAGTTCAGCTCATAAAAGTTGATACTGATAGTTTGTTCGTTTTTGTTGAAAAACAGAGCAAGGTTTAATCACCATCAAAGTTGATTAATCAGTGCCTGTAAAACAACCAGGATGACGTCACAATCACAAGATGATAAAAATAACATTGGCTCGCTTTTTAAACCACCCATGATTAAACGTAATGAATACAACATCTGGGAGAGAAGGATGGGTCACATCCTTGCTCAACAGAACATTGGATGTTGGAGGTCTGTTGTTTTTGGTCCCCATGTTCCTATGGTGCCAAGTACTGAGGATGCAAAGAAGTTCGTTCCTAAACCAACTGAAAACTATACTGAAACTGATTTTCAAAAGTTCGAACTCAATGCCAAAGCATTTAGCATCATAGCATCTGCATTACCCAATGAGATCTATGCTGGACTGTTACATTGTAACAGTGCCAAAGAGCTATGGGATGCACTGAAGGAACAGTTTGGGGGAACAGAAGAAGTCATTGAAAACAATAGGGAAATTCTAAATCAGCAGTATGAAACATTTTGTCACATCAAGGATTCAATACCAGAGGGGATAGAAACTGAAGGTGAACAACTAAGTGCTGAAACAGTGGATGAGGTGACTGAAGCAGTGGTTACTGTAGTTGCTGGTGAACTGCTGCTGGGAGAAAATTTAGAAACCCTGATTGAACCACTAACAGACCCCTGGTCCAAAGAAGACAAGGAAGAAGAGGAAGAAAAGAGAGCAGGTGAGAAAGAAGTAAGAGCTGATGATGAAGAAAATCATCAATGTGATTGTGCCATGATGGCTGCTGCCAAGGGAGCTTCTGCATGCTTAGATAGCCTTTGGTATGTAGATAGTGGAGGCTCCAGGCACATGACAGGATGTAAAGCCCTACTCAAAGATTTCAAAATTCATGGAGGGGGTGATATATCCTTTGGGAATAATAGTAAAGGGAAAGTTCTAGGGTCTGGAACTGTGCAGTCTGGAAATGTAAAATTTGAAAATGTCAATCTGATAGACAATCTAAAATTCAACCTCCTGAGTGTTTCACAAATGAGTGATAAGGGGTATGGGTCATTCTTCACAAAGAAGTGTTGTAGGATTGTTGGACCATAAATGGTTGAAAAGATTGAAGCAATAATAAAAACTGGAAAAACAAAACTTGTTGCTCAAAGAAGTGGCAATGTTTATGTTATTGATATGTCAAAAGAGTGTCTCAGAGCTGATAGCTGTCTGTTCTCAGCTGCCTCTAACAAAGAGACAGAACTTTGGCACAGGAGACTGGGGCACACAAATCTCAAGACAATCACTGAAATTTCAAAAATTGGCCTTGTAAGAGGCTTGCCACAAAAACTGTTTTCATGTCCTGAGCATTGTGTTTCCTGTTTAAAAGGAAAACAGCATAAAAGCTCCTTTATGTCCATTGAAGAGTCCAAAACAACCCAGTGTTTGCAAATGCTACACATGGATTTGTTTGGCCCAGTTCAAGTCATGAGTCTCAAAAAGAAGAGATATTGTTTGGTTATTATTGATGACTTCTCTAGGTTTACATGGACTTTCTTTTTACACTCAAAAGATGAGACTGCAGGCATTTTGCAAGACTTTGTGACACAGGTTGAAAAGCAATTTGATCTTCCAGTAAAAGTCTTCAGGAGTGACAATGGCACAGAATTCAAAAATAAGGAGTTGGATGCCTTCTGTGTGAAGAAAGGGATTGTAAGGCAGTACATCATCCCTAGAACACTAGAGCAAAATGGGGTAGTTGAAAGAAAGAACAGAACTTTGATTGAGGCTGCCAGAACCATGCTTGCTGATTCAGGTTTGCCATTAACTTTTTGGGCAGAGGCAGTAAACACTGCTTGCTATGTCCAAAACAGAGTTTTAATAAACCCCAGGCACAAAAAGACTGCTTATGAAATTCTGTATAAAATCAAACCACTGATCTCATATTTCAAAGTATTTGGCTGCCCATGCTTTATTTTGAATTTAAAAGATTCCATCTCAAAATTTGTAGCCAAAGTAGATTGTGGTTATCACTTGGGATACTCAACCACTGCCAAGGCCTACAAAGTGTTTAATACACGGACAAAAGCAGTGGAGGAGACCTTGAATGTAAAGTTCAATGAACTTTCATCAATGAAAATCCCAGCAAATCCTGCAGATTTGTTTGATCTTGATAAATTCACTTTTGAAAACACTGCTGTCAAGACTAACAGTGCAGGTCCATCAGAGGATTCATCACCAGACTATGGGTATGAGATCATCATTCCTCATCAAAAGTCTGCCACAAAGGGAAAAGCATCAGTTGTACAAAACAGCTGTCAAAGCTCAACCACTGCTACCTCAAAAGTTGTTGACCAAAGTAGCCCATCAACCACTGCTTCCACATCATCAAACAATGCTGACAAAAGTCCCCAAACAGTGGATAAAAGTCAGCTTGTGTCCACACCATTACCTCCTATTCCACCACCTTTTGAAGCCACTGCTGGATCATCAAAGTCACCAGCAGTGGTTAGCTCAGATGATACACATCTGCAGCCTTCACCAACAAATGCCATCATACCATACCAAGGAGATTTAATCTTCTTGAGATCTCATCCACCTGATCAAATCATTGGCAACATCAATGAAGGGGTGCTTACAAGAAGCCAAACCCAAAACATTTGTCTTTTTGCTGATTTTCTATCACTCCATCAGCCAGTCAAGTACCAAGAGTCACTGAAAGACAACAGCTGGGTAGAAGCCATGCAAGAAGAGCTCCAACAGTTTAAAAGACAACAAGTATGGGAGCTTGTACCACTGCCAAAAGATGTTAGCCCAATCGGCACAAAGTGGGTCTTCAAAAAAAACTGATGAAAGGGGCATAGTTGTCAAGAATAAAGCCAGGCTTGTGGTTCAAGGTTACAGACAGGAAGAGGGGATTGATTATGATGAAACATTTTCCCCTGTAGCAAGATTGGAAGCTATAAGACTGTTCCTGGCCTTTACTGTTAACCACAATATGAAGGTGTTCCAAATGGATATCAAAAGTGCTTTCCTCTATGGTACAATTCAAGAAGAGGTGTATGTCTGTCAACCTCCAGGTTTTGAGGATCCATTTTATCCAGATCATGTCTACAGGCTAAACAAAGCCTTGTATGGCCTGAAACAAGCACCTAGGGCCTGGTATGAAACTCTTTCCACCTTTCTACTCTCAAATGGTTTCAAAAGAGGTACCATTGATAAAACACTGTTTCTAAAATGGAGAGGAAATGATTTAATGATTGTCCAAATTTATGTGGATGACATTATTTTTGGAAGCACATGTAATAAAATGTGTGAAGAGTTTAGGGAACTCATGACAACTGAGTTTGAAATGAGTGCAATGGGTGAGCTGCAATGCTTTCTTGGTCTCCAAGTTCAGCAAATGCAAAATGGAACTTTCATTCATCAAAGCAAATATGCTAAAGAACTTTTAAATAAATTTGATATGAATGATTGTAAACCATGCAGTACACCCATGGCAACAAATAAGCTTGTCATGTCTGATGAAAAGGATGAGCTGATTGACCAAACACTTTATAGAAGCATGATTGGGTCTTTACTGTACCTAACTGCATCTAGACCAGACATCATGTTTGCAACATGTGTCTGTGCAAGAAGTTAATCAGCTCCCAGAAAATCAAACCTCATTGCTGTAAAAAGGATCTTCAGATACATAAAAGGTGCTCCCACACTTGGTATCTGGTATCCAGCTAATGGGAATATCAAGCTTTCAGTCTTTTCAGACAGTGACTTTGCTGGATGTAACACCACAAGGAAGTCCACTTCAGGAGGGTGCCAGTTTCTAGGTGATTGGTTAGTCTCTTGGCAAAGCAAAAAGCAAGCAGCAGTTTCAACATCCACTGCTAAAGCTGAATACATTGCTGCTGCAAGCTGTACAGCCCAACTCATGTGGCTTCAAAATCAGTTGCTGGATTTTGGTATCACTGCCTTAAAGACACCACTCATGTTGGATAGCCATGCAGCAGAAAATATCATCAAAAATCCAGTTTCCCATTCAACCACCAAGCACATCGACATCAGACATCACTTTGTGAGGGATTGCTATGAAAAAGGTTTGATTTCTCTGCATCATGTTCCAACTAAAGACCAGCTGGCAGATGTGCTCACAAAAGCATTAGATACATCTACCTTTGAAAGCTTGGTCTCTAGGATTGGTATGCTAAACATGGAATAACAAGCAAAATCTTGTTTTTCTATGGATAAAGGCATTAAAATGTTTTCAGAAAATAAAAAAATCCATCCTTAAAAATAGCTAAAAATGAAGTTTTCATTAAAATCCTTAAAAGTCTGCCTTAACCACTGCTTGTTCAAAAGTCTGCTCTACCTCAAAGTCTGTCCACTGCTGAAAGCCATCCCCTGTTTTCTCATTTCCTTGATAAATACTGTTGTTCAAAAGCAGTGTCTTAGCCACTGATATGCTATCCACTGATAGTGAAAATCATCCACTGCTTCCATTTGTTACCGTTGTAACCACTGCCTTCATCAGTAACTTTCATAAAAGTACTGTCCTTCCTTTCATCAGAGGTTGGCATGTGGGCAGTACATAGTGGTCAGACCTTTTGTAACCGCTGCCACGTCAGCATTCACTTTTTCCCTATAAAACCCCCATTCAAAATCTAAAACAGGGTTTTACTGTCGAATTGAATTCTTAAAAATTCTCTTCTCAAAGCAGTTTTTCTTCAAATTCCTTCACAACCTTCTTCGATCATCATCTCCAAAATGACAAAATCGAAGTCATCTGCAAAACCCACTTCCAAATCATCATCAAAAGAAGCCTCTCAAAAGGCAAAACCCACTGAAATTCCACACAAACCGTCTCACAACCTTCTGGGTCTTCTCACAAAACCCGGAACCACTGATATTTTCGACTCCATCATTGATATCATGTCTGCATCAAAGTATAAAACTTTGTTAACAGCAGATGCACCAATTTAATTGGCGACCCAAAGAGAGTTCTGGAAGAATGTAACCCTTGACAAACAAGGTGAAACTGTCATAGCCATTAACTCTTCTCTAAAGGGTAAAGCTGTCAAGATTACACCACAATCCATCTCAGAGGTCTTTCAACTCGACGATCAGGAAGGTAAAACTTCTTTTCCCAAAAACGAGTTAAAGAATGATTTTCTGGAAAGAGGGTATAATGCAGAAGTAAAAAAGGACACCTTACAAAAAGGTTTCTTCCCTTCTGCAACAAGATTTTTATTTCATACCCTCCTAATGTGTGTGTTAAACAAAACAACCGCTTTCAATGAAATACCATTAAAAATTCAAAACCTAGGATTTGCTATTCTTCAAGGTGTAGGTCCCCTTGAGTCTTATGGATCTTTAACAGAATTGTCAATCTAATCAAGAGTGCGGAATCCTCTTGATCAGAATTTAGCAGAAAACATGTAGGAACAGAAATCAGCAATTCACTTTCAAACTGGGTTTCTATTGATTATCAATCTCACAAGAATTACAATCAATCTAAACCCTAACACACACAAATTTCGTCCAAGCTAGGCTCTCACGAAATTACTATCTCTCAAACACTGTTTTTGGCTGATTAACCTAAACCCTAAAGCCTAACCTTGTTTATATAACACAAGGTTTGCAACTTGGGCTAGAGCTTCCTACATGGGCAAAGCCCAATTTCGTCCCCCTAGACCCAAACTGGGTTTTGTTTAGCCCAAACTCTATTATCTCACTAATACAAAGCTAAACCCGCTAACCGTTTATCGTTTAACTAATTACAAGATATCCAAAGACCAAATCTAAGCTGTTGTCACAAATATGCACCAACAAACTCCCCCTTGACAATAGCTTCATAAAATAACTTTGTCTTCAGTCATCTTGCATTCTTCATGTAGTCTTGCAATGTCTTTGGTCTTTGGATAGCTTCAGCTTCAATAGCTTCTGTCAGCAACAGACTCCCCCTAAGCTGATGCATCCAATCACCAAATCTTCAAAAACTTTAGCATTTGAGTAAACTCCAGTTTAGCATTTGCAAAGCAATCTTCAAACTCTTCATTTTGTTTGCAATATAGAAAGGAGGTTCTACCATGCATCCAATCAAACTCTCATCTTCTCAACTCAGCAACTTCTCAGCAACATACCGCTTCAATTTGTATACTATAAAACAAACATCTCAAGAAACCATAAGAATTTTTCAACAAAGTTAAATAAATTATTATTTTTCAAGAAACAGTTAAACTGTATCACAGATTAAGCATTTTCAATTTCATCACCAACACGCAAAACTTTTTAAACACACACCCTATAACCCGCATGATTTAAAATTTTGAACTCACTTTCTAACACCGTCTCCCCCTATCAGTAACAATTCCTCCGAGAATAACAGTTTTCCGTACGTTAAGAATTTTAAACAGAAAAAGACACTATTTTTGGATTTTTTATGTTTTCTGAAAGCAAGTAAATACAAAAGAAATAAACACTCTATTTTTGTGAGAATCACTGGTAAGAAGATCATATCAACAAAATCAAACTGTTTCACACTATTAGATAATTCTTTATTTAATTTTTCGTGAAAAGCAGTTCAAGACGATTACCAGTATGTTTGTCCACTTAAACAAAATGCATGAACATTTCAAGTTCCATTACCATATGATACGTTAAGGTAATTTTATTATACTGAAATATTAGTGTGTCCCACTTCAGGATATACCCCCGCGATCAAGGTATGCACAAAGATTCATCGTAGCAGGTGAGTATACTGAATTCATCCGTTTTGATTTTCAACGTTTAGATAATTGGTGATCAGGTCAGTACTTCCGTACATCAAAGAGACCAAAATATCTAACGAGGGCTATGACAAATACCATTTTTGGTACGATTTATGGTTTTTGCACATTTGAATAACTCTCTATGAGAGCTTCTTCATTTATGGGATTTGGCATTTTTTGCTCTTTTAAGATATCCTGGTTGTGCCTAGGTCAGCATGTATCTGGATGCAGCAGAAGGACACCCCTGATATCCCCAGATGAAATAACAGTATAAAGACCCAAAACCTCAGATTTTGGCAATCTATCAACGCAAGATTTAAGGTCATTAAACCATACACCACTGATGTGTTCCCCACTCATACTCAGTTGTATTTAGGTTTATATCACATTGGTAAGTTGATTATTTCATGCTTTTGCCTACTGGTACATCATATGATGAAGCTGCTATCACACTTAAGCAATTTAATTTATTTTCAGTGTAACAGTCTAACTTGCTGATGTACTATCATTTCTTCTTTTTCACACAGTGATAACTCATTTTTTATTTTCTATTTTTTTATGTTTTTGATTTTTTCAATGTTTTTGTATTTTTGATTTTTAAGAAAGCAGTAAACTATTTACAAAAATTCTTATGAAAAACCAGTTATTCAGGATTCCTCATCCCGTTGAGTTCGACTAAATGTTCAAAGCTAGCCCTGTCAAAAGCTTTAGTATAAAGATCTGCCAGGTTATCTAGTGTGTCGACTCGATGTAATTCAATTAGTCTCTTTTCAGCACAATCCCGTATAAAATGATGACGAATGTCAATATGTTTTGTGCGACTGTGTTTCACGGGATTATTAGTTATTGAAATTGTGGCATTATTGTCTATCATAATAGGAGTACGAGTGAAATCCAAACCGTAATCGCGCATTTGCTGTTGTATCCAGAGAACCTGAGAGCAGCAGCTTCCCGCAGCAATATATTCAGCTTCACACGTAGAAGTAGACACACAAGATTGCTTCTTGCATTGCCAAGACACAATCCTGCCTCCTAAGAACTGACAACCACCTGTTGTAGACTTTCTGTTTGACTTGCATCCCCCAAAGTCAGAGTCAGTGTAAGCAACAAAATTCATATCACTATCAGCTGGATACCACAACCCAAGTTTAGGTTTCCCCTTCAAGTAACGAAGAATACGCTTCATTGCTTTCATGTGTGACTCTTTTGGATTAGCCTGATATCTGGCACACAAGCATACGGCAAACATGATGTCAGGTCTTGAAGCAGTCAAGTACATTAGAGAACCAATCATTGCCCTGTATTGTGTTGGATCAACGTCTTCAGTACTTTCATGATCTGGGCCAAGATTGTGATTTTCACACATGGGTGTGTTGAAAGTAGAGCAATCATTCATTTTTAACCGACTCAAAATGTCATACACATACTTTGTTTAATGAATAAACATCCCATCCTCCTTCTGTTCAACTTGTAATCCCAGAAAGTAAGACAGCTCACCCATAGCACTCATTTCGAACTTGCTCTTCATCACCTGCTCGAACTCTTTACACATGTTTTCATCTGATGACCCAAAGATGATATCATCCACGTATACCTGTACTAGCAGAAAATCTTCCTTTTTCCTCTTGATGAACAGTGTACTGTCAATCTGACCTCTTTCAAAACCATTCTTGATCAGATGTGTAGACAGTGTCTCGTACCACGCCCTGGGAGCTTGATGTAATCCATACAATTCCTTATCAAGTTTGTACACCCGATCTGGATAATCTGGATCAACGAACCCATCTGGTTGTGAGACATACACCACTTCTTGGACTTTCCCGTAAAGAAATGCACTCTTCACGTCTAGTTGATAAACTTTGAAGCCCTTGAATGTTGCGAAGGCTAGGAACAAACGAATTGCTTCCAACCTTGCTACTGGTGCAAACACTTCATTGTAATCAATCCCTTCTTGCTGATTGAAACCTTTTACCACCAATTGAGCCTTGTTTCGCGTCACTATCCCTCTGTTATCCTTCTTGCACTTAAACACCCACTTAGTGCCTATCTCTCTTTCACCTTTAGGAAGGTCAACTAACTCCCAAACCTTCAACTTAGCAAACTGGGCCAATTCCTCTTGCATAGCTTCAACCCATGAATTGTCTTTAAGAGCCATATGAATGTTCTTTGGCTCCTCTTGGGAAATAAAGCAACTATACAAGCACTCGTTCACAATCCCAGTCTTTTCAATTGACACAAATAAACCAGTATTCGCTGCTATGCTTCTCCTTGTCTGAACACCTGCAGTAGGATCTCCAAGTATCATGTCAACTGGATGATCTCTATTTGCTCGTGTAGTAGCAACGGTATCCACTTCTAAGTTATCACCCAGGTTTGATCCAATCTCCCCCTGAATATTCTGATTCGCAAATGGATTAATGAAATCCTCCCCCTCAATGGGTTTAGAGTCACTATCACTTGAATCAGGATCAGCAGCACCTTGGGAATTTTCCGGAGCATCTGTCATATCAACATTCGATCTAGGCATGAACTCGCCTTCATCATCTTCACTAATTATTGTCTGAATCAGCTGAGAATCATCTGCATTTGGAAACTCAGGAATATTAAATGATTTAAAAGTGCTTTCATAATCATATAATATAGCAGGTCCACTCGTTGATTGTTGAGGTTTGTATGTAGTAATTTCAACATTGTAAACAACCTCAATTTTACCAGTTTTTAGATTAAAAACCCTTTTATTCGGTGTGCCAGGCACGTAACCTAGAAAGTAGCCATCGTCAGCCACCTCACCGAATTTTTGTTTATCTTTATTTCGCACAATGGTGCAGGGTAATCCAAATGGTTCAAAGCCTTCTAAGTTTGGTTTCTTGTTAAACATCAATTCATGACAAGTTTTATTAAAACGTTTAACAGTCAAAACTTTGTTTAGGACGTAGCAAGCTATATTCACAGCTTCTCCCCAGAAAAGAACTGGTAGCTTTGAATCTGAAAGCATTGTCCTAGCGGCTTCAATCAACGTCCTGTTTTTCCTCTCAGCAACTCCATTTTGTTGAGGTGTATAAGGAGCAGAATATTGATGTTCAATTCCCTTTCGAAGACAGTAGAGATCCATAATTCGATTCTTGAACTCCGTGCCATTATCACTCCTTATCCTCTTGATCCTTGCATCATGGACGTTTTCCAATTTCGTAAAAATATCTATCAGCATCTCCGCCGTCTCATCTTTTGTACCTAAAAAGAAAACCCATGAATAACGTGAGTAATCATCAGTAACAACAAGACAATAGTACTTTCCACCTATGCTCCTCACGTTCACTGGACCGAATAAATCCATGTGAAGTAATTCATAAGGGGCATCTATGGAATTTATTGTTTTAGACTTATGAGGTTTCTTGTTTTGTTTTCCCTTTTGACATGGAAGACATTTATCTTCCACGTGAAACCTCTGCATTGGAACCCCTTTCACTAGCTCATTTTTAACAAGGTAATTCATTTTTCGATAGTGAATATGGGCCATGCATCTGTGCCACAACATCGATTCAGCTTCAGATGCTTTTGATAGTAAACACGCCACCACCGCAGTTGGATCCTTAGCACCCATGTCCATGACATAAGTGTCATTTCTCCTTGGTGCTCGCATCACTATCCAATCGTCCGGAATCTTCAAACCTGGTTTCAATACTAATGCTTCATTCTTGGTAAAATGGACCGAGTGACCCTTGTCGCAGACTTGAGACACGCTCACCAGATTGTGTTTAAGCTGCTCAACATAGTTCACTTTGTCCAGTGTGATCTTCCCATTGGTCACTTTTCCTCGTCGAGTAATTCTACCACCTTTAGCACCCGCAAAGTTCACCTTTCCACCATCATAATCTTCAAATTCAGTTAACAATCTCACATCCCCCGTCATGTGCCTGGAGCAGCCACTATCAACATACCATAACTTGATAATCCTCCTTAGCAGCTCCTGCACACACCAACCAAAAAATTAGTTAGATTGGGGGACCCACGCCTTAATGGTCTTGGGTCGTCCAAATTCACCAACCACTGGAACATCCATCCAATATCCATTACTCCTAACTGGAGTCTTGGATCTCAGACCTGTTGATGGAATTTGATTTTGATTTCCACTAGGTCTTTGGTCCTGAGGGTTCCTATATGTGTTTGGACTATTTGACCTTTGAAAATTTTGATTTTGATATCTTGAATTTTGATTCCAAGAAGCTTGATTTTCATAATTTCTAAAGCCATTGTTATAAAAAGTTCGACCACCATTATTTTGGTATCGATTTTGATATTGACCTTGACTTCTGAAATTATTAGAATTATTATTGTTCATTCTTGGTGAACTGCTTCTAGGTCTTTCATATCTGCCTGGTGGAGATCTAGGCTGAAATCTTGGTTGATTTCTTTGAAAACGAGGAACTTGTGGAGTTCCTTTTTCAGCCTTATCTTCACCAACAGCAACATTCTCTGGTTGCTTAGCAGCAGATTTCTTTGGAGAATTTGCAACTTTCTCCTCATTATCACCTTTCTTCTCAGGTGATTTCCCTCTCTGTTTCTCACTAATTTGTGCTTCACTCTTTTTGTTAGGACAGCAGTGTAACACCCGTCTAATTTTACTTGAATTTAATAATATTTCATACCATTTTATACAAAAGATGCCTAATTAACATAGACTTCATAAGTCAAGTTCATAGGTAGCAAAAACACTAGTCAACTAATGACTAAGTTAAAACATTCAAAAGTTGTTTAACAATTTGTTTACATTTCATAAACATAGTCTATTAAGAGTTAAGATATTGCGGAAGCTTGTAAATTGTGTTCGGTTCTTCAAAAGCTAGCTCGATCATCTTCCGGTTAGTTTCCAACATCACCTAAGATCAAAACCACAACATATGTTAGTTTTGATAAAGTTAGAATGGATATAAACAAGTTCCAAGAGTCAAAAAGTCAAAATTTTATTTTTTTTCCGGATTAGGGGGGGCGTCACGTGACGCCAAGGGCTTAGGCGTCACGCCTAGCCCTTGTTTTCACAGAATGTTGTTTGTGCTGATGCTGTACATTCCCAGCTCTATGTTTGTTCAATTTCCAACTTAAAATGGCCATAACTTGTGATTCGTAAGTCCGTTTTTAGTGATTCTTTTTCCTATACGTCTGAAATTTCATTACCAACGTGCCTATTACGATTGTCATACCAAAAGTTTAACTTACGGACAGAAAGACTATATGTCGTTATGCATTTATCCAACCCATTTCTACTTGACACAATTTACTACTATTTAGCTAGTAAACTTATGATACGTTATACCCAACATCCCGGGCTTATCATCACTCGCATTTCTTTACCAATCTCATGGCATTAATGCTCTTGTGATTGCCATCTCCATTTTGACTCTCTAAAACACTAAAACAACAATTTACACCATTAATTGACCCGTTTAGCTCATCTTATGGAATTCCCCATTATGATGACTACCAAATGATTCTTTGTCACTCTTCGACTAGTAATTCAAGTAACGATCATGGTTACTACAATCGACACCATATTAATCCTAAAATGAGACTTCGCAAAATTTAACAACAATTCATTTAATGTAACGGGTCAAGTTACATACCTTCAAAGTAGGCCTTTCAAACGTGGTTCGCCACCCGCTTGTCCGCTTGACGCTCCTGTGTCCTTTCCTATAAAGTTCATTTATTATATGTTTAGAACTCGCTTTAAACCATATATTGCATAATACACCGAAACATCATAATTATGCGTTTAAACTTTGAATTTCAGTTTTAAGCCTTCTTTGAGGCATTTTCACAAACACTTTAAGGGCAGATTTTTACATGATTAAATATCAAGTCTCTAGCTTATCACTTAGCCCTAATTTCACATCAATCAACCATTTTACATAATTGTTTGCTTCTAGAATTCAGAAGTCACTTCAAAATTGTCAAATTACACTAGAACCACACCCAAATTTCCTAGTGTTTATCAAATTCTACATAACCCACTCATCACCTACAATGGTGTTCATAGATTTCACTAAATTTTCACATGATTTCAACTTGTATTTGTCTAGGGTTTGTCCCTAGACACTATATGGTTCCTAATTCATCATAAAACAAACATGCAACCATAAACTTCAAATTTTCCCAATTTCATGAGAATTTCAAGTTGAGAGTTTTCATCAGATTTTACATACCTTGTAATCCTCTTGTGATGAGGATCAATAATCTATGCTTGATTTTTGTTTTTAATCAGATTTGGACCTTCAATTTGAGAGTTTTAGTGAATTTTTAGGGTTTGGAGCATGGGGGTCGACCTCCTCCTGCTTCTGATCGACCAGACCCCTCTTTTGGGGTGTTTGGTTTGTTTTTTATTTGTTTTATCAATTTAAGTTTCAATTTTTTACAACATAGGCCCCTATACTTTTATTAGCTTTATATCTTTGGCATATTCTATTCATTCATGTTTTAGAACGGGACAATTAACTAACTAGGTTATTTATTCCTAGTTAACTCATCCTCGTTTATTTCATATACTTTATATAAAATGCTAATATAAAGCCTTTTAAATTTCGGGGTGTTACAAGTCCACCCCCCTTAAAAGGGTTTCGTCCCCGAAACCGGAGTACTTACCGAATAGTGATGGATAGAGACGTCGCATCTCCTCCTCGGACTCCCACATAGTGTCCGAGCCTTTCCTATGCTCCCACTTGATCTTGACTTGATCAATTTGTTTGTTTCATAAGTGCTTAACCTTTCGATCTAAAATCTCCACTGGCCTCACCACATAATTCAGGCTATTATCCACTTCGATATCATCGTAATGGATATAAGCTGTTTCGTCCGCTAGACACTTTCGCAATTGCGACACGTGAAACGTGCTATGTATTCCACTCAACTCCTCGGGTAATTCGAGGCGATAGGCTACTTTACCAACCCGCTCGATGACTCTGAATGGCCCAATAAATCTTGGGCTCAACTTTCCTCTTTTTCTGAACCGTATTACCGCTTTCCACGGCGATACTTTCAGCATTACTTTATCGCCCACTTGAAATTCAATCGGCCTCTTTCGTTTATCCGCGTACGACTTTTGTCGATCCTGAGCCGTTTTTAGGTGAGTTCGGACCATGTCGATTTTCTCATTCGTAGTTCGGATTATATCAGTAGGTACTAGCCCTCGTGGACCCACTTCTCCCCAACATACCGGGGTTCGACATTTTCTTCCATATAACATTTCATACGGTGCCATTTTAATGCTCGCGTGATAGCTATTGTTATATGAAAATTCAACCAAGGGTAGATAGACATCCCAACTACCCCCGAAGTCAATAATGCAAGCCCGCAGCATATCTCCCAATGTTTATATTGTTCTTTCACTATGCCCATCCGTTTGTGGATGGTAAGCAGTGCTAATGAACAGTTTAGTTCCCATTTGTTCTTGAAATTCACGCCAAAATTTCGAAGTAAACCGAGTATCTCTGTCTGACACAATGGATATCGGTACCCCATGACGTGCTATGATTTCATTGGTGTACACCTCCGACATCTTCTCGGATGTATAAGTCTCTCGAATCGGAATGAAGTGAGCACTTTTCATCAATCTATCCACGACTACCCATATAGCATCAAACCCACGGCTAGTTTTGGGCAATTTGGTCAACAAATCCATGGTGATTTGTTCCCATTTCCAGATTGGGATGTCCAGTGGTTGCAACTTACCGTATGGTTTCTGGTGCTCCGCTTTGACTTGCAAGCAGGTCAAACACTTCTCCACATATTTCACAATATCTCTTTTCATCCCGGGCCACCAATAGTTTTGTTTCAGATCATTGTACATCTTGGTCGCACCCAGATGAATTGAATATCGGGATTTATGAGCTTCATCAAGTAGAAGCATCTTTACCCCACAAGTATTTGGAACCCATATCCTTCCGAATTGAGTCTTCAACCCGTTATTTCCATCCGACAAATCTTTCAACTGACCGATTATTCTTTCTTTCTTCCAATTCTCCTTTTTCACTGCTTCTAATTGCGCCTCTCGGATACGTTCAAGTATACCCGAGGTCACCACAAGCTGCATCGATCTTACTCGTATTGGGACATAGTCCGCTTTTCTGCTCAGAGCGTCTGCCACCACATTTGCCTTCCCGGGGTGATAGTGTATTTCACAGTCGAAATCTTTCACCGTTTCTAGCCATTGCCTTTGTCGCATATTTAACTCCTTCTGATCGAAGAAGTATTTTAAGCTCTTGTGATCGGTGAATATGGTGCACTTTACCCCATTTAACTAGTGCCTCCATATTTTTAATGCAAACACCACTGCAGCCAACTCGAGATCGTGCGTGGGATATTTCTTCTCGTGTATCTTCAATTGCCTCGAGGCATAAGCTATAACTTTGACCCGTTGCATCAAAACGCATCGGAGCCCTGATAGTGAAGCATCAAATCTTCGACCCCGTCCGGCAATGTTAGTACCGGAGCTTGAGTTAACTTCTCTTTTAGCGTTTGAAACGCTCTTTCTTGGTCGACACCCCAAATGAACTTTTCTTCCTTCTGGGATAGCTTTGTTAGCGGTGATGCAATCTTGGAGAAATCTTGAATGAATCTCCAATAGTATCCCGCAAGCCCCAAAAAGCTTCTAATTTCCGAAGGGTTCTTCGGGGGATTCCATTTTGACACAGCCTCGATCTTCGACGGGTCTACTAATACTCCATCGGCACTTATGATGTGGCCAAGAAATTGCACCTCTCGTAACCAAAAGGCACACTTAGAGAATTTCGCATACAACCTTTCTCGTCTAAGGGTTTCTAGCACTTCCTGTAGATGATGTGCATGCTCGGCTTCACTTTTTGAATACACCAAAATATCATCTATGAATACGATGACTGATTTATCCAACATTGGCTTGCAAACCCGGTTCATGAGGTCCATGAAAGCCGCGGGTGCATTTGTGAGCCCAAATGACATCACGAGGAATTCGTAATGTCCATATCGCGTGTGGAAAGCCATCTTCGGCACATCTTCCTCCTTGACCTTTAGTTGGTGATACCCCGATCTAAGGTCAATTTTTGAAAACCAGTTCGCGCCTTGTAATTGGTCGAATAAATCATCTATCCTCGGAAGCGGGTATCGGTTCTTTACCGTGAGTTTGTTTAACTCCCGGTAATCGATACACATGCGCATGCTTCCGTCTTTCTTTTTCACAAACAATACCGATGCGCCCCATGGAGACAAACTCGGCCTTATGAATCCTTTGTCAAGCAGGTCTTGAATCTGGGACATCAACTCTTGTAATTCTAACGGTGCGAGTCGGTACCTTGCTTTTGCTACGAGTTTTGCACCCGGAATCAATTCGATCCCGAACTCTACTTCCCGTTCAGGCGGTATCCCCGGTAAATCCTCCGGAAACACATCTTCATAGTCTCGCACTACCGGTACATCTTCAATCTTCCGTGATTCTTTTTCGGGCTCATTTGCGTATATCATGAATGCCTTGCATCCTCGCTTCATAAGCTTGTGAGCTTTCAACATTGAGCATACTATGGGGTTGCCTCCTTTTTCGCCATAGATAGTGATGTGTTTCCAGCCCGGAGATGTTAGTTTTATCTCTTTACGAAAACACACGACCTTTGCATGGTGCTGAGATAGCCAATCCATCCCAACGACTACTTGAAATTCCCCCATTGACATCGGGATTAGGTCTATCAAGTATTCCTCATCGTCGATGCTTAATTTGCAGCCTCGACAAACATCACAAACTATAAAACTTTTGTTGTCCCCTATTTCAACTTCTAAGGGAACAGATAATTTTGTCAATACAAATGAAGGATTTATTCGCACCCGTATCAAACAGTACACGTGCTGGAATTCAGTTAATTGTGAATATACCTGAGACCACATCGGGTTCTGTTTTTGCTTCAGCCATGGTAAGTTGGAAGGACCTAGCCTTTGCTTTGGGAGCTTCTGCTAGAGACTCTTTTGTGTCTCTCTTTTCAACCAACTCGGGACATTCAGACTTTTTGTGGCCGGGTTGATAACATTTGTAACAAACGGAGACTTTTCCGGGACATAGCGATGCAGTGTGCCCCGTCTTCCCACATACCGGACACGGCTTGTCTTTGAAGAGGCACTCACCTTTGTGCCCCTTTCCACATACTTTGCAACTTGGCGACCCGCCTTTAGCCTCCACTTTCTTCCCCCATTCAGCAGTTCTAGCTTTCTTTGTAGGGCTTGGATTCACATCTTGTGCCCTCCGCTCACCCCTTTCAACTTGTTTCTTTAACTCGATTTCCCGCTCCCGGGCGGTGTTGATGATTTCTGTGAGAGTTTCATATTTTGAGGGAGTCATAAACTCCCGGTATTCAGCACTCAGCATGTTGTAATAGTAGTATATCTTCTGCTCTTCAGTGGTGACTAACTCGTCACAAAATGTCAGCTTATCCATGAAGATGCCCGTGATCTTATCAATTGATTCTCCCTTTTGTCTTAACTGGATAAATTCCTCTTTGATCCTGTTGATAACTGCTTTGGGACTATGTTGTTTAAGAAACGACACCTTAAACTCATCCCAAGTCATGACCCTTGCCGCTTCGGCTCCCATTTCCTTCTTTTTATTGTCCCACCAATCCTTGGCTTGATTTCTCAATTGACCCGTTCCGTAAGCAACAAAGTCACCTACGTCACAGTGGGTTCGTTCAAACACTCCTTCGACATCACTTATCCATCTTTGGCAGATTATCGGGTCAACTTCCCCGTTATAGATTGGCGGTTTGCGCGCCATAAATTCTTTATATGAGCACCCTTTACGTTCTCCCATTTTATCTTTCATAAGGTTGACACTATCCTCCAACCTTTTAACTCGCTCTTCGACAAGCGACAACACCGTGCTTTGAATTTTGTCTATAAACCCGGATAGACTACCTTCAATTGTTTTCCCTACTTCTTCGGCAATTATTTCTTTCATTTGTTCGGTGCTTGTTTGCACCGGATTATCATCGTTCCCATCAGACATCTTGAAACTGAAATGTTTACATTTAAACGTTAAACATTTCATTTATAACATTACTTCTTTTGTTTCGGTTTAGCCAAGTTCCCAACTTGCTTTAACCGTTCACATTTGGTGCACTTTCCGGGTTTGAGTGTGTTAACACGCTCTTCCCATGCACATCAATTCATTTCTCATTTCTTACATAAGACATAATTTGTTAACATAATAAGTTAATTCTTACCGGACGATCGATCAAGCTTGAACCGAACACTTCGTTGACAACCTTAAGCTCTGATTACCAACTTGTAACACCCGTCTAATTTTACTTGAATTTAATAATATTTCATACCATTTTATACAAAAGATGCCTAATTAACATAGACTTCATAAGTCAAGTTCATAGGTAGCAAAAACACTAGTCAACTAATGACTAAGTTAAAACATTCAAAAGTTGTTTAACAATTTGTTTACATTTCATAAACATAGTCTATTAAGAGTTAAGATATTGCGGAAGCTTGTAAATTGTGTTTGGTTCTTCAAAAGCTAGCTCGATCATCTTCCGGTTAGTTTCCAACATCACCTAAGATCAAAACCACAACATATGTTAGTTTTGATAAAGTTAGAATGGATATAAACAAGTTCCAAGAGTCAAAAAGTCAAAATTTTATTTTTTTCCGGATCAGGGGGGGCATCGCGTGACGCAAGGGCCTAGGCGTCACGCCTAGCCCTTGTTTTCACAGAATGTTGTTTGTGCTGATGCTGTACATTCCCAGCTCTATGTTTGTTCAATTTCCAACTTAAAATGGCCATAACTTGTGATTCGTAAGTCCGTTTTTGGTGATTCTTTTTCCTATACGTCTGAAATTTCATTACCAACATGCCTATTACGATTGTCATACCAAAAGTTTAACTTACGGACAGAAAGACTATATGTCGTTATCCATTTATTCAACCCATTTCTACTTGACACAATTTACTACTATTTAGCTAGTAAACTTATGATACTTTATACCCAACATCCCGGGCTTATCATCACTCGCATTTCTTTACCAATCTCATGGCATTAATGCTCTTGTGATTGCCATCTCCATTTTGACTCTCTAAAACACTAAAACAACAATTTACACCATTAATTGACCCGTTTAGCTCATCTTATGGAATTCCCCATTGTGATGACTACCAAACGATTCTTTGTCACTCTTCGACTAGTAATTCAAGTAACGATCATGGTTACTACAATCGACACCATATTAATCCTAAAATGAGACTTCGTAAAATTTAACAACAATTCATTTAATGTAACGGGTCAAGTTACATACCTTCAAAGTAGGCCTTTCAAACGTGGTTCGTCACCCGCTTGTCCGCTTGACGCTCCTGCGTCCTTTCCTATAGAGTTCATTTATTATATGTTTAGAACTCGCTTTAAACCATATATCGCATAATACACCGAAACATCATAATTATGCGTTTAAACTTTGAATTTCAGTTTTAAGCCTTCTTTGAGGCATTTTCACAAACACTTTAAGGGCAGATTTTTACATGATTAAATATCAAGTCTCTAGCTTATCACTTAGCCCTAATTTCACATCAATCAACCATTTTACATAATTGTTTGCTTCTAGAATTCAGAAGTCACTTCAAAATTGTCAAATTACACTAGAACCACACCCAAATTTCCTAGTGTTTATCAAATTCTACATAACCTACTCATCACCTACAATGGTGTTCATAGATTTCACTAAATTTTCACATGATTTCAACTTGTATTTGTCTAGGGTTTGTCCCTAGACACTATATGGTTCCTAATTCATCATAAAACAAACATGCAACCATAAACTTCAGATTTTCCCAATTTCATGAGAATTTCAAGTTGAGAGTTTTCATCAAATTTTACATACCTTGTAATCCTCTTTTGATGAGGATTAATAATCTATGCTTGATTTTTGTTTTTGATCAGATTTGGACCTTTAATTTGAGAGTTTTAGTGAATTTTTTGGGTTTGGAGCATGGGGGTCGACCTCCTCCTGCTTCTGATCGACCAGACCCCTCTTTTGGGGTGTTTGGTTTGTTTTTTATTTGTTTTATCAATTTAAGTTTCAATTTTTAACGACATAGGCCCCTATACTTTTATTAGCTTTATATCTTTGGCATATTCTATTCATTCATGTTTTAGAACGGGACAATTAACTAACTAGGTTATTTATTCCTAGTTAACTCATCCTCGTTTATTTCATATACTTTATATAAAATGCTAATATAAAGCCTTTTAAATTTTGGGGTGTTACAAGCAGCTAGCTAAATGCCCCTTGGTGTGACATTTGAAGCACGATCTCTTTTTCGAAGACTTCTTATCTGAAACCTTTGAACTAGATTCGGGTTTTGATGATGATGCCTTAGAAGGATTTGGTTCAGTTTGCTTAGTTTCAGAATTTTCTTTGTTCTTGTTTTTAGCAAACTCTACATTAGATTCGTTTCAATAACAGCTGTTTCGTTTTTCATGTCACTTCCTTGAACAAAATTAACCTTTTTAACAAAAGTTGGATTGTTATTCTTAGGATGTGAAGTTTTCTTTTTCAAAACAGGTGTGCTGTTATTATCCTTCTTAGCATCAGCACTCTCACACACATTTCCTTGACTTGATATGGAACTACTTGGTGATGTTGACACAAAGTCCATGAGGTCATCTTCATCAGGCAATAAAGAATAGTCATGACTAACAGGAGGTGGAACTTCATTGAAACCATGGAATCCCACACTGGTTTTGTCATTACTTTTCTTCAAGCCACCCATCATATGTTTCATAACAAAAGTAGAGTCCCTGAATTGACCTAATTTCTTTTCAAGTTCAACAATTTTGAGTTGTGCATCTAACAACTCTTTTCATTTTTCAGAAATCTCTTTTGTTTTCTCTGCCATCATTTCATGAGCTAAGTCTATGACTTGAAGTTTTTCGTTCAGTTTGCAGGTTAATGAGTCAATTTTACTTTCATAACCTTTTATCTTCTTCAAGTATGAAGATTCGTTTCTTTTAGCAAAAAAGTTAGATTCTTTAATGTTAGACATCTCGCTCACCAGACTTTGGTTTTGTGTTGACAACCTGTCAACCTCACCCTGTAGTTCACGACATTTTAAACACACAGAATTTGACTGTACCTCTCCTGTTTGTTTATCAAAATTGGCCATGAGAGCCGCAAGCTGAGCTTTCACTCTGTTGTATTCAGCTTCCTTTTATTTAGCTTCCTTTTCATGGTTAAACTTTTGCTTTTCCTCTTCAGCATCTGTTGTCTGATTAGCCTTTTCTACCTCAGCTTCACTTTTCTTCTCAACTTCAGCATCATCTACAGTAGCTTCACTTTTCTTCTCAACTTCAGCATCATCTACTGTAGCTTCACCATCATCAACTGGCGTTATCTCTGCCATGAATGCTTGAGTGGCATTCTCATTATCTTCTAGATGAATACTCCAATCATAAGAACCTTCTCGTGCTGTAGAGATCAAAGCCTTTGAGCTAGAATTGTTTGACGCATTCCTGTTGTTTGAACTCTGACTCGAAGTCTCTTTTCTTTGTTTTTGACACTCCCTAGCGAAATGCCCATAACTTTGACAATTAAAGCACCTCACTTTGGTCTTGTCAAAACCAACACTCCTCCCTACAAACTTCCTTCCTGTTCTGTTCATGAATCTCTTCACTCGTCTAGAAATTATGGCCATTTGCCATTGCAAATCCATCTCTTCCAAGTCATCAAGGTCAATCTGATCATAATCTTCATCCAACGTGGCAGGATAAGATATCTTACCCTGAATATAGTTCTCATAGGAAGCAACGAATGAGGCAAGTAGAGCCAGATGTTCTTCAGCAGACTTCACACTCATAGACACCGACTTAACACCACTACTCTGCTTAGAAGCTGATGTTCTCTTGGCTCCTGTTGATCCTCCTGAAGTAGCTACAAAACACACATCACCATCCTCATTCACTGTGACCTGCTCATTCTCACACGACAGAAACGCAGTAGCAGAGTCGCTAGAAGCGTTGTGAGATGAAGAAGATGTAAGCCCATTGTAAACCCCTGGATCTTGAACCTGATCATATCCAGTGTCTTTCTTCTTCATACTGAGCTCATAACCTCTCAACTTTCCTACCACTTCTTCAAGCTCTTTTGTCTCATAATCTGCTTCTCCCTTGATCATGAGAGTGTAGATATCCCATTTAGTAGGTAAGGCATCGAGCAACTTGTCATTCTTTTCTACGTCAGTGTAGCAATCGATCTCATAGTTTTCCATTTCTGACATCAGATGGTAGTAACGAGTGATGATGTCCTCAAGTGACTCATGTTTCATGTACTTAAAAACAGCGAACTGCTTCTTCAGTAGATCAACTTTGTTCTTCTTGACATCTGCATTTCCCGCGTATCTTTTCTCTAATGCATCCCACATATCCTTTGAATTTGTGTACTTCTTGAAGGTATGCTTGATGCTATCAGGCAAGGACATTTTGATTGCAGCCAAGGCTTTCTTTTCAGCCTCATACATCTTTTTATCAGCCTCTTCCATGTTCACATAGGCAGTTCTACGTGGTCTGCCCTCAAAGTCGTGTGTTGGGTTTGTGTACCCATCTTCAATGCATATCCACATGCGAGTGTCCTGGTATTCAATGAAGGAATGAAAACGATCCTTCCATGTCAAATAATTTTCCACCTTCATCATCTTAGGCGGTTTGTTGGTAGTTCCAACCTCATGCTCCATTCTCAAAAGCTCATTCAAACTAGACATGTTCGACATTTTAAACGTTGCAGACTGATAAAACCGTACAAAATATCTCTGAAAACAGTGGTTACCAAATTACACCGTTAGAATCGTCTCGAAAAGACGAATCCAATGATATATAATGTCAAAAACCGAATTCGGGATTTTCCAGAGTAAAAAACAGTGGTGCAGACGGTTTCTTCAGATGAGTTACGGTTCAAATTCTATTTGTAAAACAGTGAATTATTTCTTATGCTTGCCAGAAAATATTCCACCCCTCTGATTATGCTAATTTCGCTAGGTAATTTCGCTGGTCAGTTCAAGTTCAATTTCGCTAATCAGTTTAAGGTAATTTCGCAGGTCTATTTAGCTGATCAAGTTCACTGGTCAATTTCGCTGCAAATTCGCTGGTCTATTTTGCTATTACGACGACCAGTAAATTCGCCAAAAACCGTAACAATTTCGCTGAGGAAAATTATACGGTTACCAAAGTCGCCTTTGGATTTATTTCGCCGATTAGTTCGCAGGTCTTATAAATTCGCTGGTCTGTATATCTGGAAACTTAATCTTTTCGAAAATTTTGATGATTCTATCTCTTCTCCAACACAAATCTGCAAAATCAAACAAGCAAATCAGCAAAGTTTTGACAAAATTATGATGAATTTAATGAAGAACACGAAGAACAGTCTTCGAATCTTCAAGTTTCTCAGCCAAAATTCTTCAAAACAATCAACCAAAAACTGTCCTGGAAACCCTAAAACGTGCAAAACAGCAATCAAACAAAACAGAAGATCAAAAACAGACAACAATTTCGAAAATTTTATCAAACCAACAAAAAATTTCGAAACCCTAATTTTTCAGGTTTCAAAATTTTTGAAAAACTTCCTGATTCTGCCAAGCACAATTCTGAACCGAGCCTTCAAGAGCCTAATGCTCTGATACCAATTGTAGGTCCTCTGTCTGTATGGATCGTCACAGAATTGTATATCTAACCTAGAGTGCGGAATCCCCTAGATTAGATTTGCACAGAAACGAGTAGAAACAGAAATTCACAATCAAACTGGTCTTCTATTGATTATCCAAACGGAACGTTTTACAATAAACTCAAGACCACATAACCTCACAGCCACTATCTGTGATCTTGATACTAACCCCAATTTCATTTTTCCTCTCTCTCTCTAGACTTTCTCTCTCTAAAATTCTCTAACCACTCAAACCCTAATCACAAAACATGTTTATATACCACATGTTTGTGAATTGGGCTTCCTACTGGGCTAGGCCATTTTCCAAGCCCATTACAACAATAAACTCACTAACCAATAAGCTAAGCCCATTACAAAATATCCAAAGACTAAATAATCAAACTATTAAGCTGTTGTCACCGAATATGCACCAACACAAGGAGAAAACTTTAATTATTCTCAGGAAATTTTTAATGATCTTGTTAAAAATGTTGAAACAAAGGCATTCTTACTATTTCCAAGATTTCTAAGTTATTATTTTGAAAAGAAACTTGGTAAGAATGATCCTTCGGCAATAAAACAAGGTGAATCTCTTCAAATGCACAACTTAACTGCTGAAACTTTTACAAGAATGTCAACACCTTGCAAAACACAAGCAGAGGTGCCTGAGCAGAATTTAGCAGCTACCACTGCTCCTCAGGTATCTGCTACTGAGCCCACTGCTCAAGGTGATCAAAGTAGCAAAACAACTGCTTTGAAACCCACACCTTTAATCACCAAAAAACCAAACAAAAAGAAAACTCAAAAACCCCCCAAACCTATCAAAAAGGCAACTCTGGAGGATGAGATACCAGAGCAACTGCATGTGACAAAACAAAAGTCACAAGAAACCACTGCTGCTTCTTCCTCACAGCAGTTGGTACAAATATCTCAACCCATAACTGAAACTCCACCTGTTTCTTCTCAAAAAGAACAGGTTGTACACATAGGGACTCCACAATATGATGCTCTGGAATCACTCGCTTCCATCATCCACAGCCCAATGCCCGGGGCAAATTCTCTTCTAACACCAAACCTCACATCCACAATTCCTCCACCAACTAGACTTTTGTTGGATGCTATTGATTTGAACCAGGCACAAACCAGTCCTTCTCAATCACCTGTCAACGAGAATATACTCCAACAAATGACTGGGTCTGATGTATCAATCATAGTTAACCCACCAACAATACCTGAGTAGGTTACACCCCTTGAGTTACAAGTAACTCTTGGTGGTAATCCAAGTGAAGCAGTCACTACAAATGTTGAACCCACTGGTTTACATTTGGACGGTGGTTACATCAATAAGACTTCCTTGGAGGCAATTCCTTCCATAGCACCTCTGACATCTACCAGTGGATTTGTTTTGACCACTGGCAACATCAAAAGATTGTCAAGTGTTGAAGGAATAAGACCCCGGTACCAAGAAAAAAGGGGCATCAGTGGTTAATGTTTAGAGTACACTCCCTACCTCAACCACTGATAAAACCACTGCTAGTGGGAAATCAGATGATCCCATTAAATTGGGTGATGGTTTAACATATCTGGATTTGACGGAACGAGTTGACAAACTGGATACAGCTGTTGCAGATATCAAAGACACGCTACAACAGTTTTTGACAGTACAAAAGATGCAATCCACTGCTGTTCCACCTCAAGCACCTGCTCCACCCAAGCACCTGCTGCAAATGAGCTCTGGAATCTATTTCAACCTTTTCTCCAAAAACAAAAACAAATGGCTGATCAGCAACATGCAATACATGTACAAGAGCTGAGAAACACAATGGAGTCTAGGTTCAAGAACACACAAGCAGACATCAAGGCTCTCAAGGCCCACATATTGAAAACCACTGGCACTGCTCCTCCAACTGTTCTCTTCATTGATCAATTACCCCCAGATAATGCCAAAAAGGGGGAAAAATTAAAGAATGGAAGAAAAAGGGAGTAGATAATGGTCTCTACATAGAACCAGAAATGGAGAATATGACCAAGTAGATACCTTTGCCAGATGGTAGCAAAAAGGTTGATGTTACCCAAAATGCACTTGATAAAGCTATAGCAAGTGTAAAAAGGGACAGAGAGGCAAAGGATATGTCAAGGTGGAATGAGGAGAAAAGAGCTTACATGGAGCTGAATGCGCAGGGTTGTACTGTGCCAAAGGATGTTAAAAATCCTAAGCCAAAAAGAAATCCCACTAGAAAAGTGAGGGAACCCAAGTCCACACCATCCAGACTCACAAAGCATACTCCAAAAACACCATCCAAAAGCCCCCAACATCAAACCTCCATCCAAACAGCTGTTGTAACTCCTGCTGTATCAACTACTGCTGATACTTTAGAGGTTTCAACATCTGTTATCACTTCAACACACACCACTTCAACATATACCACAACCACTGTCTTACCACCACCATCATCACCACCAAAAACAACATCACCACCATCGCCTCCTGCCAAAAAGCAGAAGACAGCAGATGTTACAACATCTGTTGTAATGACAACAGTGGTTGAAACACCAGTTGTTTCAACAGCTGTTAGTCAATCACAAATCACTGCCACTCAAATCACCACCACTGATCCACCCAAAACATCATCTGCCTCTCCTAAAATAAAAAGGAGAGGGATTTTCATACCAGATGATGATTCACCATCACCACCACCAACATCTTCAAAATCTCTATCACTTGTTACAATACCCAAACCTGTTCCTATCTCATCAGCTCAAATTCAAAAGCCCTTAGCTCCTGCAGGTGTTAAATTTCCTCTTGAACTCATAGCAGTCAGAGAAGAAATAAAATCCTTTTACTATGAGGATGATCCTGCTAAAAGGAGTTTGCCATCTGTTGAAGGATATCCAAGGCCAAATAATATTGAAGAATATCTAAAAGTCAAAGCTAAACAAGCAGAGGATATCTCAAAAAAGAAATTCACAAGGGAAATCTGATAGAGAAATTCAGCAGAACTATCAATACTTACTCACACAAGGCAGATCTTTGGAACAATTTGCAAAGAATGTGTGCCAGCAAGTATCAGAAAAGGCAGATGAATCCCTGAGAAAAGATTATGTTGAAAACATCATGGCCCACAAGAAATACAAAGGAGAAAAACATATGTATAAGGATTGGACCATTCCTGAACTGGAAAGTAAAGCAGCCAGGATTCAAGACATGATCAAGAATAAAGTGAAACATACTCCTCCAGATTGGGCAAAGTTCAGAAAGAATGTACCTGATAAAAAGGTAGAGCTGAGGAGAATGAAAGAGGAATTAGCTGCTGCTGATTTTGGGTCTTTGAATCAAGTATTGAGATAGAAAGAAGATAGAGTCAGGGCTACCTACAAAAGCTTGGAGAAATTAAGAAAGACAGATCCTACTTCTCCACAAAAGCCTGACTATCCTGAAGCAGAGGTTTCAAAGAGACCATCAAAGCTGCAAATCAGGAGAGCCACTGCTCCAACTGGTGCAGCCATCTTTAAAAGAAGGCCACAAAAACGGTTGGATACTGAAACAGTGGCAGAGCTAATGGCAGGAGATGAACTTGTAAAGGAAGGTATTAAAGAAATGATAGCTGAAACTCTTGGCCTGAATCAACCTGCAAACACTGCTCAAACAGTAATGAATAGGCATGCATCTCCAAACACCACATCTAATAAAAATCTCCCAAGAAACCCACCAGGCTCAAAAGTACTAAAGTGGGAAACTGACAAACAGACCCATGTACTGACTATGTTCAGGTCTAGTGGAGAAGTGAAGAAAATAACAAGGGAACAAGCACTTGGCCTAAGTCTTGAAGATATGCAGGATCTCCTTGATCTTCCACTTGGTAGGGATGAAGATGACACAGATGCCCTAGACTTTGAGTTACAACTTAAAGGTCAGATAAGGGAACTGTTGATGAGGCAATAAAGTTCCACAATAATGAAGGGTTTTGACATTATCTGTTCCAGGGGGAGATTGTTGGGATTGAACCCTATCAAAGGAACAAATAATTAATGCCAAAACTGGATCAGAGCAGTGGATCCAGAATAAGCAGATGTTATGCATATAAGTCTCTCCCCTTGAAAGTGGTTTCAACATCTGCTGACCTCCTATCTACTGATCGTACAAACTGCTGATCTACAAACTGCTGATCAAGTAAAAGCCTGATGGAAGACTAAAGCTCTGCTGTTCAATCTACTGCCTTGAGTCAAGCTCTGCTGATCCGGACAAGTACTGCTGGGTTCACATCAGTGGAAGGATGGAGCAGTAGTTTAAATGTCTTTATGTAATGAAATGTAATAACAGTAGTTTAGCATAGCAGAGGTTGTATAGATCAGAGGTTAGAGTTTGTTAGGAGGTTAGATGTCACTTTCATGGTGATGTCAGCTTAGATGCTTCAGTGGTTTGCTCGTGCCTATAAATAGAACAGTGCTCTGTACTGTTCTATTAGCTCTTTGCAAAATCTTCTTCTTGCACGAACAAACACTGTGAGCTCAGGTTGAGGGGGAGTTTGTATTCATACATTGCGTTGTAATCGTTATTGAAATAAATTCAATCTTTCGGTTCTTTGTGGAAAATGTTTGATTAAAGCAATTCTCTCATTTGATTGTGTGCAAAGTTTGTTTCCATCTTAATTCCGCTGCACAACTCATCCATCTTCATCTTATTTCAAACGTAAAACACAATCAAAACCAAACTCAGATCCTAACACCAAGTGAGTACATAGTTCCCCTCTTTTACCGCTTTCAAATACTTACATTGTCGCATGTTTAATTCCTTTTGCTTGAAGATATGCTCGAGACTCCTGTGATCGGTGTAAATGGTGCACTTGGTACCGTACAGGTAATGTCTCCATATCTTAAGTGCGAAAACAACTGCTCCCAGCTCCAAGTCGTGAGTAGTGTTGTGCATACTAGCTACTTTCGTGCTTTTCATGCTTTTATGACAAAAACATGCTAGTTTCACCTAGTACTCATATAGTACATGATTTCAACTATGTTTTGCTATGTATGTTAAGCATGCTAGCACATTGATTTATTACACATTTGTTGCATATGTTTATTTAGCATATGGACACATTGTTTTACATGACATTTCTGCTATGTATGTTTACTGAGCATGCTAGCACATTGATTTCATGAACATTTCTACTATGTATGTTTACTTAGCATACCTAGTACATGGTTATTCACATGCTACATCGGTTATGACATTTGGTATGTTTAATCGGGACAATAATACATTCATTAACATTGATCACGCCGCTCGGTAGTATGTAACGGTACCATAGGACTTGACAAATCCCGTTTCCGACTTCCTAGGTTTGTTTGGAAGTTGGGAATGACAGAATCTGATATACATAATTTAGATAAACCTTTAATGTGTTTAAGGGTTTGTCGCCACAGTCGCAAGGCTTGAATGTATGCGATTAACATCACTGCATAAATGTTTGTTATCATAAAGCATTGTTTTCTGCAAAACATAACATTTGATTTAAACTTAGGTTTATTCAAAAAACTTTGTTTTGTACATTTTCCTATGGGGTTGAGTAATTACTAGTTATTCACCATACATGACATTTGTTTTCACATTGACATTATCACATAGTTTGAGTAGATACATTCTACTTGCTATGCATTACATTTGGGTTTACATGATACAGTTTACACATGACATTGTACATGGTTTACACATAAACATTTGACATTGGTTTTAAACAAGACATTTTGATTGATTATTGATAAGTGACTTATGTAAGAGGGCTATGTGTTATATGATAAAAGTATGGTGGATACGCCGCGGGTACTTCCTATATATAAGTGCTTTTATTATATTACACATTGTTAAGTTATCTAAACCACTTGACAAAGACATGAAACATTTTATACAAGAACACGACATTGTTTTACAAATTACATGTTTTATACAAATTCACTTTCACTTGGTTATTCATTTAACCATGCATTATCATTTTATTATCATTTGATTTTCACATCGATTTTTCATATGATTTATAAAAGAAAACATTTTACAAAGTTCATGACTACATTTTTGTAAAACACTTCTTTTAACTACAAGTCATGAACCCTGCATAAACAAAACCTATGTATCTCACATGCATTTTTATGCTGACGTACCTATTTTTACATGTGTTTCAGGTGCTAATGCATGAAGATGTTTGTGCTACACTTAGGCGGACTGGGGCCTTAGTGACTTATAAGACAGTTATTTAAGTTATTTTTTGTTGAATTCCAAGACAATGTAAACTTTAATCCTAATAATACAAAACTTTAATTTCCATGGTTGTTGAAACAATAATTCTGTCGCTCCACTCCCCGACGTTTCCGCCACGGTTTGTTGTTTTACGCGATTGGGGTGTGACATACAATTAACAAATTCGCTGAAAATCCAAACGTGGCCCAGAGTTTTACTCAGGGAACAGAGGATTCATACGAAAGCGAAACAATCACATCTGTTTTTACAAGTTTCCTCTAAAATTAAATTTCGGGACAAAATTTCCTAAAGTAGGGGAGACTGTGACATTTGTGCCCTTTACACCATCATACAAATACAGATCCAATGAAATCTTGCGTTTCATTCTCGGGATTTGTACAATTACATGTGACAAGTACACATATCAAATTTCGTATGATTCTGAACTCTCGATAAGTTTTTCATAAAGTTATACGTGAACAGTTACGTAAACGTAATTAGTTTAATGTGACATACACTCTAGAATAGTGACATAATCTTAACATTCCTTAAATAATCTTTACATAACTTAGAAATAAGTTTTGAAGGGTTTGGTATGGCGAAAACAAGTTTATTCGTTCACAGGGACTATTTGCGTCAAACTGCAAAAGTCTGCCATTTCGTATGGTAACAAACACTCTGGAACAAGATCATAAGCTTAAAACATACCCTAAATAACCTTAACATAGCTTAGAAATAAGTTTTGAGGGGTTTGGTATGCGAAAATACGCTTATTTGATCATAGGGACTAAAAGTGTCAAAACTGCGAAAAGTTTACATTTTTACGCATATCTCGCGTTCTCACCAAATCCGGACATCCATAAAATTTTTTAATCACTAGAATATTATATTTTAGTGATAGGAATGCAAAAATACCGTTCGTCACGTAATTTGTATCATTTTCGCATCCGTTCGAGTTTAGTCGTAATTAACCGAACAACGCGACCGTATGACCAAACGAACCGACATCCATGATATTTTCAAGCATATTTCAATTCCCCCATGCTTTAGCATCTTTTTAGAGCCTTGAAAATGGGTTAACGGGGGTTAAACGTGTCGAAAATGCATTATAATACGTGTAGGGACCATTTATGCAAGTTCTGAAAGTCAGCAACAGGGGGTCGCGCCACGCGACAGCCCTGGGCTGCTGCTGTCACGGCACGTGACCAGTGCATCAGGGCAGAAACCTGATTTTTGAAAAACAGCTTGCTGCACTTGGTTTTGTTGATGGTTTTTCAAGCTTGATCTCCAAGTATGTGTGATTAGCAAGGCTTCCAATCTTGTCCTAACACTTGTATGGTTGAGATAATGCCTTGGGCATCAAACAAACCACATGGCATCATCTTGGAGGTTCACAACAACTATAAATAGCAAGGCCTTCATACTCCATTCCTTGCTCATTCTGTTGGTGCATACATATGTCGTCTTCGTCTTATATCGAGTCTCAGGTTCGTTGCGGATCGGAACAAGAATTATGTCATCATCATTGATGATGACATCACATACATGACATCACCTATTGCATCATGGGCACATGAAGACAAAATAGAAACATATTGAAAGTCAAAATTAGATGTGTCGTTTGAAGAATGTCTTGATCGTTTGAGATTGTAACCGTTTGTAGATGTAACCGTTTGAAGAGGTGACCGTTTGAAGGGTGGCATGTCACCTTCAAACAAACAGCTCTAGCCTATATATACCCTTCAAAGGTTCATCATTTAAAAAAACTTTCCGGCTTGTGCAACGAAGTGCTGCCGAAGTGTTGTCAGGTTGTAAAACGTCTTATAATCAATCATACAACAGTTTAATGAGTAAATCTAGCTGAATTGCACTCTACGCGTCTGTTTCCGCCTTTCGTGTTGAGATATACTCTTCTGAACGACTCGTTCGGGTCAGAAATCGATCCTACAAGTGGTATCAGAGCTCAGGAGGAAGAGTTCTATACGATTCAGCTTAAAAATTTCTGTTTTTCTACATCTTCTTTCAAAATTTCAAGTTTTCACGGTTAAAATTGGATAAATTTTTCACAGAATGTGTAAAAGTGCATTTTAACAAACCCTTGAAAGTTTCAGCTTAAAATTCGAAGTAAAACTGGTAAAAATGGCTTGAAAACTGGTGTCCGTTTGAACGAATCAGCAACCTACCGTTTGAAATTGGACTGACCGTTTGAAATTTGCACCTTACCGTTTGAAACTGGACTGACCGTTTGAAATTTGCGCCTTGCCGTTTGAAACTGGAATGACCGTTTGAAATCTGCACCTTACCGTTTGAAACTGACCTACCCCGTTTGGAAGAGTCCATCCCGTTTGAGGATTGCATTCTGTTTGAGTGTGTACATCGAGTTGTGTATAACAGTTTACGAGGTGTCAGTAATTGGGGAAAGAAATCATGGGAATCAAGTCAGATTGCATGTATTGGTGCATGTGAATAACTTAGTTGTTGTCGGTTTACATGTGATAAAGTCTTTGAGGTCCAATGGGAATTTAGTGGACTTAATGGTGACGGCCATTTACATTGAGTGAATACATATGTTTTCGTGGGATGTCAGATTGCATGTGAATATCTCGGTTTAAACAATCCGCATGTGTATATCACTTTGATCAAGACTTGCAGCCCAATCTCTAATCAATTGCTATTGTCAGTTGTCGGCCACTTGATATTTTCACAATATTAAATCAAAGTGTGTTCATAAAGTAGGCGAAATTGTTTGGTCCAATCAAATGATAGTATAGTCATCACATGTGAATCTGATTAAGTTCTCGGCCCAAGTCATTTACTCGGCCCAATCAACATTCAAAGCTTGTCGGCCCATTTGAATCTACACACATTCATTCAAAAATTTATTCGGCCCATTCACTCAGTTTACACGATTTGGAGTTTAGTCAGTCTGCGAGTCTTTGACACGAGTCCTAGATCGATTCAATCGTCACACACATTTCACATATTCAATATTGTTTAAACTGATTGTTTGTTTATTTTTTGTCAGGTATTTTTACAAGGTGATACAGCTCATTTGAAAATCCGAAACATGGACGAAGATTTCTACAACGCATTTGCTACCCCAGTAACCCCGATTTCTCTTGCACAAAATACGATGTTGGAAAATGAAACAGGCACGATGCAAAAGCCGCCTAAACTCATGAATATCGAGGAGTATAAAAGTTGGGAGGAAAAATTTGAGAATTGGGTACAGGCAAATTATCTAGATGCATGGGAGAATGTTGAGACAAAATACGTTAGACCGATGAATGACGATAAAGAGAAAATTCCGATTAAAGATCTTAGTGCTGAGAACCGGAAGAAATACAAAGATGAGAAGATGATGTTAAGCTTAATTCAACAAGCAGTTAAAGAAGACATCTTGGTTCTATTACAACATAATGGAACGTCTTATTCTATCTGGAAAGCATTAAAGTCAAAATTTCAAGGCAGTGAGGAAATGGTTAAGAACAAGAAATCTTTACTGAAGAAAGAGTTTGATTTGTTCCGAGGGTTGAAAAATGAGAGCACAAAGCAGATAATCGAGAGATACTGCAATTTGCTGGCCAACATGAAACGATTGAAAATCAATAAAGACAATGAGGAATTGATTGAAAAATTATCAGATGCGTTACCGTATGAAACATGGGGTACTTATCTCATGATGCTTAGAAATAAGAAAGGATTTAAGGATTTGACACTGAGCAAGTTTATCGAAAAGATTGAAGCTCAGGAGATGGAGCAGAGAAAGGTTATAAGAATGAAAGATTTCGACGGTGAACAAGACATAGGTCTTTACTACAAAGGTGGTGTTAGTGATAAATCCACCAACTTTTCACCGAAAGTTCAAACAGCATTCAATGCAAAGAGTCCATCTGAAAGTTCATCCAAAGGATCAAGCAGCAACACAAGTTTTTCATCATATCCATCCTTTGATCCGAACATTTCAACAACAAAGAATGGCAATAAGCTTCAGTGCAACATTGTACTGAATTTGGAGAATGATGAAGACTATTCAGCAGAAATTGCTAAGAGTCACATGTCGTTGTTGGGAACTGTTTTAGAATCATATGGCAGTTTTGTTGCAGGTCGGATCGGGAATCCAATGTTGACAAAAGAGGATTACGATCAAATCGATGCTGAGGAGATGGAACTGATGGACATAAAATGGTGTTTGGCAAGTGTGTTGAGACGAGCTGAGAAATTTAAGCAGATCACAGGAAGAGATGATTTACGTGAAGCTAATGTTTCTACTTTAGGTTTTGACAAATCTAAAGTCACTTGTTTTCGTTGCAGGGAAAAGGGTCACTTCAAGAGGGAGTGCACAAATCGCGAAGCAAGTGGAGCTTAGAATCCTTTTAACAACTACAATGATTACTACCGAAAAGCTATTTACCATCAAGTTGCTCAGCAACCATCTCAACAACATCAACATCAAGCACAAACTACACATGGAAGGAATGTGATTGAAGACTCTGGAAAGAGAGCTTGTGTGGTTAATCAAGATTCTTCAAAGAGAGCTGATGGTAGTGCCTTGATAATAGATCAAGATGACAAAAAGTTACCTGAAGGGTTTAGTTGGGAAAATTTCACATGGGATAATTATATTCCTGATCAAGCTATAGCTCACACAGCTTTTGTAGCCGGAGTTGAAGAAGATAGTGATGATGATACTGAGTATTGGGCGAGAAAATTCGATGCTGATATGAAACTGATTGCAGAAAGTGACAGTGAAGATGAAAAGGTTAAAAAGAAGAAGAAAAAGGTCAAAACACCGGTGAGTAGTGATGATGAAGAAGTTCCAGTGATCAAAAGGAAAGTAAAGGTTGAAGTTCCAAAGTTCAAGGTTGATGCGGAAGTTGATGCTAAAAAGATTCCGATGAAATGTGAAAACTACGAAGCCATAAAAAAGCAGAACAACACATTGATCTATAATTTGAACAGTTTGAAGGAATCTTATGATGTGTTTAACAAAGCAATGAATCAGTATAATCAAACAAGTGAAGAACAAGCTACAGCAATGAAGACACTTCAGGGTGCTTTTATGACGAAGCAGAAAGTGGTGAACAACTATATTGAGAAATGTGTTGTGCTTGAACAAAAGTTGGAGTTGCAAAGAATTGAGACTGAGAGAGTAAATCGTTCGTTGAAAAGTTACTCATGTACTTCTTATGTCATTGACAGGATTTATCCAAGTGTTAAAGGCATGAAGGCATTTGAAGAGGATGAAGTGACTGAAGAAAAGAATGCTGAAAAAGTTTCTGAAGAAAAGACTCCTGTAAAGAAAGAAAAGAAGAAGGATACTAAAGAAAAGACATCTGGTAAGAAACAAGGTGTCAGTTACAACAAGTGTCCACCCCCACTGGAAAATGGATATTTTCCCAGAAATCCAAATTCTAAAAGAGTCCAAAAGGCTACAAACTTACAATGGGAGTCAGAGTCGTCAGTTAACTTGCCAGAAAATATTGATGTGATGTTTACATCATCTGACACTGATCATGAGTCCGAGTTAATAAAGAAAGTTGTCGATCAGGTGTTGGATAGAGATGAAACTGAGGAGTCAAAGTTGGAGTCAAACTCAGAGTCAAAGTCTGGTTCTAAAAGTTCGAGTTCGACAGTCAACAGTCCAAAGTCTTCAGTTAAAAGGGTTTACAACAAAGAATTTTTGTTATCAAAATCTAATTTGAATGACGAAACGTTCAAAGTTGCATATACTTTGAATGATTCCGACAAATTATATTCTGATGAGGAATTTCCAATAAGAGGTGTAAAAACTGAGATGATAAAAAAGGTTTTCAAACTTACAGAAATTAACATTTCTGAAATAAAAGATTTAAATCTTACTGATAAACCTAAAAAATACACCTCAAGAGTACAACAAAGATTAAACAAGAAAAAAGGTTACAGTTCTGGTTCTGGTTTTCACAAGAAACCAAGCCCTAACCGTAATTTCAAAAAGAAAGGTCTTGGTTTTACTCCAACAGAAAAACAGAAAAATGAAAAATATGTTCGTGATTTTAAAGCAAAAATGACATTCGTTTCAGGAACTAGCTCAGAAGAGGAAGAAAAGAAAAAATTCTGGAGGCAGTCAAACAGTGAGTTCCTTGCAAAGAAGCAAGATGACATGAAGAAAATGGCTGAGCAGAAGAAAGATACGAGAACCTGTTTCCAATGCAACAAAGTTGGACATATTGCCAGGGAGTGTTCAAAGGCAATATAATCAAAACAGGGAGTATCACGTAAACTAAAAGAAAAAGTGGTTGAGTTTGAACCACCAATTGACAAAATTAAATTGTTTAAAAATTCAACTTTTGAGATTGGTGAAAGTTCAAACAGATTTTACAAGAAAAGAGCTTATCTTGACAATAAAAAATGGGTTGTTAAGAAATCGGTTGGTAGCTCTAGTGATGATTCTGATAAGTCGAAATCAAAGGAGCTATCTTCTGGCGATGAATCTGATTCCACAAAATCAGATGAGCCACAGGTTGTTTCAAAAGGAGAAAAATCAGTTCTGACTGTGGATGATGAAAATTTTCCATCACTTCGGACTGAAAATTATAAAAAGAAAATTGGTAAAGTTGAAATTTCAAACCAATTTTATGATGACAAAAAGGTTTTTGATGTTGAGAAAGTCTTTAACTCCAAAGTCCATAACATTTTTGGCAAAATGGTTGACATGAAGGTCAAAGGAGTTAAGGAGTTTTATGAGAAGAAGACGCAGAAAGATAAAGTTGAACCATCCCTGGTTTGTGACTGGGATGGTACATACTATGAATAGTAAGTCTCTGGACTTGCCAGAGCTCCCAGGATTGGTAAGAGTGGAGCAGGAATCGGCATCTATCTTTCTTGGTTGGTAATCATACAAGTGGTAAAGTACAGGTGATATCATTTAAATTGTTAGTTTTCTACAAATGGTTTGTTTGGTAGAAAAACTTACTAGTAGTTGAAGAAGTTTTACACTTACAAGTGGTAATTCAAGGACGTTAAGTTGTACTTGTCTTTCCTACAAGTGGTTAATCAAGGTCATTAATTTGAACTTGATTGGACCACATATACAAGTGATAGTTGAAGACAATGTGATGAACCAAACCCCTAACTTACAAGTGGTAAAATCAAACTTATTTTCCGGAAAAACCATTTGATTAAAACAAACTTAAGTGTTTTGAAATCTAAATGGGAAAATAGTTTGTTGTGAGGGGGAGTTCTGATTGTTTATGCCAAGAGGATGGCGAATTGAAGCAATTCGATATCGGTTGTCACTTTATTGTATAGTTTGCTTTCAAATTTTCTAAAATGTGTTTGCATTTAGGGGGAGTAAGAAATTTCTGTAAATCCAAAAACATTTGAAAATTTGAAAAAGACAAAAACATGATAAAATGAAAAATGAGTTTTGTTGTATAAAAGAGGAAATGATAGTACATCAGTGGACGATCACGGCATGCTAAAGAAATGGAAAGTTAAATAGTGATAAACGATCTCACTGATGATGTGCCAGTAGATTTTTGCACATTTAGTAGATTGTGACGAGATATAAACCTAAATTTCAAACTTGCTTATATCGTGGGGAAACATCTCTCGAATATATGGGTAACCCCCGAAATCTTGTTTGAAAGGTCCCTCTTTCTGAGATACTAGGTCTTTATGCTCAGTGATATCTGGGGTATTATCCCGGGACTTCTGATTTTGCGGAAGCAATGGCCTAGTCCCCGAAGAATACTTTCTACAATGCTTGAAATATAGCGCCGCCCTCAGCAAATTGATGAAACAATAAAATTGATAGTCATTGCTGTTGAAACAAAAGATCCTCTAAAGGGGACACACCAAAAGTCGAAGCCGTCATCTCTCTGCGTATACGGAAGTATCGACCTGAGCTCTCACGACCCTCGCAATTTAACCCCTTACAGATATCATCTGTCGTATACTCACCTGTAAGACTGAATATTGGGATCTGGATACGGGAGTATATTATGAGGTGGGACACATGATTGAGTTTAAGTGGTTAAGACATTAATCTCGTATCTCGAAACAGTTGAACTTTGTGTGAAAATTTAAGTGGATCAGTATACTGACAATCTAAGTGAATCGTTTAGAGCTTAAAATGTTTAAAGCTTAACGGTGTTGGTGATTTGTCTCATAAACTGATATGATCCTCTTACACAAACTCACAAATATATTGTTTGTAAATATTTCTTCTTTGCATTTCATTCTATTCAAAAATCCAAAAAGATTTTCAGTGTGTTTTAGCATAAATTTTGAAAAATTTAAAAAGATTTTTGACAACTGGTGTTGGAGAGCTAATTTTCAAAATTCAGAGTGCTAAACATGATGAACAGATGGTTTGGGAGAATGTGTTGTTTTTAAAATTAAACATGATATATCTTCAAGAGGTTCATCAAAGATTAACATAGTAAAATCATTCTTTGATTGTATAATTCCTGCAAGTGGTTTAGTAGATGGTGAGATTGTTTTTACAAGTTATTATCAGAAATTTTATTTTTGGGTAGAGGATGTGCAGGTTTCAAAGTGCTAGAGAGTCAGGTTCCGATACCTGAAGACTTTGTGATTTCAACATGCCAGACTGCGATCCCAGCATATCGAAAGGGGGAGTCTAAAGATATCCAAGTAGAGATTGATCGTGGGGAGTTTGTTGATGATGAAAAGAGAAGAGAGAAGATTTGAGGATTCTTACAGTGTCAGACACTTCAAAGAGATCGAGAGGACTGATAAAGACTGAAGATGCGAAGACTCGACACTTAAGACTCGTCAACATCTGAGGGGGAGTCTGTTGGTGCATACATCTGTCGTCTTCGTCTTATATCGAGTCTCAGGTTCGTTGCGGATCGGAACAAGAATTATGTCATCATCATTGATGATGACATCACATACATGACATCACCTATTGCATCATGGGCACATGAAGACAAAATAGAAACATATTGAAAGTCAAAATTAGATGTGTCATTTGAAGAATGTCTTGATCGTTTGAGATTGTAACCGTTTGTAGATGTAACCGTTTGAAGAGGTGACCGTTTGAAGGGTGGCATGTCACCTTCAAACGGATAGCTCTAGCCTATATATACCCTTTAAACGTTCATCATTTAAAAAAACTTTCCGGCTTGTGCAACGAAGTGCTGCCGAAGTGTTGTCAGGTTGTAAAACATCTTATAATCAATCATACAACAGTTTAATGAGTAAATCTAGCTGAATTGCACTCTACACGTCTGTTTCCGCCTTTCGTGTTGAGATATACTCTTCTGAACGACTCGTTCGGGTCAGAAATCGATCCTACACATTCTCATCTTTCTCATCTCATAACTCAAAGTTGGAGTTGCTACCACTTGTGGATGCCTCCCATTTGAGTTTTCTAATCATTTTTCAGCCTTAGAACATTTTGTAAGTGTTCTTTCTTGGCTAGTTCTTTTATTTCAGCAATTACAAGCTGAAAGTCAAACAGTTTGACTACCGTTTGACTTTCGGTTTTGGCCATGAATTGGTCAAGTCAAATTCCAATTGAACTTTGAAACATGAGCATAATCACGATGGTTATAATCCTTTGCGATTATACCTACTGATTACCACGTTGACTAGTCGAAGTGACGAGTCAAAGTTTCGGTCAAAATGCAAGTTTATGTGCTTTTTACGACGAAACTATTTTCAGGTATCAAAACACTTTGTTTTGATCAGTTTTCTAACTTAGTTAAACATGTTTTAACATGTTTAACTCGTCACTTTTAGTTTAGTGCTTATTTAGGGTCGTAAGTCAAGCGGTCTCGACAACCGCTTAGACTTTCAAACCTGACCCATTTGGTCGATCATTAGGATTCGACCAAGCATATTTTGTGACCATAGTTGTATAGGGAATAACCTTCCGAGGTTAGACCTTATGGTCACTTCGTTTAATTAGTTGTATGATAGGTAGTTTATATGCCTTAGGAAAATGACCAAAATGCCTTTTTTACGCATAATCTCAATTTAAGCATATGTAACCAAAATTTTGAACTTAAACTGATTATGCAACATAATTAAACATGTTTAGGCATATAATACTTGTCATAGGACTAGTTAGGCCATCCGAACACGCATTTGCGCAAATGACGCGTTAAAGTAGTGTAAACTACCTTAACGAGTCATAATGGGTCATAAGCACTTAGGATAGGTTTCAAATCAGAATGTAGGCTTTGTTAAACCATATCATATGAGTTCCAACACTCATTTTATTTACAAGACCTCATTCTATTCGATCTCCCAATTTAGGCCTCAATTTTTAACATAGTGATTCCATACTAGGTGCCACTTGATTCCTTGATTTTCCGAGCTTTGTTAGGAGACTTAATCAAGGATACTTGCAATCTCAAGTGAGTACATAGTCCCCTCTTTTATGTTTTTAAATGTTTTAGGGTGATTCATATGTGCCTATACACTAATTTCATGATTTCAAGCTATATGTTTTCACATGCTTAGTACATATTCTGTGACAAACTTAAACTGATATCTATGGCTTAAACACTTATTTTCAAAGTTTGTAAGACTAATTTTTGGTTCGTATTGTTACTTATACATTCATTAACTATGATCAAGCCGATTGGTAGTACGATATAGCGCTATAGGTTAACTCCCCATTCCTGTTGTATGGAATGTCAGAAACCAAAGTTTAAACCAAATAGATTTTGCCTTCGTGGTAAATCTATAGTCACCAAAGTGTAGTTTGATACACTAAGGTTTGAATGTATTGCCAAGTCACAATCTATGGTATATCTCGGTATACCACTAAGGCATATTTCGATATGCTGCCAATGTGATATTATGTTAACCAACGTATGGATTGCAAATGTTTTCTAATTATGCCATGAAAACTTATGTTATTTCCAAAACCAAAGCATAGTTTGATATGCTACCGTTTTATCAAAGTATAGTTTGATATACTGCCAAATCACGATTAAGGTATATTTCGATATACTACCAAAGCATATTTTGATATGCTACCAACGTGATACTGTTTTACTAAAGTATAGTTTAATATACTACCAAATCACAATTAAAGTATATTTTGTTATACTTCCAAAGCATAGTTGATATGCTCCTAATGTGATATTGTTTACCAAAGCATAGTTTGATATGCTCTTTACAAAACCAAAGCATAGTTTGATATGTTATTTTCAAACCAAAGCATAGTTTGATATGCTAATTTCAAAACCAGGGTATAGTTGGATATACTACCGATTATGTTATTGTTTTACCAAAGCATAGTTTGATATGTTATTTTCAAAACTAAAGTATAAGTTGATATACTACCGACTCTGTTATTACCTGAACTAAAGTATATTTTGATATACTACTTATCCGATTATTTCAAAATCAAAGTAAATTTTTGTATATACTACAAACCTTTTATCAATACAATGCGTTTTTGAAACCAAACTTTTTACAAGGATTCATGGCTATTTTTCATAAACATAAAAATCTTTTTCTTATGTTAACCAAAGCCATGAATCTAATTCACAAAACCTATGTTACTCACAAGCATTTTTATGCTGACGTTTTATTTTCACATATGTTTCAGGTGCTACTATGTGATGTTTGTTGAAGCATGCTACACATAGGATGGACTCGTGCTTAGAGATTTGATACAACAAACATGTTTAACTAAGTTAGAAAACTGATTTGATATCAAAACAAAGTGTTTTGATACCCGAAAATAGTTTCGTCGCAAAATGCACATAATCGTGCATTTTGACCGAAACTTTGACTCGTCACTTCGACTAGTCAACGTGGTAATCAGTAGGTATAGTCGCAAGGGACTATAACCATCATGATTACGCTCATGTTGCAAAGTTCAAACGAACTTTGTCTTGACCAGATCATGGTCAAAGCTGAAAGTCAAACACTCTTTTGACTTTCTTGCTTAAAATAAATAACAAAGCATGAAAGAACACTTACAAGTGTCCTAAGCTTGGAAAGAAGACTAAGAAAACTCAGATTTGAAGCCTCCATCCAAGTGTGGTAGCCTCAATAGAGCAGATGTGAGAAGAAGAAGTGAATGAGCAAGTTGAAGTGTTGAAAGGCCTTGCTATTTATAGGAATTCAAGCACCATTGGATCATTGCCATGTGTTTTTGAGTTGATCAAAGCATGATCATGACCATACACATGTTATGCTCTGATTTGGGGATTTGGAGAGCACACAAACCAGCCTACAAGATGCAAAAACTAGCATTAAAACAGGTTGCAACAGCTGGGTTTGAAGAAATCTGGTTTCTGATGTGTTGGAGCAAGCTTACGGACCGTAAGAGTCCTTGACATACGGTCCGTATGGCTTCTGCATATCAGCAAGTTTTGAATTTTGGCAGTTTCAGTCCCTGAGCTTGGTTTGTCGTGTTACGGCACTTTTAACACCCGTCAAGCCCATTTCCAAGCTCCATGATGAAGTTAAAGTATGTTTAACATGAATTATGCTCAAAAATGTCATAGATGTCGGTTCGTTTGGCTGTACGGTTACGTTTTTCGGTTAATTACGATGGAAATCGTAACGAGCGCTGAAACAACCCAAATTGCGAAACGAATGGTATTTTTGCATTCCCATCACTAAAATAAAATATTTTAATGATTACAATTTTTGTATGTCCGGATATGGTCAGAACGCAAGATATGCACGTATATGCATACTTTCGTAGTTTTGACGCTTTTAGTCCCTATGATCAAATAAGCGTATTTTCGCATACCGAACCCCTCAAAACTTATTTCTAAGCTGTATAAAGGATATTTAGGGTATTTTTAGCTTATGATCTGGTTTTGGAGTGTACGTTGCTATACGAAGAGGCAGACTTTTGCAGTTTGTCGCAAATAGTCCCTGTAATCGAATAAACTTGTTTTTGACACACCAAACCCTTCAAAACTTATTTCTAAGTTATGTAAAGGTTATATAAGGTATGTTAAGCTTATGTCACTATTTCGGAGTGTTTGTCGCCTTAAGCTAATTACGTTTACGTAACAGTTTGCGTATAACTCTCCAGAAAGCGATTAAAAGCTTGAAATCGAACTAGAATCAAAACGTGAAATTGTCAAACACAAATACACAAATATTGAGACCAAAACACATCGTTTCATTGATAAATGATATTGTTTTACATTGTACAGTGTTTACAGAGCATAAATGTCCCACCACTTGCCCCTCAATGGTGATCTGAGTGTCCGGGTCCTCGCCTGCACCGCTGAAATCACAATAAAGATACCCAGTCTTAGCACGACTAATCCTCAAACCTTAACCCTCCAGAGCTACACGCCACTCCTCTAGCCTTGCATTCAGACTTTGTTTAACCTCCACAACTAACACAATATCATCCGCAAAAAGCAAGCACCACGGAACTGTCTCCTGAATCAACTTTGACAACTCATCTAGGACAACCGCAAAAAGAAACGGACTCAACGCGGATCCTTGATGAAGTCCTTCTTGCACAAGGAAGAAATCAATATCCCCTATACGTGCATGAACACTAGTTCCACTCCTAACATACATATCTCAAATGATGTGTCACACCCCAACCGATGACGAAAACATCGGGGTGCGAGCACTAAGCGTTCAGATTGCTCATGAGATTCCATAACACTAATAGTTTCAATAGTAATTAAGTTCATTCCATGCAAAATTGTCTAAAACATCATAAATCCAGAATCACATAAAATTAAACATCATCATAGTTTCAAAAGTTTCTAGATTAGCTAAGTGTAGTTTCTAAGCTTCATCCTAGCTTGTTTCAAGAATCCTAGCATCCTGTCAGCCTGCAACATGAATTAAAATAAAGTCAGTACAAAATGTACTGGCGAGTATACAAGTTTGAGTAATAGCATAATAGATTAAAACAACTCATATCTATCGTGTAAATGATACAAAAATAGTTTCAGCCATGATAGTGCTCGCAGTCCAACAAGTGATAGCCCAAGTATCCTGATGCTTTAGTGTTTTCCCAAGTCTCAAGGAAAACTAGAATCCTCCTAACAATACCCCCGAGAATAATGGGGAGGTGCATCTCCTATAGCGCTACTATTGTTAAGGCGGAACTACACACTCTGGATTAAACGTCCACATAGCACAAAGAGTCTAGAATACAAGAATCACAAGTTTCACATTCACATAGGATAGCGTTTAGTTTCCAAAAGTTTCAAGTATTATAGTTTAATATAATACATGTTGCATCCCAAAGTTTAAAACAAAAAGGGATCGAGTATACTCACAGTGATTGCTTAACAGATTAACTGTTATTGGGTCAAAGGGAGCTCTCTAGAGTTAGCCTGATTAGATTACAACAGGTAAGTGTCAGACAGAATAACAAGATTGCGCAAATTGTCAGATCAGTCACTGGATCGGATGGCTATTCGATCGGATAGCTATCCGATCGGATTTCCATTCGGTCGAGATGACATATGTGTGTGGGACGGATTGCCATCCTATCAGATGGTCATCCGTACGGATGGCCATTCGATCGAATGGTCATTCGATCCAAGTGTTGAGGTTCTCAAAATGTTAAGCCAAATATTCAACTCAGGTTACTTCGATCAGATGGTTGTTTGATCGGATGGCTATCCGATCGGATTACCATTTGATCCAAAGTTCCTAGTTTTCAAAGATTCAAAGTTTCCAAAGAGTAAAAGGTTACGAGGCAAGCGTCACCTGATCGGATGGCTGTTCGATCAGATGGTTATCCGATCGGATTGCCACTCGATCGAGTTATCCTTGTCCCATTCATAACCTTGTAAAGTTTCTAAGTTTCTGGTTTAACAGTGACGGCTTGGTACGTATTGAGACAAACGGTAAACATCTCAGTGTACAGCCGTTCTGACCAGATGGGAATCACCCCAGTCCGCTCAGTTGTCTGTTCGTGACGGTGCTCATGTCAGAATCCGTACTCCGGTCATCTTCTCCGGTAACAATCCATTTCTAAGCTGACTCAAGACTAATAATCAAGTCTACAGTCCGTTTAGATTCGGATTCCACCGTTTTAAGTGAAAAGTTAAGAAAAGATGAGAGAAAACATAAGTTTTAGCTGAAAAAGTCTAGATTTAGTTAAGATTCAGTGTAAAACACATGAAATTCCTTAGATTTGAGCTAGATCTTGGCAGGAATGACATCACACCATAGTTTATACAAACCACCATGATGACGTCACCCTCAAGAGCTCTAATCTTAGAGATTCCACGGTGAAAAGTGAGATTTCAAAGGAGAATCTGTAGAGAATAACGTGTAGATTAAAGATGTACAAGAATCTAGTGTAAAACGTACCGAAATCGCCGAGAAATGGAAGAAAAGTAGGAGTGCGTGCATCTTGGTCGAGTGAGGCTGTCACATCAGTGAGAATGATGTGACATGCCTATTTATAGTGTCAGAGAGAGGGAGTGAGGCGGGGTGCACGGATCGGATGACACGTCGGTCGAATGGCAATCCGATCGGATGGCCATACGATCGGATGGTCATCCGATCAGATTGCCATTTGGCCAATCCCATCCTTTGCGCGTTCCCTTCTTTGATTCGTTTCGCGAGTTAGATTAAGCGTTGCGTTGCGTATTATTGGGTAATAGTATCACATAACTAGATTATATCATTAACACAAAAGTTTCCATAGTTTCCATAGTATCAAAAGTCTCAAGTTTCACGAGCCTCAAGAGTCAAGCACCACAGTATCAAAAGTCAAGAATCTAGATTCCAAGTATCAAGAATCATAGCTTCCAAGTATCAAGAATCATAGCTTCCAAGTATCAAGAATCATAGTTCCAAGTATCAAGAATCATAGTTTCCAAGTATCAAGTATCAAGAATCATAGTTTCCAAGTATAAAGTATCAAGTATCACATAGTATAGGGGCTAAAAGTGACAATTAGTTAAAAGTCTAGGGACGCAGGCGTTACAGTCTCCCCTCCTTTAGGAGATTTCGTCCCCGAAATCAAAGAAGAAGACTGCTCGAAGAGCTACGGATACTTGGCCTTCATCTCACTTTTCAGCTCCCAAGTGAACTCGGTGCCACGCTTTTCTTCCCATCGAACCTTGACTATGGGAATTTTGCTACGCCTCAGTCGCTTGACACCTTGATCCATTATTTCGACCGGTTTCTCCATAAAGTATACGGCTTCGTTTATTTGCAAGTCTTCAAGGGGAACCTATAGTTCCTCGTTGGCTAGGCATTTCCGTAGATTAGATACGTGGAACATTCGATGCACATTGTTTAGTTCTTGTGGCAGGTCGAGTCTGTACGCCACCTTGCCAATCCTTTCGAGTATCGTGAAAGGACCCACATAGCGAGGAGCGAGCTTTCCCTTCTTGCCAAAACGAACTACTCCCTTCCAGGGAGATACCTTGAGAAGAACTTGGTCACCAATACCAAATTCCAGAGGCTTACGCCTATTATCAGCATAGCTCTTTTGTCGGCTCCTAGCCTTGATCAAGTTATCACGGATCAGAAGAATCTTATCCGTTGTCTCTTGAATGATTTCAGGGCCAGTAAATTGCTTGTCAACAATCTCATGCCAACTGAGAGGAGATCGGCACTTGCGGCCATACAAAGCTTCAAAAGGAGCCATCTGAATACTGGAATAATAGTTGTTGTTGTACGAGAACTCAATCAATGGTAAATGTACGTCCCAGTTACCACCAAATTCGATGACACAAGAACGGAGCATATCCTCTAGGGTCTAAATAGTACGATCGGTCTCTCCATCCGTCTGAGGATGAAAGGCCGTGCTAAGATTCAAATGAGAACCCATAGCGGATTGAAAAGTTTGCCAAAGACGTGAAGTAAAACGATCATCACGGTCTGAGATTATGTCAAGAGGTATGCCATGACGACATATAATCTCATCTGTATAGATTCGAGCAAGCTTCTCCACTATATAATCTTCGCGAATAGGAAGAAAGTGGGCTGATTTGGTCAAACGATCAATGATCACCCAGATACTATCGTGACCAAATGGTGTACGGGGCAGTTTAGTAATAAAATCCATAGCAATGCTATCCCATTTCCAAACTGGGATTTCGGGTTGTTCTAAGAGTCCAGAAGGACGCTGGTGTTCGGCCTTAACCTTCAAGCAAGTAAGGTATTTAGATACATATACAACAATGTCCTTCTTCATACCAGGCCACCAATAGGCCATACGCAGATCATGGTACATCTTATCGGCACCTGGATGAATAGAGTAACGAGATTTGTAAGCCTCAATCATGATGAGCTCATGAAGATTATCGCGATCTGGCACCCAGATGCGATTGAGATAGTATTGAAGACCATTAGACTTAGTTTCGAGTTGATTCACGTTAGCACCAAGAACTTCAACAGATAGACTACCTTCATTAGCTGACGAATATTGAGCTTCACGAATACATGCATGAAGATCACTAGAGATATGAATAGCCTTGACATGGGTTTTACGACTAAGAGCGTTGGCTACTACATTCGCCATGCAAGGATGATAGCGAATTTCGCAGTCGTAGTCATTAAGTAGTTCCACCCAACGTCTCTGTCGCATGTTCAGTTCCTTTTGGTCAAAGATGTGTTGTAGGCTCTTATGGTCGGTGAAAACCACACACTTAGTACCATACAGTAGTGTCGCCAGATCTTTAACGCAAACACGACTACACCAAGCTCCAAATCATGAGTAGTGTAGTTTTTCTCATGTACCTTGAGTTGACGAGAGGCATAAGCAATAACCATGTCCCGCTGCATGAGCACACAGCCCAAGCCACAGTTTGAGGCATCACAATATACTATAAAGTCATCGTTCCCATCGGGTAGAGTAAGTACTGGAGCGTTACACAAAAGGGTCTTAAGAGTCTGAAAAGATTCCTCTTGCTTGGGACCCCAAGCAAAAGGTTTCTCTTTTTGAGTCAACGAAGTGAGAGGTACCGCAATCTTAGAAAAGTCCGAGATGAATCGGCGGTAATAACCCGCCAATCCTAGAAAAGAACGAATCTCAGATGCAGATTTTGGCGTACTCCAATTCTTCACATCTTCGATTTTAGAGGGGTCAACATGGATTCCTTGCTTACTAACGACATGACCAAGAAATTGCACTTCATCAATCCAAAATTCACACTTAGAAAATTTAGCATACAAGCGTTCACCACGTAGAAGTTCAAGCATCAAGCGTAAATGACGAGCATGATCAGCCTTAGATTTAGAATAAATGAGAATATCATCAATAAAGACTATCACAAAACGATCAAGATAAGGTTTACACACACGATTCATGAGATCCATGAACACTGCGGGTGCGTTGGTCAATCAAAAGGCATGACCACGAACTCGTAGTGTCCATAACGGGTATGAAATGCGGTTTTGGGTACATCATCCTTGAGTACATGAAGCTGATGATAGCCAGAATGAAGATCGATTTTCGAGAAACAGGACGCACCTTGTAGTTGGTCAAATAAATCATCGATACGAGGGAGAGGATAACGATTCTTAACGGTAAGCTTATTAAGTTCACGGTAGTCGATACACATACGAAACGAACCATCTTTCTTCTTGACGAACAGTACAGGAGCACCCCACGGTGAGGTACTCGAATGAATGAATCCTTTGTCGAGCAATTTTTGCAGTTGGCTGGATAATTCTTGCATCTCGGAAGGTGGAAGTCGATAAGGAGCCTTGGCGACAGGAGTCGCACCAGGTATGAGATCAATACAAAAATCAACGGATCTAGGAGGAGGAAGACCAGGAAGATCTTTAGGAAAGACATCAGGGAAATCACACACTACTGGAACGTCACTTATGTTCTTCCCTTTGCCCTTTTGTTCCACCACGTGGGCCAAGAAGGCAAAGTTCTGCTTACGTAAGCATCTGTTCGCTTGAGTGCATGACATCAACTTCAGCCCTTTCGAAGGACGGTCTCCATAGACATGCAAAATATCACCGGACGGTAGAGGTAGACAAACAAACTTCTTGTGACAAGCAATCTCGGCATGATTCTTACGCAGCCAATCCATACCGATAATGACATCAAAACTACCCAATTGCATGGGTATTAGATCAATAGCAAACACGTGGTCATTAAGAGTCAAAGAACAACCACAGAGAATAGAATCAACTAGAATAGACTTCCCATCGGCAATCTCCACCGAAAACAACTTAGGTAACTTAGAGCGTGCACAGTTTAACAAAGATTCAAATTCCACGGACACAAAGCTTATGTCGGCACCAGTATCAAATAGAATCGAAGCATAAAGGTTATTTACGAGAAACATACCATTAACGACGTCATTGTTATTATGAGCCTGGTTAGCATTGAGATTGAACGCTCGTCCACGAGCGACTGGCTGTTGGTCCTGGTTCAACTGAGGACACTGGTTATGAAGATGAGTAGTATCACCACACTTGTAGCATGCACGAACAACGTTGACTGGCTTTGGATTATGTTGAGGAGCCGGAAGAGCTGGTAGGACTGCCTGAGCTGGGGCTTGCTGAGCTGGCTGAGCAGGGTTAGCTTGACGACAGTAAGGAGTCGTGTGACCATACCGATTGCAGTTGATGCACAAACGACATGCAGCATTAGCAGGATGATGAAAGTTGCAAGTTGCGCACTTGGGGTAAGACCCAGAGTACTGCTTTTTGACTTCAGGGGCAGCGGGGTTCTGAACAGTAGCAGCAGTAGCAAATTTAGCAGCAGGGTTTGCAGCAGGAACAATAGCATTGCATCCTGAACCCTGTGACTTTTGCCTCTTGTTCTTGCTGCCACTTGGCTGCTGGGTAACTTGATGTGCAGAGTTGGAGGGAGCAGAGTTAGCAAACTGCTTATCACGAACACGGTTGTTGTTGAGACTAGCTGCAAGACAGTAGACTTCCTCAATAGTTTCGAGTTGGGCTGCTTCAATAGAATCACGCATAGCAGGAGGTAGACCATTGATGTACTTGGTTATCATACGCTTAGGAGTAGAAACCAAGTGAGGTACGATCAAGCTGAGCTGCTTAAATCGAGTAGTATAAGCCAGATTATCATCACCAATCTACTTCAAGTGCCAGAACACTTCTTCAAGTTTCAATTGTTCATGGGGAGGACAGAACTCAAGCATCATTAGTTCACGCACCTCGGCCCATGGAAGAGCATAGGCCTCTTCATTTGAACGGATGTTTCTCTCATTTGACCACCACTCCAACGCTCTGCTTTGAAACATTCCAGTCGCACTCCTAGTCTTTAGATGATCTGGGCACTCGCTGTTGATAAAAGTAACCTCAATGCTGTCAAACCACTCGAGCATAGCGGTCACCCCATCACTGCCCGTGAAAGGCTTAGGGTTGCAGGAGATGAAATGTTTGTAGCTGAACTTTATAGGCTTTAGCTTCTCGGCCTTCGAGTCCACAGAGGATGGAGGAGTGTTTGATCCTTGGATCTCAGAGACGATCTTTGGCACGACTCGAGCAATCTGGTCGGCCATGAAGGACATCATCTTTTTCTGAGACTTTTCTCTGGATTTCTTGAGAGTGTCGGATAGCTTACGAGAAGACATCCTAAAGATCTAACAAGAGGATCATATAAGTATAGATTCACAAAGCCTTACAACATAGATTCACACTCGATAGATTAAGACTCAAGATTCAACAAGATTCACATGGATTAAGATTCAAGTTTCACATAGACTCCAATAGGCTCAACACCACAAATCCACGACCTTCGCATGGCACGTTGTACGAAGTTTAGAAATGTGTCATAAGCGCTTACATATAGGAAGTACCAGCGGCGTATCCACCACGCTTCGGGCACATCGCTTCTGCCTCGTACTCGGTGTCATGTTACGTGTCGCAGTACACTTATCATCGTTATCATACACACGTAGATTAACTCGATAGATTCTCATAGATTAACCCAATAGATTCATATAGTTTCCAATAGATTCCAGTAGATTCAATAGATTCACATAGATTCCAATAGATTCCAGTAGATTCAATAGATTCACATAGATTACAATAGATTCCAACAGATTCCAATAGATTCACATAGATTCCAATAGATTCAATAGTTTCCAATAGATTATTGTTAACAATCCATAACCAACGAAATCCCGCATGGCACGTGCTACGAAAGTTTGGCAACATGACGGAAGCACTTATATATAGGAAGTACTAGCGGCGTATCCACCATGCTTCAATCATGCCACGTTCGTCTCGTCATCGGTGTCATGCTTCGTTAACCACAACATTAGATTTCACCACTTCTCACAACATAGATTAACCAAATAGATTCAACCACATAGATTAACCAAATAGATTCCACAACTTCAACCCGAGCCTACAAAAATACGAACTTCGCTTAGCGCGTGGTACGAAGGTTCGGTAACATGCCAGAAACACTTATATATAGGAAGTACCAGCGGCGTATCCACCATGCTTCGAACGTGCCACGTCTGCCTCGTCTTCGGCGCTAGGCTACTGTTATGGGTGATTTTCTGCTCATATATCCTGAATAATATTCTGACTATGTTTCTTTTTGTTGTAACCAGGATACCAGATCAGGATATTGGTAACATCCTGATACGATATCCTGGTAGTAACTAATTAACTCACGTGCAGATTAAATGGTGCAAGTCTCTAACGTTCAAATGGACTTCTTCTCCACAAGACTCGGGCAAATCTGTTAGATTATGGACGTTGAAGCCGGAAGACGTGGACTACAACGTTCTCAAAGGGAATATTCCATATATCCCGGATTTATAGGCTAGTTAGTTAGTTTCTTTTTACTATAAATAGATTGATCGGATCAGATAAGAACACAACACAATCTCTCGAACTCTCTCTCTAGCTGCAAACACTCACTACACACTTACACTTGTATCAAAATCACATTGTAACACTTAGTTGATCCGCATCATATCCTGCACTGTATCCTGACATTTGAAGTAATAAGAAGAACAAGGCAGCTGCGATTGTCAGCTCCCGAGGTTTTGTGCCGGCGATCTAGATTGATCAAGGGCTTTCCTCGTACATCCCGTGTCACCCTTTACATTTTTTCTCATTGTTTGATTGTAGATACAACTCGATATCCTGAGCTGTATCCTGATAACTGTTTTTGCAAACAACTTAATTAGCATATTTTCAACACACATTCTTAGCACACTACCTCACTTAACTAATTTGATCACTTAATTGCTTCGGTAATTTTTTACCAAAACAATTTGGCGCCCACCGTGGGGTAAGTGGTGCTGTTTCTACTAAAAGCTTTTGCAAAATCATTATTTGGTTTTCTGTTTTCAAAACTTTTTGCTACACTATTTTCAATGTCACACCCTGGCTTTGCGGAAGCGTGGTAAATTTTGGTGTGACTTCTTAATACCATAGCTTAACCATAACAAGCTATATGAATTAAAAACCATGCAAGTCATCCATTAAGTTTTGAAAACAAAATACAGTACCATTGTTTTAACCAACAACCATAACCTTGTTCAACAACATTACAAACTAAAACATAACATAAACGTGGTTTAAGGACTGTGTCTTGTCCAGGAAAGAGACACATCCCCTAAACCCTGATGACTCCATGACAAGTGCAGCGGAAAACGTTCCATACCGTGCCAGATCCGTTTAATTTCCTGAAATACATGTGAGTTGAAAAATCAACAATAATGTTGAGCGAGTTCATGTGTAAGTGAGTATGTAAAACACTTTTGAGTATAAAAATAGTTGTGGTATGTAGCAGTGTAAGAGGACTTGTGATCACCAATGGTTTGCAAGGCCACTGACATATGTGAAGTGCAAATAGGGAGACTCAAACCTAGCAGATTTCGCCACGGCAAAGTATGTGGACAAAGTCACCCCACGGTCCGTTTCTAGTTTGGCCGGGGGCTGGGCTCGCTACACCCAGATAGATCTACCGCTCCTGTCCCTCGGTCCCTCCATGAGGACTAATGGCCCCATGTTGTCCTATCCACTCACATGATCGTATAACACCTCCTTACGTTAAACATACCGTTGTAAAGTACTCGTAAATCATAGTAACATGTATTTCACCCCCGCAGTTAAGTAAACTGAAAACAGTTAGAGAAAAGGGGGACATGAACTCACAGTGAATGCGCGTCTCTACCAAGTGTCTCCAATACAGTAAGCTGTGCAACGACCTACAAGTGCTAATTCTATTAGACGGACGGCCGTGCTTTAGCTTTATAGTTTAAGTCTTTGGGGAAATAGTTAGACAACTATTTCGTGTGTTTGTTCTGTATACACTTGGTAGTTAAACTTCTTCCCAAGGATGGGGGATACAATACATGTGCGTAAGTTACGTTTTAATAATCGTGTGGTAATGTAATTACCGGTGTAACTTATATAATCATAGTGAAAGCGTTCGCAAAGTATACCAATCCTTGACGCGATGCGTCGCAGTATACCACAAAATCGTCGGTACCTTCCGGTAGTGCTAAGATTGGCGCGTTATGAAGTTTATCTTTCAATACCTGAAACGCTTCCTCCTGTTTGATTCCCCAATCAAAATTCCTATCCTTCTGGGTGAGGAGTGTCAACGGTTGGGCGATTTTCGAAAAATCCTCGATGAACCTTCTATAGTAGCCAGCCAAACCCAAGAATTGTCGAATCTCGGTTGGCGTTGTAGGCGTTTCCCAGTTCTTGATTGCCTCGATCTTTGTGGGATCAACATGAATTCCATTTCCATTAACCACATGTCCAAGAAACTGGACTTCGCGTAGCCAAAACTCGCACTTGGAGAATTTGGCGTACAGCTGTTCCTTCTTTAGCAGCTCCAAAATGGCTCTAAGATGTTGTTCGTGTTCAGCCTTCGTCTTTGAGTAAATCAGGATGTCGTCGATGAATACAATCACGAACTTGTCTAAGTATGGCTTGCAAACTCTATTCATTAGATCCATGAATACCGCAGGTGCGTTTGTCAAACCAAATGGCATGACGAGGAACTCGTAGTGTCCGTAACGAGTTCGGAAGGCTGTTTTCGGGATACTTTCCTCCTGTATCCTTAGTTGATGGTATCCAGATCGAAGATCGATCTTAGAGTAATAGCTTGAACCTTGAAGTTGGTCGAACAGATCATCGATTCTTGGCAGAGGGTACCTGTTCTTGATCGTCAGCTTGTTCAATTCTCTGTAGTCAATACACATGCGGAAACTTCCGTCCTTCTTCTTGACAAACAGGACCGGAGCTCCCCAAGGCGAGAAGCTTGGTCGAATAAAACCCTTGTCTAACAACTCTTGAAGTTGTGTCGACAATTCCTGCATCTCAGACGGGGCAAGTCTGTACGGTGCCTTAGCCACAGGCGCTGCGCCTGGAACTAAGTCGATGTGAAACTCCACTTGCCTCTGAGGTGGCAGTCCGGGTAAGTCTTCCGGGAAGACTTCTGGATACTCCCTTACGACAGGGATGTCTTCGATTCTTGGCTCGGCAGCCTTCTTATCTACGATGTGTGCCAGAAAAGCAACACATCCTTTCTGTAAACACTTCCTTGCTTTCAAGCAGCTGATAAATCTTAGCGGTGTGTCACGCTTCTCTCCGTGAACCACAATTGTCTCACCATCATCAGTTGTGATACGAACAACTTTCTCGTGACATACTATCTCAGCCTTGTTTCCGGATAACCAATCCATTCCTACCACCACGTCGAAACTTCCCAATTCGACTGGTAGTAGATCCAAAGTAAACTCGCGTTCTCCCAGTTCTATCGCACAGCCTCTGATTACTTCGTCGGCTTCAACTAACTTTCCATTAGCTAATTCGATCGAGTAGGGAATGTCTAACTTATTAGCGGCTAACCCAAGCATATTCTTAAATTCTAGCGATACGAAGCTATAATCGGCACCAGTATCAAATAAAACGGATGCATAGCGTTGATTGATAGGGAACGTACCCGTAACAACATTTGGATCTTGGCGTGCTTCCCTAGCTTCAAGTTGGAACACTCTACCACGGGCCTGATTCAGCGTTGGGCAGTTCTTCTTAAAATGCCCGATTTCACCGCAGTTATAGCATCCGAGCCTCTGTCCATTACCACCAGCTTGATCATTCCCCGGATTACGATTCACTGCGCCTGCTTGGTTAGCGTTGTTGCCATGATTTCTGTTACCTCCAAAATTTCCTTGCGGGCGATTCCCATTTCCACCACGGTTATCATTTTTGTTTCCATATCCTCCCTGGCCTCCGCGGCCGGCAGGGACCCAACAAGTATCCTTCGAGTGACCACGTTTCCCACATGCTTCACATGTTTTTAGCCCACATTGACCAGAGTGGTGACGCTGGCAGGCATTACACCTGGGCTGGGTTCCCATATATCCCCTTCCTTTCCTTCCACTGCCAGTCGTACCCTGAGCTGGCGTGTTTGGTGCTCCTCTTTTACCATCACCGCTAACACCTTGTTTGAAGTTCGAAAACTTTCTTTTGTTACTTCCTGACGACTCAACATGAGTCTCTTTCTCCTTTGCCTTAACATCACCAAACTTGTTCAGACGAATCGCCTCCTCGGTGAGAGCCACGCTCAAATCGATGGCTTCAGTGATAGTCGCTGGTTTGGAGGAGGTTACCATACTTATGATTTGGGGAGCCAAACCCCAAATGAAGCGCTCGATTCGCTTGTATTCAGGTGTAACCATGTAAGGAACCACTTGTGATAAGTCGTGAAACCTCTGGACGTATTCTGCAATCTTTGGTCCATCCATCTTTAGGTGCCAAAATTCAGTCTCCAACCTTTGAATTTCTGCGCGTGAACAGTACTTCTTGCGCATCAGTTCTTTCAATTCGGCCCAAGTCAGGGCGTAGGCGGCAGCTTCGCCTAGTGTTTGCACTTGTAGGTTCCACCAGGATAGGGCTCCATCTAGAAACAGCCCTGAAATGTATGTGACTTGCTGATCCTCTGCACACTTGCTCATGCGTAAAACATAATCGGTTTTCTCAGCCCAGCGGGTAAAGGCAACTGCACCTCCTGTGCCATCGAAGTTAACTGGTTTGCAGTCTAAGAACTGCTTGTAGGTGCATCCTGCACGTATGTTAAAACATGTGTTTGGCATTAGCATCATTGCTAAAGATGTCCAGCTAGGACATGGTAGGTCCAAATGGCGTGGTATTACCGTGAGGTGGATTGTTATTGCCTTGGTTAACACTTCCGCTCCCTCCTGGCTGAGATGCTGCGTACTGTGCTATGGCAGCTGCAATGACTTGCTGTAGCTCTGCCTCATTAGTAGGCATTGGTGTTGGCGTTGGGCGTTTTGGCGGCATCTTCTAAAAGATGTGTTCACATTGGATCAGGCCATAGTAAAAATACCATGTTACAGTACGTACGTCTTACTATAATAGTAATAGTAATAACACATAATATCTCATGTCATCAATACATCACATATATCAATCATCCACATCTCATACCATAACCATGCAAATAAGTAATCAAGTGAAACAGATATGATGAGAATACTGCGATTGTCATACATCAAGACCACAGAGTAAGTGTATCAGTACATCATAGTGTCATACAATCATCCATCAACTAGGGGCTACATCACCCCTGTCCAAAAATCATAACAAATCAGTGTCAAATACAACATCAGGTACATGTCAACAAAAGTCAAAGTCATAAAGTGGTCTCCAAAATGCTGTGCAATCCAACAATCGCCGTCTTCTCATCCTCGTCTATCTAATCAGTAACTGGTGAGCTCTATGCAGATGGTGGTGGAGGAGGGGGAAAGTGGGTATAAAACAACCGGCGTAACTGGAGCCAGTCCTCCTCCTGGGCTCGCTGTGTACGAATAATGGAAGCAACCTGCTGTTCTAAAGCAAAGAGACGAGCAGCAATATCCGGAGGTAACGGTCGAAACGGCTGTAGAGGGGAGGGTGCCTGTCCATGGCACGGACAAGGTGACAACCGAGCTCTCTCGAGCTCCTGTATACGCTGTGTGTGGGACTCATGCTGTGCGACAAAGGACATCAAGACGTCCTCGATAGTGTATCCCCTGTGAAAAGCATGATAGGGGTCAGTGGGTGGCATACCAGAGCCAGGTGCCCAAAGAAATGGCTCGCTAGTGGGGTCGAAAGGTGCCACGTGAAATGGTGCAACAGCGGATGGAACAGATGACGTCTGAGGCATGAAAGGGATAGGCATCGGTACATGCCCATCAGGGTGTGCTGAAGAACCCTCTCCAGGCCCTGCTGGAGGTACAAACATAGGAACCTGAAATGAAAAGTCAATATGTGGTGCAACAGGAATCTGTGGAGGAAAAGGTGGAACGTCCTCGTCAGCCGGTATCCAACCGTGCTGTGCGGACTCATCCGGTGGATCCATATGTGCCACGAACAGTGCATGTCCGGGCTATAGGGGAACGGGATCAAGTAAGGGAGCAACAACAGGGTGAACGGGTGCAAAGTGCCCTATAGGGTGGTCAGCAGGTATATCACCAACGGGTAAAGGAACAACGGGATCAACAGCAACATGATCACCCTCAATCACAGGAACATCTACAGGGAGATCAGCAACAACAGGCTCAAAAGGGATATCAGCATGTACTGGGTCATGCTCGGGTATAGGGTCTAGAGCGGCTGCCTGCTCAGGAGCAACGGCAGGCTCGAAGGCATCAAAAGCCATCTCAAACTCAAAATCTGGGTCAATAGGATCAAATAGGTCAACAGCGTCTACTGGATCCTCCATAAACTGATCCATCGGAACATACTCTATGTCATGATCAGGGTCGAATCCTGGGGGAAACATAGGGTCGGAATCCCCCTCGTCATCATGGTCAAAAGCGAAACTGGGGATAGGAGCGACAGAAGATGCCTGGTCAGGCTCTAACTCATGAGAGAAGTGCTGTGCACTCTGGACATGTGAGGGTACAGAAGCCACAGACTCAAAGGAGTCCGCGACTGGGGAGTGAACAGGTGACTCCGGGACGGGTGCGTCTGCGATCAACAAAGGATCGGCAGCAGGGAGGGCCTCGCCCTGAGCGTCCTCCTCGAAAGGCTCCTCATCAAACATATCGACATCATCCTCCTCATCGTCGATGGGCAAATCGTAAGCTGGGTACGCAGCAAGCGGTATAGGAGCAGGGATCAATGCCAATGGTAGATCCCCGTCAATAGGACCATCTGCGAGCTCGCCAGCACCGTCAGGTAGTGCAAAAGGCTGAAAATCGTCCTCATCTGTGCTAGTGTAGTCGGACGTGTAAACCTCATGCTCCGATGACTCAATGTCGTCTGAAACTATAGGCCTCGGGCCTGTGGTGCCTGAACCACCAGTGTCTGCAGAATCCATGTGTCTGTAACATATACACAAACATGCACAAATAGTCAATCATAAATCAAGTAATCACATAAGTCACCAAGTAAGGTATCACATAATTCTCCTAGTCTTACTAGCCAATTTCATCCAGTCTACCAGACTGCTCTATCCTTCACTTAAACCAAACCTCGATCCTCCAGACCGATCCTCAGCCCTCCAAGCTGAGCCTTTTCTTCCTAGCCTTGCTAGCCCACTACCTCGGTCACCTAGACCGAGCCTCGATCCTCCAGATCGATCCTATAACAAACCAACGTGCTTAACTACCTCGATCACCTCGGTCCTCCAGACCGATCCTCAGCCCTCCAAGCTGAGCCTATAAATAAATAAAATGTGCTCAACATTTGTTTGTAAAAAGTTTTGGATCTGGACTTAAGTGGTATGCAGAAAAATGTTTTCGTGAGAGCCATAGTGATCATAGTCTAGACTCGAGAAAGAATCCTAGTTCGCTATGATCAGAGCTCTGATACCAAGCTGTCACACCCTGGCTTTGCGGAAGCGTGGTAAATTTTGGTGTGACTTCTTAATACCATAGCTTAACCATAACAAGCTATATGAATTAAAAACCATGCAAGTCATCCATTAAGTTTTGAAAACAAAATACAGTACCATTGTTTTAACCAACAACCATAACCTTGTTCAACAACATTACAAACTAAAACATAACATAAACGTGGTTTAAGGACTGTGTCTTGTCCAGGAAAGAGACACATCCCCTAAACCCTGATGACTCCATGACAAGTGCAGCGGAAAACGTTCCATACCGTGCCAGATCCGTTTAATTTCCTGAAATACATGTGAGTTGAAAAATCAACAATAATGTTGAGCGAGTTCATGTGTAAGTGAGTATGTAAAACACTTTTGAGTATAAAAATAGTTGTGGTATGTAGCAGTGTAAGAGGACTTGTGATCACCAATGGTTTGCAAGGCCACTGACATATGTGAAGTGCAAATAGGGAGACTCAAACCTAGCAGATTTCGCCACGGCAAAGTATGTGGACAAAGTCACCCCACGGTCCGTTTCTAGTTTGGCCGGGGGCTGGGCTCGCTACACCCAGATAGATCTACCGCTCCTGTCCCTCGGTCCCTCCATGAGGACTAATGGCCCCATGTTGTCCTATCCACTCACATGATCGTATAACACCTCCTTACGTTAAACATACCGTTGTAAAGTACTCGTAAATCATAGTAACATGTATTTCACCCCCGCAGTTAAGTAAACTGAAAACAGTTAGAGAAAAGGGGGACATGAACTCACAGTGAATGCGCGTCTCTACCAAGTGTCTCCAATACAGTAAGCTGTGCAACGACCTACAAGTGCTAATTCTATTAGACGGACGGCCGTGCTTTAGCTTTATAGTTTAAGTCTTTGGGGAAATAGTTAGACAACTATTTCGTGTGTTTGTTCTGTATACACTTGGTAGTTAAACTTCTTCCCAAGGATGGGGGATACAATACATGTGCGTAAGTTACGTTTTAATAATCGTGTGGTAATGTAATTACCGGTGTAACTTATATAATCATAGTGAAAGCGTTCGCAAAGTTTTGGAATCATTAACGCTTGTAAATATTATTTTTGCTCTAAAATAATATTTATGTATTTTCACAAAATAATCATAAACAGTGTTGTGACAAATATACTTATCACGTTAATCTTTGTGAAAATCCCACCTCCGAATATTTAGTAAAATATAGTGCTGGCGAAATTTATGTTTCGAAAGTATGTCCAAAAATAGTTCTAACACTTGTTGTGTAAATAAACCTAAGTGTTAGGTTTTTAGAAAATTTCGTCAGAGTTTCCTCTGTAACTGGAGGTGGCCACGCTTTCAAGCGTATCATTTTCTTTTAACAAATCAATCAACAACTTCTTTATTCAATCAAACAATTTCCGACACATCAAACTAGTCGATAAGTATGTAAATCGCATAATCGCATGAACTTGTAGTTTTTCCGAATCTATAGTGTAAATCCCATTATTTCTTGTAGATCTTTATATAAAGTAACTTTAATCTTGTAAAAACCTTGTGACTAGCGAAATCCGTCTTTACAACTTCTAGTCATTTTTCCCAAAAATAGTTATTTGTCGGATCTTTTCATTTCACAAGTGTCTACACACTTGTGGTTTATAAAATCATGTTTGTTAGTGTAGGATCCTTTCTTTAAAATACATGGTTTCTTAAATGTGTGGTTCTTTGAAGATACTACTTGCAGATACGTAGATCCGCTAGTTTTAAACACCATTGTACCGGTTAAATCACTTTTACACAAATAAAATATTTCTACACAAGTTCATGTATCTTGTGTGGTAGAGTTTCGCCTTTTAACCCTTGTGGTAACCAAAAACGAGCTTATGTGAAGATCCATGATCTTACAAAGTCGGGTTAAACAGAGATCCGAGCTACCACATCATAGATCGGGTCTAGATAAACACAAATTCCAAATACTACATCTTTTACACAAGTTACTAGCTATTAACCACCACTTTTAGTATTTTTAGTAGACTTTTGATCATCATCTTTCATTTTAACGAGATTCAACCGACATAATTTCTTTTAACCACTTTAGATGAGTGTAAAAACAAGTTTTAAATGATATACCTCTAGCTCAAGGCTAGGGAAGATCTTTGGCGAAAATGAGGTGGATAAAAGCTAACGGGAGTGGTCCTTCGCGTTCCGAGTGCACCAAAGCTCCTAATACGCGACTTGTGAGGCTTGTATATACTTGGAATGATGAGATCAAGAGCCGAAAATGGATGGTTGTAGTGGAGGGGGTTCGGCCGAGAGCTAGGTGAGGGAGGGAGAGAGTAATTTTTGTGGTGTTGTGGGTTAAGTGATTAGTGATGGTAATCTCTAGTATTTATAAACCATTTAGATGTTATTACCCAATGGGTAATATGTCTAGGTGATATTAGACAATAATCCTTCAACAAATCCACCAAGTACTTGTGTCTTCCCCTAGTTATGGGACGGTTATGATGGGGGGTGGGGTTGGTTCGATTTTAAGTGGTTAGTTAGGGGGTTTAGTTTAGTTAATTAGGTTAACTAAGTATTTAACTTAGTTAGTTGTACGTTACACGTTATGGCGGGTGTTAGGGTAATCAGGGACCCTAACTGGCTCAGAAAAATATATTTAGTGAAAATAGTAATATTTTCATGTTCCGGGTAAAGTCCGGGTGTCCGGTTGGATAGTAATCCGTTAAAGCCTTTTGTAACGCTTTAAAGTGTCGTTATTAATATTTTTAGTGACACAATTTGTTTTCCCGACACTTTAGAAAGTGTCTAGTAATATTTTCTCATGTTCTGGCACTTTACTAGTCAGCTAGAAGCTGGTTTATTTATTAAAGTGCTGTGTTTGGTACTTAAAGTACGTTTTAGGCACATCCGAATCAGTGTATCTTATTCCTAGAGACGCGGTACCACAACCCTTATATCCCTACACTCACTACCAGTGTAGTCAAAATATATGAGGCTCTTAACAGGCCTTAGAGACAGTGTCTGCCTGATGCTGGTTATATCAGCATGTTCACTGTGTATCCGTTTAGTGCTACTGTGCTTTTTGTGCATCATGTTTGTCACTAGGGTTCAGCATGTAAATAATGTAGTGACAGCAAATAAAGTATGATGCAAGTAAGTGCATGTATCAGTATGCAGGTAGCAGTTCATCAGCTAGTTCAATCAAGCACAGTAATTAAGCAGTAATTAATCAGTAATTAAGTTGTACGGATACCTGGTTTAGTGCGGGTTGTCACATTCGATGGCCTCGAGATCAAACATGAGCTCTTCCATCGTGTCTGCTACAACCTCTGCAACAATTGGTTCGGTACTTCCACCACCTCCTCCGAGAGCGCAAGCCTCTTCACTGCCCTAGGATGTTATCCTCGCTCGCAACATTCAGGGATCTGCTCCTGTTTTGGCCTCTAATGAAGAAATTCTAAATTTGTTTGGTAGTGTACAGGAACAGATGAGGCAGCAGCAGGAGACCAACCAGATGCTGATGAGAGAGATACAACTCTTGAAATCCAGCTCAAGTAGGCCCGCTGAGGATACTGTCACTCCCTTGCAACCCAGAGCTTTGAACTTTGGTTCTGCAGTATATACTAAGGATAACAGGGGGAATATTGTGCCTAGCCATTCCCAGAATCATACTCCTGAGATACCTTCTTCAGTCAGGGTGTCAACTGTGAGAAGCTCAGGATATGCTTCAGGATATGGCCAGAATCCTCAGACTGGTAACGTATCTAATAATAATAATACTCTTGCTACTAATGGTATTGGACCTTTGCAGGATGCGGGTATGACATCAGCATTTTCTAGGGAGCTTCAGAAACTGAAGGATATGATATCCAGTGTACCTGGGGTGGTCCAACCAATTCCAGAAGTATCCCAAGACAGCCACAGGATATCCCGATTTGCATATCCTATTTGTGATGCTGAAATCCCAAAAAGATTTCAGACCCCCAACATGAAGCTCTATGACGGAACTACGGATCCTGAAGAGCATATTGCCCAATATAGGGAAAGGATGGAAATCAACCCTATCCCTCCGGATCTCAAGGAAGCATGCCTATGCAAGGGTTTTGGTTCTACCTTAATAGGATCAGCCTTAAAATGGCTCTTAAACGTTCCTCCTCACTCAATTACATCATTTGCTCATTTAGTGAATTTATTTAATAGTCAATTTTCTTGCAGTCGAAATTTTGAGAAACTAACCAATGATCTTTACAGGATAACTCAAGGACCTCAGGAATCCTTGAGGGATTATGTGAACAAGTTTAGTCGGGAATCCTTAGATATCCCACATCTTGATGTTGCAACAGCTGTGCAGGCTTTCAAGATGGGGTTGCAAAAAGATTCTCAATTTTACCAGGATCTTGTAATGAATCCCTGCAGGAATCTGGATGAAGCTCGGAATAGGGCTTTAAGATATATCCGGCTGGAGGATGACAAAAAGATGCAAGAAAGGATGAATTCATCCACAACCTATGAGTCAACCAACAGGAAATCAGAATCCTCGTATAAACCATATCGCTCTAAGCCATATGGCAGAAATGACAGCAAAAAAGTGAATGCTGTTGAAGACGAGGATCCTGAGGAGTATCCTGAGTTGTCTGAATATTGTTTTTCTGTTAATATACCTGAACTGATGTATGCTATGCAGGGTTTAGGAGACAAAGCAAGATGGCCCCGGAAGAATCAACAAAAAGCTGATTGGAAGGATAAGTCCAAATGGTGTGCCTTCCACGAGGATTTCGGACATGTTACTGAGGATTGCATTGCTCTAAGGAAAGAAATAAGCTATCTCTTGAGCAAGAGATATCTGAAGGATCTCCTGGGAAGAAAGAAGAATAAGGGTCAGGATACTGAGAAGGATCCTGAATGAGCAACATCACCTCCTGTGGATGCCAAGATAATTAATTTCATTTCAGGAGGATCTGACATTTGCGGGACATCATATTTTGCGGCGAAAAGGCACGCGAAGGAAGCCAAGGTAGAAAGGGGAGATAAGCCAACCAGGATGTCAACCCTCACAACTGATAAAGTGATCACATTCGATAGCGATGACAGGGATACTGTCCAGGATCCTCACCATGATGCTTTGGTAATAACGTTATATGTTGCTAACCATTTTGTGCGCAGGATACTGGTGGATAATGGCAGCTCCGTCAACATAATTCAGCTGGAAACATTGAAAAGGATGAATGTATCCCCGATGGATATTACTTCGAAATCCACTGTGCTTGTTGGTTTCAGTGGAGAAGCCAGGAATACCGTAGGAGATTTTGTGTCATGGACTCCTTATCCTGCTATAATATTATATTAGGTAGGCCTTGGATCCATGATATGAAAGCTGTGCCGTCAAACTATCATCAATGTATCAAGATCCCTACCCCTTGGGGAGTAGTCAAGGTGGAAAGTGATCAGCAGGAAGCAAAGGAGTATTATTCTTCTTCGATGAAATCCTCAACAAAGCCTAGTGCAGCATAGCAATTAAAGATGCGAGCCGAGGATATCATGGAGGCTTCAGAACAGGATGTAAAGAAATTTATCTTGGATCAGGATAATCCGGATATCTCGGTGCTCGTGGGAGCCAATATCCCTCAGGATATTGAAAACCAATTGACTAACTTTTTGAAATGTAGGATGTCAACATTCGCGTGGAAACACGAGGATATGACAGGTATTTCCAAGGATATTATAACTCACAAGCTCGGAATTGATAGGTCTTTCAAGCCTGTCCAACAGAAACGAAGGAAATTTGCTCCAGAGCGGAACACAATCATTCAGGAGGATGTTGAAAGATTATTAAAGAGCAAGATGATTAGGGAAGTGAAATTTCCCAAATGGCTGGCAAATGTAGTTGTGGTGCAAAAGAAAAACAGGAAATGGAGAGTCTGTGTAGATTACACTAACTTGAACAAAGCTTGTCCCAAAGACCCATTTCCTCTACCTCATATTGATTCAATGGTGGATACTACTGCTGGCCACGAGATGTTGACCTTCATGGATGCTTCCTCAGGATTCCAGCAGATCCAAATGGAACCCTCGGATCAGGAGGATACAGCTTTCATGACACCAACAGGTATTTATTGTTATACTGTTATGCCTTTTGGTTTAAAAAAATGCAAGTGCAACATACCAAAGATTGGTGAACATGATGTTTAAAGACAAGCTGGGGGACACCATGGAGGTGTACATCGATGACATGGTAGTAAAATCTAAAAAGGGTGAGGATCACCTCCAGGATATTAAGGGAGCATTCGATATCTTGGACCAATACAACATGAAACTAAATCCTGCCAAATGCCATTTTGGAGTGGGAGCAGGAAAGTTTCTAGGATACATGGTGATGAAAAGGGGGATAGAAGCAAGCCCAGAGCATATTAAAGCTATCTTGGATATCAAGTCACCTTCAAATATGAAAGATGTTCAAAGATTAACAGGACGAGTAGCAGCATTAAACAGATTTATCTCAAGATCCTCGGAAAAATGCAAGAAATTTTATGATATCCTGAAGAAGAATAAGAAATTCGAATGGGGAGAGAAGCATGAAGTAGCCTTGCAGGATTTGAAGCAGTATCTTTCAACCGCACCTCTATTGATGAAGCCTGAGGATGGTGAACCATTATCCCTGTATCTTGCAGTATCAGGGAATGCAGTAAGTGCTGTCCTTGTAAAGGATCATGAAGGTCAGCAGTATCCTGTCTATTATGTTAGTAAAAGTTTATTAGATGCTGAAACTAGATATTCTCATTTAGAAAAATTGATATTAGCCCTAGTTATGGCATCAACAAAACTTAGACATTATTTTGAGACACATAGGATTCATGTTAAAACTAACTATCCAGTTAAAAATGTGCTTAGGAAACCTGAGATGTCAGGTAGGATGGCTAAGTGGTCAGTGAAATTAAGTGCCTATGATCTAATATATGAACCTAGAAATGCCATAACATCTCAGGCTCTAGCTGACTTTGTGGCTGATTTCAGTAGTGATATTCAAAGTGAAGTAGACCTAGAAGTACAACAGCTAGGAGAAAATGTAGAATCCTGGACATTATATACTGATGGTGCATCTAATGTAAGAGGTGTAGGTTTGGGTATACTACTAAAATCGCCACAGGGGGACATATTACCCCAGGTTATTAGATGTGAGTTTCCTGCCACTAATAATGAAGCAGAATATGAAGCTTTAATTGCAGGATTAGAATTGGCTAAGAGCATGAATATCAAGGGTTTACAAGTATTTGTTGATTCCTTGTTAATTACTAATCATTTTAATGGGACCTATGCATTTAAAGGTGAGAAGTTGATCGAGTATCTCGAAATTCTCAAAAAATTAGCAGGATATTTCAATGTTTTTACACTTGAACAGGTACAGATAGAGGATAATGCTGAAGCTGATGCCTTGGCAAATCTAGGATCATCAGTCAGGATATCGGAGGGAACCCAAATACCAATATTACATATTCTGTATCCTGCGACGGATCTTCTCAAATCTCAGGATAAGGAAGTAGTAAGTATTCAGGATCCTGATGATGAGTATCCCGAGGAGGATCCTAAGTCCTGGATGGCTCCAATCATGAGATATCTCAAGGAAGGACACATTCCGAAGGATGAAAATCCTGAGGCCTTTAGAATGAAGGTACCACGATTCACTATCATAAATAATGTTTTGTACAAGAAATCTCTTGCAGGACCATATCTGAGGTGCTTGGAGGATCCCGAAACCGAAGAAGTGCTTCAGGATATACACGAAGGGGATTGTGGTAACCATACTGGGGGTAGGTCGTTATTCTTGAAGGTATTAAGAACAGGATACTATTGGCCGACGATGAGGAAAGATGCTGCAGAATATGTTCGAAGATTTGATGCATGTCAAAGACACAGTAATATATTACATCAACCTGCTGAGCCACTTTACCCTATCGCTTCCCCTTGGCCATTCATGATGTGGGGAATGGATATAGTAGGAAAATTGCCAAAGGCTCCAGGAGGAAAAGTCTTCATGCTGGCAATGACTGATTATTTCTCTAAGTGGGTTGAAGCTGAAGCATTTGTTCAAGTTAGAGACCAAGAAGTAGTGTCCTTCATTAAAAGGAATATCCTGACTAGATTTGGAGTGCCAGCTGAGATAATTTGTGACAATGGTTCTCAGTTTATAAGTAGGAGGACTACTGACTTTTGCAAGAGTTGGGGAATTAAAATGATCACATCCACACCGGTACATCCTCAAGCAAATGGACAAGCAAAATCCTCGAACAAGATAATTGTCAACAATTTGAAGAAAAGACTTGGGGCTAAGAAGGGAAGATGGGCAGAAGAATTACCCTTTGTTTTATGGGCTGATAGAACGACAGTAAAAAGTGCAACTCGCCAAACCCCATTTTCCTTAGTATTTGGAGCAGAAGCGGTGATCCCGACAGAAATGGTGATACCTACAGTGAGATCCAACCTCCGGGATCCTGAGCGGAATCCTGAAGCCCTATGCCAGGAATTGGATACTATTGATGAGACAAGAGATGCAGCAAAGCTAAGGATGGCAGCATATCAACAGAGGATATCCAGAGCATATAACAAGAATATAAGGACTAGAAGGTTTCAGGTTGGAGATTGGGTATTAAGAAAGGCTTTTCAGAATACTACTAATCCTGCTGATGGAAAGTTAGCTCCAAAGTGGGAAGGACCTTATGAGATTGAATCAGAATCAGGGAAAGGAGCATACCGACTCAAGAATATGGAGGGGGATATGCTACCAAGATCCTGGAATGCTATACACCTAAAGCTCTATTTCAAGTGAGTTTTGAATTTAATTTCTAACTCAGGATGGTATGAATTCTATCTCTTTTAATATATTTGATATTATTTATTCTATTGAACCCAGTACTGACTTAAGCATCGGAGGGGTGTTAGCCAGGCTAACACCCACCTTAGTTTACAGTTGTTTTGCAGTATATGCTTCAGGATATAGCTCCAGGATACACACTCAGGATGCTTCAAAAGATTAGATGATTGGCCCCCTCTCTCACGTTTAAGGGATCCTGATCCCTTCACAGTTTTAAAGGTATTCACCTTTCTCTTGAATTGGGTTTAAACACCCCGCCTGGAGCGCAAGTTATCCAGGATAGTTCAAGATAGCGGGACCAGTCCATGTAAAAGTGGCAGACAATTTCGTTATTGTTGGCTATATCCTGGATCCTAAAGGTATATGAGGATTGATCACCCTCTCTCGCGAAAGGGTATTTTCATACTCTCTAAGGTTTAAAGGTTTTCACCTTTCTAAGTCTTGGAGTTTGTACACTCCCGCCTGTAGCGCATGAAAATTTGGGATTTTCCCCAGAGTACTTATGGGTTTATCCCCAGTACATTAAGGATTTATCTCCAGTATATTTTAGGGTTTATCCCCTGTAATACAAAAATTATTCGAATAAGTTGCAATTGATTTCTAAATGTTCAAAGACATTATGCACAGGGGACATTCCTACTGAGGTAATTATGTAAAACTCAAAGGATCAAGCTTGGACCTAGTACACTAAGTATCCCCGGACTGGGGACATCTTCATTGGGAAAATTGCAAAAGGATTGAAGTTTGAGAATAGGGTTACACTCTATTCCTGGTATGATCTTTCCTTTATAAACCCTATTTGAATCATTTTGAATTTTTGAAACTATGTTTCACAAAAGCTTAAATATCCTGATATATCTCAAAATGTATTTTTAGAATATGTTTCAGGATATTAGGTTGGAATATTTAGGATATGGTACTTGGGTTAAAAACTAAAACTGTATTCTAGTCAAACAGGTGTTATCAGAACAAACTTTGTAAAATAAATGAACTATCCTTTTTTCTTTGAAAACCACATCTGAATTGTTTGAGTTATAAAAACCCTATTTGACGAAAGTCTTAATAGGATATTTGCGAGTATACTGATCAGGATATTTTCAAAAAATAATTGTACTAAGTTTGGAACATTGGAATTCAAATTAAGCAATACACAACCATCAAATTTAAAAAGTGGGCTCAGGCCTAGGTATGAACATCCATCACTGCCCGCTTCACTGCGCTCAGGGGGTAGCACCCTCATCATTCATCATATCTTCACCAGCATCCGCTTCAGGAATAGCTTAAACATCCTTCTCAGCCTCACCACCAGTGCCAATTAGCTTTTCAGTCGCTTTTGAAGGCCCCTCAGCTACAGATTTAACAGGATGCTCCACAGGATTATCGCCAAGACCCCTTAGCTTCGTCTCCCAGGCGTCGAGATTCCAAGAAGGGCATTCGAAGCCCAGGGCCTTGGCTTCGTAGGCCATTTTTAGCCTAGCCTGAAGAAGGGAGATGAAGACGGAGCTTTTAAGGCCTTCCCGGTAAGAGGCTATATCCTGTTCATGTTGGGCCTGGGCGGCGTCGAGATGGGCTTGGGCTTCATGAGTAGCTTTCTTAAGGGCAGCCTGATACTCCTGGGTCATAGCTTTGAACTTGTCCTTGTAATGTCGAGATTTAGCAGCAGCAATCATACCTTGGTCGGAAATGGTAACCTCGGCTTTCTTCAATTTGGACTAGAGCATCTTGTTGAGCCCGCAGGATTCTTTGTACAAATGAACCAGACGTTCGAGGTCCTACACCGAAAAACACAGGTATTATTGTATAATAACCAAGATATTGGTTTGACGTATATGTGCAGGATATGGAATAGGGATCTATACCTGGTTAAGAAAGGAGGTCATGAACCCGCTTGCCTCGATAAACCCGTGATTCTCATAGGGAAACGTCTCAGGAGTCGCAGGTGAATCAGTCTCTTTCCTCTTGCGGGAACTTAAGCTCCGGGGCTTAGTAGCTGGTGAAGGCTTGGGAATGATGGCTTTAGAGATGCTGGGCTTGGATGAAGTAATAGGTTTGGGACTTGGCTCTTTCTTGACCTGGACAGGATCAGAGTAACCGTCCAACTCCTCAAGGTCGAAAACTTCTGGGATTTTGGCTGGTGCTGCATAAAGGAGAAGTTCTAAATCTTTACTACTCTTTCATTATATTACACTAATCAATCATTTACGAAATAACTCTTACCAGACATATCAAATGATGAATATTGACTGGAACTTGGGAGGTGTGTGGAAAAGCTCCTATCACCTTCCAGTAACCGGTAAATTGCTTCGATTCACTCTTCAGATTCTCCAGTAGGAGGGGCTACTTCTTTGAAGTTCACTGCATAAGGGCCAAATAAAAAAGTATTAGCACAAGATATAGGCCTAGAGATATTTGGGGATATTCTTGAAACCCTAAACCCTACCGGTGGTTAACCACTCCACCGGGAGGCTAGTACCCTCGTAGATGGAATCTCACTTAACGAAGAAGAATTTCTGTTGCCATCCGTCCTCGTTTTTGGTGGCTTTGAGAATGAGGGGTTTACTGGAAGTGGAAAAAAGTAAAAACCGACTGGAGCCGTGTGATCGGAGACGATAGGCCATTGGAATATCCTCGATGCAGAGGTTAGGAAAGTGAAGATTTTTTATTTGGTTAAGTACGATCAGTACCCTCCAAACCATGGGCATTGTTTGGGCAAAACAAAGACCAGTGGTTCGAAAAAATTGCATCATGAACTCGGGAAAAGGACACCGAAGGCCTAGCGAGAAAGGATATGCCGGAAAACAGACCCAATCGGCAGATGAAACGTCTGATCCAACTAACTGGTCGAATGGTCTGATGAGCATACCGTCTGGAAAGGCGCCGGAGGCTCTCAACGCTGCGATATCTGCATTATCAAAGGCACAGATCTCCTTCTCGGGGTTCTTGAGAAGGTTTTGTTGGACGAAGGTCTCCGTCGATTTGCCAGTATGAGAACGGGTTCTAGTAGCCATAAGGAGAAGAGTGAAGAAATTAGCAGGGAAAGAACAAAGAATGAATAATTACCTGATATTTGGTTTTCAAACAGAAAGAGAGAAGATATAGGGGAGTAATAGATATCCATCGAGTGAAAACCGCGTTGAAAGTTGTACAATGCTATCTCGATCGTCGCTTCGACTTAATAACCTCGATTTAAGAGATAAGCTTTAAAATATATCCGTTGGAATTGGTATACCAACATATATATTTTGGGGACAATTGTTATGGGTGATTTTCTGCTCATATATCCTGAATAATATTCTGACTATGTTTCTTTTTGTTGTGACCAGAATACCGGATCAGGATATTGGTAACATCCTAATATGATATCCTGGTAGTAACTAATTAACTCACGTGCAGATTAAATGGTGCAAGTCTCTAACGTTCAAATGGACTTCTTCTCCACAAGACTCGGACAAATCTGTTAGATTATGGACGTTGAAGCCGGAAGACGTGGACTACAACGTTCACAAAGGGAATATTCCAAATATCCCGGATTTATAGGCTAGTTAGTTAGTTTCTTTTTACTATAAATAGATTGATCGGATCAGATAAGAACACAACACAATCTCTCGAACTCTCTTTCTCTTTAGCTGTAATCACTCACTACACACTTACACTTGTATCGAAATCACATTGTAACACTTAGTTGATCCGCATCATATCCTGCACTATATCCTGACATTTGAAGTAATAAGAAGAACAAGGCAGCTGCGATTGTCAGCTCCCGAGGTTTTGTGCCGGCGATCTAGATTGATCAAGGGCTTTCCTCGTACATCCCGTGTCACCCTTTACATTTTTGCTCATTGTTTGATTGTAGATACAGCTTAATATCCTGAGCCGTATCCTGATAATTGTTTTTGCAAACAACTTAATTAGCATATTTTCAACACACATTCTTAGCACACTACCTCACTTAACTAATTTGATCACTTAATTGCTTCGGTAATTTTTGACCAAAACAGCTACGTTTCGTATTTTGTTTCTCAAAGCCACACATATGTAGATTACACATAGATTACGCTAGAGTACTCATAGGTTTCACATAGATCTCACATAGATTCCACATAGATTACACAAGTAGTTTCCCATAGTTTTAGAATTTAACAACCTCATCACCGGTCTGCAGAACACTAAGTTTCGCATGGCACTTGGTACAAAAGTTGGTAACATGCCTGAAACACTTATATATAGGAAGTACCAGTGGCGTATCCACCATGTTTCAAACACGTCACTTCTGTCTCGTATTTCTATGCCATGTTTTGTTTAGCGTTTCACAACCACAATAACACATGGATTCATCAAATAGCTTCACATAGTATCATAGTCGATCAATATTCCCACATAGAACAAAGCCTCATAAATTTAGTTTGATCCTGAGATTAGAGTTAATGTTTTAGATTGCGGACATACATGCGATTCATGCAAAAGTCTCAAAATAAGCGAAGACTCAAATAAACGAAGAATCAAGTTTAAAACCAGACGTAAAATCGAGATAACATAAAAGAATAAGCTCATAAAACATAGGATTGTTCCGGGTAGAGGAACGGTGACTAACCAAAGTAATTCGAACCCCTTTCGAATTGAGGCACGTGTCTTGACTTACTTAGACAAATACGTCATCGATGTTAGGCCTACGATATCCGTCCTTTTGGTCAATTCACGTTCCTAATTGATTGGAAATTTCGAGGCTTTGGCGAGACAGAAAAACATCAAAGAGTAGGACTAGTTATCAAGGTCTGAGTTTCACCTCTAATTTGACAACACCGTACCCCAATAGCGTCGGTACTTATCCGCAGACAAGACCTACTAGAATAATATGGAAATTTCCCATCAAGGTTCGGATGTCACTCCTGACTTGAAGGCAACTCTCATGCCAATACAAACACTGGTTAACAGTGTTTTTAAAGCATCAAGTGTATATTGTGTTAGCCTTAGGAAAGGCATGTAAGCTTAACAGGAAAATGTGCTGCTAGGAAGCAGATACGGTAGAATGCATAAGTCTTAAACAACATATAAGAATCAAGATTCCTAGAACTATATACTAGGGCAAGTATTCCTACTTATCCTAATTCCCTATAGTTATGGCTCTGATACCAATCTGTCACACCCTAACCGATGCCGGAAACATCGGGGTGTGAGCACTAAGCGTTCAGATTGCTCATGAGATTCCATAACACTAATAGTTTCAAAAGTAATTAAGTTCATTCCACGCAAAAATTGTCTAAAACATCATAAATCCAGAATCACATAACATCAAACATCATCATAGTTTCAAAAGTTTCTATATTAGCTAAGTGTAGTTTCTAAGCTTCATCCTAGCTTGTTTCAAGAATCCTAGCATCATGTCAGCCTGCAACATGTATTAAAATAAAGTCAGTACAAAATGTACTGGCAAGTATACAAGTTTGACTAATAGCATAATAGATTAAAACAACTTATATCCATCGTGTAAATGATACAAAAATAGTTTCAGCCATGCTAGTGTTCGCAGTCCAACAAGTGATAGCCCAAGTATCCCGATGCTTTAGTGTTTTCCCAAGTCTCAAGGAAAACTAGAATCCTCCTAACAATACCCACGAGAATAATGGGGAGGTGCATCTCCTATAGCGCTACTATTGTTAAGGCGGAACTACACACTCTGGATTAAACGTCCACATAGCACAAAGAGTCTAGAATACAAGAATCACAAGTTTCACATTCACATAGGATGGAGTTTAGTTTCCAAAAGTTTCAAGTATCATAGTTTAATAGAATACATGTTGCATCCCAAAGTTTAAAACAAAAAGGGATCGAGTATACTCACAGTGATTGCTTAACAGATTAACTGTTATTGGATCAAAGGGAGGTCTCTAGAGTTAGCCTGATTAGATTACAACAGGTAAGTGTCGGACAAAATAACGAGATTGCGCAAAGTGTCGGATCAGTCAATGGATCGGATGGCTGTTCGATCAGATTGCCATTCGGTTGAGATGACATATGTGTGTGGGATGAATTGCCATCCGATCGGATGGTCATCCGTACGGATGGCCATTCGATCGAATGGTCATTTGATCCAAGTGTTGAGGTTCTCAAAATGTTAAGCCAAATATTCAACTCAGGTTACTTCGATCGGATGGCTGTTCGATCGGATGGCTATCCGATCGGATTGCCATTCGATCCAAAGTTCCAAGTTTTTAAAGATTCAAAGTTTCCAAAGAGTAAAAGGTTACGAGGGAAGCGTCACCTGATCGGATGGCTGTTCGATCGGATGGTCATCCGATCGGATTGCCACTCAATCGAGTTATCCTTGTCCCGTTCATAACATTGTAAAGTTTCTAAGTTTCTAGTTTAACAGTGACGGCTAGGTACGTATTGAGACAAACGGTAAACAAATCAGTGTACAGCCGTTCTGATCAGATGGGAATCACCCCATTCCGCTCAGTTGTCTGTTCGTGACGGTGCTCATGTCAGAATCCGTACTCCGGTCATCTTCTCCGGTAACAATCCATTTCCAAGCTGATTCAAGACCAATAATCAAGTCTACAGTCCATTTAGATCCGGATTCCACCGTTTTAAGTGAAAAGTTAAGAAAAGATGAGAGAAAACATAAGTTTTAGCTGAAAAAATCTAGATTTAGTTAAGATTCAGTGTATAACACATGAAATTCCTTAGATCTGAGCTAGATCTTGGCAGGAATGACATCACACCATAGTTTGTACAAACCACCATGATGACGTCACCCTCAAGAACTCTAATCTTAGAGATTCCACGGTGAAAAGTGAGATTTCAAAGGAGAATCATGTAGAGAATAATGTGTAGATTAAAGATGTACAAGAATCTAGTGTAAAACGTACCGAAATCGCTGAGATATGGAAGAAAAGTAGGAGTGCGTGCGTCTTGGTCGAGTGAGGCTGTCACATCAGTGAGAATGATGTGACAGGCCTATTTATAGTGTCAGAGAGAGGGAGTGAGGCGGGGTGCACGGATCGAATGGCACGTCGGTCGAATGGCCATCCGATTGGTTGGTCATCTGATCGGATTGCCATTTGGCCAATCCCATCCTTTGCGCGTTCCCGCCTTTGATTCGTTTCGCGAGTTAGATTAAGCGTTGCATAGCATATTATTGGGTAATAGTATCACATAACTAGATTATATCATTAACACAAAAGCTTCCATAGTTTCTGCCAGTGACAAGACTCCAGTCCCTTGTTCAACCAAGTCTCAAGTTTCACGAGCCTCAAGAGTCAAGCACCACAGTATCAAAAGTCAAGAATCTAGATTCCAAGTATCAAGAATCATAGCTTCCAAGTATCAAGTATCAAGAATCATAGTTTCCAAGTATCAAGTATCAAGAATCATAGTTTCCAAGTATCAAGTATCAAGAATCATAGTTTCCAAGTATCAAGTATCACATAGTATAGGGGCTAAAAGTGACAATTAGCTAAAAGTCTAGGGATGCAGGCGTTACATGATGTCTTTATATTTCCCAGGAACCCCTCTACACTCCAAACTATCCCAAATCAGGCTTTGTGGTACACTATCATATGCCTTTTCAAGGTCAATGAACACCATATGCAGATCTCACTTCTTCTCCATATAATTTTCAATCAACCTCCTTAGAATGTGTATTGCTTCCGTAGTTGACCGCCCCGACATGAATCCGAATTGGTTTTCTATAACCTGAGTTTCTCTCCTTAGTCTCTTCTCAATTACTCTCTCCCATAATTTCATAGTATGACCTAGTAACATAATCCCTCTGTAATTCCCACAATATTGAGCGTCCCCTTTGTTCTTATATAGGGGCACTATGACACTATTCCTCAACTGATCTGGCATGCTTCCAGATTTGAAAATAAGATTGAACAAATTAGTTAGCCATTGAACTCCTTTATCACCTAAACACCCTCGCACCTCAATGGGTATGTTATCTGGGCTGACAGCTTTACCCCTTCCCATATTCCTAAGTGCAGCCCTTACATCCCCCTATGTTATACGCCGACAATAGCATTTATTTCGTTGTCTCCTTTGAGTAATGGTATTGACACTTTCTTGTTGGTTAGCTCTCCCATCATTGAAAAGTTTATAAAAGTAAGTTTTCCATCTCAGTTTAATGTCATGATCCTTAACTACAACACGACCATCCTCTCCCTTTATAAATTTCACTACTCCTAGGTCCTGTTTTCTACGCTTCCTAGCTTTAGCAATCGTGAACATATCATGTTCCCCCTCATTTGTTTCCATGTGTGCATACATCTGCTTATAGTTTGTGTTCTTTGCCTCGGTCACTGCCTTCTTCGCCTCCCTCTTGGCCTTTTTGTATTGCTCCCTCAATCATTTTCGCTTCTCTTCATCTGTGCACCCCAAAAGATCTCTAAAAATCCATTGCTTATGCCTTATTTTGGTTTGCACATCCTCGTTCGACCACCAGGACTCCTTATACTTACTCATCTTTCTTGTTGTGACCCCTAGCGTTTCCTTTGCCACATGAGTAATGGTGGTGTCCATAACCTCCCACATTTGGTTTGTATCCCCAACTAGTCGAGTCCAAGTAGTCGAGATGACCTTATCTCTGAACCCTGCAATCTTGTCGCCCTTTAAATTTCCCCATCGGATCCTAGGCCGCATGTTCTTCTCCTCTTTAGTCAATTTTATTCTCATGACTATATCCGCTACTAATAGACGTGTTGAGCAACTGTTGTCTCCCCTGGTATAACCTTGCAGTCTTTCCACCATTGTTGGTATCCTCGTCTCATCAAAAGATAGTTGATCTATGTGCTACGCCCCCCGCTACTAAAAGTAATCAACTGTGATTCTCTCTTCTTAAAGAAAGAGTTTATAATACCTAGATTGTGAGCTACCGCAAAGTCTAGAAGATGGTCGTTCCTATCACCAAAACCAAAACCCCCATGCACCAACTGAAAACCGTTGTTATCCTTACCAATGTGCCCATTAAAATCACCCCCTATGAAAATCCTTTCCTCCCTAAGTATGTTCCTAACAACTAAATCTAAACAATCCCAAAAATCCCTCTTTCTATGATCCCCTAGTCCCACTTGTGGTGCGTAAGCATAAACCACCACCACTACATCCTCTCCTACTACGAGCCTGAAAACCATAATCCTATCACTGGGTCGTATCACCTCAACTACATTTTTGTACAAACTCATAGCTACTAAAAATCCTACCCCATTCTTTGTCCCATCGGACCCCGAATATAACAACTTGTACCCATTGTACTCTCCCATCTATGCCCCTTCCACCTAGTCTCCTAAAGGCATGCTAGCTCTACTCTACGCCTTTTAAGTGAATCTACCACCTCAAACAACTTACCACTTAGGGTTCCTATATTCCAAGAGGCCACACACAAACTATATTCCTTATCTCTTCCCTTACCAGCACTCCTCGTCCTAGGACACGATCTCAGGAAAAAGTTATGACTCCTCTTGTTTATGATTGCAACTAATCACCCGATAAGATAAAAGAATACAAAAGAACAGAATAAGTTAACAATATAAAATAACGATACAACGCTTACAATAACAAGATACACTGAACCACAATCAACATACAACATACTATGCAACACGAGGCATACAATACGTCAAAGATGATTCACTTTAACAACAACGGCCACACACAATAAAAATATAACAATTAGACCTCTATGTGGAAAGCACACATATGAGCAAACAATAATAAAAAAAAAAATATAAAACTATGTTAACAATTATTTTTTTTCTTTTTCAATATTATCTATGTTTTTTCAACAAACTACTATTATATATAATCTTTTATAGGTTTAATATACTAAATATAATAATGCTTTATAAGGAACGTGTGCACCTGCTTTTGTGTAGGACTATCACCGCAAAGATTGTCACCACAACCTTGTCGAAAAACTGAGAACCGTCCCCACAAAACCCAAATGTGGACTGAAAAGTCACCTAAAACTTGTTGCCTGGACGATAGTTTAAAGCGGGAGGGGTAGTAGCAGTGAAATTTGCCCTAGTTCATGACGTTCCTTGCCGGAGAAACTGAAACCCATCACCACACAACCCGAATGTCGACTGTAAACTTGCCTGAACCCTATTGCTTGGATGAGAGTTTGAAGCCGGAGGGGTCGTCGAAGTGAAATATGCCCTGGTTCATGACGTTCGGCTGGTCTGCCCTCGAAAATTCGGTATAAAAGAGACAAAGAGAAAACAATACCTACTCGACGAACCTCTACCGACTAAGTGAGGGAGTGATCTTAGCCGGATTTGTGCCTATAAAAGAGAGGATAAACGACTGGCGAAACAAGGATTCCGGTGAGAAGATGGACCGTTGCTACTGTACAGATGAGGTGTCCGTTCTTTTTTGTACGGAGAGAAGAGTCAAAAGGTCAAAGAAGAATTTGCTGAATCTTTTTACTAATATATTTAATTTAAATAGTACTTAGTTATAAAAATATAAATAGTAAAAGTAAATTTAAATGTTAATAAATTCTACAAATATAATTTTTATTTGTTTTTATAACAAAATATTTAATAATTATTAATTAGTTGAGTTTAATATTATCATTTTAATTTTTTTCTATCTGTTTAACAACTTTTGAATGAGTAAATATTGAACCAGTAAGAAGTCTGAATCATTAAGTGTTGAACGAGTAAGAGGTTTGAACCATTAAGAGCCAGTAAAATGCTTAACCATTCAGAGGCAAATGTCTGACAATTCAGGTAAGAGGTCTTAACCATTCATACTCAGTATAATGCTTAACCTTTCAGAGGCAAATGTCTGAACCATTCAGATATCTGCTCGCGAAATCTGCTCGCGAAACAAATAGTCTCAACAATTAAGTGCTGAAGCAGAAAGAGGTCTGAACCATTAAGAGCCTCACTAAGAGGTAAACAAACAACCCCTTACTCTTTTAGTAATACGTATTGGTTGGGTCGAATCGAGTAGTATGTTGCTTTAGAACATGTCACATAAAAAAGTTATTTTGGTTCAAGTCAAAACGTGTTCGGGTCCAAATAATGTTTAAGACAGGCCGAGCTAGATCACGATCTCCAAAAGTGTTAGGTTTACTGTTTATATTATTATAATTGAATACTATCTAAATTATATTTTTAGTGTACTCTTGTAATCTAACTTAAATTTTAAGCAACGTAAGAAAATCTATAATGCATTTAGTATAAGTCTTGATACGTAAAAACTTGTCATTTACTATTTTGTCCTTCTTATGATATTAATGAAGTAATGAATATGAAGATAACTCGGCTTAACTTAAACAATGATTATATAATTATTATTATCAATTTGTAACATACTTGTGTTTCCACTGGTTTTACCACATGCAATAGGTTTTTAGTATGTATCTTGGGTCCGTACTTTTGACTGTGTGGGTTGTTTTCTTTATTAGTATTAAGCATTTTTTTACTAGCAGTTGTAGCTTCAATCTGTCACACCCCCAAAATCCACATGCGGAGTATCACCACTTGGAGGCGTGACTGACCAGGATCAAGCCACCAATCATATTGAACATAGCGTATAAATAAATGTAAAACCCAAACACAATATAATTGGTGTCCAACAAAACATAGTCTAAGTAATCAGCGGAAGCATAATATTTAAAACCAAAACAAAAGTTCAAATGTATCAAATGTTTGACATAGTATATGACAATCCATGTCCCACAACGACCACGCCTCCCCGTGCAAGCTCCATGAGTACCTAACGACCTGCAAGGCATGTAACAACGACTCAACAACAAAGTTGAGCGAGTTCACAGTTGGTTGATTAGGTATTGATTTCGTTTCAATAATCGTAAGTTCGTTTTGTACACCACCTTTTAATCAGTAACCCTGTTTCCCAAACCTTCTCAATGATTAGTGGGGGCTTCCCATGTAAATTACCAGACCGTACCATATCGACTACTAACGAAAGTAAGTTGTGCCCTAAGTCAATGTCTATCATCATTGACCCTTTGCCTTAGTCCATTAGTACACGCCCGTCCTACCGGCACGGTGTGAGGTTTGTTAAACCTAATAGCGCTATTAACTAATGACCCGCTCGCCATCGGCCTCGGCGATTAAGTCGATATAAAATGAGGGACTTATGATAGAGTTTTGGTCCAGTATGTTTAATTTTGTTGTCCTACCCAAGGAGGACGAACGTACGTATCCTACCCAAGGAGAATACGCGAGGTTTAAATCTTGGCATCCTACCCATGGAGGATGGCTGTACATATCCTACCCAAGGAGAATATGTAGTTTCCGTTTTAGTTCTTTAACCCATTCCCAACCCTTGGGAATCCCATGCCTTGTAGAAAGTGTGAACTCACCTTGGTTTGCTCGGTATGCTAAATTACGTGCTCACAAATAATCAGTCAAGGCCTATAGTATGCACGTATACACAATTAGTTTAAGTTCGTAACGATTCACATGCAATCTATGTCACAAAGTGTGTTTGGCAGTTAACATCATGCATCATGTAAGCAGTTAATCATTTCCATGCAATTCATGCTCCACATAAATGTCCTTCACAGTTTATTCTAACATGGTTATTCTTTAACATACTTAACAAAGTTAACAAACTTAACAGGATTAACATACATAACAGGAATAATAAGCTAACAGTGTTAGTTAACCAACTAATAGAGTTATATACCTAACAGAGTTGCATACATAATTTAACAGAGTTAACAAAATTAACACAGTTAATAAACTTAACACAGTTAATAAACTAACTGGGTTTACATTCTTAACATGCATAACAGAGTTAACATACCTAACAGAGTTAACATACTAATAGAGTTAACATTCTAACAGAGTTATCACACTAACAGAGTTAACATACTAACAGAGTTATCACACTAACAGAGTTAACATACTTAACTACTGTTACTTATAAGTTTCACGAGGAACCTTAAGGTTCGTCGACATGGGGCACGACGAAGGTTCACGGGGAACCTTAACCTTCCTCACGAGGAACCTTAACCTTCCTCACGAGGAACCTTAACCTTCCTCAACTGAAGGTTCCCCAGGTAAGCATGATCATCGTCATCAGTTACAGTTACAGAACACAGGAACCCTAGTCACCACTAACAGTTACATCGTCTACATCATACAATCATGATTATCATCATCAATCGAACATAGCCAATATGCATAACACAACTGATCCTACATCAGATTATAAGAATTCCTATCACACCTATCTATTCAACACATGAACAAGATCACATAACAGTTAATTCATGATGCCAAAACAAATAGTAAATCGTGATTTCAATCAAACAATCCTTAATGATTGATCGCTAACCTTAACAGAAGGAACAATTAAATCGAACGATGAACGAGGCTTCGAGTGTACAAGGTTGCCGTCGCACACAGGGGGAGAACTCTAGGGTTTACTATTCGACCAGTTGTTTCACAAATGCACAGTTCGCGTAGTATATACACTTTTAATGAACTGGGCCCTAAATGGGCTTCGGCGAAGACATGGACTGACGAAAACATTCTTGGGCCAAAGCCCGCTCCTGACGAAGGTTACAACCTTCATCGGAATGATGAGTGTGGCGAAGGTTGGGGCGACGAGGGTTTCAATGTTTGTCGGGTGTGTTCTCGGCGAAGGTTCCAAGCTTTGCCAAGTGTGTGGGTGACGAAGGTTTCAAACTTCGTCGAGTATAGGTGTGACGAAGGTTATTACTTTCATCATATAATCAAATTTTATTTATTAACTAACACACAACACATAATTCACAATTTAATATTTAAAATAATCACATCCACATATGCCAGACATGAGCAAGTTATAGTGCAAGGAATTACAAAAACAAATCACGAAACGAGTAATGTATCAAGTAAAGACCTTGGAAACTCGGGTTGTCACAAGCTTCACTTTGCAACATCCATTCTCTCTCTCTCTACCACCGCCTAGGCTCAGTCGTCTAGGATTCCGCCCGCCATCTACTACAGCTGGATTTGCTCCGATCGACGGCCTTTGTATTTTTAAAGGTAGATTCTTGGTTCTGTTGTCTTCAATTTGTTTTTCTTTTAACGTCACACCGTAGTTAACGATGGTGACTTCGGCGCCGACCTTTCTGTTCCGGCTTTTAAGTTGGGTTTTTGTGTTAGCATGAAAGATTTGCCGATGCATGTTTTTTTTCATTAATCAGGGTCTCGTTATCTTACGCCTGATTTTATTGTTCATCTACGGTTTTGATTTACATTTCTTATTGGAAATTTGGATGAGACATTCTTATGAGTTTTGTCTGCATTTTTATTTGGTTTCAATTTTACACTAAGTTTGGTTGTTGGTTTTAAGGGTCTGTGATGGTTTTGCATATTTTGTAGGTCTTTGTAATGTTAGTTTGTTGGTTCGATGAAGATGACTTGTGGCTCATCGGAGACCATTAGCTATGATGTTACTTTGGACTTGGCTTGGCAACCAAGATTGCATTCGTCTATTGCTTATGAGCGTTGTTTTACGATTGCTTTGATGTTCATTATGGTTGTTTGGGGGTACTAAGTAATTTGCATGTTGTAAAGTGGTCCTCTTATGTGGTTGTTGGGTGATGCACAACCTGGTTAACTTAACTATTTAAAATAATTATTATGTAGTGTGGTACTGCTCAATTATTGAACATTTGGCTCGATGAAGCTGACCTATTGGTTTTGCGAGAGCCATGGTTGTGATGTTGGTTAGGATTTGGCTTGATATTATGTGTTGCCGCCATCCTAGACCTCTGAGCTATATTGTTTAAATGTTTTGTTGAGAGTTATGGTTGCTTATTCATACAACCTTAAACTATTGTTTTTTGCATGGGTTTTAGCCGTCTCGGATGATAAAACTTTGGCTTTTTGAAACAGTTTCTGTTTCTAGATTTGTTAATTTATGCATTATTAGTTGCAACATACTTGTGCTTCTCCTGGTTGCACCTCACGCATTAGTGCTTTATTGTGCTTCATATGTTTGTATGATAGGTTTTGCAAGTTGTTTTCTTTTGTCGGTATTTAAGTGTCGGTTTTAGTGGGTTTTGGCTTTGCTTTGAAGCTTTCAGCTTCCCTGTTTAAAACACCCAACGAATACCATTTGTTTGGTTGGGTTTTGGCTTCATTTTGAAGTCTTATTTCTGTATAATGTGTAGCGAACATTTGGCTTGGCGATGTGTCTCGCAGCCATGTTTTTTTACGAGTGTTGATTGTTGCAAATTGTTAATATACATATACGAATACCTAATGACATGGTTATTGTGGGTTGATGAGTTCACCGGTGATATGCTTAGATTTATACATAATTCATCGATCGAAATCCCTACATTTTGATAACATTGTATGCGAATTTCTTATGTTTTCCATACTGATTTAATGTAATTATAGATTTGCAGGACACGGTAAAAAATCAGGTATTTTGATGTTGGAAATGGAGAAAAGTATAAGAGTCTGAGAGTTCGTGAAGAAGCGGATGGGAAAGAAGATAAGAAAGTTGAAAAAAAATGAAAAATTTATTGTTGAAACCCCCTTGTGGACCACAAGGGGTATAGTCATAAGGTCCGCAAGATAGTTTGGCGAATAAAAAATAAAACTGACATGGGGTGCCTTGCGGAACACAAGGCCTTAGGTCTTACGGTCCGAAGAGGGTCGTATTTGCAAAAAATTATCTTTAAAACCCTACAGTCGTAGGGTTTGAAGGATATCGAAACTCATACATGTGGAAGCATCTAGGAGGCGATTTTCGGAGTTCTTGGATCAGAATTGAAGGCTAGGAAGCTTGGGATTCCAGTTTTTATCGCCTTGGGTTTGATTACATTCGTTTTCCCGTACTTATTTCGGTTGAAATAATGTTTTCCCTTGAATTCAAATCTGATTGTGTTTTGTTTTTATCATTATGAGTAGCTAAAACTTTTTTACTACCTAGGTTAGATGATTTAGACTATTTGTGACGATTGAATGATTACGGTTATTGATTGAAAGTGTTAATTTACGCATTTATACTTTATTTCTGAATTTGATTGTCATATACTTGTGTAAGTTGATTTTATGGTTATTATTGGTTTTGTGATTTAGGCACACAGAAATATACCCTAGATTCACAAACTAGTCGAATCCGTTTATCATTAGGTTTTTGGGTTAAATCTTGTATTAGAGATCAAACAAGTTTATCAACCATTAAAATCAATTAGTTAAGGTGGTGATTTCTTCCCGTTGTTTTGAGAGATAATACTGGATTGTTAGGTTAATCAGCTAAAGATTGTGTGATAATCAAGTGACCGATAGGTCGGGTTTGGTTATTTATTCGTTTTTATGGTTTCTGTTTGCTAGGTATAAACAACTTCACAATTTGAGGATTTTGGCACCAAAGCTCGAGCCGGTCCAGTTTAGCACTTAAACACTTTGTCCCACTTTTGTGCACGTTTCATCATCCTTAGCGGGAGGTTTATCGGGTAGATCATGGCCTTTAGTAAAACACCGTAGTCTGGATATCATCACATGAGTCCAGGGATTCGAAACCTAGGTAGTTCCCTCTCATCATATTTGATCTTAGATCCAGTTCTCCAAGTCTGTCTATTTGCTGTGTTCAGTCTGTGGGAATCTAACCTCTAATCTAATATACTAAACATATGTTACAAAGCAAAATATTGTTACATTGATGAAACAGCTAATATTCAAACTGTTGTTGCTTCATATTAAACATCTGTTTGGCCTGAACAAATGTTTGGTCTTCTTGAACAAATCTTTGCTTTAACAGCACTTTGGTCTTGATCAGTGCTTGGCTCTTCTTCAACAATGGTTTCCAAGGCTTGAACAGATGTTAGCATGTCTTAAATAGAGGTTCTGATTAGTGTACAAACTTGTGTACTGGCCAATACTTTTGTATTGAACTATACTTTTAAAAATGTTGTAGGATTATGATGATGCCGATGCATGGAACTTAGTAGGATGCCTAGAAACGCACTTTAAACTTTAATACTAGCCGTATTGTAGTTCATTTGTTTTATCTTGTTGTATTTGATTTCAAACAATGTAAATGATTTGTTTAGTAATGAAATGAAATTTATTATTTAAATACTTATCACATTAGTGTTATGAAGTCTCTTGCAATCTCATTTTCGTCTCACTCCGATGTTTCCGCCATCGATTGGGGTGTGACAGATTGGTATCAGAGCCATAACTATAGGAAATTAGGAAAAATTGCCATGCTTATGACCTAGTCTATAGTTAAGCACCATACTCGACCATACTTGATTCATATGCTAATTTCTTGAAACGTCTCTTATGTGCTAAATTCTTGAAATGCTTTATGTGCTCATACTTGTTTTTCTATTTCAAACAGACGCCTTTCCAAAGGCATTTTACTTGATTATGCTAAACTGAAAACACTCATATTGTACACACGATACGACCTCACCAAAATAGGCGTGAAACCCACAATTTGTTGAACGACTCTCAATTCACTTATTCTTTTTACACAAAATTCTCCATCAAGTTAGGAGTGAGATCCTCACCTTGATGGAGAATTTCTATTTCAAAACTGGTGGACCCTCGTCAACATGTCGGAATTAACTTTCTTGACCCGATGAGTACCAGCCACACTTAGGGTACGATGTTGTTAAGTTAGGGGTGAAACCCCCATCTTGTCAATTAGTCCCATTCCTTGATTTTCAAAAATCTCACCAAGTCTCGAATTTTCGATTAATTTGGAACATGTAGTAACCAGAAGGGTGAATATCGTTAACCGAAATTTCAGCGAGAGTATTTCACCTATTAGGCCAAAGCATGCTTCCCAAATTCAAAAGGACTTTCGACCACTTTGGTTTAGTCAAAAGTTCCGTTTTGGAACAATCCAAGTTTTGATCAAACCTCCATTTTACTATTATCAATCTTATACTTAACACGATGCAACCTCTTCTTTTCAAAATTCAAATTATTTTCAAGATTTTTACACACACATCATACTAAATCTTTTCATACACTTATACGTTATTCACATGCATGATTTCAAAAATGTCACCAACTAGATTTACATTTCTCATAATCTCAAAATGGAGACATATCATCAAGATAGGAATGATTTCCTTACCTTGACGATTAGCTCCGCTCCTTCCTTTCTCAAAAACGACCTCACCAATGGGTTAGGGGTGATTCCCTTACCTCGGTGATCGTTACCAACCCTTCTTTTTAAAGATACTTTATTATGCAAACCACACAATCAAATTTTATACCTAAATTGCTTATCATATCGTCAAATTCTTACTTATGCAAAATTTAAAATTCATTGTTTTATCAAACGTATACCTCACTCTACAATCTATTTTATATAAATCACATACGCAAAAATTTCCTCATCATACCTTAAACGTCTTACCACCCGATTTTCAAAACTTTATGAAATGCTACCTATCAACATAATCGGCCTAATGAATCTCATGCCCCCGAACTTCATACTCGATCTAATCACTAAAACACGCTCACATTTTATTATTATACTAAAGACAAATGCCCTCAATCGAAAACCAAACCAACTTTTTCCCACATGCTTATAAAATCTTATAAATATTATAAGTGTTGGTGCATAAAGTATGTCTGCCACTGTGCGAATAGGCTAGATAGAGCATGTGTTGAATATTGTTTAGAATAGGATAAGAACGGATAAGGTTTTGTATAGAACAATGTCCATTCGGACGGATGATCCATCAGGACGAATGGACAACACGTCCATCCGTTCATTAGCCCTTTCGTCTCTATGAGGTTCTATATTGTTAGAGTCCATCCGGACGGATGGACAGTGATCATTTCGGGCGGATGGCCATTGCTTATAAATAGGGATGTAGGGTTTCCCATTTGGACAAGCTTTTGGTTCCCTATGGGGAAATGTTGTCCAACTGGTTTTATATGTATGTAACTTCTAATCAGTAATAGAAACCATATTAAATTGACTTATTCGGTGTCGACTCTACTTCTACTCCTTTCTTATCAATAATACTTCACCAAATTGGTTATCTCAGGACCAAAACTCTGTCAAACCTGCCGGATCCTGGAATCTCAATTGGTATCAGAGCTACGATACCGATTCAATCGATCTAACAGTTGGTTGAATCACCTACGCTCATTATTTTTGGATTTTGAGGAGGTTTTGACGTAAAACATCGAATAAACAGCAAATTGAAGGTCAATTCACGGATAGATTTTTGAAGTTGAAGAGATAATTATGTTCGTGATTGATTTTCGTAATCCTGTGAAGTTTCATCATGAAATTCAAAGAAATAAGGATTTTGGATCGAAAAGTGTGATTGAGAATGTTCTTGAGAGGTTCAGAACTTTCCGAGTGGATGCACCCATCCGGACGGATGGAGCCCATCCGGACGGATGGAGCCCATCCGGACGTATGGAGCCCATCCGGACGTATGGACTCATGCACATCTGGACGGATGGACATACTCACATCCGGACGGATGGGCTACTACACATTCGGACGAATGAAGAAATGGTCAAATTTTTCGAATGAGAATTTGTAGATTCGCACGGATAGACCTCTTGGTTCAGACGGATTAGCATTGTTGGTTTGCATGAATGAACATTCAGGATTAACAAGTTTATTCCTTCCAAAAATTCAGAAATCATATTTGATGATGCGATCACTGATTGTGGAAATTAGTGGGGTAGTCATGATACTGGTGCAGAATGTTTATCATCTGGGTATCTGACTATTTATGGGCCGTAACGTATAATCCGCATAGATGAAAAACTGACATTTGGGGCAGAAATTATCATATTTTCAATATAGTCAAGTTTTTCAGAAATGAGAAAATACTGAATTGCTCAGTTTGAGGGGGAATTCAGTGGTACGACGTCAGAATTTGCAAAAATGAGGGGAATCATTTAAAACTATCATATTTAAATTCCAACATTTTTGAAATTCGTGACGATGCAAAAGTACTCGAGTAGTTCCAACTTTAGAATTATCTGGGAATGTGAATTTGATTATGGATGATAGCTTCTGAGATCTAGATTTTCCAAGAGGGTGAATCTAATTGTGGACGAAAGCTTCGGAGATCTGAGTGCGTTACCAGACGATTCGCTATCCGATGAAGATTTGATGATTGTGGAGTATATTGTTTATACGAATCTATCATTCTTGAAAGTGCTTAAAGTTGATCACGGAAAACGGGATTCCAGATTTTCATGGGTAATCATAGATTTATCATTAATCAGTGGGGTATTTGAAGTTTCTATCAATTGCCGGTTGGGTTTTTGTACAATAAACAGATCAAGCAGGCGGAATGCGCGATCGATGGTGCTGAAATGATATATCAAAAAACAAATGCGGATGTGGTTGAAGTTGAAACAGAGAAGCTGTATTGATTAGTTTCAAGTTGATGATTATTCATGAAGATTGCAGTTGAGCAGATCAAAGGAGGAGTCATGAACGGTGCAAACAAAAACCTGAAGATTTATTTCAGGGGGAATTTATGTATAACATTGTCAAAGCAAACCCGGATCATTAATCAAGGGGGAGTCTATTGAAGATTTCAAGATGCCTGATTGAAGTTGTAGAATATTCAAAACACGGCTCTAGGTTTTAAAAAGTGACGATTCAACAGTGACGGCCAAGGGGAAATCTGTTGGTGCATAAAGTATGATTGCCACTGTGCGAATAAGCTAGATAGAGCGTGTGTTGAATACTGTATAGAATAGGATAAGAACGGAGAAGGTTTTTGTATAGAACAATGTCCATTCGGACGGATGAGCCATCCGGACGAATGGACAACACGTCCATCCGTTCATTAACCATTTCATCCCTATGCGGTTCTGTATTGTTAGAGTCCATCCGGATGGATGGACAGTGGTCATTTCGGGCGGATGGCCATTGCTTATATATAGGGATGTAGGGTTCCCATTTGGACAAGCTTTTGGTTCCCTGAGGGGAAATGTTGTCCAACTGGTTTCATGGGTATGGTAACACCCCAAAACCCGAATGTTTATATTTTTCGTATGTTCCTATATGACATATCATGAAACAAATGACTAGGCTATTTAACCTAGTGGAGTGCATGGTAAAAACTATTTAAAAGATGAAAGTTGCGTCAATCATGTTTTAGTGGCAAACACGGAGGGGCTAAATGGAATAAAATAAAGTTGAGTTACTAAATGAATCTGGTTTTTATTTATAATGTGTATTAATGTTATGAATGTATGTGGTGAGTGCAGGTTATACGAGACACGAAGGATTATCGAGGAGTAGAGATCGAAGACCGAGTCACAAGATAGATTGTACGGGAACGTTGGTGTATGTAATATAGTAAACATAAGTTATGTTTATATTTAGTAAATGAGTCGATTGATGAATTTATGTGGAAGAGTTATTTTTAAAATGAAATTTCAAGTAAGTCAAAGTAATTTTTTTGAAAGAAATTTTATAGCACAAATTTCCACTTCGACTTTTGTCAAATACGTATTAGGGTCTTACAAGTTGGTATCAGAGCCATGGTTTGAGGGAAATCAAGTATGAGGAGATAAATACTTGAACTCAAACCTGTGTGCTCTTGTGACAAGGGACCCGTACAATCTGAGATTCGATCAAGATCTAAGAGTATAAGTAAAGGTAAGTATGTGCTTAAGTATGTATTTGATGAAAACTAACAGTATGTTATGTGTAAGGTAAGCATAATTGCTTGGAAGGGATGATCCGTGAATGCGGTCTAGGACCGGCATCAAGGCATGTAATAAGACAAATTGGTCCCAGGTATGTAAATTTAACATGTGGGCGCATGTAATGGTATAATCTAGCAAGTGAAATAAAACATTAAAAGAAATATAATAATGAAATGGTAATGAAGTTTTGAAAATGTTACACGTGCCAAAACTTAATTCTTCAGACATAAAGTGGCGATTACACGTTGACACGAAACTAGTATGTGGATTGTGTACCTGGCCAGTACACAAGAAGCATATGACGTTCGTGAGACCGTGATAATTGTTACAGGTATGTCTGTTAGAATTAGGTAATAGGTGGACGTGAGGGTGAAGAGAAATGTAAGGCTTTCAGGAAGGAAAGTATGAATGATATGATAGAATCCGCGAGACGGATTCGAAGCATAAAAGGAATGAAAGCATGAATGATATGTTAAAATCCACGAGATGGATTCGAAATCAAGAAGGAATAAAAGTATGAATGATATGTTAGAAACCGCACGACGGGTTCGAAACATAATGAATGATAAGAATGAAAAGATTCGAATGTGTAAGTAATTACAGATTAAGCAAGTAAATATTCTTTAAAAAGCAAATATTATCCAAATTATGTCTTAATATATGTGAATAAATGTATAAATATATATACAAATATGTTTGTATGCAAGAATGGTTAAATGGACGAATGAGTCATGTGGGTCAAATGGTAATCGACATTTAAACCCGATATATTTAATGTTTTTATTTGTTAAGTTTATTACTCATAGGTGAGCATAATGTTTGGCACGCAAACCCAAATTTTGACGAAAGAAAGAAGTTTTGAACATGTATGTGTTAGGTGTGTTAGTAATCGACTCTTAGGAGTCATAATGAATGACGGGCTACGACCGGACCATAATTTGAGTATGATTGAGAAGGGTAAGTTTTAGCAAGAATACTGAAATGATGTAATGAATGTCTCGGCAAGAAAGCATGAGTAAGAAGAAGTAAGATCGTGTACTTCAATACATCTACAATAAGTAAGAAATGTCAGTTTGACCTTGAAAAGGCAAATTGCAAAGGTTGACGAAATAAGTAACCAGAATAAAAGAATTGTATGTAAGGAATAAAATGTGTGGAATGTGCTATAGCATGTACGTAGGAAATTGTAAAAGAATTATAGGTAAGTAACCACCTAGTATAATGAATGTTTGAATGAAAGGTACTAACCGCCGATTTTGTAGATGTAAATGGTAGAACTCTCAATGTGATGAAACCAATTGAATTGGTGAACGAATGTGCACGAGTGAAAGCTTGCTACAAGGATGAATGAAAAATGGCCTGGTACGGTTAGTACTCGTGAAGGAGCGGATTGATCTGGTTTACGGATTGCTGAAGTAGGAAATGAAATCGAAGTAAGTAAAATGTTTTAACTCATGCTAGATAAGTATGAATTAGTAAATGGAAAACGACCTACAAGATGAATGATGAAATTGGTATGGTATGGTATGGAATGTTTGATTTTAACATTTCACATAAGAAGAAAACTATGTCATTAAGAAGTAAATCTTAAAAGTCTTGAGCGAAAATTTCGGGTATTGGTTAAACTATCGTCTAATGAACTTGCATGAGACGCTTGCTCATGCAAATTAAGTGATGCATGAAATGAGAGTAATAGTAATGTAAAATGAATGCCAGGTGAAAGTAAGGTATGGGCGGTATGGACTTGTTAGAAAGAAGTCGATTATATGAATAGTTTATGAATAGAGAATGGATAGTTACCTGTTATTATGATATACCTATCAAAGTAAAACATAGAGGTGTATGTATAAATTACAAAGTGGGATCCTATAATCGACGAAGATAATATGAATATTGGAAATGAACAAAAAGGAATGTTACTAATGGGATTGTTTCAAGTAAACAAAATGGTATATTGTACGTGATATACGAGTATTGGAATGATAAATAAACCGCTAGCTATGAAGCGAGATAGACACTAGCAATAATTGGTGAAAGTGACACTAATAAGAACTCTGGGACGGGTTCTTGAGGATAGAAGGTCGTCATTAGATAGGCTCGTGGTCTTGTTGATGGACGGGAAGGAAAGATAATTAGTGTTTAATGGGAATGAGGAAGGTTTCGGGGACGAAACCTCATTTAAGGGGGTAGACTTGTAACACCCCAAAACCCGAATGTTTATATTTGCCGTATGTTCCTATATGACATATCATGAAATAAATGACTAGGTTATTTAACCTAGTGGAGTGCATGGTAAAAACTATTTAAAAGATGAAAGTTGTGTCAATCATGTTTTAGTGGCAAACACGGAGGGGCTAAATGGAATAAAATGAAAGTTGAGTTACTAAATAACAAAACTCACACACACAAACACACACATCGTGTGTTCGAGAAGGAGCAGGAGGCTCCCATGGAGCCAAAAAAAAAACCCTAACTTCATCCTTTTCATCAAATTGAAAGGCTAAATGAAACTTAAATTCATAACCGAGCATGGATTAATGATCACCTTCACAAGGGGATCATAAGGTATGTCTTAAACTCTAGATTGGTGATCTTGCACGAAGTAGGTTATGTTCTAATCCGTGAATTGGTATGAAATTGAGTATGAGCATGCGTTAGAATCATCATCTAGAACATGGATTATGCATGGTTTGGGTGAATTTGATGTTTTGGGGTGAAACCCATTTGTTATGATAAGAATGATGACTTGAATGATCACCTATGTCCAATTCTTGTTTAATATAGATGAATTTTGATGTGTGTGATGTATTCTTGTTAGAGGAATTGAAAGAAATGTGATGCTAATATGTTTGATGTTTATGTGTGAATGATGCATGTTGATTAGTAGGAGGATTGGAGGAATTATGTATGAGATTAAAAGAATATGCATAAATTAGTTGTACACTATGCTTAGGAGGTAGTATACACACTAAGTACATGATGAAATTATGAGGTAATTGAGATTAGATCACTTGTAAGTGATTAACAAAGTAGTTATGAAGTGGGCTTTGTATAATATGATGAAAATGATCATATGCTCATGCTAATGTTGTTTGAAATCATATATGTGTGAATGTTTAAAGAATTCGGCTAAGATTTGATAGATTAGCATGTTATAAGGTCGAATGATAATTTCGATATAAGATCCATGAGATGGAATGGATCGTGATAAACGATGAATAAGCTAACTATCTTGAATATAATATATGATAGTTTGATGCTTGATAAGCGGTGTGGAAGCTTGGGAAAGAAGCGGGTCAAACGGAACGTATACACATGGGAAGCATATTTGGATGCGAAGTAAGTTAAGCTTACACCCTTTATGTAGAATATATATTCATCGTGTAGGTTACGAACATGATAAACTAATATAAGAAGTATGATGTTCCGACAAGTATTGATACGGTCGGAACATGTGGCTATGATAAGAGACTAAGTTTGATGGTCAAAAGGGGTAAATGGGTATTATGGTAAGTTTGATTACGAATTAACAAAGGAACATGTTATATGTAGGGGATAATAAATAATTACTACCCCACAAGAACGAAATGGTCTTTTAGACCGAATCGGTCAAATGGTGAAGATATCACCATTTGGTGATGTCGACTAATGATTATATTGTCAAGTATTATGAATTCACAGGGTGAATAGCGAAAGGATTTGCGTTGCTATTAACTAGAAAATTAGTGGATGAAGTATTAAAACGGGTCATAGCTTTGACCCAAGCCAGGTATGTGTGATTACAGTTGTAATTAAGTCGTGGGATGGTTAAATATGTAATGAAGTCCTTCGTCGTAAAGGACGGAACTAATGTTGACCAAAACGCCCTTGATGGGTATATCGGACCAAACGACCTTAAAAGTTGTTTAGGAACAAGCTATTTGATTAAGTGAACACTTAGGACAAGTATGAAAGCGAAAGTTTGATTTTTAGAGTAAGATACATTAAAATGTGCAACTACCCTTAACGGGTCAAAATAAGCACACGAACGAAAATGGGTTAAGAAGATGCAAGAAACCCGCGATCTGAACCGTATATGATAGACAACGTTGAAATTATAGGTTTATAAGAAATTGAGGTTAAATAAACAGGTTATTTTGATAAATGCATGAACGGGTAAAAACTTTGTAAAAAGGTAATAAGCCGAAAGCTTAAAAGTCTAAAATTTCATTAATTCGGATGTCGGATGTTAACTCCATGTGATGGAGGATTAAATTACGATCACGTAGGAAAAAGAATCGAGTAAAACGGATCACAAACGAGAGATTTATGCTCGTTTTCGTAGAATTAAGTTTAGCAAGGAATATGCAGCAACTGTAGCAAATGTTCTGTCGAAATGGGGCCTTCGCGTCGCGTGACTGTGAAGGGTTTATGGCGTCGCGTAGCGCGACGTCTATCGCGGCCCGCGAAGGATGTTCTTCAGGAGGTCACGGCCCACGAGCGCCAACATAACTGGCAAAAATGTTGTTGTTCAACTGATTTGACTTGCGAACTCGTTTTAAACACTTATAAACTTAGTATGCTCAATTCATTCCACGTTTTAGGAAATGTAGGTATGTGTGATGGTATGTAAGAAGCGTATGTATTTATGTATGTATAATATTATGTATGTATTTATGTATGTATGTAGGTATGTTTATATGTATGTGAATAGGTATATGTGAACGTAAACGTGTATACAAATAGGTATGAAGGCATGAATGTATGTAGGTATGTATGTAAGTATGTATGCAAGTAGGCATGCATGTATGTGCGCAAGTTTTCGATACGAATGAGTATTGACGTTATTAATAGTGCACCTTGAGAATGAAGTGTAATGCTGGTTCACTATTGAAATCTCACCAGGATTTGATGCTTAGATGGAGTGCTTAAATGTAGAGGGATAACGGAACGAAAAAGTATACGAGAATGAATCTGGTTTTTATTTATAATGTGTATTAATGTTATGAATGTATGTGGTGAGTGCAGGTTGTACGAGACACGAAGGATTATCGAGGAGTAGAGATCGAAGACCGAGTCACAAGATAGATTGTACGGGAACGTTGGAGTATGTAATATAGTAAACTTAAGTTATGTTTATATTTAGTAAATTAGTCGATTGATGAATTTATGTGGAAGAGTTACTTTTTAAAATGAAATTTCAAGTAAGTCAAATTAATTTTTTTGAAAGAAATTTTATAGCACAAATTTCCGCTGCGACTTTTGTCAAATACGTATTAGGGTCTTATAGTATGTAACTTCTAATCAGTAATAGAACCCATATTAAATTGACTTGTTCGGTATCGAATCTACTTCTACTCCTTTCTTATCAATAATACTACACCGAACCGGTTATCTCGGGACCAAAACTCCATCAAACCTGTCGGATCCTGGAATCTCAATAAGGCCTTGTGTTCCGCAAGGTACCCCATGTCAGTTTTATTTTTTATTCGCCAAACTATCTTGCGGACCTTACGACTATACCCCTTGCGGTCCACAAGGGGGTTTCAACAATAATTTTTTTATTTTTTTTTAACTTTCTTATCCTCTTTCCCATCCGCTTCTTCACGAACTCTCAGACTCTTATACTTTTCTCCATTTCCAACATCAAAATACCTGATTTTTTACCGTGACCTGCAAATCCATAATTACATCAAATCAGTATCGAAAACATAAGAAAATCGCATATAAACTTGTGACATCTGTGTATTTTAATCCCTGTACAATTTCCGAACAACTTTGTATTTAATGAAACATGGTGTTTTTAATTCCAATATTTGTTTAATTATTCGTGACACTAGTACGTTTTCAATCATTGTTCAATTCCGAACTCTCAAACCTGTTCTGGAAGTAAAATCGTGAACTGTTACGTAAATGTAATGAGTATTAACGTGACGTATACTCCGGAACAATGACATAAGCTAAACATACCATAAATACCCTTTACATAACTTAGAAATAAGTTTCGAAGGGTTCGGTATAACAAAAACGTGTTTGTTTGAACTTAAGAACTATTTGCGACAAAACTGTGTAACGAGCGTTGGTGACCGCCCGGATAATATTTAAATCCCAAAAATATTCTGTTATGATTAAAATTTTATTTTTAATCATGTTCGTGTTGAAAAATAAATTAAACGCTTAAAAACGTTATTTTTCAAGTTTAAGCGCGTACTGCGTGTTACTGCGCAACACAGTGCTTGTACTGCAAAACGCGGACAACGCAGCCAGTCTCGGCAACTGATATTTATTTCAGTAATAATTTGGCGAGTTTATTTTTATAGAATAATAACAATAATTTAGAACACCATAAACCGGGATTAAAACGCTAGATAAAATACCAGGTATCTAGTTAAATACCCGTTTTTACCAATTATATACTATATATATGTATGTATATATAAGTATATGTGTGTAAATTCGTGTATGAATGAAACATGTACCACCTCTCACACATGCATGACACATGTAGGCTTGCATGTTGCATGCTATCTTGAGAAACACAACAAAATCTTTCATATCTTGCACAATTTCCACAAACCAAGAATCAAAATCACACTCCTATCTCTCTCTCTAAAACTTCCGGCCGAACACCCCCTTCCTCCCTTCCATTTTCATTTTCAATCCTTTTCTTCAAGATTCAAGTCCATTCCAAGCTAGTTCCAAGCACTTTTGAAGATCCTAAGGTGATTTAAAGGTGTATCTAGCATGAACCAAGCTCCATATCATCCTACTTTATCAAAAACCCATCAAAATCTTGAAGGTATAAAATTTATTTTGGAATCCTTGTTCTTGATTTTTGGTGATATGTATGATGATAGAAGCTTCTCAAGGTTCTTGGATTATTCACTAACTTGAAACTAAAAAGAAATGGGTTTTTACACAAAATAAAAATAGAAGTATGTGTGTATGTATATATAACCGTACATATGTATGTGTATGTGTATGTATTTGAGATTGAGTTTGATTTTTGATGGATACTTGTTTGATTTATTCTTGAAAAGTGAATGCATGTTTAATCAAATAGATGCTATGTAAAAGTTCTTGTGATTTATATTGATTATGTGACAAAGCAATTTTTTTTTGGAAAAATATATATGTACATGCACATGTGAATTTTTGTTTGTTAGTATAAATATATAAAAGGATGTTGCATGCAATTATGTCTAGATGATTAAATGATGATTTGATGAACATGTCTTGGATTGCATGAATTTATTACATGTTTGATGCATTTAAGTTCATATGAAATGATGATGATATAATAAGTGTGCTTTAGATACTTGTACATAAGCATGTATGTTGATTAAATGATCAAGAAATGATGAAAAATGATTATATGACGAAAGTGTTTTTAAAACAGATTCTAAACATTAAAAATAACATTATTTGGTATATTATAAGGGCATGAAAGTTTGTCATAAGTTTGGTAGCTTTGCATGTTGTACATGTAGCTTAGAAAGTGGTAAAAAATGTGAAATTTGCATGATTTATGTGGTTTATGTGAGACCTGCATTATCATGAGTATAGTCACTATTATATTTAGTAAATAACATGGTTTATATTAAAATATCAAGTCGTTACGATTTGAGATGGTTATGGTAACGTTTGATGCAAAACTATGCGGTAAAACGGTTAAAAATCGGCTTTTTGGAGGATTTTTATAAAACTGTTTTAGATCAGTAACTAAACTGATATTTTTGATATAAAAATTATGTATTTTAACTTATATTAAGTATCTATGGTGTTTGGTTAGTCATACGTGACTTCCGACGTCCAAAAACGTCACCGAATCACTAAAATAAGCGTTTTTCAATATACACTAGAACGGGTTGTTCATGGGTAAACTTAATGTGTTACAATGTTTTATGTGACTTAGAATATGTGTATGATGACATTTTAAGAGTTGACAAGATTATGTGTATTACGATATTAGTTATATGTCATGTTTAAGTATATATATATTACGACACGCAAATCGTAGATATATTGCTTATAACATGATGAGGGTCACCAATAAAATCGTTCAAGTCGCAAAGTTCTTAAAATATATATATATATATATATATATATATATATATATATACACACACCAACATAATAAAAAATAATAACTTTTCGAGAAAGTCTCAAAGTTATGTGAAAATTCTAAGTATCGGAAAAACTTAGGTATTTTGTGGTTTTTGATTATTAAATCGTTCTTACTTAATTTAGGACGAATAATCAATTTGAGGGATTGTGTTAACACATAAAAACGAACCCAAAGGTGAGTACATAGTTCCCCTATTTTACGTTTTTCAAATGTTTTGGGGTGAAGCATATGTGCATAACTTTACTTTTCGTTTTCATGACATTATACATGTTTTGATACATAGTACATATAATACATTATTTCAAAGACATTTTACATGGCATATTGACTTAGTATGCCTAGCACATGGTTTTACAAAGACATTTTTCATGACATGTTTACATTGAAAAGGACATTTGGTATGTTTAACAGGACAATAATACATTCATTAACATTGATCACGCCGCTCGGTAATATGTAATGGTACCATAGGACTTGACAAATCCTGTTCCCGCTTCCTAGGTTTGTTTGGAAGTGTTAGGGAATGATAGAATCCGAATACATTTTTGATAAACCTTGATCCTGATAAGGGGTTATCCGACAGTCTCAAGGCTTGAGTGTATGCGATAAACAAACCATATAAATGTTGTATCAATAAAAGCAATGGTTTTCATGACATTATGGATTTGGTTTGAGTAAAGATTTTCTTTACTTACCATACAAGACATTTGTTTATACACGACATTATGCATTTGGCTTGAGTAAAGACTTTTATTCGCCATACAAGACATGTTTTATACTGGACATTTGACATTGGTTACACATGACATTTGACATTTATACAAGACATTATTTGACGGTTTTTTATAAGTGATTTAAATAGCGAGACGTGTGTAATATGATAAAAGCATGGTGGATACGCCGCTGGTACTTCCTATATATAAGTGCTTTTATTATATTACATATCGTGGTGTTATCTAAACCACTTCGACAAGGACAAGTCATGACATATTTTATACATAATATTTTCATCTGGTTATTTATTTAACCATACATCATTCTTTTATATCATCTGATTTTCATTTTAATTTCCTTATGATTTTATAAAAAAAACATTTTATAAGGTTCATGACTACTTTTCGTTAAACATTTATTTTAACATTCAAAGTCATGAATCTTCAACACTAAACCTATGTTACTCACAGGAATTTTTATGCTGGCGTATTTACTTTCACATATGTTTCAGGAGCGAATGTTTGATGTAAGCGAGCTTCACTTAGGGCAACTTTGGCCTTAGCAACCTAAAATCAAGAAAGTTATCATCTTTTATTTTATGTGTTTCATTTGAACTAAGACAATGTAATAATTATAACTTGTAAAACTGAACTTTAATTAACATGTGTTGTGAAACAATAATTCTGTCGCACGGCTCCCCACCATTTCTGCCGTGGTTTGTTGTTTTACGCGGTCGGGGGGTGACAGAAGAGTTGGTATCAGAGCCCATGGTTATAGGGAATTAGGTTATTAGTAAAATTTTGACCTAGTCTATAACCTTTCTAGGACCCTAACACAAGTTATCTTGTGTTTAGATCTTAAAACAATACTATCACCTATCCTTAGGTTATTACCAAAACAAGTACACAAATTTCAAATCCGTTTTGAAGATCAATCATCTATCCTTAGATGATTTGTTCTTAGGCTTTATACCTTTAAAGTTTTCAAATCTCGCAAGAGTTTGGGATTTAATAATGTGAACACGTGCAATCTGGAAGGGTGGGTGCCTGTACCCTGAGTTTTCTGTCCAAGGCTATAGTGTTTGTACAAATCCACATAATCGGACCAGTCACTCTTAGCTAGGAACTCTTGGGGTGAGTGTCCACTTATAGGCTAAAGCATGTCTTCATTATGCATTATATAGACCTATTTACTTTGATTAGTCACTGTGTGTCGTTTGTTTATTTTAAGTAATGAACAAATGACCACCTTCCTTTGTGCTGTCGATATTTTCAATACTCCTTTTGATTGTCCTATGTCAATCTCACACATTTCCTTGTGTTCCTTATCTTTTAGAATGCCTCCTCGATGTGATCAAACTCAAGATGCCGCAATGGCAGCCATGATTGCTCAGCAAATCGCTACTGTACTCCCAAACCTAGTAACCCAGTTAAACCAAGCAAACAACAACAACAACAATAACAACGCACCGGTTTCGTGCAACTTTAAGACATTCAATTCAGCTAAACTACTCCAGTTTTCTGGGTTTGAAGAAGAAACTGGGCTCCTACAGTGGATCGAGAGTCTCGAGAGTACGTTTCGTCACGTTCAATGCCTGAATGAGCGAAAGGTTGAGTTCGCGTCAAGTGTATTTCAAAAAAGGGCGCTTACATGGTGGAATGGTGTGATGAGAGACAGGGGTGTCGACGTGGCAATGGATCAAACTTGGGAAGAGCTTCGCGCACTTATGATGAAGGAGTTTTGTCCTCGTCATGAACTGCGGGCACTGGGAGACGAATTCCACGATCTCAAGCAAGATAGTGGAGAGCACCATGCCTACATGGACCGATACGAAGAACTGAGCCTGTTGTGTCCCACCATGTTCACACCATTGGACAAGGCGATTGAGAAGTACATAGATGGTCTTCCTGATCTTGTTCAGGATATTGTCACCGACAGCAACCCTACCACTGTTAGACAAGCCATTGAGCTAGCTGTGACCTTGACTGAGTCTCAAGTCAAGAAGGGTAAACTCCACGAAAGGGTGACAAGAAACCATCTGCCAAGACTGTGAAGTAGAAGGGAAAGAAGGTTGGAACCTCAAAGAAGTCTAGGAAGTGTAAGGCTTCCAAGAACTTTGCCGTTGTTGCACAGAACAATCAAACTGCTCCTAACTAGCCAGCACAGCCACCCGCCAAGAGACAGTATGTTGGTACTGCACCTCTTTGTAACAAGTGCAATTGTCATCATCAACCACATCTTCAGTGTCGTCTATGCACCAACTGTGGAAGATATGGCTATTTGACTAACACATGTCGCTCTCCTCCTGCTCTGAATCAAGCGGTACAAAACCCTGCCAAACAGCCATCAAATCCTCCACGACCTCACTTTCCACCTGGGTCTTGCTACAATTGTGGAGATCTGACTCACTACAGGAACAATTGCCCGAAGTTGGCTAATGCGAACCCGGCTCGTGGACGAGCATACAATATCAATTCCAATGAAGCGCGTGCCAACAACAAGGTGGTAAACGGTACGTTTTATGTTAACAACCAACTTGCTTCTATTCTTTTTGATTCGGGTGCCGACAAGAGTTTTGTATCCCTAGCTTTTGAACCTTTTTCTTGCAAAGCCTAGAACAAAACTAGGAAAACCCTTGACAGTAGAGATAGCTAATGGTGAACCCCTTGTACTCGATTCTATCATTCGAAATTGCCAGTTGAACCTCAATAATCACCTTTTTCCCATTAACCTCACGCCAATGCAACTTGGGAGTTTCGACATTATAGTAGGGATGGATTGGTTGACCAAATACCGTGCAGAGGTGGTTTGTTTTAACAAGATTGTTCGTGTGCCGCTTTCGACTGGTGAAACTTTAGAGGTTCGAGGAGAGAAACCCGCTGGTAGCTTGAAACTCATGACCTGCACCCAAGCCCAAAGATACCTACGAAAGAATTATGCGGCTTTCTTGGCATGTGTCGTAGAGGAGAAAGACAAGGGTAAGACTGTTCAAGACATCCCTGTTGTTCGGGATTATCATGAGGTGTTTCCTGAAGAGTTACCTGGTTTACCCCCAACACGTCAAATCGAGTTTTGTACTTACCTTGTACCTGGTGCTAACCCAATTGCTAAATCTCCATACCGTCTTGGACCGTCCAAGATGGAGTTATCTGACAAAGGATTTATTCGTCCGAGCTTTTCACCTTGGGGCGCGCCTGTCCTATTTGTAAAGAAGAAGGATGGATCTTTTCGAATGTGTATCGATTACCGTGAGCTTAACAAACTCACCATCAAAAATCGATATCCCCTACCTCGCATTGATGATCTCTTTGATCAGCTTCAGGGTGATACCTGCTTTTCGAAGATTGATCTACGTTCTGGGTATCATCAGCTTCGTGTACTCGAAGAATATACTCCCAAGACTGCTTTCCGCACATGATACGACCACTATGAGTTCACTGTTATGCCTTTCGGTTTAACGAATGCTCCTGCCATCTTCATGAACTTAATGAATAGGGTTTGTAAGCCTTATTTGGATAAGTTCATCATCGTTTTCATTGATGACATTCTGATCTATTCCAAGACATGAGCTGACCATGAGCAACATCTCCGTCTAACAATGGAACTCCTAAAGAAGGAACAACTTTTCGCTAAATTCTCCTAGTGTGAATTTTGGCTTAAGGAAGTTCAATTTTTGGGGCACATTGTCAACGAACAAGGTATACATGTAGATCCCGCCAAAAATCAGTGCGATTAAGGAATGGGATACACCTACTACTCCTAGCGACGTTCGTTCATTTCTGGGTCTCGCGGGTTATTACTGCCGCTTTATTCCAAACTTCTCCAAGATTTCGGTTCCTCTCACAGCCTTAACTCAAAAGATAAACCTTTTGAGTGGGAACCCAAACAAGAAGAAGCTTTTCAGACCTTGAAACAAAAACTCTGCGATGCTCCTGTGTTATCTTTACCTGAGGGAAACGACGACTTTGTCGTATATTGTGATGCGTCGAATCTAGGCCTTGGCTATGTTCTTATGCAAAGAAACAAAGTCATAGCCTACGCGGCAAGACAATTGCTATGGGAACCCAACTCAACTTGAGCACAGCTTATCATCCTCAAATAGATGGACAATCTGAAAGAACAATCCAGACACTGGAGGATATGCTTAGAGCTTGTGTGATCGATTTTGGTGGTAGTTGGGATTCGCATCTACCGTTGATCGAATTCTCCTACAACAATAGTTATCACTCCAGCATCAACATGGCTCCTTTCGAAGCTTTATACGGTCGAAAATGTCATTCACCGGTCTGCTGGAATGAGGTTGGTGAAGCTCAGCTCAGCTCACTGGACCTGAACTCATCCTAGAGACTACAGACAAAGTCAAGAAAATTCGCGATAACCTCTTAACAGCCAGAAGCCGTCAAAAGAGTTATGCGGATAGACGACGCAAGCCTTTGGAATTCCAAGTCGGTGATCACGTCCTACTAAGGTATCCCCTAGGAAAGGTGTAATCAGATTTAGAAAGAAAGGAAAACTTGCACCACGATATGTTGGACCATTCAAGATCGTTGAAAGAATCGGAAAAGTAGCCTACAGACTTGAGTTACCTCCTGAGCTTGGAAATGTTCATCCAACTTTCCACGTGTCCAATCTTAAAAAGTGTTCAGCTAATGAAAACCTCCACATCCCCCTTGATGAAATTCATGTGGATAACACGATGCATTTCGTCGAGAAACCTGTGGAAATATTGGATCGTGAAGTCAAGAAACTCAAGCGCAAGCGCATACCGATAGTCAAAGTTTGCTGGGAATCTAAACATGGCCCAGAGTTTACTTGGGAACGAGAGAATCAAATGAAGGAGAAATATCCACACCTATTCCCACAAGTTTCCTCTAATTAAATTTCGGGACGAAATTTCCCAAAGTCGGGGAGACTGTGACATCTGTGTATTTTAATCCCTGTACAATTTTCAAACAACTTTGTATTTAATGAAACATAGTGTTTTTAATTCCAATATTTGTTTAATTATTTGTGACACTAGTACGTTTTCAATCATTGTTCAATTCCGAACTCTCAAACCTGTTCTGGACGTGAAATCGTAAACGTAATCAGTATTAATGCGACGTACACTCCGGAACAATGACATAAGCTAAACATACCATAAATACCCTTTACATTACTTAGAAATAAGTTTCGAAGGGTTCGGTATAGCAAAAACATGTTTGTTTGAACTTAAGAACTATTTGCGACAAAACTGCGTAACGAACGTTGGTGACCACCCGGATAATATTTAAATCCCAAAAATAATCTGTTATGATTAAAATTTTATTTTTAATCATGTTCGTGTTGAAAAATAAATTAGACACTTAAAAACGTTATTTTTCAAGTTTAAGCGCGTACTTCGTGTTACTGCGCAACACAGTGCTTGTACTGCAAAACGCGGACAACGCAGCCAGTCTCGGCAACTGATATTTATCTCAGTAATAATTTGGCGAGTTTATTTTTATAGAATAATAAAAATAATTTAAAACGCCATAAACCGGGATTAAAACGCTAGATAAAATACCTGGTATCCAGTTAAATACCCGTTTTTACCAATTATATACTATATATATGTATGTATATATAAGTATATGTGTGTAAATTCGTGTATGAATGAAACATGTACCACCTCTCACACATGCATGACACATGTAGGCTTGCATGTTGCATCCTGTCTTGAGAAACACAACAAAATCTTTCATATCTTGCACAATTTCCACAAACCAAGAATCAAAATCACACTCCTCTCTCTCTCTCTCTAAAACTTGCAGCCGAACACCCCCTTCCTCCCTTCCATTTTCGTTTTTCAATCCTTTTCTTCAAGATTCAAGTCCATTCCAAGCTAGATTGAGTTTGATTTTTTATGGATACTTGTTTGATTTATTCTTGAAAAGTGAATGCATGTTTAATCAAATGGATGTTATGTAAAAGTTCTTGTGATTTGTATTGATCATGTGACAAAGGAATTTTTATTTTTTTTGGAAAAATATAAATGTATGCATGTGTAGTATATGTATATATATGTACATGCACATGTGAATTTTTGTTAGTTAGTATAAATATATGAAAGGATGTTGCATGCAATTATGTCTAGATGATTAAATGATGATTTGATAAACATGTCTTGGATTGCATGAATTTATTACATGTTTGATGCATTTAAGGTCATATGAAATGAAGATGATATAATAAGGGTGCTTTAGATACTTGTACATAAGCATGCATGTTGATTAAATGATCAAGAAATGGTTGAAAAATGATTATACGACAAAAGTGTTTTTATAACAGATTCTAAACAATTAAAATAACATTATTTGGTATATTATATGGGCATGAAACTTTATCATAGGTTTGGTAGCTTTGCATGTTGTACATGTAGCTTAGAAAGTGGTAAAAATGTGAAATTTGCATGATTTATGTGGTTTATGTGGGACCTGCACTATAATGAGTATAGTCACTATTTAATTCAGTAAATAACATGGGTTATATTAAAATATCAAGTCGTGACGATTTGGGATGGTTAGGGTAACGTTTGATGCAAAACTATGCGGTAAAACAGTTAAAAATCGGCTTTTCAGAGGATTTTTATAAAACTGTTTTAGATCAGTAACTAAACTGATATTTTTTATATAAAAATAAGTATTTTAACTTATATTAAGTATCTTTTGTGTTTGGTTAGTCATACGTGACTTCCGACGCCCAAAAACGTTACCGAATCACTAAAATACGTGTTTTTCAATATACACTAGAATGGGTTGTACATGGGTAAATTTTATGTGTTACAATGTGTTATGTGACTTAGAATATGTGTATGATGACATGTTAAGAGTTGACAAGATTATGTGTATTACGATATTAGTTATATGTCACGTTTAAGTGTGTATATATATATATATATATATATATATATATTACGACGCGCAAATCGTAGATATATTGCTTAAAACATGATGAGGGTCACCAATAAAATCGTTCAAGTCGCAAAGTTCTTAAAAAACATATATGAACGCATATATATATAAATACATCAACATAATCAAAAATAATAACTTTTCGAGAAAGTCTCAAAGTTATGTGAAAATTCTAAGTAATAGAGAAACTTAGGTATTTTGTGAGTTTTTGATTATTAAATCGTTCTTACTTAATTTAGGACGAATAAACAATTTGAGGGATTGTGTTAACACATAAAAACGCACCCAAAGGTGAGTACATAGTTCCCCTATTTTACGTTTTTCAAATGTTTTGGGGTGAAGCATATGTGCATAACTTTACTTTTCGTTTTCATGTCATTATACATGTTTTGATACATAGTACATACAATACATTATTTGAAAGTCATTTTACATGGCATATTAACTTAGTATGCCTAGCACATGGTTTTACAAAGACATTTTTCATGACATGCTTACATTGAAAAGGACATTTGGTATGTTTAACGGAACAATAATACATTCATTAACATTGATCACGCCGCTCGGTAGTATGTAATGGAACCATAGGACTTGACAAATCTCGTTCCCGCTTCCTAGGTTGTATGGAAGTGTTAGGGAATGACAGAATCCGAATACATTTTTTATAAACCTTGATCCTGATAAGGGTTTATCCGACAGTCTCAAGGCTTGAGTGTATGCGATAAACAAACCATATAAATGTTGTATCAATAAAAGCAATGGTTTTCATGACATTATGCATTTGGTTTGAGTAAAGATTTTCTTTACTTACCATACAAGACATTTGTTTATACACGACATAATGCATTTGGCTTGAGTAAAGACTTTTTATTCGCCATACAAGACATGGTTTATACTAGACATTTGACATTGGTTACACATGACATTTGACATTTATACAAGAAATTATTTGATGGTTATTGATGTCACACCCCAACCGATGGCGAAAACCTCGGGATGAGACGAAAAGACGAGATTGCAAGAGGCTTAATAACGCTATTTGTGACAAGTATTTAATAATTACCCTTTTCGCTGCTTAAATCAGATAATACAAATTTCGAATCACAACACGTATAAAAAAATATAATTTCATTTCATTTCATAACAATTTAATACAATGGTTTTGGAACTAATTACAACATGTATGAAATAAAATACAATACAACAAGTATTTAACGTTCAAATGCGTTTCTAGGCAATCCTACTAGATTCCATGTGTCATTGATATTCCTGCAACATGTATTAAAAGCATAGATCAATACAAAGGTATTGGCGAGCATACAAGTTTGAAAAATATGTATAAACGTAAAGTTTATCACAAATTTATGATGGAAGTTTTATATCTAGAATTTAAACTAGCATACCTAAACGACCTAAGCATAACGAGATAAAATGGACATACTAATTGAAACTAGCAAGTATAACTATCACAAGCGTAACAAATAACATGTATGTACAAAAGGAAACTAGCGTGCATAACTAACATAAGCATAACAAATAACATGTATGTACAAACGGAAACTAGCGTGCATAACTAACATAAGCATATCGGGAATACGTTTGATTTCGTATAATATGAATTTTTGTTAAATGATACATGTTGCACCCCAAAAGTGTGCGCTATTAGAACATTCCCCTCACAGAATCAAGTCAACGACAACACAAATTGATCGAGCATGGGACAGTTACATATGATACGCAAGGGTTATGAGCCAAGAATATACCTGCGGTGTAAACCAAGCGATAGATTAACGGTTTCAGCGATGGTCAACTTCACAAAAGCTGGGGGTGGCGCGGCCGTTGGGGTGTCATACTCGAAGCGGACGGGGTCGAGATGGAACCAGACTAGAGGCACGGGTCCAACAACGACACATTGAAGGCTGGATGGATGGATAATAAATTTGACCGGAACTTGAAACACGAATCGAATCCGATCGTACAGAACCTGAAGCGACTGGGTCGTGAAACCCGAACCGGAGCCGGAGCCAAACAGTCGGCCGTCACCCGCACCATCATCTCGCAACCGAAACTGAATTGAGACTTGAAACCTGACCCAACCCAAGCAAACCCGCTGAGCCAACCGATAACCACCTCCACTTCCATGAATCGGAAGTTTGTCGAGCATGCACCACCGTCGCCGTCTCTTCCGTTTCGTCTCTCTCTCTCTTTCTAACTTGCTTTCTCTCTCTCTCTCTCTCTCTCTGCCTCGTTGTACCATCGCCGCCGCCACCAGACGGTGGTGGTGGTCGTCATTCATCTTCGATTAACAGGGGGACCCGAGGAGGAGAGGAGGAATCAGATGGCTAACTATGTTGATATGTGGCTTTTGGTGTGTGTGCATTGTAATATAGATCGAGAGGGAGAAGGAGAGTGAAGGAGGGTCTGTTGTGGTTTGAATGGTGAAGAAGGTGAAGGGTGTAGATAAGATGTAGAAAGAAGAAGTAAAATAGGAGGGAATAGAAGTGTGGGTGTCGGCTGAGGATAAGTAAAATGATGGATTTAGGGCTTTGACTACTACTTAGTATTATATCTATACTAGGTTAATTCTTGTTTTAAATGGGCTTGGGCCCAAGGCCCACAAGCTCGTTTTCGCGTTTAAGTGGCTCGTAATTCCTACGAATAAAAATAAAAAAAAGAATGCAGAAATACGAGGCGTTACAGTCTCCCCTCCTTTAGGAAATTTCATCCCGAAATTTATTCAGAAGGAAGACTTAAAAGGGTTTTGGCAATAAGGTGATTATTAAGAATTGAGAATTGGAAAATTTGAAACGTTCAGAAAAGTATGAAGTTTTGGAGAACGACAAGGTCTAGTACTTTGAATAAAGTGATAACGGTCTACTAAGTACGTTTACACAAGAATAAAGAATAGAAATATTGTTTTAAAGGTAAGGAGATAAGTTAGGATTTGAACGTTTAAACAGACTAGATTGTAAATGAGGTTCTTATAAAAGAAAAAGAATGATGGAAAATAATAGGAGTATGGAAGCGAACGATTGACTCTTAATGAATGGAAGTATAAGAATGGCATATGTATTGATTAGACGAAGTAGCATGTTAAGAATGAAGTCTCGTCGTGGATAATCGGATATAATGCGTTCGTGAGTTGTTTAAAGTTTGAAGTAGGTCTAAGAGGTCTGTAAAACACTAAGTTTCTCATGGCACGTTTTACGAAGGTTTGGTAACATGGTGAAAACACTTATACATAGGAAGTACCAGCGGCGTATCCACCATGTTTTGACCACATTACGTCCATTTCGTATTCGGTGTCATGTTACGTCCCGTGTCACAAACAGGGTTTATTAACGTATGATAGCGTATAGTAATTTAAGTATGTAAGCATGATTGGTATCTAAGTATGAGAGAGGTCATAAGGTGTAAGTATATGCATGAGTATGATTAAATTATTTGAATAGTCCACATGAGATATTTTAGTTAACTAGATTAACGCATTACTGGCATGTGATCTCACTGGTCAAACCACCGTGTCCGTAAGTATGTATGTATGTATGTATGAATGTATGAATGACTTAACATGACCGCAAGTCCATGCGGCGGGCGTTACTCCTATAGCGCTACACAAGCGCTATATATGTTAAGGTGCGGCTTGATCAAAGTTAATGACAAAATGTCAACCCAACGTTTAACGCAAGCGCCATCTAATCATGGCACATGTCATCATTTCGTTGCCATGAAAAGATCCGTAATGTATAAAGCGTCATCTAATCATAGCACATGTCATCATTTCGTTGCTATGAAAAGATCCGTAATGTATAAAGCGTCATCTAATCATAGCACATGTCATCATTTCGTTGCTATGAAAAGATCCGTAATGTATAAAGCGTCATCTAATCATAGCATATGTCATCATTTCGTTGCTATGTGAAGATCCGTAATGTATGAATGAATGTCTTGACATTACCACAAATCCATGCGGCGGTGCGCTACTCCTATAGTGCTTCACCAGCACTACATATGTCAAGGTGTGGCTTCATCCGACGTTAATGACCAGTTTATCACATAAAGAATATCCAATAATCCCGAATCAAGTATAACGTATTAGTAGGCGTGTATTAATTTATTGTGTAAAACGATGATTAGGTAACAAGTATCAAATCGCATAAAAGTTAAGTTAATATAAATGAGATGCTTGATAAGTATCGGAGTGCTTCGGGTTTAGAAACTTCGACTATTCCAAAGTGAATCGCAAGTCCTTCCGAACTAGGGAGACATGTTTTGGTCTAATAGGTGGAATACTCTCGCCGATATCTCGGCTAACGGTACTCACCCTTCCAGTTACTACATGTTCTCAATCCATCGAAAACTCGAGACTTGGCGGGACTTTTGAAAATCAAGGAGCGGAACTAGTCGACAAAGTGCGGGTTTCACTCCTAACTTGACGTTTTCGTAACCTAAGTGTGGTTGGCACTCGTCGAGTCAAAATTTAATTTCGACACTTTGACGAGGGTCCACTGTAATTTGAAATGGAAATTCTCCATCAAGGCGGGGGTTTCACTCCTAACTTGGTGGCGAATTTCGCGTAAAAAGAATAGATAGATTGAGAGTTGTTCACCAAATTGTGGGTTTCACGCCTATTTTGGTGAAGTCGTCTTGTTTGTGTATCACGAGTGGTTTTGATTTTTGTATAAACGAGTAAAAGACGTATGTTCAAAATAATAATAACAAGTATAAGCATAATAAGTATTTCAAGAAATAATACGTAAAAGACATTTCAAGGATAGCACATAAAGGATGGAATGATGCAACAAGTATTAACAAACAAGGCAAGTATTAACACAAAAGTGATATATATGTTTAAAAGGCCAAAAGCAAATAAATAAGGAGTAAATAATGTATCATGCAAGTGGTTCAAGCATAACATAAGAATAAGGCACTAGAACTATAGACTAGGTAAAAAGCATGGCAATTCTACCTAATTCCCTACAGTTATGGCTCTGATACCAATCTGTCACACCCCAACCGATGGCGGAAACCTCGGGATGAGACGAAAAGACGAGATTGCAAGAGGCTTCATAACGCTATTTGTGACAAGTATTTAATAATTACCCTTTTCGTTGCTTAAATCAGATAATACAAATTTCGAATCACAACACGTATAAAAGAAATATAATTTCATTTCATTTCATAACAATTTAATACAATGGTTTTGGAACTAATTACAACATGTATGAAATAAAATACAATACAACAAGTATTTAACGTTCAAATGCGTTTCTAGGCAATCCTACTAGATTCCATGCGTCATTGATATTCCTGCAACATGTATTAAAAGCATAGATCAATACAAATGTATTGGCGAGCATACAAGTTTGAAAAATATGTATAAACGTAAAGTTTATCACAAATTTATGATGGAAGCTTTATATCTAGAATTTAAACTAGCATACCTAAACGACCTAAGCATAACGAGATAGCATGGACATACTAATTGAAACTAGCAAGTAAAACTATCACAAGCGTAACAAATAACATGTATGTACAAAAGGAAACTAGCGTGCATAACTAACATAAGCATAACAAATAACATGTATGTACAAACGGAAACTAGCGTGCATAACTTACATAAGCATATCGGGAATATGTTTGATTTCGTATAATATGAATTTTTGTTAAATGATACATGTTGCACCCCAAAACGTGTTAAAGTGTAAAAATAAGGGGTCGAGTATGCTCACAGTTTTGCGAATGGTAATGCTAAACCGCGAGCGGGATTGATGAAGTCTCGAGATTACAAGTTTTGCGTATGAAGATTTCTTGAAAATGACGCGCGATGAATGATTTGGAAAAGGATTCCAAAGGACGAACACGATTACCCTAAACGTTAAAAATTCCATATAACGATCTAGTTAAATAATTGATATGCTAAATATAATTCCCAATAAATATAGTTTATAAATTAATTATTTAGATATTACAAATTTATCTAGACATTACCCATAAATTATATAAAAAAGACAGTAAAGAATATATAAATTATTTATTAAATGTATAGGTATAAATATAAGGAAAAGGAAATAATAATAATAAAAAAATAAAAGTTAAAACTGTTACAGTTTCTTATAATGTTATAAATTCATCATCTACCTGTCTTTTTTTTATGTAGCAAAACAGGTTATATGATTAATGATCAATGTGGTGAAAATAAGGTTTATCAAAGAAAAGTCTATATAAATTTATGTTGGAATTCATTAAAACAATGTAAAGTAGAAAATGAGTGTTACTTCAAATAGTAAAAGACACGTATTTGTTATTATTTATTTATTTTTTCTTCCATGAAGTTTTGACTAAGTCATTATAATATTTCGAAGAAAACAATTTGTGGAAATCATAATCAGTTTAATTTATTAAAACAAATATAGATATACAATATGATTTGGATTGACTTAACATGCTAGTCTGTCTTCTCCAACAAGTGTGCGCTATTAGAACATTCCCCTCACAGAATCCAATCAACGACAACACAAATTGGTCGAGCATGGGACAGTTACATATGATACGCAAGGGTTATGAGCCAAGAATACACCTGCGGTGTAAACCAAGCGATAGATTAACGGTTTCAGCGATGGTCAACTTCACAAAAGCTGGTGGTGGCGCGGCCGTTGGGGTGTCATACTCGAAGCGGACGGGGTCGAGATGGAACCAGACTAGAGGCACGGGTCCAACAAGGACACATTGAAGGCTGGATGGATAATAAATTTGACCGGAACTTGAAACACGAATCGAATCCGATTGTACAGAACCTGAACCTGAAGCGACTGGGTCGTGAAACTCGAACCGGAGCCGGAGCCAAACAGTCGGCCGTCACCCGCACCATCATCTCGCAACCCGAAACTGAATTGAGACTTGAAACGTGACCCAACCCAAGCAAACCCCAACCGATAACCACCTCCACTGCCATGAATCGAAAGTTTGTCGAGCAGGCACCACCGCCGCCGTCTCTTCCGTTTCGTCTCTCTCTCTCTCTCTCTCTCTCTAACTTGCTTTCTCTCTCTCTCTCTCTCTCTCTCTGCCTCGTTGTACCATCGCCGCCGCCAGACGGTGGTGGTGGTCGTCGTTCATCTTCGATTAACAGGGGGACCCGAGGAGGAGAGGAGGAATCAGATGGCTAACTGTTGATCTGTGGCTTTTGGTGTGTGTGCATTGTAGTATAGATCGAGAGGGAGAAGGAGAGTGAAGGAGGGTCTGTTGGATGACATTTCAGCCAAGTTAGATACATTCAACGTCTTCCAACAACAAAGGGCCGAACAACGAAAGAGCAAAGAAGCTAGAGATGCCGCTAGAGATGCTAGAGATGCCGCTAGAGATGCCCTGAGACAAAGACGTGATGATTTGAAATTGCTATCCCAGCCGATTGATCACTTACAGGGTGACGAGTTACAAATAGTGTTGGAGATGAGAGAAGAGATAAAAAACAAATATAAACAGTAGGAATTGGTTTTTATGTAATTTTCTGTAATTAAAAATATTAAAAAAATAAATTTGTTGTTAACAAACAGCCCACCGGTCAGCCCAGCGAAGCCCACCAAACCCACGCCCCAAACCCCCGCCCCACCATACCCTGTTTAATGTGAGTCGCCCCATGTCTGCCACCCCCAGCCACGTGTCACCAAAGGCCCCAACCCACGCCCAACCCCCGCCCCACCATACCCCACGGTCTAAAATAGGAGGGAATAGAAGTGTGGGTGTCGGCTGAGGATAAGTAAAATGATGGATTTAGGGCTTTGACTACTACTTAGTATTATATCTATACTAGGTTAATTCTTGTTTTAAATGGGCTTGGGCCCAAGGCCCACAAGCTCGTTTTCGCGTTTAAATGGCTCGTAATTCCTACGATTAAAAAAAAAGAATGCGGAAATACGAGGCGTTATAATTGATAAGTGATTTAAATAGCGAGACATGTGTAATATGATAAAAGCATGGTGGATACGCCGCTGGTACTTCCTATATACAAGTGCTTTTATTATATTACATATCATGGTGTTATCTAAACCACTTCGACAAGGACAAGTCATGACATATTTTATACATAATATTTTCATCTGGTTATTTATTTAACCATATATCATTCTTTTATATCATCTGATTTTCATTTTGATTTCCTTATGATTTTATAAAAGTAAACATTTTATAAGGTTCATGACTACTTTTCGTTACACATTTCTTTTAACATTCAAAGTCATGAATCTTCAACACTAAACCTATGTTACTCACATGCATTTTTATGCTGACGTATTTACTTTCACATATGTTTCAGGAGCGAATGTTTGATGTGAGCGAGCTTCACTTAGGGCGACTTGGGTCTTAGCAACCTAAAATGAAGAAAGTTATCATATTTTATGTTATGTGTTTCGTTTAAACTAAGACAATGTAATAATTATAACTTGTAAAACTGAACTTTAATTAACATGTCTTGTGAAACAATAATTCTGTCGCACGACTCCCCGACGTTTCCGCCACAGTTTGTTGTTTTACGCGGTCGGGGTGTGACAAAACTTATCAAAATGTAGGGAATTCGATCGGTGAATTATGTATAAATCTAAGCATATCACCAATGAACTCATCAACCCACAATAACCATGTCATTATGTATTCGTATATGTATATTAACAATTTACAACAATCAACACTCGTAAAAAAACATGGCTGCGAGACACATCGCCTAGCCAAATGTTCGCTACACATTATACAAAAATAAGACGTCAAAATGAACCCAAAACCCAACCAAACAAATGGTGTTCGTTGGGTGTTTTAAACAGGGAAGCTGAAAGCTTCAAAGCAAAGCAAAGCCAAAACCAAATAAAACCGACACTTAAATACCGACAAAAGAAAACAACTTGCAAAACCTATCATACAAACATATGAAGCACAATAAAGCACTAATGCGTGAGGTGCAACCAGGAGAAGCACTAATGGCATAGGCAACCACATAAGGCGGCAAGGAGGGGGTTGCACTTTAGCGGGCCGGTTGGTCGTGCTTAACAGGAGATCGAGCGTATGCCATCGCCATCTACGATAAAAGAGATGCAAACTTTAGCGGGCTGGTTGGCCGCGCTTAACAGGTTTTTGGCCAACCACGCGGCAAAATCTTTTCCTTTTATCAGCACCTTGCGCAACTACTTGAAAAAAGCCCAGTTCAAATGGACTGCTGAAGCAGAACGCGCATTCTGAGAAATGAAGGAGTGTTTGATTCAGCTACCCACTCTCACCGCACCGCGCGAAAAAGAACCGCTCACCATGTACCTGTTCGCCTTGGACAAACCCATAGGTGCAGTACTCATCGTGGACTGAGAGGGGGTTCAAAAACCAATTTATTATGTGAGCAAGATGCTTAATAACCTGGAGACAAGATACTCCATCATGGAGAAGTTGGTCTTTGCAATGGTATATACCTCCAGGCGGCTGCGCTGATACTTTGCAGGGCATGTTATCACTGTCCTGACCAACTACAGAATCGGTCAAATCCTCTCCAAGCCTGGGATCTCAGGTCGACTTGCCAAGTGGACTATCTAACTAGGTGGGCACACCTAGTTTATAAGCCAAGACCAGCAATCAAGGGGCAAGTCCTAGCTGATTTCGCCATAGAAGTACCGGCGAACCGCATCGGAGAATGCGAAGAAGAATAGACCCCTGCACCTCCGCCATCCTCCACAGATATCTCGGCACTATATACAGATGGTGCGTCCAATGAGGACGGCGCAGGTCTACGACTAGTCAGCCCTGATAATCAAGAACTTACCTACGCTATACGCCTCGACTTCAAAAGTACAAACAAAGAGGCTGAATACAAAGCGTTACTCGCAGGGTTACGGCTAACAATCAAACTCGGCGTGCAACATTTGGAAGCACACGTCGACTCTTTATTAGTTGTGGGGCAGATAAGCGGGGAATACACTGCCAAAGGGGACATCATAATCCTATAACTCGAACAAGCCGAGCAACTGATATCACAATTCACCTCCTTCAAGATCGTTCGTATCAACAGGAGTGAAAATAAACCGGCTAAGGACATACGTATTGAAGTTCTTAAAAATCCTTCAGTACCCTTACGCCAGGTCAACGACATCCAATACGGAACAACGTCTTGGATGACACCAATTATAAGGTACCTGCAATCACGCATTGCCCCAGAAAACAAAGCAGAAGCACGCAAGTTGCAACACAAAGCATGCCATTATCAAATGGGAGATGGTATCTTATACCGCAAGTCATACTAGGGACCACTTCTACGATGTGTCGACCCTCAAGATGCCACATACTTAATCCGCGAAATACATAAAGGAATATGTAGCATCCACGCTGGACCACGCATGGTGGTGGCCAAAATTATGAATGCTTGGTACTACTGGCCCGGAATGCACCTGGATGCTGTTAAAGTCTTGCGTAAGTGTCTAAACTGTCAACGACACGCCCCAAAAACCTTGCACCTAAAGAACAACCTGGTCCCAGTCAGCACCGCTTGGCCCTTCCAAAAAAGGGCCATAGACGTGGTAGGACCTTTCCCAGATGCACAAGGTACGGTTAAGTTTATCATAGTGGCAGTTGATTACTTCACCAAATGGGTTGAAGCAAAACCATTAGCTTCTACCACCGCTATGATAATGATACGTGGTCGAAAACCGATGTTCGATTATGTTTAAGTTCATGTTTTTACTTAACTTTTAATATCGAATACCCTACTTTTAACGGGATTTGTGTTTTGCATGTCTTACGTAGTTTAAGGAGCTAATCGGGAGCTTTACAGACCATCGGGACAAAAAATAGATCACCGGGACGGAAAACAGGTCAACCGGGAGCAAGATACGAGAAAAACAGAGAGTTGAATTTGTAGGCACTGTCGGCGACACCTTATGGTTAACCTCGTCGCCTGAAACCTCCGTAAACAGCGATATATTGTCACACCCCTTTCTAAGGCGGAAGCACGAGGTGTGATCTTGAAAGGTTCTCATTGCATACGAAAGGTAAACTTACTACATGCTCGTAAAATAACTCCAAATGCCATCATCATTTCATAATTAAAACATAACATAGGTTAAGTGTTTACATCACAAGACAGCATATTGTCTGAAAAGTTTACAACTTTATTTAAAACACGAACATCGAGAACTTGGTTCTTATATCCCATATAGGATGAAATATAATAACCAATTCCCACAAAAACAAGCATCGGAGTCTTGACACAAAATAGCTAAAAACATAAACAACATCCAAGAGCAAGAGTATGACCGCGCGCACATCCACTTTAGTTACCTGAAATACATGTGAGTTTTTGGAAAATCGTCAACATAATGTTGGTGTGAATTCATGCAGTTTTTGTATTGAACGTTTATATACTTGAATGAAAACATGGTATGTAATTTGTATGAAACAAGTATTTTTGTAAATATAAGGAAATCGAGATCGCTAATGGTTTGCAAGGCTATTAACATGTGACACGACATAGGAAGCATCCAAACCATAGGCATTTTTAGTTGTCGATTCCACGACTGTCGATTCACGACTAGAGACACAAAAGCACTGCTTGGTAAAAGAGTGGCCAAGAGTGTGGTTGCCTGAAACCCATTAGATCTAACCTTTTGTTCCGCGGGTCTTGGTATGTAACTGATTAATGGTGCTTATGGCACCCTATTCATGACATGATCTATGGTATCATTCCTTAGTTTTTGTAATAAACATACCATAGCACATGTATTTTCCCCAAGTTTAGAAAACAAGTAAAAGTTTAAAAGTGGGGACATGAACTCACAACTTTGCGTATCCTGCGCCGTAAACTTCACCGGTGGGTTTTATAGCATCGTGACCTATACGTGTTTTATTAACGTTAGTCACTAGACTTGTATCGCTCAAGTACAAGTCACCATCTTTTATGTATGTGTTCTTTGTTGTTAAAAATAATTTATATTTTTAACTATGTATCTTACTTATATTATTTTCCCAAAAATAAATATAAGTATCTTTTATTTTTCACCCGAGTTATATATTTTCGTCTAAAAATACCTTTTAAGTTCATAACTTGTCCAAGTTACATAATCTATTAAGAAATATATTTTCATAAATATATTTTCTTGTATTTGTCTATGCATGTTGTATGTGTATTTTTGTATTTTTACTCCTTAGGAGTATTTAGTGTATTTTCAAGTCCTAATACACTATTACATATAATACATATTACATACACTTAGCACAAAATTTGGTGACCAATAAATATATATATTTTCCTCAAAAATATACATACTTAGTATCAATTTTTATCTTGAAGAAATCATTATTCCTTAATTTTGAAATTTACCCAAAAATTAAGGAAACCTTGGTAAATATTTTTAGGTGAATTTTTAAGGAATAAGTTTCACCAAAACTTATATTTTTCTAAGTGTCAAAAATTTATAAAAATTTTGACATGTTTTCCCCTAAAATTGTAGGTTTCCCATGTTTTCAAAGCATGTGTTTATTTTCTTTTCAATCATCAAAACAAATTTGCAACAACAATCAACAATGAAATCAACACTTACCAAGTGCCAAAATTATATAATTTACCTAACAACATGAACTTGAACTTTCATAAAAACTTGTAGTAATTTGGTAATGTGTTTAGTAGGTTTAGTTACCATTTAAAGTGTGTTTACTTCTTTAAAAGTTTCATTCTTGAAAGATTTAGGTGTTTACAACATGTAAACATGTTTTAAAAAAACATTTCTTTATGAAATCTTCTTGCTTCCCAAGTGTTTCTACACTAGTTTAACCCTTAAAAATAGTGTTTGTTTATGTAAAAACCAAGTCTATGTAAATCTTGTTATTTAACTTAGTTTCTTTGGAAAACTATTTTTGGAAATCATCCACTTACAAGACTTGTATTTTTTTTAAATCATCTTTACATATGAAAACAAATTTCATCATTCAAGTTCATGTATTCAAAGTATGATCATCTTGGTCTGTCATAAGATCATCACCTTAACTTACTAGATCATGTGTTTAATCACAATCTAGTAGGTTTCATATGATGTCTAACATCATAAACACAAATCATCAATCATCAAGAAGCAAAACAACACTAAACAACATGTATTCATATGGTTTTAAGCTTATGTTAAAGTTTCATGATTATGTTCCTTAGTGCTCTTGTGATTAACATCTTACATAGTCTTTTTAACCAACAAAATGAGAAGTAAATTCAAGTGACAAGAATCTTACTACTAGCACAAGGGCTAGGGAAGAACACAAGAAGATGAAGGTGACAAATGTGATGGATAAAAGCAAATGAGAAAGGTCCTTCAAGATCCACAAGCTCCACACTTCCTTAGACACCTTCTAGCACCTTGTGATGAACTTGGATTGAATGAACAATGGATGAAGGTGGTGGTGGTGTGGCCTCTTGTTCTCAGCCATAGGTGAGTAAGAGAGGAGGAGAAGGGTTGTGTGTGTTAATGTGTGAGAGATAATGAAACCTTAATCCACCAAATTCTTCTTATAACCAAGTTTATGTATTAACCATTGTGTATTGTGTCTTCTAAGTACAAAGCATATCCAAGATCATAATCTTAAGAGATCCTATAAGAACAAAGGAAATCACAAGTGGGGGGACCCACTTGTGACCGTCAATTGGAAGGGGGGTATAAGTTGTGGTTTAATGGTAAGTTAAGCATATTAGTTGAAATCCAAGTGTAGTGTTTAGTGTTTATGCATATTATGTGTTATATAGTGTGTTAGGGTATTCGAGGATCATAACTAGCTCAAAAATAATAAAACAATGCTTCTAGTATAATTTTGATGTTTCGGGTAGTGTCCGGTTGTTCGGTTGTATACTGGTTCGTTAAAGTGCTAAATTGCGCCGTTTAGTGTCCTTTATGTACCCTTTTGTGAAAATTTCTATTCCCGACACTTTGTAAGTTAATTTGGACCATAAAACATAAATTCTGCATGATATTTCAGTGTTAAAATGCTTATTAGAGCTTAATTATTGCTGAAATATGTAAAATTCAGCATTTAAAGTGTGTTTCGGGAGCTTTTTAATGCATAGTTTAGTTTCCGGAAAGTTTATATGTTAACCCTTATATCCATACTTGGGTTTTAATGTATTTTAGACGTTGGACCTACTCCTAGGCCCTAATTCCATTATCTGACTACTTTCTGCAAAGTTGCTGACACAGTGTGTATTACCGGTGAGTTTACTAGTCTTTCTGACGCAACGCTAACAGTAATGCATGAGGCAATATTTGAAGTATAAAACGTGCATGAATTCACAAGTATAGCATGAAATCAGAAAATGTTCATATTTAAGCACATAATTGCAGATATTAAATAATAAGTAAATTGTACGGAAATTACCGGTTTGTGCCAGTTGTCACATATAAGACGTCGTAGAAAACCGGCAAAAGTAGAGGGCGTCGCCGACGGCCCATATGGGGGTCGGAGACGGCTCTCCATTTTGTGTATCGCGCAGTTTTGATTTCTTTGTTGTTTTGATGAGTAATAACGACCCTTTGACCATTTTTCGGGGGTTACGAGTTGTGAACGCTAAAAACACCATTGGGGATCATCCTCTGATCATCTAACCCATCTCTAATCATCCCTAGCACCATTTCTTCTCACCTCTAACCTGAAACCCTAACCGATTCTCCATCATCCCTAACCCTCAATCATTCCACCATCACCATCTCTTCATCTTTTCACATTCAACTTCAAACCCTAACCTCTATCACTCCTCCAAGACTCGAAGGTCATGGCTCAATGTTCGTACTTGTCACCTGGTGATCGCATCCATTCAACCATGAGCGGCTAACTTCTTGGAGGTTTCACCCCGGTGTAGACTTTTGTAAGATTTAGGGTTTTATTATGTGTTTGATGTTTTGTTTGTGACAAATTGAATTGAATTTGAATCTTAGACAATTGTCATATGTTTGTATTGAATTTGCGAATTGTCGAATGAATGATTAAATTTGACTTTGTGAAACGAATATGCGTACTTATGCCTTGTCTTTTGATAGGATTTACAAGTCCAAGGTAACGAAGTGCATCATGGTCCGTTGTCTATAACGTTGATAGCGATTGGCACCTAAGCCTTGTGATTTTCAACCCGTTAATGAACTAATTCGATTAAACCAAATTAAAACGTGTAGTATCCCAACATGTCGTGCGATACTGACCACATGCTCTTCATGGATTCGATACCCGACTAACCCTAGCTACCTAGGTTAATTGGGTTTTTGACTGATCGGGACGACACGGTCACGTCAAAATGGCGCCATTGCCGAGGAGCTAGTGCGCTTAGTATTTCATTGCTTGTTCGATTTTAGTGTTAGTTTTCTTTCTTGTATTTTGCAATTTTACTTTGGGTGGTCGAGCTTGTTTGTGCAGGTACATGTTTTGCAGGCACCCTCTTTTAATATGAATTGGGTAGATGATGATCTGTGTGAGTGTTGCGGAAGTGGAGAGCATCTATTAGAGGATTGCTATGTTTTCTACGAGAAAGTTCAAGCCAACAAGGACCGGGAAGACTACCTCAGCGGATTGTACGGATATGGGAGGGCGGATTAAGAAGATTTCAATGGTCCATCCTCACATTCTCCATACATTAGACCACCACCACCACCAAATTATCAAGACTATTACTATTCAGAGATGGGTTACCATTATGAGCAAGGGCAGGATTACAACAACTATGAACCCGACTTGCCACATTTCCTAAGTTACCAGGAGGAGTATGATGACTATTATCATGACTCCCCTCAGCCAACATACGAAGAGCCTCAAGATTCACTAAACTCTAAGCTCGATACGATCATGGACATGATGCTAGAAATGAAAAAGAAAGACGAGCTGAGAGACAGATCATTTGAGGCTTTGGTTATTCAGGTTGGTCAAATAACTGAGGAGATGGCCCAATTTAGGCGAGACCAAGAGGTTTTGGCTAATGGTACAATGGTGGATGGTGATGTGGTGGAAGAGGTTAGAGATCTTTTAGAGCAAGAAGTTGAATGTTTGAACCGAGCAGAAGACACGACGCCGCGAGACGGGTCAGAGCCAAAAGAAGCCCAAATTCATATCTATCCTTCTCCCATACTTACCACTCCAACCAACAAAGTTGGGGATGAGGGTTCGGGTTAAATGAACTTTGTGGGTGTGTTCCCTGTATAACCCTCACGAGACCTCTAGTCCTCCCAAGCTATCGGGAGGTTTAAAAGGACTTGTTGCATAAGCTAAATGCAACCGTGATTCCTACGAAAGTGAGTTAGGTTTTTGTTATTGTTGTAAAATATCTTTTCCATAAAAAATCAAATTAGAGTAACGAATGGCATGGTAAATCTTTTGTAAAAATTGGTATAACAAGTAACTAATAAATGTTGATGGTTGTGAGAAGCATGCTTCTACATAAGGATTTAGATTTGTAGGTACAAATCTTCATGAGACAACCATTTTTTATCAAAGATTGAAGACCACACGAGTAACAAGAAACAACCAGGTGCATTCGTTTCCTTTTATTTGAGTTCTATCTAAGTGGATTGTATTTTGTATTTTATTTACCGGGGTGAAATTTTGGGGAGGTTAGTCGTGTCACATCCCTTGTGCATTTTAAAGGCTCCATTCTTGCACATTGAGGACAAAGTTTACCTCAAGTATGGGGATGGGGAGAAAAAGTTTGCGGTTTTTACCCCTTTCATTTAAACACTACACATTGAGGATAATGTTGACCTCAAGTGTGGGGGTGGGGGAAAATTTCAAAAATGTCTTTGTTTGAAGCAATCTAAAAAGCACAAGTAACTAAGTCAACGAGGGATGACACAACCCATTTGGTCTTTTGTCATGGTCAAGTTCAAGTTAGTAACATGACGAGTATTTAGCTGGTGGTTATTTGGGAATAATCCGCCTAAGAAACTAGCACATTATGCATATCACATACCATACCCTTTATACGTGAGGTTTTCAGCCACTTTTACATCATAGATATACATATATACATGTTACTTTGTTTGAGTGGACCATCAGTCGCGTATTGTAGAATGATGTGCACAAAATGCAACATATAAATTACATCAATTGTGGCATAAAACTAACCCTTTTTAGTACTATTGTTGGAAAAAGTGTCTTTTTGTCTTCCTTTGGTATTTTCAGGATTAAATGAGCTCAAATGAACAAAAGAAGCAAAAAGGCAGTTAAATCTAACATATATACAAGAAAAGGAACAAACTTGGCATGCCCGACCTCCCCGACAGCATCTTCCCAAGCAAAACAAGATAACAGAAGGCTGAACAAGCCCCGTGCTCAATGAGCACGGGGGCGTGCCCAAGTGATTGCAGAAAAGACAAAGCTGTAGAAGCTTCTATCACCCACCAAGGGGGCGTGCCCAGCGGACACGGGGCCGTGGTCAACTCTAAGATTCGCAGAATCTGGGGAAATCTTGATAGTACAGATACGCTTCTGCACACGGGGCGTGCCCAGCGAAGACGGGGGCGTGGTCAACTAATGCAGACAAACTGCAATTAATGAAGAAAGAGAAGGAAGGTGGACTCGGGGCCGTGCCCGAGTCTCTGTTCAGCCTATAAATAGGGGTTCTTGGCTCATTTGCAAACCATCCCTTGGCACACCACCTCTCTCACACTTCACCCACCACCCACCACCCACCACAACACCATCATCCACCACCATCATCCATTGTCCATCATAGAGTGTGTGAGTCGTCTCGGGATCCAAGATTGATCGTAAGAGTTCTTGACAATCAAAGGCCATGTTTGCCTAAGTCTCTTACATCACTTGGTGAAGACAAGTGTCTAGTGTAATACTTTTTATTTTTAATCTTTTCGCACTTTTTATTTGGTTATGTATTAATGACTTTAATAACTAGTTTCTTATGTTGAAGGTGATTCTTCCTTATCGTTTGTCTGTGGTGTCTTGGCATTATTTTACTGTCTATATAAAATAAAAGATTTTCACCATTCATATCTCCACGGTCTATATGGAGATATGTTGGCTACCTGGTCGGGGGTTAAGGGAACGGTTTGGTAAGAGTCTTGCCTTGTTCAGTTTATAGATCCTGGAAGGACCTGGGTCAAATTTAGTAGGACCTCCTTCAAATACCCACCGGTATTGGATGGCGGGGGTCCAAACTCTTTGATCCCCTCATATGTAAGCTACTATTAATACTTTAACCCGGTGACTTAGGACTGTATCCCTGCTGACTCAGACTACTTAGCCGACGGTAACGTCACCTTCAAAAGAGGGGCCTACCATAATATGAATTAATAACTTAATTAATTATCTTTCAATAATCCGACCCTTTAGGATTATATCCTTGCTGACTCAAACTACTGGGTTGAGGGTAACGTCACCATCAAAAGAGGGGCCAACTACAATAACTAAGATAATCTCTTAAAAAGTGCAAAAGTGCGGAAATAATCAAATGTTACACTAAACACGAGTCGGATTCAAGTGATTCATCTTTTCTATCTGTTTTTATTATTTTATTTTTCAGCATTTTAGATAGTTTTATTTTTCTTGTTTAAAAACCTTTTTCTAACTTTGATTTGATTAGACGTTGAGGATAAACCGGTACTAAAAGCTCTTGTGTCCTTGGACGACCTCGGTATCTTGCCAACACTATACTACGCTCACGATGGGTGCACTTGCCCATATGTGTGTTTGGTGTTAGTAAAATATCGTGTTTTATAAATTTAAAACTTGGCTAACGTGTAAAAAGGGGTTAAAATATACTTAAATATATATCACACCACACGCGCATCAAGTTAAACGCGCGCATTTTTTTTCCTGCATTTAGTTAATTTTTGCATTTACAGTAGGTTGAACACGAGCCGTGCTCATTGAACACAGGGCCGTGCTGCATATTTTTCATAAAACACCCAGATATAAAGCCTGAACACGGGGCCGTGCTCACTGAACACGCCCCCGTGCTCAACGAAACCAGTAACTTTAATTAAAACGCCCAGATACAGACCCTGAACACGGGGTCGTGTCCATTGAACACGGGGCCGTGTCCAGCCTCTATTTCCGTCTTTATTTTTGTTTTCTGGTCTCGAGACTCTGTTATGGTCTGCTGAGTGATTCTTATGGATCAATACTCAGGAAGTTACAACTACACCTATGAGGAGGATGATTATAGGGAAAATTATTGCACTAATTGTGGTGACCCGCACTCGATTCAATATTGTAACTTATGTCAACCATCCACTTCATGCACCTATTATGAGGAGCCCAGGTACGAGCCATCAACTTCATACACATCCTATAAAGACCAAAGGTATGAACCTTCTCCCTCATACTCATATTTTGATGAACCAAGGTATGAGCCTTCATACTCGTACTTTGAGGAACCAAGATATGAGCCACCACCTTTATATGCTTATTATGAGGAACCATGGCGTGAACAACCCACCTCAAATGAGTATTATGAAGAACAAAATTACGACCCTTATCCATCATATACTTACAATGAAGGACAATGGTGTGAACCATCTACTTCCTATGAGTATTATGAAGAACAAAGGATCGAACAATCGGATTCAAGCTTTGAAAATCCCGATCCTTACTCTATCACCGAAGTGACCGATAGGATATTAGAACACCTTAAAACTATCGAGCGCTACATAAAAGAATCTCGAGCAAGGGAAGAGGAGTCTCGCGCAAAAGAAGAATTAACTTGTAATAAGGAAGAGATAGTTGAAAGTGTAAAAATGGAAGAACAAATAAGTGAAAAACTGACACATGAGTTAAACAACGAAAAAGGTGAGTCCGTTAATGTTAAAATTCAAAAAGAGTCTAATTTTGAATAAATTAATCTCTTGTCACCTTCTTTTGAAAATCATTGTTTAGTACCTACTCATGCTAAGTTTTTAAAAGAGTTAAACACTAACACTAAAATTGACGAAACGGTAAGCGTTAAGTTAACTAATGATCAAACTTCGCTAATAAAAGAAGACCCATTTGAAATCAACATTACACCGGTTCCATTTTTTTTCAAAATTCGTTTATTAGTAATGTCACAATCGATAAAGATCTTTGTGTTAACATAATGCCCAACTACATATTCGAAAAATTAAGTATTAGTGATTTCTCTCCACTTCAAATACCCATTTTTTATCCAATCGGAAAATGATAAAATCAATCGGTGTAGTTGAGGATGTCTTGGTTCAAACAAATCAAATGGTAATCCCAACCGACTTTGTCATCCTCGATGACGCTCCTCTAGTGTTGGGACGACCCTTTGTAAAAGCCCACGAAGCCTTGAAAAACCGGAAGTACAACAATCTATCTATTCAATTAGGGGCATTTAAAAAGAGTGTCGATCTTGAGCGATCAATGAAATATCCTTTCGGAAATAATGACCCCCTAATTGAAGATGAAGATGAGCCACCCGATACAAGTGAAAAGATTGACCACTTTGTTGAAGAAGAGGTCGCCATAGAACAAACTTTTAAAGTTCTTGATCAAAATGAGCAACCCAATAAGGAGTCTTCTAAAGACCCACCTCTTGAGCTCAAAGAACTTCCAAAAGGTTTGGAAAATGCTTTTCTAGACAAAGATGGTAAATCACCTGTAATTATTTCGTCTAAATTAAGTAGTTTAAAAAAAGAAAAATTAATTAATCTTTTGAAAAAACACAAAAATGCGATCGCTTGGAAGCTTGTAGACATTAAAGGAATAAGTCCTTCCATGTGCACACACAAAATTTTAATGAACGATGACTACAAATCGGTAATACAACCACAACGTCGAGTAAATCCAAATGTTCAAGAAGTGGTTAAAAACAAAGTCATCAAATTGCTTGACGCCGGACTTATTTATCCAATCTCTGATAGTCCTTGGGTAAGTCCCGTCCAAGTAGTTCCAAAGAAAGGAGGTATGACGGTAATAACTAACGAAAAGAATGAATTAATAACAACGAGAACCGTCACAGGATGGAGGGTATGTATAGATTATAGACGGTTAAATGAAGCAACAAGGAAAGATCACTTTCTTTTGCCCTTCATAGATCAAATGTTAGAAAGATTATCCGGTCATAAATTTTACGGTTTCTTGGATGGTTTTTCAGGTTACTTTCAAATCCCGATAGCACCCGAAGACCAAGAAAAGACAACTTTCACATGTCCCTATGGAACTTTTGCTTATCGACGCATGCCATTTGGTCTATGTAATGCCCCCGCAACCTTCCAACGTTGCATGGTAGCCATATTCCATGACATGATAGAAAAGACAATGGAAGTCTTCATGGACGACTTTTCTATCTTTGGGGATTCATATGACCAATGCCTCGATAACCTTGAACGAATGCTATCCCGATGTGAGGAAACTAACCTCGCCCTTAACTGAGAAAAATGTCATTTCATGGTAACGGAGGGAATAGTACTCGGTCATAAAATCTCAAGCAAAGGAATGGAGGTTGATCGAGCCAAAATAGACACTATTTCTCGATTACCACCCCTATCCTCCGTTAGAGTTATCAGAAGTTTCCTAGGGCATGCCGGATTTTATAGGCGGTTTATCAAAGACTTTTCTAAAATCTCAAGGCCTCTAACAAAATTACTTGAAAAAGATGCCCCTTTCATCTTTGACAAGGATTGCAATCAAGCATTTCTAACCCTAAAGGAAATGCTAGTCAATGCACCTATCATGATAGCGCCTGATTGGAAATTTCCTTTCGAAATCATGTGTGATGCAAGTGACTTTGCAGTTGGAGCTGTCTTAGGACAAAGAAAAGAGAAGCACTTTCACCCAATCTATTATGCTAGTAAAACACTTAACGATGCACATGAAAATTACACAACAACTGAAAAAGAATTACTAGCTGTGGTATTTGCTTTTGATAAATTTCGTTCTTATCTTGTTCTTTCTAAAACAATAGTCTATACAGATCATGCAGCCATTCGATATCTCTTCAAGAAGCAGGATGCTAAACCACATTTGATTCGGTGGATTCTACTCCTCCAAGAATTTGATATTGAAATCAAAGACAAAAGAGGAGCAGAAAATACCGCAGCAGATCATCTTTCACGCTTAGAAGACCCAGCTTTGGAGGCAACTAGGGACGAGCAAATCAACGAAAAATTTCCAACGGAGTCCCTAGAAATGGTGGAATACAGAGAAGAGCCATGGTACGCCGACTATGCTAACTACCTAGCTAGCGGTATAGTCGCGAATGGTTGGCCACATCATCAAAGAAATAAATTCTTTGCTGATGTAAAACACTATTTTTGGGAAGATCCTTATCTTTTTAAAATGTGTGCCAACCAACTCATCCGACGGTGCGTACATGGTCGCGAAGCACGAAGAATTCTCCGCCATTGTCATGAAGGTCCATACGGAGGACACCATGGTGCCGCTAGTACCGCACGAAAGGTATTTGATTCAGGGTTTTATTGGCCAACCATTTACAAAGACGCCCAAAGTCTTGTCACGACATGTGATGCTTGTCAAAGAACAGGTAATATTTCTTCCAAAAACGAAATGCCACAAAATGGCATTCTTGTTTGTGAAATTTTTGATGTGTGGGGACTCGACTTTATGGGACCTTTCCCACCGTCGGAAGGAAACAAATATATACTTGTGACAGTAGATTACTTGTCTAAATGGGCCAAGGCCGAGGCACTTCCAACAAATGATGGAAGAGTCGTGGTAAGATTTCTGAAAAATTATTCTCTCGTTTTGGTACACCTAAAGCATTAATAAGTGATAGAGGTACCCATTTTTGTGACCATCAACTTGAAAAAATCTTAACAAGATATGGGGTCTATCACCGGGTCTTAACAGCATATCATCTTCAAACAAACGGACAAGCCGAAGTGACTAATAGGGGTTTAAAACGAATACTTGAAAAAACCGTAGGGTTAAATAAAAAGGAATGGGCCGATAAATTAGATGATGCTTTATGGGCTTTTCGAACTGCTTATAAAACAACAATAGGTACAACCCCATATAAGTTCGTCTATGGAAAAAGCTGTCATTTGCCGGTAGAAATAGCACACAAAGCCTACTGGGCAATTAAAAATGTAAACTTAGATTTAGAATTTTCCGGTAAAAATTGATTTTGTCAATTAAATGAATTAGACGAATTAAGGAATTATTGATGGGTGTAAAATGCAACATATAAACTACATCAAATAAGGCATAAAACTAACCCTTTTTTAGTACTAATGTTGGAAAAAGTGTGTTTTTGTCTTCCTTTTGAATTTACAGGGTCAAATGAGCTTAAACGAACAAAAGGAACAAATATACAGCCAAAACCAACATAAATACAAAGAAAAGGAAGAAACATGGCATGCCCGACTCCTCGACAGCATCTCACAAAGCAAAAACAAGAAGAAAAGCTGAGCATGGGGCTGTGCCCAGCTGAGCACGGGGTGTGCTCAGCTCAACACGGGGCGTGTCTAGTGAACACGGGGCATGTCCAGTGAGCACGGGCCGTGCCCAAGAAGCAGCAGAAAAGACAAACCTATAGAAGCTTCTATTGCCCACCACGGGCCGTGTCCAGTGAACACGGGGGCGTGGCGAAAGTACAGCAGGCGCATTAATTGTAATTGCGAATTACAATTAATGAAGAGAGAGATTGTCAGACGGGCACGGGGGCGTGTCCAGCGGACACGGGGCCGTGCCCAGCCTTCTGTTCAGCCTATAAATAGGAGTGCTTGGTTTCATTTCAACTCATCCCTTGGCACACCACCTCTCTCACACTTCATCCACCACCCACCACCATCACAACACCATCATCCACCACCATCATCCATTGTCCATCGTAGAGTGTGTGAGTCGTCTCGGGATCCAAGATTGATCGTAAGAGTTCTTGACAATCAAGGCCATGTTTGCCTAAGTCTCTTACATCACTTGGTGAAGACAAAGTGTCTAGTATAATACTTTTTATTTCTAATCTTTTGCACTTTTTATTTGGTTTTGTATTAATGACTTTAATAACTAGTTACTTATGTTGAAGGTGATCTTTCCTTATCGTTTGTCCGTGGTGTCTTGGCATTATTTTACTGTCTATATAAAATAAAGGATTTTCACCATTCATATCTCCACGGTCTATATGGAGGTATGTTGGCTACCTGGTCGGGGGTTAAGGGAACGGTTTGGTAAAGGTCTTTCCATTGTTCAGCGTTTAGAGGTCCTGCAATGGACCTGGGTCAAATTTAGTAGGACCTCCTTCAATACTTCACGGTATTGGATGGCGGGGGTCCAAACTCTTTGATCCCCTCATAAGTTAACTACTATTAATACTATAACCCGGCTATTTAGGACTGTATCCCTGCTGACTCAGACTACTTAGTCGAGGGTAACGTCACCGCCAAAAGCGGGGCCTACCATAATACTGCATTAATAACTTAATTCATTATCTTCCAATAATCCACCCTTTTAGGATTGTATCCTTGTTGACTCAAACTACTGGGGTGAGGGTAACGTCACCTTCAAAAGAGGGGCCTACTACAATAACTAAGATAATCTCTTAATTATGTGCAAAAGTGCGGAAATAATCAAAGGTTATACTAGATACGAGTCGGAACCAAGTGATTCATCTTGTCTATCTGTTTTTCTTTTATTTTATTTTCAGCATTTTAGTTAGTTTTTATTTTCTTAGTTTAAAAACATTTTTCTAAACCTTTTTATTTTTGTTAGACGTTGAGGATAAACCGGTACTAAAAGCTCTTGTGTCCTTGGACGACCTCGGTATCTTACCAACGCTATACTACGCTCACGATGGGTGCACTTGCCCATATGTGTGTTTAGTGTTAGTAAAATATCGTGTTTTATAAATTTAAAACTTGGCTAAAATAAGTGTTAAAGGGGCTTAAAATATACACCTAATATATAGAACACTTCACACGCATCAAGTTTTTGGCGCCGCTGCCGGGGACACAAGGATTTTAGGAAAGCTTAAAATCGACGGCCTAATCAGTTTTTCAAAACCTTTTCAAAACGGGCCCACATTTTTCTGCATTTTAGTTTAGTTTTGCATTGACAGTAGGTTGAACACGGGCCGTGCTCGCTGAACACGGGGCCGTGCTGCATATTTTTCATAAAACACCCAGTAACAGAAGCTTGAACACGGGCCGTGCTCACTGAACACGCCCCGTGCTCAACGAAATCAGTAAATTTAATTAAAACGCCCAGATACAGATTCTGAACACGGGGCCGTGTCCACTGAACACGGGGCCGTGTCCACTGAACACGGGGCCGTGTCCAGCCTCTGTTTCCGTTTTTATTTTTGTTTTCTGATCTCGATACTCAGTTGTGGTCTGCTAAGTGAATCTTATGGATCAATACTCAGGAGGTTACAACTACACCTATGAGGAGGATGATTATAGGGGTAATTATTGCACTAATTGTCGTAACGCACGATCGGTTCAAAATAATCACTCATATCAACCATCCAATTCATACACCTACTATGAGGAGCCCAGGTACGAGCCATCAACTTCATACACATCCTATGAAGACCAAAGGTATGAACCTCCTCCCTCATACTCATATTTTGATGAACCAAGGTATGAGCCTTCATACTCATACTTTGAGGAACCAAGATATGAGCCACCACCTTCATATGCTTACTATGAGGAACCATGGCGTGAACAACCCACCTCATATGAGTATTATGAAGAACAAAATTACGAACCTTATCCATCATATGCTTACAATGAAGAACAATGGTGCGAACCATCTACTTCATATGGGTATTATGAGGAACAAAGGGTCGAACAACCGGATTCAAGCTTAGAAAACACCGATTCTTTTTCTATAACCGAAGTAACCGATAGGATATTAGAACACATAAGAGTTATCGATCGATGTATAAAAGAAGCTCGCGCAAGGGAAGAGGAGTCCCGCGCAAGAGAAGAATTAAAAAATGAAGAGATAACTGAAATTGTAAAAAATGGAAGAACAAATAAGTGAAAAACCGACACATGAGTTAAACAACGAAAAAGGTGAGTCCGACAACGTTAAAATACAAGAAGAGTCTAATTTTGAAGAAATTAACCTCTTGTCACCTTCTTTCGAAAATCATTGTTTAGTACCCACTCATGCTAAGTTTTTAAAAGAGTTAAACACTAACACTAAAATTGACGAAACGGTAAGTGTTAAGTTAACTAATGATCAAACTTCGCTAATAAAAGAAGACCCATTTGAAATTAACATTACACCGGTTCCGTGTTTCTTTCAAAATTCATTTATTAGCAATATCACAATCGATAAAGATCTTTGTGTTAACATAATGCCTAACTACATTTTCGAAAAATTAAATATTAGTGATTTTTCTCCACTTCAAATACCCATTTTTCTATCCAATCGGAAAGTAATAAAATCAATCGGTATAGTTGAGGATGTATTGGTTCAAACAAATCAAATGGTAATCCCGACCGATTTTGTCATCCTCATTGACGCTCCTCTAGTGTTGGGACGACCATTTGTAAAAACTCACGAAGCTTTGAAAAACCGAAAGTTCAACAATCTACCTCTTCAATTAGGGGCATTTAAAAGAAGTGTCGATCTTGAGCGATCAATGAAATATCCATTCGGCAATGACGACCCCCTAATTGAAGATGAGCCAGAACCACCCGATAAGGTGGGTCTAGCCAAGGACCCTTATAAACGTGGCGCACCACGGAGGCATTCCGCGGAACTATCCTTAGTTTAATTTAGATTAATTTTTATGTTTTCTAGTTAAGTTTTAATTTTCAGGAATAAAACACACTCATGGTGATAAGGGATGAAAAGGGGAACGAGAAAAATGACTTCATGCACAAGAACAAGGCAACCCGACAATTTTCTCCATTACAGAAGGTTCAACACGGGCCGTGCCCAACCAACACGGCCCCGTGCTGAACCCCCTGCAGAAAACTGCCCAGTTCAGGTAACTGGACACGGGCCGTGTTCACCAGACACGCCCCCGTGTCCAGGCCTCTGTTTCTTTTCTTTAATTTCTGTTACTGGCACCTGAACACGGGGCCGTGTCCGGTCCCCACGGGGCCGTGTCCGGTCCCCACGGGGCCGTGTCCAGACTACCAGTAACATAAATCTTTGCTTTTAACACCATTTTACACATCTAATCAACCTAAAAATTTATTTTTGGGACACATTGAGGACAATGTGTAATTTAAGTGTGGGGGGATGCTAAAACCTTGAAATTTTGCAAGTCCTAAATACAAGCCTTACACAAAACTCTATTGGAACCGCTAATCACCCCAAATTTTTTTCAAAAAAAATTCATTTTTTTACTTGTCTAGGTTTAACTCGGGAAAATCAAGTTTTCAAAAAGGTTATATTTTTACGAATTTACAACCGATAGCGTAGTGATAAAAAGAACCAACATAAGAAAATTATGAAAAGGCATGACAAGCTTAGTTAAAATTTGATTATATATACTTGATCACATAAAAACCCATTCCCACAAAAGTGAGTTTTGAGCCTTTATTGAGCAAACACTTACATATCATTTGACTAAATGCTCATTTTTCGTTTCTTGTGTGAATAGCCGCTTGGTTCTTACGACTCTAGAACTTGCCATGACGATACATTCCCGGTCCTTACCAACTTAAACCCGAGTAAGTAAATGATGGAGGCATTAGGACTAACCTTTTTTATTCTACACCATTATTTTTCTTTTTTTTCACCACCTACCCAAAATCCCCCTAGTTAGCCCCTTTGAGCCTAAACCTTTTCATTTCGTAACCCAAACCAAACACCCTTTTACCCACTAAAACCTTTTTCATTTTTAACCCCTTTGTTTTAGTAACGAGTTCGATTCTTCGTATGACTTCAAAAAAAAAATAAAAAAAAATGGTGATGAAGCAAAAGAAAATAAACAAACAAGTTCATCAAAAATAACTTTGTTTGAATGAATAGCTTCATCAAAATAAAAGTTTCAAAAAAAAAAATAGAAAGTCTTACGAAAACCGACACTTGTTACGCTTTTCGCCCTTTTTCTACTAACCACCAACCCAACCACCTACCTTTAACCCAAGCCTAACCCTTTACCCACAAAGTCCTCTTGATATTTACAAAAGTATAAAAGTTAAAAAGGAGGAGGATTGATTGCTTGGCAAGCTTATGGTAGGAGTAAGTTCCATGCCGCTCTCGAGTGATTCACTAAAAATACACCTTCGGCCGAGTGTGAGTGATTTCTCCCGTGAGGTATGTGAACTTGTATATAAATTGAATTTTAAAAAGGCATGTTATGCCCAAATAAGTAATTTCTCCTATGAAACGTTCTAAATAAATCATTACGAATAGGATTGTAAATAGATAAAAATAAAACCCAAAAAGATCTTGGATTCCCAACACTCTATGACAAGCCCTAAAACCTTCTCTTCTACCCATTCCATTTGGGAGTGTAAGCCACATATTAAAGAGTTTTGCTTGAGGACAAGCAATGATTCAAGTGTGGGGGTATTTGATGGGTGTAAAATGCAACATATTAACTACATCAAATACGGCATAAAACTAACCCTTTTTTAGTACTAATGTTGGAAAAAGTGTGTTTTTGTCTTCCTTTTGAATTTACAGGGTCAAGTGAGCTTAAACGAACAAAAGGAACAAATATACAGCCAAAACCAACATAAATACAAAGAAAAGGAAGAAACATGGCATGCCCGACTCCTCGACAGCATCTCACAAAGCAAAAACAAGAAGAAAAGCTAAGCATGGGGCTGTGCCCAGCTGAGCACGGGGTGTGCTCAGCTCAACACGGGGCGTGTCCAGTGAACACGGGGCGTGTCCAGTGAGCACGGGCCGTGCCCAAGAAGCAGCAGAAAAGACAAACCTATAGAAGCTTCTATTGCCCACCACGAGCCGTGTCCAGTGAACACGGGGGCGTGGCGAAAGTACAGCAGGCGCATTAATTGTAATTGCGAATTACAATTAATGAAGAGAGAGATTGTCAGACGGGCACGGGGGCGTGTCCAGCGGACACGGGGCCGTGCCCAGCCTTCTGTTCAGCCTATAAATAGGAGTGCTTGGTTTCATTTCAACTCATCCCTTGGCACACCACCTCTCTCACACTTCATCCACCACCCACCACCATCACAACACCGTCATCCACCACCATCATCCATTGTCCATCGTAGAGTGTGTGAGTCATCTCGGGATCCAAGATTGATCGTAAGAGTTCTTGACAATCAAGGCCATGTTTGCCTAAGTCTCTTACATCACTTGGTGAAGACAAAGTGTCTAGTATAATACTTTTTATTTCTAATCTTTTGCACTTTTTATTTGGTTTTGTATTAATGACTTTAATAACTAGTTACTTATGTTGAAGGTGATCTTTCCTTATCGTTTGTCCGTGGTGTCTTGGCATTATTTTACTGTCTATATAAAATAAAGGATTTTCACCATTCATATCTCCACGGTCTATATGGAGGTATGTTGTCTACCTGGTCGGGGGGTTAAGGGAACGGTTTGGTAAAGGTCTTGCCATTGTTCAGCGTTTAGAGGTCCTGCAATGGACCTGGGTCAAATTTAGTAGGACCTCCTTCAATACTTCACGGTATTGGAATACGGGGGTCCAAACTCTTTGATCCCCTCATAAGTTAACTACTATTAATACTATAACCCGGCTATTTAGGACTGTATCCCTGCTGACTCAGACTACTTAGTCGAGGGTAACGTCACCGCCAAAAGCGGGGCCTACCATAATACTGCATTAATAACTTAATTCATTATCTTCCAATAATCCACCCTTTTAGGATTGTATCCTTACTGACTCAAACTACTGGGGTGAGGGTAACGTCACCTTCAAAAAAGGGGCCTACTACAATAACTAAGATAATCTCTTAATTATGTGCAAAAGTGCGGAAATAATCAAAGGTTATACTAGATATGAGTCGGAACCAAGTGATTCATCTTGTCTATCTGTTTTTCTTTTATTTTATTTTCAGCATTTTAGTTAGTTTTTATTTTCTTAGTTTAAAAACATTTTTCTAAACCTTTTTATTTTGGTTAGACGTTGAGGATAAACCGGTACTAAAAGCTCTTGTGTCCTTGGACGACCTCGATATCTTATCAACGCTATACTACGCTCACGATGGGTGCACTTGCCCATATGTGTGTTTAGTGTTAGTAAAATATCGTGTTTTATAAATTTAAAACTTGGCTAAAATAAGTGTTAAAGGGGCTTAAAATATACACCTAATATATAGAACACTTCACACGCATCAATTATGCATACTCAAACTCTGAAATTTATAAGGAAAGAATGAAAAACTTGCACGACAAACACGTTAAACCTAATGAATTTCGGGTAGGAGATCAGGTTCTATTGTTTAATTCACGACTTCGATTGTTTCCTGGTAAATTAAAGTCTAGGTGGTCAGGACCTTTTTCCATCACCCATATTTTCCCACACGGTGCAGTAGAAATTAAATCTCGGAATGGAATTCCATTCAAAGTCAATGGCCAACGGCTGAAACTCTATCAAGGATTCATTGAGGATGAAGAGGAAGAAATCTCGCTTCAAACGATTGAAGAATGAAAGCATCAACATTATACCTGGTAAGTTACGAACGAATGGGTTGACATCTAAATCGGTAAGTCTTCTAACCAAGTTTTTGGGAAACAAAGGGCACTCACACGAGCACTTAAGAAAATTAACTTTGCTCGGCACGGGGCCGTGTCCGCGCAACTGTCGGGATAAAACCCCTTTTCTCAAACAGTTTCTTCATTCCACACGCCCCGTTTCCCCAAAAAACTCTCTAGTTCAGGCGATTTTTCCACAGAATTCCGACATCTCCTCTACTTCTAACAACATCAAGGTATGATTCTATCATCATTAGTAGTTAGATTAGACATTTGCATATAGTTAAAACATCAAAAATTTGGGGAAAAATCTAGGGTTCTTGAACTTTATCCGGATCGAACCTCAAATTTTTGCATGAATCTGTTAGCATTAGTTTAGATTAGTGTTTTAGGAAGTAAATCCACTTGTATTGTTCATAGATTCGCCCGATTTCTCACAAAAACCCCAAACCCTTATTTTTAAACCGAAAAAGATAAAATTGAAGGGGTAAACGGTTTGTTTTGGGAAAAACGGCACTTGGAGTTTCATTTTCGGGGAAAACCGCACCTAATGGAACAAAAATTTTCAAGTTTTCGGGACCGGGTCGAAAAATGAAGTTTTTGAGCAACAGACGCCTGGACACGGGGCCGTGTCCGCTGAACACGGGGCCGTGTCCAGCTAACTGTTTTCAGTTTTCTCCGAAAATTTCACTGTTTCGTGCTAAATTTTGGTGTATTCTTTCAGATGTCAAAGAAATTCACAAGGTTCAATGCAACTGAGCAGGACGCTAAAGCAAGATACGATGTGCTTCGAACCAGACCGGAGGAATACCCAAGACAAGCGTGCATGGATCTTTTGGCAATGGTGAACCAACTTGACCGGTTTAACAACCTCGTTACCGGCCCACTAAGAGCTGCCCTAACCACTCGACTTCACTCAGTCCACGAGTACAATCTGGAGTTGTATAGCACCTTCGTGTTCAATTCAAGATGTGACCCATTTGATAATGATGGGGTACAGTTCCAATGTGGTGGGACTAAGTACTCGATTTCGATGACACAGTTTGGGTCGATAGTTGGGTTGTACGCAGAGGAAGATGCGGGTAATGAAGAGAACACCGGAGGGGTGCGAGAGTTGGATGAAAACGAGCGCCAAGCCGCTTGGGCTCAAATAGGAGAAGGGCACTACAACCCGAACAGCACTAAGAGCACTAAGCTGAGGGACCCGCTTTACCGTTACATCCATAGGGTCCTCACTTACTCTCTTAGCCAAAGGCATGACAGTAGTGGCGTTGTTGGGTTGAGAGATCTGGTGGTCCTTCATTGCATTCATAACCGCAGACACCTCGATGTTCCGTACCTCCTGCTCCGTAACTTGCATTGGAACCGGCTTGCTACTCCACCAACCCCTATCTTCTTCGGGGGGTGGATATACCGTCTCTTCAAGCATTTTGTAAACATGCCCAGATCTTTCCAAAAGAGCCCATGGTCGGGAAGAGTGGACATACACATCTGCCGCTCCATGAACCTGATTTATGAAGCCGAAGACGGGTCGGTTAGCTTCCAAAGATTCCAGGGGCATGCATGGAACCCGCAAGAGGTACTCGTCCTTCACGTTCCACAGTTTCAACAACCTCCTCATTACCAGTACCAGCCCCACGGTGATCCGGGCCAATCCTCCTCACAAGGAGGCGGCTTTCCTAATTTTCAAAGCTTACATGACTTATTGCAGGAAAACCTCATGTGCACCCGGAACACCTATAACATGGCGAGCAACACGTACACCCGGGTTGGAGCAATTGAGAGAAACATATCCGACATTCAGGATGACATTGGGAATATCCGGGAGTACATGGCGGGGCACGGAGGAGGAGGTGATGACGATGAGGATGAGGACATGGACTAGGCGGGAGGAGTAAAGGCAGGAGCGGCTGGTTGGTGATCCCACAGGTTAACCCCCCTTTTCTTTTGAACAATTTCCGGCCTGCGTGCTGTGTGTTGAACAATTTACTTCCTTTAACTCTTTTTATTTTCTGCATTTTCTTTTCTTTTTTAACTTTGTGATTTAGATGTTTGAACTATGGTAATTTAGGATGCTTGTTATGGTTTGGTGTAGTGTTTATTGATAAAACAGGTACATACAAGGCTTAGAGCACTAAACATTAGTGCTACTAAAGACGGGACAGGAAAACCGGAGCCAGAAACCTGTTTTTCACCTTTGCAAATTGTCTACACGGGGTCGTGTCCAGAACACGCCCCCGTGCCCACTTCCCCAGACCTGCTATTTGTTTAATTCTGCAGACCTTTGCCAGACACGGGGTCGTGTCCAGCTGACACGCCCCCGTGTCCACCTTCTGTAAGTAATTGTTACTGGTACTCTGACCACGGGGTCATGTCCATTCGACACGGGGACATGTCTAGACGACCAGTAACATAAATTTTGCTTTTTCACACCAGTAACAATGTGTAATTTAAGTGTGGGGGGATGCGAAAACCTTGAATCTTGCAAGTCCTAAATACAAGCCTTACACAAAACTCTATTGGAACCGCTAATCACCCCAAATTTTTTCAAAAATTTTTCATTTTCTTTACTTGTCTAGGTTTAATTTGGGAATTTCAAGTTCTAAAAAGGTTATATTTTTACAAATTTACAACCGATAGCGTCGTGATAAAAAGAACCAACATAAGAAAATTATGAAACGGCATGACAAACCTAGTTAAAATTTGATTATATATACTTGATCACATAAAACCCATTCCCACAAAAAGTGAGTTTTGAGCCTTTATTGAGCATACAAATACATATCTTTAAACTAAATGCTCATTTTTCGTTTCTTGTGTGAATAGCCGCTTGGTTCTTACGACTCTAGAACTTGCCACGACGATACATTCCCGGTCCTTACCAACTTAAACCCGAGTAAGTAAATGATGGAGGCATTAGGACTAACCCTTTTTATTTCTACACCATTATTTTTCTTTTTTTTTACCATCTACCTAAAATCCCCCTAGTTAACCCCTTTGAGCCTAAACCTTTTCATTTCATAACACAAAACAAACACCCTTTCACCCACCAAAACCTTTTCATTTTTAACCCTTTTGTTTTAGTAACAAGCTCGGTTTTTCTTATGACTTTCAAAAAAAATGATGATGATGAAGCAAAAGAGAAATAAACAAACAAGTTTATCAAAACTAACTCTGTTTGAATAATGGCTTCATCAAAATAAAAAATTCAAGAATAAAAAGTCTTACGAAAACCGTCCCTTTTTACGCCTTTCGCCCTTTTACTAACCACTAACCCAACCACCTACCTTTAACCCAAAGCCTAACCCTTCCCCCAAAAGTCCTCTTGATATTTGCAAAGGTATATAGTTAAAAAGGGGGAGGATTGATTGCTTGGCAAGCTTATGGTAGGAGTAGGTTCCATGCCGCTCTCGAGTGATCCACTAAAATACATCTTCGGCCGAGTGTTGAGTGATCCCCGTGAGGTATGTGAACTTGTATATAAGTGGAATTTTAAAAAGGCATGTTATGCCCTAATAAGTAATTTATCTTATGGAATGTTTTCAATAAATCATGACGAATAGGATTGTAAATAAATAAAAATAAAACTAAATAAAGAATCTTGGAAATCCCGACACTCTATGACAAGCCCAAAAACCTTCTCTTCTACCCATTCCATTTGGGAGTGTAAAGCCACAAAATAAAGAGTTTTGCTTGAGGACAAGCAAAGATTCAAGTGTAGGGGGTATTTGATGTGCACAAAATGCAACATATAAATTACATCAATTGTGGCATAAAACTATCCCTTTTTTAGTACTAATGTTGGAAAAAGTGTGTTTTTGTCTTCCTTTTGTATTTTCAGGATTAAATGAGCCCAAATGAACAAAAGAAGCAAAAAGGCAGTTAAATCTAACATAAATACAAGAAAAGGAACAAACGTGGCATGCCCGACCTCCCCGACAACATCTTCCCAAGCAAAACAAGAGAACAGAAGGCTGAACACGCCCCGTGCTCAATGAGCACGGGGGCGTGCCCAAGTGATTGCAGAAAAGACAAAGCTGTAGAAGCTTCTATCACCCACCAATGGACACGGGGTCGTGCCTGAGTCTCTGTTCAGCCTATAAATAGGGGTGTTTGGCTCATTTGCAAACCATCCCTTGGCACACCACCTCTCTCACACTTCACCCACCACCCACCACCATCACAACACCATCATCCACCACCATCATCCATTGTCCATCATAGAGTGTGTGAGTCGTCTCGGGATCCAAGATTGATCGTAAGAGTTCTTGGCAATCAAAGGCCATGTTTGCCGAAGTCTCTTACATCACTTGGTGAAGACAAGTGTCTAGTGTAATACTTTTTATTTTTAATCTTTTCGCACTTTTTATTTGGTTATGTATTAATGACTTTAATAACTAGTTTCTTATGTTGAATGTGATTCTTCCTTATCGTTTTTCCGTGGTGTCTTGGCATTATTTTACTGTCTATATAAAATAAAAGATTTTCACCATTCATATCTCCACGGTCTATATGGAGATATGTTGGCTACCTGGTCGGGGGTTAAGGGAACGGCTTGGTAAGAGTCTTGCCTTGTTCAGTGTATAGATCCTGCAAGGACCTGGGTCAAATTTAGTAGGACCTCCTTTAATACCCACTGGTATTGGATGGCGGGGGTCCAAACTCTTTGATCCCCTCATATGTAAGCTACTATTAATACTTTAACCCGGCTATTTAGGACTGTATCCCTGCTGACTCAGACTACTTAGCCGAAGGTAACGTCACCTTCAAAAGAGGGGCCTACCATAATATGCATTAATAACTTAATTAATTATCTTTCAATAATCCGACCCTTTAGGGTTGTATCCTTGCTGACTCAAACTACTGGGTTGAGGGTAACGTCACCTTCAAAAGAGGGGCCTACTACAATAACTAAGATAATCTCTTAAAAAGTGCAAAAGTGCGGAAATAATCAAATGTTACACTAAACACGAGTCGGATCCAAGTGATTCATCTTGTCTATCTGTTTTTATTATTTTATTTTTCAGCATTTTAGATAGTTTTATTTTTCTTGTTTAAAAACCTTTTTCTAACTTTTGATTTGATTAGACGTTGAGGGTAAACCGGTACTAAAAGCTCTTGTGTCCTTGGACGACCCCGGTATCTTGCCAACACTATACTACGCTCACGATGGGTGCACTTGCCCATATGTGTGTTTGGTGTTAGTAAAATATCGTGTTTTATAAATTTAAAACTTGGCTAACGTGTAAAAAGGGGTTAAAATATACTTAAATATATATCACACCACTCGCGCATCATAGAACTTGTAACTTTTGATACGTTTGAGACCATAGACGGAATACAAGCACCAAAATGACTAAGGCATTAGGTAACCCTTTTTCCTTTACACCATTTATCCATCCTTACCCGAACAAATCCCCTAGTCACCCATTTTGAGCCTAATCCTTTCGTTTGACCAATTCATTTAGCCCACAACCATTAAACCTTTTATTTTTAAACCCGTGTGATGAAAATTCGATTGTAGGTCTATTTGTTTGTATAGTTGTGTTTTATATTTGAAAAAAAAACGAAAATTCTGAAAACATCGTGAAAAAGAAGAGAAAATTGTTGAGAAAAATACAAAAATATGATTTATTAGTGTGTTGAATAAAAGGCGAAAATTGTTGCCTCTTAGCTTGATGTTTATAGTTAGTTTTGTTAGAGTAGTCGTTTTGTAATAAAAATAGAATTTTCATCACCATAACCACTTTAAATATCCTATTCCATACCCTTCGCCTAGCCCCAATACAATCCTTTCAAAGACCTTTTGACTTGTGCTTAGTATTCATGTTCGGTGGTGGAGAATGATTGAGTTGCAAGTCTATGCGGGTACGTGTTCTATTCGGTTTTGAGTGATTACTTTAAAAAGGTGCTAATACATCACTAAAATTAGCTAATTTGTAAACCGAGTTGAGTGAACATTGTGAGGGATATGTATGATTTGTGAAGTTTCAAGGGTGGGTTAATCTTGGATAACCATTCTCATATGAATAATCATTTATTGCTAAATATGTTGAAAATTGTAAAAAGTTTGAACCGCGTATGACTTTAGACCTTAACCTTATCTCGGGAATGGGACGTGTGTTTCTCATTCGACCCACGTGAAAGTGAAAAATAGATTTGCTTGAGGGCAAGCAAAAGACAAGTGTGGGGATGTGATACATGGTCGAAAACCGATGTTCGGTTATGTTTAAGTTCATGTTTTTACTTAACTTTTAATCTTGAATAGCCTACTTTTAATGGGATTTGTGTTTTGCAAGTCTTACGGAGTTTAAGGAGCTAATCGGGAGCTTTACGGACCACCGCGACAAAAAACGGATCACCGGGACGCAAAACGGGTCAACCGGGAGCAAGATGCGGGAAAAACGGAGAGTTGGATTTGTAGGCACCATCGCCGACGCCCATATGGGCCGTCGACGACCCCCTATGGTTGACCTCGTCCCCCGAAACCTCCGTAAACTGCAATATAAGACGTCGCAGAAAACCAGCAAAAGTAGAGGGCGTCGGCAACGGCACTCCATTTTGTGTATCGCGCAATTTTGATTTCTTTGTTGTTTTGATGAGTTATAACGACCCTTTGACCATTTTTTCGGGGGTTACGAGTTGTGAATGATAAAAACACCATTGGGGATCATCTTCTGATCATCTAACCCATCTTTAATCATCCCTAACATCATTTCTTCTTACCTCTAACCTGAAACCCTAACCGATTCTCCATCATCCCTAACCCTCAATCATTCCACCATCACCATCTCTTCATCTTTTCACATTTACCTTCAAACCCTAACCTCCATCACTCCTCCAAGACTCAAAGGTCATGGCTCGGTGTTCGTGCTTGTCACCCGGTGGTCGCGTTCATTCAACCATGAGTGGCTAGTCTCGTCAGTTTCACCCCGGGGTAGATTGTTGTAAGATTCTAGGGTTTGTACATTTGTATTTGACTTGACTTTGTGACAAATTGTTTAGTATTTGAAACCTTTGATAACTGTCTTGCATTTGTTTCGAATTCGTAAATTGTCGAGTCATGATAAAATTTGACTTTGCGAAATGGTTATGTGCAATCATGCCTTATCTTAGGTTAGGATTTACATATCCGAGGTAACAAAGTGCATTGCGGTCTGTTGTCTATGACGTTGATAGCAATTGGCACCTAAGCTTCGTGATAGAAATTCGTTAATCACTATATGCAATGGAATCAAGTTCAAACATGTTGGAACCCTAGGTCTTACAATTATCGAACCGGGTGTGATCCGTATTCCCAATTCCTGTTTTCAATTAAGTAAATTAGTTTCGCAATCTTAATTAATAAACAATTGTTTTAGATAATAGTCGTTTGTCGGTTTACTCTGATTTCTTTTCACACCAAATAAAATTAGCAAACTTCATAATCACTTTGTACATTTTTATAAATAGTCTAACTAATCGAACAGGTCGTGCGATACTGACCACATGCTCTTCATGGATTCGATACCCGACTTACCCTAGCTACCTAGGTTAATTGGGTTTTTGATTGATCGGGACGACACGATCACGTCAGATAACAAGGAAATTCGTCTGGGAACACATCATCTGCCGTTTCGGTCTACCAATGTGCAACGTAACCGACAACGGCACCAACTTTGCCTCCGAAGATTTCTAAAACTGGCTAAAAGAGCTGAACATCGAGCATATTTTTTCTTCCATGGCGCATCCTCAAGGGAACGACCAAGTAGAAAGTATCAACAAAAGTTTAGTCGAAGGCATCAAGGCAAGATTGGGAACAACCAGGAGAGGCTGGGTTGATGAACTCCCAAGCATCCTATGGGCGCATAGCACAATGCCAAAGACAAGCAATGGTTAGACACCCTTCAACCTGGTCTATGGTTCTGAAGCAATAATCCCTGCCGAAATTGGCCTCTCTTCACCAAGAATGTTGGCTGTCAACAAAATTGACAACAGTAGGGAGCGCAAACTAGACTTGGACCTCTTAGAAGCAAGGCACGAAAACGTGGCCATCAACGAGGCTAAATATAAATCCAAGCTAGAAAAATACTACAACGCATACGTGTGAATCTGCACGTTCAACCCATGAGATTATGTCCTTTACGATAATGAAGCCTCTAACGCAGAGTGCCCAGACAAACTAGCCCCCAAGTGGGAAGGCCTGTACCTCATACATGAGGTCTTGGGCAAAGGCGCATATAAACTGCAAACGTTAGCAGGTGACTTTATCCCAAGGACTTGGAATGCACAGCAGCTTAGACGCTGCTATATGTAAGCCTGTAGTTTGCTTTTTCTTGTGTACTTCATGGCCCACGCACCATCTGTTCATTAATATACAATAGTTTCCATAACTTCATTGTTTATACTACCATTCTATTACAAATGCATATTACTGATGCGTGTTAGGTGTATATGTAGGTTTAGGTATATTTTAAGCCCTTTTACACTTTTTTTAGCCAAGTTTTAAATTTATAAAACACGATATTTACTAACACTAAACACACATATGGGCAAGTGCACCCATCGTGAGCGTAGTATAGTGTTGGTAAGATACCGAGGTCGTCCAAGGACACAAGAGCTTTTAGTACCGGTTTATCCTCAACGTCTAATCAAATCAAAAAGTTAGAAAAAGGTTTTAAACTAGAAAAATAAAAACTAACTAAAATGCTGAAAATAAAAATAAAAATAAAAACAGATAGACAAGATGAATCACTTGGTTCCGACTCGTGTATAGTGTAACCTTTGATTATTTCCGCACTTTTGCACTTTTTAAGAGATTATCTTAGTTATTGTAGTAGGCCCCTCTTTTGAAGGTGACATTACCCTCAACCCAGTAGTTTGAGTCAGCAAGGATACAATCCTAAAGGGTTGGATTTCCAAGATTCTTTATTAAGTTTTATTTTTATTTATTTACAATCTTATTCGTCATGATTTTTTTAAAACTTTTCATAAGATAAATTATTTATTAGGGCATAACATGCCTCTTTAAAATTCTCTTTATATACAAGTTCACATACCTCACGGGGATCACTCAACACTCGGCCGAAAATGTATTTTAGTGGATCACTCGAGAGCGGCATGGAACTTGCTTCTACCATAAGTTTGCCAAGCAATCAATCCTCCTCCTTTTTAACTATATACCTTTGTAAATATCAAGAGGACTTTTTGGGTGAAGGGTTAGGCTTGGGTTAAAGGTAGGTGGTTGGGTTAGTGGTTAGTGGTTAGTAGAAAGGGCGAAAAACGTAACAAGCATCGGTTTTCGTAAGACTTTTTATTTTTTGTAACTTTTATTTTGATGAAGCTATTATTCAAACAAAGTTATTTTTGATGAACTTGTTTGTTTATTTTTTTCTTTTGCTTCATCATCAAAATATTCTTCTTCTTTTTTTTTTTTTTTTTTTTTTTTTTTTTTTTTTTTTGAGAAAGTCATATGAAAAACCGAGCTAGTTACTAAAACAAGGGGTTAAAAATGAAAAAGGTTTTGGTGGGTGAAAGGGTGTTTGGTTTTGGTTATGAAATGAAAATGTTTAGGCTCAAAGGGGCTAACTAGGGGGATTTTGGGTAGGTGGTAAAAAAAAAAGAAAAATAATGGTGTAGAAATAAAAAGGGTTAGTCCTAATGCCTCCATCATTTACTTACTCGGGTTTAAGTTGGTAAGGACCGGGAATGTATCCTCATGGCAAGTTCTAGAGTCGTAAGAACCAAGCGGCTATTCACACAAGAAACGAAAAATGAGCATTTAATTTAAAGATATGTATTTGTATGCTCAATAAAGGCTCAAAACTCACTTTTGTGGGAATGGGTTTTTATGTGATCAAGTATATATAATCAAATTTTAACTAAGTTTGCCATGCCTTTTCATAATTTTCTTATGTTGGTTCTTTTTATCACGACGCTATCGGTTGTAAATTTGTAAAAATATAATCTTTTTAGAACTTTGAAATTCTCAAGTTAAACCTAGACAAGTAAAAAAAAAAAAAAATTTGAAAAAATTTGGGGTGATTAGCGGTTCCAATAGAGTTTTGTGTAAGGCTTGTATTTAGGACTTGCAAGATTCAAGGTTTTAGCATCCCCCCACACTTAAATTACACACTGTCCTCAACGTGTCCCAAAAATAAGTTTTTAGGTTGATTGAATGTGTAAAAAGGTGTGAAAAAGCAAAAATTTTGTGTTACTGGGCGCTGAACACGGCCCCGTGGTATCCGGGCACGGCCCCGTGTTCAAGTGCCAGTAACAAAATTAAATCAAGAGAAACAGAAGTCTGGACACGGGGGCGTGTTGGGTGAGCACGGCCCGTGTCCAGTTTACCTGAAGTGGGTATTTCTGCAAACTGTGCAGCACGGGGCCGTGTTGGGCGGACACGGCCCGTGCCGAACTTACTGTAATGAAGAAGTTTTGTCGGATGGTCCTGTTTTCCTGCATGGGTTGCTGGTTCAAGTTTTCCTTTTTTCCTTTGCCATCTCAAGTGTGTTTTATTCATTTTAACACCATCCAAACACCAAATTAACTAAAACCATCATTCATTAAGTCATAGAGAGAATTACATAATAGTCCTAGAAAATTAAAATACTAGATAGTTAGGTCAAAGAAACACAAGAAATCTAAACCAAGAAGTTCTAGCCCACTACTTATTCTATTAGAAAAATTTCCGAAAAGGTAAATCCCTCGGTTAAATGTGGCTTGAGCAACTTCTTTCTCCGGTCATGGGTTCCTCACACGTCGGCGAGCCATTCTTCTATCTCCCTAGGGAGAAGAAAAGCGGGCTCATTGGCATTGGTTTGAGGAGGTGCAACTTCCACCGGGACTTCTTGTAGATCTTCAAGAGGAGGTTCCGCTGGAATGTCGTCCCAACCGGTAGGATTGTGGATTCCAAGTGCTAGGTTCCAATCCTCTTGAGGGAGGATTGGTTCCATGGGAGGTGTTACAAGAATGTTTAACCTCTGGTGCAAGAGGTTTATTTCTTGAAAACTGTTTTCCAACCCCACCGAAAGATAATTTATACGGTTTATTAGGACCTCCTCTACTGAAGTCATCTCGTCAAGAGCTTCACGTAACGCCATCACGTATCTTACGAGAGTTGCTTCAATTGACGGCCTCATTTCCCTTCGACTGTTTATGGAGTGCGCAGAAGAGGTTCTACTGTTTTGGCTAGACATTCTACGAAAACAAACCAAAAATGGTTCATTTTAATGAAACAGTATCACGGACACGGCCCCGTGCTCAATGAGCACGGCCCCGTGTTCAACTTTCTGCAGTTTTTTAGAACAAGGAATATTGGAGTTTCAAATTATTTTCCCAACTTATGAAGCATTTTTGAACAGAAATAACTTAAAACAATGTTGTGTAACTTATTTTTAACAAGATTCCTTGAACAAAAGTTTAACAACCATCACAATAAAGCTTGGAATCAAGCTTCAATGGAGGTGTGGTTGCAAGAAAGATGAAGAAGAAGGTAATGGATAAAAGAGGAAAGGACAAGATGCTTGTTAGAACCTTCTTTTAGAACATACCTAGGATGGTTAGTTAGAAATTCCTTTCAAATCTCTGTCCCTAGATGGACCAAATGTGCAGGATTCTTGGCTGCATTTATAGAAAACGACAGCATGCTGGACACGGCCCTGTGTGCAGGCAAGATCCTGACAGAAGTCAGAAGTGAATCTTTTGGTAGACACGGGGGCGTGTTGACCTGGGCACGGCCCCGTGTCGGAGGGCTGTTTATGAAGTTTTGTCCATTTTCAAGGAATTTCTTCATATTGGTGGTTCCTTACTGGAGGGAACAACCCCAAAGTGCCTAAGATACCTTAATTGGTCTAGATTAAGACGAGAACGCAAGAGGTTGTCGGTGAGGGTGATTCCTATGCTATATGTAAGTGGACAAGTCCAACCCTTTCCCGGGCTCTCGTTAAAGAAGGTGTATGTCGAATCACTCAGGTCTATGTATGCATCGAACGAAGTCGATGGGGAGTCCTTCACGGCATAATCGACACAGGGACGACTATCGCTCAAGTCCTCACTAGAGTTAGAAGTATCATCAGAAACAACGAAGTTGTTTGAATGCGATTCCAACACTTCTACTTGGTTATCATCTTGAGATAAATTATTGAAATCTATCCTAAGTTCTTTTAACCAATTAAGAATTAGATCTTCTAATTGAAATAATTCATCAAGAAGCATTTCTCCTAGAAAATCTGGTTGGGAGCATTCAAGGGAGAGATAGGGATTATTTTTACTTTCGCCCCTCTTAAGGATACAAGGAAACGATGGGTCTATATAGTGGGGCTTATAATTTAGAAAATAACATTCTAATTCCTTATGGGTACCACCACATAATTGACACCACGTACCATAAGAGTGCCGAAAGTAAAAAGTATCAGTATCACTCATGTTTGTGTCAGAAATTACCAACCGTCGGGATCTTACGGTTCTGTTTTCAGTAACTAAATCTTGGGCACGGGGCGTGTTGAGTGGGCACGGCCCCGTGTTCAGCTTACTGTCTAACTTAAAACGAGATTGCCAGTTCCAATGATTGGGCACGGGGCGTGTTCAGCGGGCACGGCCCGTGCTGAGTTCTGCAGAAACTGAAAAACTAAGAAAAATCAAAAAAAATGAAAAATAAGAAAAAACAATTAGGCCGTTGACTCCTAACTTTCTTAAAATCCTTGTGTCCCCGGCAACGGCGCCAAAAACTTGATGCGTGTTAGGTGTATATGTAGGTTTAGGTATATTTTAAGCTCTTTTACACTTTTTTTAGCCAAGTTTTAAATTTATAAAACACGATATTTACTAACACTAAACACACATATGGGCAAGTGCACCCATCGTGAGCGTAGTATAGTGTTGGTAAGATACCGAGGTCGTCCAAGGACACAAGAGCTTTTAGTACCGGTTTATCCTCAACGTCTAATCAAATCAAAAAGTTAGAAAAAGGTTTTAAACTAGAAAAATAAAAACTAACTAAAATGCTGAAAATAAAAATAAAAATAAAAACAGATAAACAAAATGAATCACTTGGTTCCGACTCGTGTATAGTGTAACCTTTGATTATTTCCGCACTTTTGCACTTTTTAAGAGATTATCTTAGTTATTGTAGTAGGCCACTCTTTTGAAGGTGACGTTACCCTCAACCCAGTAGTTTGAGTCAGCAAGGATACAATCCTAAAGGGTTGGATTATTGAAAGATAATTAATTAAGTTATTAATGCGAATTATGGTAGGCCCCTTTTTTGAAGGTGACGTTACCCTCGGCTAAGTAGTCTGAGTCAGCAGGGATACAGTCCTAAATAGCCGGGTTATAGTATTAATAGTAGCTTACATATGAGGGGATCAAAGAGTTTGGACCCCTGCCATCCAATACCGTTAAGTATTGAAGGAGGTCCTACTAAATTTGACCCAGGTCCTTGCAGGATCTATACACTGAACAAGGCAAGACCTTTACCAAACCGTTCCCTTAACCCCCGACCAGGTAGCCAACATACCTCCATATAGACCGTGGAGATATGAACGGTGAAAATCTTTTATTTTATATAGACAGTAAAATAATGCCAAGACACCACGGACAAACGATAAGGAAAAATCACCTTCAACATAAGAAACTAGTTATTAAAGTCATTAATACAAAACCAAGTAAAAAGTGCGAAAAGATTAAAAATAAAAAGTATTACACTAGACACTTTGTCTTCACCAAGTGATGTAAGAGACTTAGGCAAACATGGCCTTGATTGTAAAGAACTCTTACGATCAATCTAGGATCCCGAGACGACTCACACACTCTATGATAGACAATGGATGATGGTGGTGGATGATGGTGTTATGGTGGTGGTGGGTGAAGTGTGAGAGAGGTGGTGTGCCAAGGGATGGTTTGAGCTTGAGCCAAGCACTCCTATTTATAGGCTGAACAGAAGCTCGGGCACGGCCCCGTGTCCAGTGGGCACCGCCCCGTGTCCACATCCTTCTCTTTCTTCATTTATTGCAGCTTGTCTGTATTAATTGACCACGCCCCCGTGTCCGCTGAGCACGACCTCGTGTGCAGAAGCATATCTGTACTATGAAGATTTGCCTGGATTCTGCGAAACTTATAGTTGACCACGGCCCCGTGCCCGCTGAGCACGGCCTCGTGGTGGGCAATGGAAGCTTCTACCACTTTGTCTTTTCTGCTGACACTTGGGCACGCCCCCGTGCTGGCTGAGCACGGGGCGTGTTCAGTCTTCTGTCTTCTTGTTTTGCTTGGGAAGATGCTGTTGTGGGGTTGGGCATGTCACGTTTGTTCCTTTTCTTGTATTTATGTTAGATTTTGCTGTCTTTTTGCTTCTTTTGTTAATTTGAGCTCATTTAATCCTGAAAATACAAAAGGAAGACAAAAGCACACTTTTTCCAACATTGGTACTAAAAAAGGGTTAGTTTTATGCCATAATTGATGTAATTTATATGTTGCATTTTGCACACATCAATTACACTTTGCGGTATGTACAAAAACAGATTGCCTGATCTTCATTTGCAATACCCACACAAAGTGGCTAACACATGCAAATATTGTAATAGTTATAAGTACAAACATTGCTGTAACGCCCTGTTTCTTCGTACTTTCCATATTTAGAAGGTCTTGCTTGTATTTCTATTTTTGGAAGTCTTGTATTCTTGTAATCGTCTTCTCATTTCAAGCCATTGTAAATCCGAGACTTTGATCGTAATGAAATTAATCTTTTATATGGAATACTATTTTTTTATATACATGCTTATACATGTTGCAATACTCGGGTTATACGTTACTAATCTCAAACACATACGCACGACCGATACTCGACATACTGGTACTCATAACTTATACTTGCTTGTTAACTATTAATTACGTGATTAAATTCTAATAATAATAATAATAATAATAATAATAATAATAATAATAGTAATAATATAATAGCATAACATATGTACGTAGAAGTTGTATGGCAAAAAGGAAAAAAGAATACAATACATACATGAACCAAATGGCTGTAGCCATTTTCGAAACATGTTTGTCAACAAAAAAAAATTATTGTTTTCGTTTTTATTGTCAAAAACTCCCACTTAACCATAGGAAATTATAATTTGTTGACTTGTGTATACAAGTAACTTTGACAAGACAAATAAAAGGAAGATGTTTAATGGCTGATGAACAGCCATTCCAGCCGCAACTATATGTTCTGAAATTCTTCTTTTTTATTTGTTTCATCCACCAACTAACCACATAAGGATTTAGATTTGTAGGTACAAATCTTCATGAGACAACCATTTTTTATCAAAGATTGAAGACCACACGAGTAACAAGAAACAACCAGGTGCATTCGTTTCCTTTTATTTGAGTTCTATCTAGATAATAAGTGGATTGTATTTTGTATTTTATTTACCAGGGTGAAATTTTGGGGAGGTTAGTCGTGTCACATCCCTTGTGCGTTTTAAAGGCTCCATTCTTGCACATTGAGGACAAAGTTTACCTCAAGTATGGGGATGGGGAGAAAAAGTTTGCGGTTTTTACCCCTTTCATTTAAACACTACACATTGAGGATAATGTTGACCTCAAGTGTGGGGGTGGGGGAAAATTTCAAAAATGTCTTTGTTTGAAGCAATCTAAAAAGCACAAGTAACTAAGTCAACGAGGGATGACACAACCCATTTGGTCTTTTGTCATGGTCAAGTTCAAGTTAGTAACATGACGGGTATTTAGCGGTTGGTTATTTGGGAATAATCCGCCTAAGAAACTAGCACATTATGCATATCACATACCATACCCTTTATACGTGAGGTTTTGAGCCACTTTTACATCATAGATATACATATATACATGTTTCTTTGTTTGAGTGGACCAACAGTCGCGTATAGTAGAATGATGTGCACAAAATGCAACATATAAATTACATCAATTGTGGCATAAAACTAACCCTTTTTTAGTACTATTGTTGGAAAAAGTGTGTTTTTGTCTTCCTTTGGTATTTTCAGGATTAAATGAGCTCAAATGAACAAAAGAAGCAAAAAGGCAGTTAAATCTAACATATATACAAGAAAAGGAACAAACTTGGCATGCCCGACCTCCCCGACAGCATTTTCCCAAGCAAAACAAGATAACAGAAGGCTGAACAAGCCCCGTGCTCAATGAGCACGGGGGCGTGCCCAAGTGATTGCAGAAAAGACAAAGCTGTAGAAGCATCTATCACCCACCAAGGGGGCGTGCCCAGCGGACACGGGGCCGTGGTCAACTCTAAGATTCGCAGCATCTGGGGAAATCTTGATAGTACAGATATGCTTCTGCACACGGGGTGTGCCCAGCGAAGATGGGGGCGTGGTCAACTAATGCAGACAAACTGCAATTAATGAAGAAAGATAAGGAAGGTGGACACGGGGCCGTGCCCGAGTCTCTGTTCAGCCTATAAATAGGGGTGCTTGGCTCATTTGCAAACCATCCCTTGGCACACCACCTCTCTCACACTTCACCCACCACCCACCACCATCACAACACCATCATCCACCACCATCATCCATTGTCCATCATAGAGTGTGTGAGTCGTCTCGGGATCCAAGATTGATCGTAAGAGTTCTTGACAATCAAAGGCCATGTTTGCCTAAGTCTCTTACATCACTTGGTGAAAACAAGTGTCTAGTGTAATACTTTTTATTTTTAATCTTTTCGCACTTTTTATTTGGTTATGTATTAATGACTTTAATAACTAGTTTCTTATGTTGAAGGTGATTCTTCCTTATCGTTTGTCCGTGGTGTCTTGGCATTATTTTACTGTCTATATAAAATAAAAGATTTTCACCATTCATATCTCCACGGTCTATATGGAGATATGTTGGCTACCTGGTCGGGGGTTAAGGGAACGGTTTGGTAAGAGTCTTGCCTTGTTCAGTGTATAGATCCTGCAAGGACCTGGGTCAAATTTAGTAGGTCCTCCTTCAAATACCCACCGGCATTGGATGGCGGGGGTCCAAACTCTTTGATCCCCTAATATGTAAGCTGCTATTAATACTTTAACCCGGCTACTTAGGACTGTATCCCTGCTGACTCAGACTACTTAGCCGAGGGTAACGTCACCTTCAAAAGAGGGGCATACCATAATATGCATTAATAACTTAATTAATTATCTTTCAATAATCCGACCCTTTAGGATTGTATCCTTGCTGACTCAAACTACTGGTTGAGGGCAACTTCACCTTCAAAAGAGGGGCCAACTACAATAACTAAGATAATCTCTTAAAAAGTGCAAAAGTGCGGAAATAATCAAATGTTACACTAAACACGAGTCGGATCCAAGTGATTCATCTTGTCTATCTGTTTTTATTATTTTATTTTTCAGCATTTTAGATAGTTTTATTTTTCTTGTTTAAAAACCTTTTTCTAACTTTGATTTGATTAGACGTTGAGAATAAACCGGTACTAAAAGCTCTTGTGTCCTTGGACGACCTCGGTATCTTGCCAACACTATACTACTCTCACGATGGGTGCACTTGCCCATATGTGTGTCTGGTGTTAGTAAAATATCGTGTTTTATAAATTTAAAACTTGGCTAACGTGTAAAAAGGGGTTAAAATATACTTAAATATATATCACACCACACGCCCATCAAGTTAAACGCGCGCATTTTTTTTCCTGCATTTAGTTAATTTTTGCATTTACAGTAGGTTGAACACGGGCCGTGCTCATTGAACACGGGGCCGTGCTGCATATTTTTCATAAAACACCCAGATATAAAGCCTGAACACGGGGCCGTGCTCACTGAACACGCCCCCGTGCTCAACAAAACCAGTAACTTTAGTTAAAACGCCCAGATACAGACCCTGAACACGGGGTCGTGTCCATTGAACACGGGGCCGTGTCCAGCCTCTATTTCCGTCTTTATTTTTGTTTTCTGGTCTCGAGACTCTGTTATGGTATGCTGAGTGATTCTTATGGATCAATACTCAGGAGGTTACAACTACACCTATGAGGAGGATGATTATAGGGAAAATTATTGCACTAATTGTGGTGACCCGCACTCGGTTCAATATTGTAACTTATGTCAACCATCCACTTCATACACCTACTATGAGGAGCCCAGGTACGAGCCATCAACTTCATACACATCCTATAAAGACCAAAGGTATGAACCTTCTCCCTCATACTCATATTTTGATGAACCAAGGTATGAGCCTTCATACTCGTACTTTGAGGAACCAAGATACGAGCCACCACCTTCATATGCTTATTATGAGGAACCATGGCGTGAACAACCCACCTCAAATGAGTATTATGAAGAACAAAATTATGACCCTTATCCATCATATACTTACAATGAAGGACAATGGTGTGAACCATCTACTTCCTATAACAAAGGATCGAACAATCGGATTCAAGCTTTGAAAATCCCGATCCTTACTCTATCACCGAAGTGACCGATAGGATATTAGAACACCTTAAAACTATCGAGCGCTACATAAAAGAATCTCGAGCAAGGGAAGAGGAGTCCCGCGCAAAAGAAGAATTAACTTGTAATAAGGAAAAGATAGTTGAAAGTGTAAAAATGGAAGAACAAATAAGTGAAAAACTGACACATGAGTTAAACAACGAAAAAGGTGAGTCCGTTAATGTTAAAATTCAAAAAGAGTCTAATTTTGAAGAAATTAATCTCTTGTCACCTTCTTTTGAAAATCATTGTTTAGTACCTACTCATGCTAAGTTTTTAAAAGAGTTAAACACTAACACTAAACTTGACGAAACGGTAAGCGTTAAGTTAACTAATGATCAAACCTCGCTAATAAAAGAAGACCCATTTGAAATCAACATTACACCGGTTCCATTTTTTTCAAAATTCGTTTATTAGTAATGTCACAATCGATAAAGATCTTTGTGTTAACATAATGCCCAACTACATATTCAAAAAATTAAGTATTAGTGATTTCTCTCCACTTCAAATACCCATTTTTTTATCCAATCGGAAAATGATAAAATCAATCGGTGTAGTTGAGGATGTCTTGATTCAAACAAATCAAATGGTAATCCCAACCGACTTTGTCATCCTCGATGACGCTCCTCTAGTGTTGGGACGACCCTTTGTAAAAGCCCACGAAGCCTTGAAAAACCGGAAGTACAACAATCTATCTATTCAATTAGGGGTATTTAAAAAGAGTGTCGATCTTGAGCGATCAATGAAATATCCTTTCGAAAATAATGACCCCCTAATTGAAGATGAAGATGAGCCAACCGATACAAGTGAAAAGATTGACCACTTTGTTGAAGAAGAGGTCGCCATAGAACAAACTTTTAAAGTTCTTGATCAAAATGAGCAACCCAATAAGGAGTCTTCTAAAGACCCACCTCTTGAGCTCAAAGAACTTCCAAAAGGTTTGATATATGCTTTTCTAGACAAAGATGGTAAATCACCTGTAATTATTTCGTCTAAATTAAGTAGTTTAAAAAAAGAAAAATTAATTAATCTTTTGAAAAAACACAAAAATGCGATCGCTTGGAACCTTGTAGACATTAAAGGAATAAGTCCTTCCATGTGCACACACAAAATTTTAATGAATGATGACTACAAATCGGTAATACAACCACAATGTCGAGTAAATCCAAATGTTCAAGAAGTGGTTAAAAACGAAGTCATCAAATTGCTTGACACCGGACTTATTTATCCTATCTCTGATAGTCCTTGGGTAAGTCCCGTCCAAGTAGTTCCAAAGAAAGAAGGTATGACGGTAATAACTAACGAAAAGAATGAATTAATAACAACGAGAACCGTCACAGGATGGAGGGTATGTATAGATTATAGACGGTTAAATGAAGCAACAAGGAAAGATCACTTTCTTTTCCCCTTCATAGATCAATTGTTAGAAAGATTATCCGGTCATAAATTTTACTGTTTCATAGATCAAATGTTAGAAAGATTATCCGGTCATAAATTTTACTGTTTTTTGGATGGTTTTTCAGGTTACTTTCAAATCCCGATAGCACCCGAAGACCAAGAAAAGACAACTTTCACATGTCCCTATGGAACTTTTACTTATCGACGCATGCCATTTGGTCTATGTAATGCCCCCGCAACCTTCCAACATTGCATGGTAGCCATATTCCATGACATGATAGAAAAGACAATGGAAGTCTTCATGGACGACTTTTCTATCTTTGGGGAATCATACGACCAATGCCTCGATAACCTTGAACGAATGCTATCCCGATGTGAGGAAACTAACCTCGCCCTTAACTGGGAAAAATGTCATTTCATGGTAACGGAGGGAATAGTACTCGATCATAAAATCTCAAGCAAAGGAATGGAGGTTGATCGAGCCAAAATAGACACTATTTCTCGATTACCACCCCCATCCTCCGTTAGAGCTATCAGAAGTTTCCTAGGGCATGCCGGATTTTATAGGCGGTTTATCAAAGACTTTTCTAAAATCTCAAGGCCTCTAACAAAATTACTTGAAAAAGATGCCCCTTTCATCTTTGACAAGGATTGCAATCAAGCATTTCTAACCCTAAAGGAAATGCTAGTCAATGCACCTATCATGATAGCGCCTGATTGGAAATTTCCTTTCGAAATCATGTGTGATGCAAGTGACTTTGCAGTTGAAGCTGTCTTAGGACAAAGAAAAGAGAAGCACTTTCACCCAATCTATTATGCTAGTAAAACACTTAACGATGCACATGAAAATTACACAACAACTGAAAAAGAATTACTAGCTGTGGTATTTGCTTTTGACAAATTTCGTTCTTATCTTGTTCTTTCTAAAACAATAGTCTATACAGATCATGCAGCCATTCGATATCTCTTCAAGAAGCAGGATGCTAAACCATGTTTGATTCAGTGGATTCTACTCCTCCAAGAATTTGATATTGAAATCAAAGACAAAAGAGGAGCAGAAAATACCGCAGCAGATCATCTTTCACGCTTAGAAGACCCAGCTTTGGAGGCAACTAGGGACGAGCAAATCAACGAAAAATTTCCAACGGAGTCCCTAGAAATGGTGGAATACAGAGAAGAGCCATGGTACGCCGACTATGCTAACTACCTAGCTAGCGGTATAGTCGCGAAAGGTTGGCCACATCTTCAAAGAAAGAAATTCTTTGCTGATGTAAAACACTATTTTTGGGAAGATCCTTATCTTTTTAAAATGTGTGCCAACCAACTCATCCGACGGTGCGTACATGGTCGCGAAGCACGAAGAATTCTCCGCCATTGTCATGAAGGTCCATACGAAGGACACCATGGTGCCGCTAGTACCGCACGAAAGGTATTTGATTCAGGGTTTTATTGGCCAACCATTTACAAAGACGCCCAAAGTCTTGTCATGACATGTGATGCTTGCCAAAGAACAGGTAATATTTCTTCCAAAAGCGAAATGCCACAAAATGGCATTCTTGTTTGTGAAATTTTTGATGTGTGGGGACTCGACTTTATGGGACCTTTCCCACCGTCGGAAGGAAACAAATATATACTTGTGGCAGTAGATTACTTGTCTAAATGGGCCGAGGCCGAGGCACTTCCAACAAATGATGGAAGAGTCGTGGTAAGATTTCTGAAAAATTATTCTCTCGTTTTGGTACACCTAAAGCATTAATAAGTGATAGAGGTACCCATTTTTGTGACCATCAACTTGAAAAAATCTTAACAAGATATGGGGTCTATCACCGGGTCTCAACAGCATATTATCTTCAAACAAACGGACAAGCCGAAGTGACTAATAGGGGTTTAAAATGAATACTTGAAAAAACCGTAGGGTTAAATAAAAAGGAATGGGCCGATAAATTAGATGATGCTTTATGGGCTTTTCGAACTGCTTATAAAACAACAATAGGTACAACCCCATATAAGCTCGTCTATGGAAAAAGCTGTCATTTGCCGGTAGAAATAGCACACAAAGCCTACTGGGCAATTAAAAATGTAAACTTAGATTTAGAATTTGCCGGTAAAAATCGATTTTGTCAATTAAATGAATTAGACGAATTAAGGAATTATGCATACTCAAACTCTGAAATTTATAAGGAAAGAATGAAAAACTTGCACGACAAACACGTTAAACCTAATGAATTTTGGGTAGGAGATCAGGTTCTATTGTTTAATTCACGACTTCGATTGTTTCCTGGTAAATTAAAGTCTAGGTGGTCAGGACCTTTTTCCATCACCCATATTTTCCCACACGGTGCAGTAGAAATTAAATCTCGGAATGGAATTCCATTCAAAGTCAATGGCCAACGGCTGAAACTCTATTAAGGATTCATTGAGGATGAAGAGGAAGAAATCTCGCTTCAAACGATTGAAGAATGAAAGCATCAACATTATACCTGGTAAGTTACGAACGAATAGGTTGACATCTAAATCGGTAAGTCTTCTAACCAAGTTTTTGGGAAACAAAGGGCACTCACACGAGCACTTAAAAAAATTAACTTTACTCGGCACGGGGCCGTGTCCGCGCAACTGTCGGGATAAAACCCCTTTTATCAAACAGTTTCTTCATTCCACACGCCCCGTTTCCCCAAAAAACTCTCTGGTTCAGGCGATTTTTCCGCAGAATTCCGACGTCTCCTCTACTTCTAACAACATCAAGGTATGATTCTATCATCATTAGTAGTTAGATTAGACATTTGCATATAGTTAAAACATCAAAAATTTGGGGAAAATCTAGGGTTCTTGAACTTTATCCGGATCGAACCTCAAATTTTTGCATGAATCTGTTAGCAATAGTTTAGATTAGTGTTTTAGGAAGTAAATCCACTTGTATTGTTCATAGATTCGCCCGATTTCTCACAAAAACCCCAAACCCTTATTTTTAAACCGAAAAAGATAAAATTGAAGGGGTAAACGGTTTGTTTTGGGAAAAACGGCACTTGGAGTTTCATTTTCGGGGAAAACCGCACCTAATGGAACAAAAATTTTCAAGTTTTCGGGATCGGGTCGAAAAATGAAGTTTTTGAGTAACAGACGCCTGGACACGGGGTCGTGTCCAGCTAACTGTTTTCAGTTTTCTCCGAAAATTTCACTGTTTCGTGCTAACTTTTGGTGTATTCTTTCAGATGTCAAAGAAATTCACAAGGTTCAATGCAACTGAGCAGGACGCTAAAGCAAGATACGATGTGCTTCGAACCAGACCGGAGGAATACCCAAGACAAGCGTGCATGGATCTTTTGGCAATGGTGAACCAACTTGACCGGTTTAACAACCTCGTTACCGGCCCACTAAGAGCTGCCCTAACCACTCGACTTCGCTCAGTCCACGAGTACAATCTGGAGTTCTATAGCACCTTCGTGTTCAATTCAAGATGTGACCCATTTGATAATGATGGGGTACAATTCCAATGTGGTGGGACTAAGTACTCGATTTCGATGGCACAGTTTGGGTCGATAGTTGGGTTGTACGCAAAGGAAGATGCGGGTAATGAAGAGAACACCGGAGGGGTGCAAGAGTTGGATGAAAACGAGCACCAAGCCGCTTGGGCTCAAATAGGAGAAGGGCACTACAACCCGAACAGCACTAAGAGCACTAAGCTGAGGGACCCGCTTTACCGTTACATCCATAGGGTCCTCACTTACTCTCTTAGCCAAAGGCATGACAGTAGTGGCGTTGTTGGGTTGAGAGATCTGGTGGTCCTTCATTGCATTCATAACCGCAGACACCTCGATGTTCCGTACCTCCTGCTCCGTAACTTGCATTGGAACCGGCTTGCTACTCCACCAACCCCTATCTTCTTCGGGGGGTGGATATACCGTCTCTTCAAGCATTTTGTAAACATGCCCCGATCTTTCCAAAAGAGCCCATGGTCGGGAAGAGTGGACATACACATCTGCCGCTCCATGAACCTGATTTATGAAGCCGAAGACGGGTCGGTTAGCTTCCAAAGAGTCCAGGGGCATGCATGGAACCCGCAAGAGGCACTCGTCCTTCACGCTCCACAGTTTCAACAACCTCCTCATTACCAGTACCAGCCCCACGGTGATCCGGGCCAATCCTCCTCACAAGGAGGCGGTTTTCCTAATTTTCAAAGCTTACATGACTTATTGCAGGAAAACCTCATGTGCACCAGGAACACCTATAACATGGCGAGCAACACGTACACCCGGGTCGGAGCAATTGAGAGAAACATATCCGACATTCAGGATAACATTGGGAATATCCGGGAGTACATGGCGGGGCACGGAGGAGGAGGTGATGACGATGAGGACGAGGACATGGACTAGGCGGGAGGAGTAAAGGCAGGAGCGGCTGGTTGGTGATCCCACAGGTTAACCCCCCTTTTCTTTTGAACAATTTCCGGCCTGCGTGCTGTGTGTTGAACAATTTACTTCCTTTAACTCTTTTTATTTTCTGCATTTTCTTTTCTTTTTTAACTTTGTGATTTAGATGTTTGAACTATGGTAATTTAGGATGCTTGTTATGGTTTGGTGTAGTGTTTATTGATAAAACAGGTACATACGAGGCTTAGAGCACTAAACATTGGTGCTACTAAAGCCGGGACAGGAAAACCGGAGCCAGAAACCTGTTTTTCACCTTTGCAGATTGACTACACGGGGTCGTGTCTAGAACATGCCCCCGTGCCCACTTCCCCAGACCTGCTATTTGTTTAATTCTGCAGACCTTTGCCAGACACGGGGTCGTGTCCAACCGACACGCCCCCGTGTCCACCTTCTGTAAGTAATTATTACTGGTACTCTGACCACGGGGTCGTGTCCATTCGACACGGGGACATGTCCAGACGACCAGTAACATAAATTTTGCTTTTTCACACCTTGTTACACATTCAATCAACCTAAAAACTTATTTTTGGGACACATTGAGGACAATGTGTAATTTAAGTGTGGGGGGGATGCGAAAACCTTGAATCTTGCAAGTCCTAAATACAAGCCTTACACAAAACTCTATTGGAACCGCTAACCACCCCAAATTTTTTCAAAATTTTTTCATTTTCTTTACTTGTCTAGGTTTAATTTGGGAATTTCAAGTTCTAAAAAGGTTATATTTTTACAAATTTACAATCGATAGCGTCGTGATAAAAAGAACCAACATAAGAAAATTATGAAACGGCATGACAAACCTAGTTAAAATTTGATTATATATACTTGATCGCATAAAACCCATTCCCACAAAAAGTGAGTTTTGAGCCTTTATTGAGCATACAAATACATATCTTTAAACTAAATGCTCATTTTTCGTTTCTTGTGTGAATAGCCGCTTGGTTCTTACGACTCTAGAACTTGCTACGACGATACATTCCCGGTCCTTACCAACTTAAACCCGAGTAAGTAAATGATGGAGGCATTAGGACTAACCCTTTTTATTTCTACACCATTATTTTTCTTTTTTTTTACCACCTACCCAAAATCCCCCTAGTTAATCCCTTTGAGCCTAAACCTTTTCATTTCATAACCCAAAACAAACACCTTTTCACCCACCAAAACCTTTTTATTTTTAACCCTTTTGTTTTAGTAACAAGCTCGGTTTTTCTTATGACTTTAAAAAAAATGATGATGATGATGATGAAGCAAAAGAGAAATAAATAAACAAGTTTATCAAAAATAACTCTGTTTGAATAATGGCTTCATCAAAATAAAATTTTCAAGAATAAAAAGTCTTACGAAAACCGTCCCTTTTTACGCCTTTCGCCCTTTTACTAACCACTAACCCAACCACCTACCTTTAACCCAAGCCTAACCCTTCACCCAAAAGTCCTCTTGATATTTGCAAAGGTATATAGTTAAAAAGGAGGAGGATTGATTGCTTGGCAAGCTTATGGTAGGAGTAGGTTCCATGCCGCTCTCGAGTGATCCACTAAAATACATCTTCGGCCGAGTGTTGAGTGATCCCCGTGAGGTATGTGAACTTGTATATAAGTGGAATTTTAAAAAGGCATGTTATGCCCTAATAAGTAATTTATCTTATGGAATGTTTTCAATAAATCATGACGAATAGGATTGTAAATAAATAAAAATAAAACTAAATAAAGAAAGCCCAAAAACCTTCTCTTCTACCCATTCCATTTGGGAGTGTAAAGCCACAAAATAAAGAGTTTTGCTTGAGGACAAGCAAAGATTCAAGTGTGGGGGTATTTGATGTGCACAAAATGCAACATATAAATTACATCAATTGTGGTATAAAACTATCCCTTTTTTAGTACTAATGTTGGAAAAAGTGTGTTTTTGTCTTCCTTTTGTTTTTTCAGGATTAAATGAGCCCAAATGAACAAAAGAAGCAAAAAGGCAGTTAAATCTAACATAAATACAAGAAAAGGAACAAACGTGGCATGCCCGACCTCCCCGACAGCATCTTCCCAAGCAAAACAAGAGAACAGAAGGCCGAACACGCCCCGTGCTCAATGAGCACGGGGGCGTGCCCAAGTGATTGCAGAAAAGACAAAGCTGTAGAAGCTTCTATCACCCACCAATGGACACGGGGCCGTGCCCGAGTCTCTGTTCAGCCTATAAATAGGGGTGCTTGGCTCATTTGCAAACCATCCCTTGGCACACCACCTCTCTCACACTTCACCCACCACCCACCACCATCACAACACCATCATCCACCACCATCATCCATTGTCCATCATAGAGTGTGTTAGTCGTCTCGGGATCCAAGATTGATCGTAAGAGTTCTTTACAATCAAAGGCCATGTTTGCCGAAGTCTCTTACATCACTTGGTGAAGACAAGTGTCTAGTGTAATACTTTTTATTTTTAATCTTTTCGCACTTTTTATTTGGTTATGTATTAATGACTTTAATAACTAGTTTCTTATGATGAATGTGATTCTTCCTTATCGTTTTTCCGTGGTGTCTTGGCATTATTTTACTGTCTATATAAAATAAAAGATTTTCACCATTCATATCTCCACGGTCTATATGGAGATATGTTGGCTACCTGGTCGGGGGTTAAGGGAACGGCTTGGTAAGAGTCTTGCCTTGTTCAGTGTATAGATCCTGCAAGGACCTGGGTCAAATTTAGTAGGACCTCCTTTAATACACACCGGTATTGGATGGCGGGGGTCCAAACTCTTTGATCCCCTCATATGTAAGCTACTATTAATACTTTAACCGGGCTATTTAGGACTGTATCCCTGCTGACTCAGACTACTTAGCCGAGGGTAACGTCACCTTCAAAAGAGGGGCCTACCATAATATGCATTAATAACTTAATTAATTATCTTTCAATAATCCGACCCTTTAGGATTGTATCCTTGCTGACTCAAACTACTGGGTTGAGGGTAATGTCACCTTCAAAAGAGGGGCCTACTACAATAACTAAGATAATCTCTTAAAAAGTGCAAAAGTGCGGAAATAATCAAAGGTTACACTAAACACGAGTCGGATCCAAGTGATTCATCTTTTCTATCTGTTTTTATTATTTTATTTTTCAGCATTTTAGATAGTTTTATTTTTCTTGTTTAAAAACCTTTTTCTAACTTTTGATTTGATTAGACGTTGAGGATAAACCGGTACTAAAAGCTCTTGTGTCCTTGGACGACCTCGGTATCTTGCCAACACTATACTACGCTCACGATGGGTGCACTTGCCCATATGTGTGTTTGGTGTTAGTAAAATATCGTGTTTTATAAATTTAAAACTTGGCTAACGTGTAAAAAGGGGTTAAAATATACTTAAATATATATCACACCACACGCGCATCATAGAACTTGTAACTTTTGATACGTTTGAGACCATAGACGGAATACAAGCACCGAAATGACTAAGGCATTAGGTAACCCTTTTTCCTTTACACCATTTATCCATCCTTACCCGAACAAATCCCCTAGTCGCCCATTTTGAGCCAAATCCTTTCGTTTGACCAATTCATTTAGCGCACAACCATTAAACCTTTTATTTTTAAACCCGTGTGATGAAAATTCGATTGTAGGTCTATTTGTTTGTATAGTTGTGTTTTATATTTGAAAAAAAAAATGAAAATTCTGAAAACATCGTGAAAAAGAAGAGAAAATTGTTGAGAAAAATACAAAAATATGAGTTATTAGTATGTTGAATAAAAGGCGAAAATTGTTGCCTCTTAGCTTGATGTTTATAGTTAGTTTTGTTAGAGTAGTCATTTTGTAATAAAAATAGAATTGTCATCACCATAACCACTTTAAATATCATATTCCATACCCTTCGCCTAGCCCCAATACAACCCTTTCAAAGACCTTTTGACTTGTGCTTAGTATTCATGTTCGGTGGTGGAGAATGATTGAGTTGCAAGTCTATGCGGGTACGTGTTCTATTCGGTTTTGAGTGATTACTTTAAAAAGGTGCTAATACATCACTAAAATTAGCTAATTTGTAAACCGAGTTGAGTGAACATTGTGAGGGATATGTATGATTTGTGAAGTTTCAAGGGCGGGTTAATCTTGGATAACCATTCTCATATGATTAATCATTTATTGCTAAATATGTTGAAAATTGTAAAAAGTTTGAACCGCGTATGACTTTAGACCTTAACCTTATCTCGGGAATGGGACGTGTGTTTCTCATTCGACCCACGTGAAAGTGAAAAACAGATTTGCTTGAGGGCAAGCAAAAGACAAGTGTGGGGATGTGATACATGGTCGAAAACCGATGTTCGGTTATGTTTAAGTTCATGTTTTTACTTAACTTTTTATCTCGAATAGCCTACTTTTAATGGGATTTCTGTTTTGCAAGTCTTACGGAGTTTAAGGAGCTAATCGGGAGCTTTACGGACCACCGCGACAAAAAACGGATCACCGGGACGCAAAACGGGTCAACCGGGAGCAAGATACGGGTAAAACGGAGAGTTGGATTTGTAGGCACCATCGCCGACGCCCATTTGGGCCGTCGACGACCCCCTATGGTTGACCTCGTCCCCCGAAACCTCCGTAAACAGCAATATAAGACGTCGCAGAAAACCGGCAAAAGTAGAGGGCGTCGGCGACGGCTCTCCATTTTGTGTATCGCGCAATTTTGATTTCTTTGTTGTTTTGATGAGTTATAACGACCCTTTGACCATTTTTTCGGGGGTTACGAGTTGTGAAAGATAAAAACACCATTGGGGATCATCTTCTGATCATCTAACCCATCTCTAATCATCCCTAACACCATTTCTTCTTACCTCTAACCTGAAACCCTAACCGATTCTCCATCATCCCTAACCCTCAATCATTCCACCATCACCATCTCTTCATCTTTTCACATTTACCTTCAAACCCTAACCTCCATCACTCCTCCAAAACTCAAAGGTCATGGCTCGGTGTTCGTGCTTGTCACCCGGTGGTCGCGTTCATTCAACCATGAGTGGCTAGTCTCGTCAGTTTCACCCCGGGGTAGATTGTTGTAAGATTCTAGGGTTTGTACATTTGTATTTGACTTGACTTTGTGACAAATTGTTTAGTATTTGAAACCTTTGATAACTGTCTTGCATTTGTTTCGAATTCGTAAATTGTCGAGTCATGATAAAATTTGACTTTGCAAAATGGTTATGTGCAATCATGCCTTATCTTAGGTTAGGATTTACATATCCGAGGTAACAAAGTGCATTGCGGTCTGTTGTCTATGACGTTGATAGCAATTGGCACCTAAGCTTCGTGATAGAAATTCGTTAATCACTATATGCAATGGAATCAAGTTCAAACATGTAGGAACCCTAGGTATTACAATTATCGAACCGGGTGTGATCCGTATTCCCAATTCCTGTTTTCAATTAAGTAAATTAGTTTCGCAGTCTTAATTAATAAACAATTGTTTTAGATAATAGTCGTTTGTCGGTTTACTCTGATTTCTTTTCACACCAAATAAAATTAGCAAACTTCATAATCACTTTGTACATTTTTATAAATAGTCTAACTAATCGAACAGGTCGTGCGATACTGACCACATGCTCTTCATGGATTCGATACCCGACTTACCCTAGCTACCTAGGTTAATTGGGTTTTTGACTGATCGGGACGACACGATCACGTCAGATAACAAGGAAATTTGTCTGGGAACACATCATCTGCCGTTTCGGTCTACCAATGTGCAACGTAACTGACAACGGCACCAACTTTGCCTCCGAAGATTTCCAAAACTGACTAAAAGAGCTGAACATCGAGCATATTTTTTCTTCCATGGCGCATCCTCAAGGGAACGACCAAGTAGAAAGTATCAACAAAAGTTTAGTCGAAGGCATCAAGGCAAGATTGGGAACAACCAGGAGAGGCTGGGTTGATGAACTCCCAAGCATCCTATGGGCGCATAGCACAATGCCAAAGACAAGCAATGGCTAGACACCCTTCAACCTGGTCTATGGTTCTGAAGCAATAATCCCTGCCGAAATTGGCCTCTCTTCACCAAGAATGCTGGCTGTCAACAAAATTGACAACAGTAGGGAGCGCAAACTAGACTTGGACCTCTTAGAAGCAAGGCACGAAAACGTGGCCATCAACGAGGCTAAATATAAATCCAAGCTAGAAAAATACTACAACGCATACGTGTGAATCTGCACGTTCAACCCATGAGATTATGTCCTTTACGATAGTGAAGCCTCAAACGCAGAGTGCCCAGACAAACTAGCCCCCAAGTGGGAAGGCCCGTACCTCATACATGAGGTTTTGGGCAAAGGCGCATATAAACTGCAAACGTTAGCAGGTGACTTTATCCCAAGGACTTGGAATGCACAGCAGCTTAGACGCTGCTATATATAAGCCTGTAGTTTGCTTTTTCTTGTGTACTTCATGGCCCACGCACCATCTGTTCATTAATATACAATAGTTTCCATAACTTCATTGTTTATACTACCATTCTATTACAAATGCATATTACTGATGCGTGTTAGGTGTATATGTAGGTTTAGGTATATTTTAAGCCCTTTTACACTTTTTTTAGCCAAGTTTTAAATTTATAAAACACGATATTTACTAACACCAAACACACATATGGGCAAGTGCACCCATCGTGAGCGTAGTATAGTGTTGGTAAGATACCGAGGCCGTCCAAGGACACAAGAACTTTTAGTACCGGTTTATCCTCAACGTCTAATCAAATCAAAAAGTTAGAAAAAGGTTTTAAACTAGAAAAATAAAAACTAACTAAAATGCTGAAAATAAAAATAAAAATAAAAACAGATAGACAAGATGAATCACTTGGTTCCGACTCGTGTATAGTGTAACCTTTGATTATTTCCGCACTTTTGCACTTTTTAAGAGATTATCTTAGTTATTGTAGCAGGCCCCTCTTTTGAAGGTGACGTTACCCTCAACCCAGTAGTTTGAGTCAGCAAGGATACAATCCTAAAGGGTTGGATTATTGAAAGATAATTAATTAAGTTATTAATGCGAATTATGGTAGGCCCCTCTTTTGAAGGTGACGTTACCCTCGGCTAAGTAGTTTGAGTCAGCAGGGATACAGTCCTATATAGGCGGGTTATAGTATTAATAGTAGCTTACATATGAGGGGATCAAAGAGTTTGGACCCCCGCCATCCAATACCGTTAAGTATTGAAGGAGGTCCTACTAAATTTGACCCAGGTCCTTGCAGGATCTATACACTGAACAAGGCAAGACCTTTACCAAACCGTTCCCTTAACCCCCGACCAGGTAGCCAACATACCTCCATATAGATCGTGGAGATATGAATGGTGAAAATATTTTATTTTATATAGACAGTAAAATAATACCAAGACACCACGGACAAACGATAAGGAAAAATCACCTTCAACATAAGAAACTAGTTATTAAAGTCATTAATACAAAACCAAGTAAAAAGTGCGAAAAGATTAAAAATAAAAAGTATTACACTAGACACTTTGTCTTCACCAAGTGATGTAAGAGACTTAGGCAAACATGGCCTTGATTGTCAAGAACTCTTACGATCAATCTTGGATCCCGAGACGACTCACGCACTCTATGATGGACAATGGATGATGGTGGTGGATGATGGTGTTATGGTGGTGGTGGGAGGTGGGTGAAGTGTGAGAGAGGTGGTGTGCCAAGGGATGGTTTGAGCTTGAGCCAAGCACTCCTATTTATAGGCTGAACAGAAGCTCGGGCACGGCCCCGTGTCCCGTGGGCACGGCCCCGTGTCCACATCCTTCTCTTTCTTCATTTATTGCAGGTTGTCTGTATTAGTTGACCACGCCCCCGTGTCCGCTGAGCACGACCCCGTGTGCAGAAGCATATCTGTACTATGAAGATTTGCCTGGATTCTGCGAATCTTATAGTTGACCACGGCCCCGTGCCCGCTGAGCACGGCCCCGTGGTGGGCAATGGAAGCTTCTACCACTTTGTCTTTTCTGCTGACACTTGGGCACGCCCCCGTGCTGGCTGAGCACGGGGCGTGTTCAGTCTTCTGTCTTCTTGTTTTGCTTGGGAAGATGCTGTCGTGGGATTGGGCATGTCACGTTTGTTCCTTTTCTTGTATTTATGTTAGATTTTGCTGTCTTTTTGCTTCTTTTGTTAATTTGAGCTCATTTAATCCTGAAAATACAAAAGGAAGACAAAAGCACACTTTTTCCAACATTAGTACGAAAAAAGGGTTAGTTTTATGCCATAATTGATGTAATTTATATGTTGCATTTTGCACACGTCAAATACCCTCACACTTGAATCTTTGCTTGTCCTCAAGCAAAACTCTTTATAATGTGGCTTTACACTCCCAAATGGAATGGGTAGAAGAGAAAGTTTTTGGGCTTGTCATAGAGTGTCGGGATTTCCAAGATTCTTTATTAAGTTTTATTTTTATTTATTTACAATCCTATTCGTCATGATTTATTTAAAACTTTTCATAAGATAAATTATTTATTATGGCATAACATGCCTCTTTAAAATTCTCTTTATATACAAGTTCACATACCTCACGGGGATCACTCAACACTCGGCCGAAAATGTATTTTAGTGGATCACTCGAGAGCGGCATGGAACTTACTTCTACCATAAGCTTGCCAAGCAATCAATCCTCCTCCTTTTTAACTATATACCTTTGTAAATATCAAGAGGACTTTTTGGGTGAAGGGTTACGCTTGGGTTAAAGGTAGGTGGTTGGGTTAGTGGTTAGTGGTTAGTAGAAAGGGCGAAAAACGTAACAAGCGTCGGTTTTCGTAAGACTTTTTATTTTTTGTAACTTTTATTTTGATGAAGCTATTATTCAAACAAAGTTATTTTTGATGAACTTGTTTGTTTATTTTTTTCTTTTGCTTCATCATCAAAATATTCTTCTTTTTTTTTTTTGAGAAAGTCATATGAAAAATCGAGCTAGTTACTAAAACAAGGGGTTAAAAATGAAAAAGGTTTTGGTGGGTGAAAGGGTGTTTGGTTTGGGTTATGAAATGAAAAGGTTTAGGCTCAAAGGGGCTAACTAGGGGGATTTTGGGTAGGTGGTAAAAAAAAAAGAAAAATAATGGTGTAGAAATAAAAAGGGTTAGTCCTAATGCCTCCATCATTTACTTACTCGGGTTTAAGTTGGTAAGGACCGGGAATGTATCGTCATGGCAAGTTCTAGAGTCGTAAGAACCAAGCGGCTATTCACACAAGAAACGAAAAATGAGCATTTAATTTAAAGATATGTATTTGTATGCTCAATAAAGGCTCAAAACTCACTTTTGTGGGAATGGGTTTTTATGTGATCAAGTATATATAATCAAATTTTAACTAAGTTTGCCATGCCTTTTCATAATTTTCTTATGTTGGTTCTTTTTATCACGACGCTATCAGTTGTAAATTTGTAAAAATATAACCTTTTTAGAACTTTGAAATTCCCAAGTTAAACCTAGACAAGTAAAAAAAAAAAATTTTTTGAAAAAATTTGGGGTGATTAGCGGTTCCAATAGAGTTTTGTGTAAGGCTTGTATTTAGGACTTGCAAGATTCAAGGTTTTAGCATCCCCCCACACTTAAATTACACATTGTCCTCAACGTGTCCCAAAAATAAGTTTTTAGGTTGATTGAATGTGTAAAAAGGTGTGAAAAAGCAAAAATTTTGTGTTACTGGGCGCTGAACACGGCCCCGTGGTGTCCGGGCACGGCCCCGTGTTCAAGTGCCAGTAACAAAATTAAATCAACAGAAACAGAAGTCTGGACACGGGGGCGTGTTGGGTGAGCACGGCCCGTGTCCAGTTTACCTGAAGTGGGTATTTCTGCAGACTGTGCAGCACGGGGCCGTGTTGGGCGGACACGGCCCGTGCCGAACTTACTGTAATGAAGAAGTTTTGTCGGATGGTCCTGTTTTCCTGCATGGGTTGCTGGTTCAAGTTTTCCTTGTTTCCTTTGCCATCTCAAGTGTGTTTTATTCATTTCAACACCATCCAAACACCAAATTAACTAAAACCATCATTCATTAAGTCATAGAGAAAATTACATAATAGTCCTAGAAAATTAAAATACTAGATAGTTAGGTCAAAGAAACACAAGAAATCTAAACCAAGAAGTTCTAGCCCACTACTTATTCTATTAGCAAAATTTCCGAAAAGGTAAATCCCTCGGTTAAATGTGGCTTGAGCAACTTCTTTCTCCTGTCATGGGTTCCTCACACGTCGGCGAGCCATTCTTCTATCTCCCAAGGTAGAAGAAAAGCGGGCTCATTGGCATTGGTTTGAGGAGGTGCAACTTCCACCGGGACTTCTTGTAGATCTTCAAGAGGAGGTTCCGCTGGAATGTCGTCCCAACCGGTAGGATTGTGGATTCCAAGTGCTAGGTTCCAATCCTCTTGAGGGAGGATTGGTTCCATGGGAGGTGTTACAAGAATGTTTAACCTCTGTGCAAGAGGTTTATTTCTTGAAAACTGTTTTCCAACCCCACCGAAAGATAATTTATACGGTCTATTAGGACCTCCTCTACTGAAGTCATCTTGTCAAGAGCTTCACGTATCTTATGAGAGTTGCTTCAATTGATGGCCTCCTTTCCCTTCGACTGTTTCTGGAGTGCGCAGAAGAGGTTCTACTGTTTTGGCTAGACATTCTACGAAAACAAACCAAAAATAGTTCGTTTTAATGAAACAGTATCACAGATACGGCCCCGTGCTCAATGAGCACGGCCCCGTGTTCAACTTTCTGCAGTTTTTTAGAACAAGGAATATTGGAGTTTCAAATTATTTTCCCAACTTATGAAGCATTTTTGAACAGAAATAACTTAAAACAATGTTGTGTAACTTATTTTTAACAAGATTCCTTGAACAAAAGTTTAACAACCATCACAATAAAGCTTGGAATCAAGCTTTAATGGAGGTGTGGTTGCAAGAAAGATGAAGAAGAAGGTAATGGATAAAAGAGGAAAGGACAAGATGTTTGTTAGAACCTTCTTTTAGAACATACCTAGGATGGTAAGTTAGAAAATCCTTTCAAATCTCTGTCCCTAGATGGTCCAAATGTGCAGGATTCTTGGCTGCATTTATAGAAAACGACAGCATGCTGGACACGGCCCTGTGTGCAGGCAAGATCCTGACACGTTTTGTCCGTATCCTGACAGAAGTCAGAAGGGAATCTTTTGGTAGACACGGGGGCGTGTTGACCTGGGCACGGCCCCGTGTTGGAGGGCTGTTTATGAAGTTTTGTCCATTTTCAAGTAATTTCTTCAGATGGGTGGTTCCTTACTGGAGGGAACAACCCCAAAGTGCCTAAGATATCTTAATTGGTCTAGATTAAGACGAGAACGCAAGAGGTTGTCGGTGAGGGTGATTCCTATGCTATATGTAGGTGGACAAGTCCAACCCTTTCCCGGGCTCTCGTTAAAGAAGGTGTATGTCGAATCGCTCAGGTCTATGTATGCATCGAACGAAGTCGATGGGGAGTCCTTCACGGCACAATCGACACAGGGACGACTATCGCTCAAGTCCTCACTAGAGTTAGAAGTATCGTCGGAAACAACGAAGTTGTTTGAATGCGATTCCACACTTCTTCTTGGTTATCATCTTGAGATAAATTATTGAAATCTATCCTAAGTTCTTTTAACCAATTAAGAATTAGATCTTCTAATTGAAATAATTCATCAAGAAGCATTTCTCCTAGAAAATCTGGTTGGGAGCATTCAAGGGAGAGATAGGGATTATTTTTACTTTCGCCCCTCTTAAGGATACAAGGAAACGATGGGTCTATATAGTGGGGCTTATAATTTAGAAAATAACATTCTAATTCCTTATGGGTACCACCACATAATTGACACCACGTACCATAAGAGTGCCGAAAGTAAAAAGTATCAGTATCACTCATGTTTGTGTCAGAAATTACCAACCGTCGGGATCTTACGGTTCTGTTTTCAGTAACTGAATCTTGGGCACGGGGCGTGTTGAGTGGGCACGGCCCCGTGTTCAGCTTACTGTCTGACTTAAAACGAGATTGCCAGTTCCAATGATTGGGCACGGGGCGTGTTCAGCGGGCACGGCCCGTGCTGAGTTCTGCAGAAACTGAAAAACTAAGAAAAATAAAAAAAATGAAAAATAAGAAAAAACGATTAGGCCGTTGATTCCTAACTTTCTTAAAATCCTTGTGTCCCCGGCAACGGCGCCAAAAACTTGATGCGTGTTAGGTGTATATGTAGGTTTAGGTATATTTTAAGCCCTTTTACACTTTTTTTAGCCAAGTTTTAAATTTATAAAACACGATATTTACTAACACTAAACACACATATGGGCAAGTGCACCCATCGTGAGCGTAGTATAGTGTTGGTAAGATACCGAGGTCGTCCAAGGACACAAGAACTTTTAGTACCGGTTTATCCTCAACGTCTAATCAAATCAAAAAGTTAGAAAAAGGTTTTAAACTAGAAAAATAAAAACTAACTAAAATGCTGAAAATAAAAATAAAAATAAAAACAGATAGACAAGATGAATCACTTGGTTCTGACTCGTGTATAGTGTAACCTTTGATTATTTCCGCACTTTTGCACTTTTTAAGAGATTATCTTAGTTATTGTAGTAGGCCCCTCTTTTGAAGGTGACGTTACCCTCAACCCAGTAGTTTGAGTCAGCAAGGATACAATCCTAAAGGGTTGGATTATTGAAAGATAATTAATTAAGTTATTAATGCGAATTAAAGTAGGCCCCTCTTTTGAAGGTGACGTTACCCTCGGCTAAGTAGTCTGAGTCAGCAGGGATACAGTCCTAAATAGCCGGGTTATAGTATTAATAGTAGCTTACATATGAGGGGATCAAAGAGTTTGGACCCCCGCCATCCAATACCGTTAAGTATTGAAGGAGGTCCTACTAAATTTGACCCAGGTCCTTGCAGGATCTATACACTGAACAAGGCAAGACCTTTACCAAACCGTTCCCTTAACCCCCGACCAGGTAGCCAACATACCTCCATATAGACCGTGGAGATATGAATGGTGAAAATCTTTTATTTTATATAGACAGTAAAATAATGCCAAGACACCACGGACAAACGATAAGGAAAAATCACCTTCAACATAAGAAACTAGTTATTAAAGTCATTAATACAAAACCAAGTAAAAAGTGCGAAAAGATTAAAAATAAAAAGTATTACACTAGACACTTTGTCTTCACCAAGTGATGTAAGAGACTTAGGCAAACATGGCCTTGATTGTAAAGAACTCTTACGATCAATCTTGGATCCCGAGACGACTCACACACTCTATGATGGACAATGGATGATGGTGGTGGGTGGTGGGTGAAGTGTGAGAGAGGTGGTGTGCCAAGGGATGGTTTGAGCTTGAGCGAAGCACTCCTATTTATAGGCTGAACAGAAGCTCGGGCACGGCCCCGTGTCCAGTGGGCACCGCCCCATGTCCACATCCTTCTCTTTCTTCATTTATTGCAGCTTGTCTGTATTAATTGACCACGCCCCCGTGTCCGCTGAGCACGACCCCGTGTGCAGAAGCATATCTGTACTATGAAGATTTGCCTGGATTCTGCGAATCTTATAGTTGACCACGGCCCCGTGCCCGCTGAGCACGGCCCCGTGGTGGGCAATGGAAGCTTCTACCACTTTGTCTTTTCTGCTGACACTTGGGCACGCCCCCGTGCTGGCTGAGCACGGGGCGTGTTCAGTCTTCTGTCTTCTTGTTTTGCTTGGGAAGATGCTGTTGTGGGGTTGGGCATGTCACGTTTGTTCCTTTTCTTGTATTTATGTTAGATTTTGCTGTCTTTTTGCTTCTTTTGTTAATTTGAGCTCATTTAATCCTGAAAATACAAAAGGAAGACAAAAGCACAATTTTTCCAACATTAGTACTAAAAAAGGGTTAGTTTTATGCCATAATTGATGTAATTTATATGTTGCATTTTGCACACATCAATTACACTTTGCGGTATGTACAAAAACAGATTAGCTGATCTTCATTTGCAATACCCACACAAAGTGGCTAACACATGCAAATATTGTAATAGTTATAAGTACAAACATTGTTGTAACGCCCTGTTTCTTCATACTTTCCATATTTAGAAGGTCTTGCTTGTATTTCTATTTTTGGAAGTCTTGTATTCTTGTAATCGTCTTCTCGTTTCAAGCCATTGTAAATCCGAGACTTTGATCGTAATGAAATTAATCTTTTATGTGGAATACTATTTTTTTATATACATGCTTATACATGTTGCAATACTCGGGTTATACGTTACTAATCTCAAACACATACGCACGACCGATACTCGACATTCTGGTACTCATAACTTATACTTGCTTGTTAACTATTAATTACGTGATTAAATTCTAATAATAATAATATAATAGCATAACATATATACGTAGAAGTTGTATGGCAAAAAGGAAAAAAGAATACAATACATACATGAACCAAATGGCTGTAGCCATTTTCGAAACATGTTTGTCAACAAAAAAAAAAATATTGTTTTCGTTTTTATTGTCAAAAACTCCCACTTAACCATAGGAAATTATAATTTGTTGACTTGTGTATACAAGTAACTTTGACAAGACAAATAAAAGGAAGATGTTTAATGGCTGATGAACAGCCATTCCAGCCGCAACTATATGTTGTGAAATTCTTCTTTTTTATTTGTTTCATCCACCAACTAACCACATTTAAAGCCAACCAACTTAAACCCTAATCCTTTCCCTATAAATACCACTCTAATCCCAGCCACATTTCCACTCTAATCCCAACCACATTTCCAACTTTCGGATCGTGTTTTGTGTGATGCCATATTTTGGTATACAAATCGCCTTTCTCGCTACCATTGTTAGTCATCACAACGCGCTTGCTCGTCGAATTTCAATTGATCGCTCGCTTATTTAGACGCTCTTATCGCTACTCTCGCTCGCATCAATTCTCGCAACCCTTCTTGTGGATTAATTTCAGGACGAAATTTCCTAAAGCAGGGGAGACTGTAACAACTCGCACGTTCGTGCGCTGTTACTACTCGCTATACTCGTTACGCCTAGCACTAGAGATTCGAATCATAATGTAGCCATATCAAATACATCGCTACTTCGAAGTATTTTCGCATATTACGCATACTTTATCTCGATAACACATCACATCGCATGTACTAACACTCACGATGACGTTGAGTGAGAACCTATTCTACCCTCCTCGATAGTCGTGATGTGTCGCAACGCAACACATATTCGAAACGCGCAACTCGATTATCGCAACGCGGACTTTGAAATATGGATATTATACGACCCTATGTGACTAATTATAATAAATATATGAATGTGGGTATGAAAATGTGTGACCAAACTATCGCAACGCTTAACGAATGAAACGAAACATCGAAACGCAAATCGCCGGAGACCACCAATCGAATGGCCATTCGATCGGATGGCGATCCGATCGGATGGCCATCCGGGCCGTCCGATCGGATCGCCGTCCGATCCATGGCACTCCATCACCTTCTCCCCTCTTCACCTATAAATAGCACTTGTCACATCACTTGAACAGTGATGTGACAGCTCTCACTCGACCAGCACACTCAAGCTCCCTTTTTCTCTCGATTTCTCACGATTCTTGTAAGTTTCAACCCAAATCTTGTACTTCTATGATCTACACGCACTCCTTCATCTTTTTCACCATTGAATCTTAACTTTTAACCGTGAAATCACCAGATTTGAGGTGTTCTAGGGTGATGCCATCATGGAGTTCTTATGAACTTCAAGGTTTGGCTTCATTCCACCAAGAACAACTTAGATCTGAAGGATTTCCACATGAATAAACAATGTTTTCGCATAGATCTACACATATTCATGGTTAAAAGGATTGAAAGATGATTTTCTAACTTTCTTTCAACTCTTTTACACTCAATGTACTCAAGACCGATATAATCGGAGCTCGTTCCGACCTTCTGCTCTTTCTTAGTGATGTGTTGGTCCAAGATCTGAATTCTATCCAAGGGACAACTGATTTCGGGTTAAACATGAACAACCGTCTCGAACAGTTAAGTGATCGGACTAGGGTGATTCCTGTTCGATCAGATCACTTTGATCAAGATGGGATTTCTATTGTTTAGCACATTGTCAAACCGTCTCGAACAAACCGCAAACATTTAAAATAATCAAGTTCTAAACGATTGGATTCATGGGACGGATTGCCGTCCGATCAGATTGCCATCCGATCGAACTGCAATCCGATCGGATTGCACTTGAGCTTCCAAACACTTAATCATTTCCAAGTTTTCAATGAACTAAACGTCGAACGGATTGCCGTCCTACCGGATTGCCATCCGATCGAACGACCATCCGATCATGTGACATTTGGAACTTTGGTACTTGATCATTTTTCAAGGAACAATGTTTTCCAACGGATTGCTATCCGATCGGATTGCCATCCGATCGAGTAACCATCCTGCTGTGAACTTGTTCTCACTAAGTGTCTTGCCAATCGGATTGCTATCCGATCGAACTGCCGTTCGATCGATCGACCTGAAGGGTAGAGATACTTCTCTATTTTCAAAATGCTACAACGAAAACTTCAAAGCCATCATACACAAACACATCCTTACCAAACGAATGTCAATCCAATCGAATGGCCATCCGATCGGATGACCATCCGAACGGATTGACATCCGATCGAGTGGCCAACCGATCGGATAGCCATCCGATCGGATTACCACTCGACACTTGGTTCACCCGCCACCATTTAACGCACTGTTCGACGCTTACGCTATCAATCTATAATCAGGCTAATCTCAGACGCGCTCCCTTCAATCCAACCAAGTTGTGTTTACTTGCTGAACACCGACTGTGAGTATACTCGAACCCTTTTTATCGCCTTTTTGGGTGTAACATACGTTCCTATCAAATCAAATTATCAAAACAAAATATTCAATCAAACTGTTTATCACTTGCGAATAACTGTTATGCATATTTACACGTGATGCTAGTTACATATGTGTTAGGACTTTTACTCGCGAGGTCCCGCCTTAACTAGTATAGTACTATAGCACCCGACAGGGTCTAGTTAGGATGTATAGCAATCGCAATCGCAGCTCGAGTGACTTAGCTGGTAGTATCTGTCTTATATATATATATATATGTGTGTGTGTGTGTGTGTGTGTGTGTGTTGAGGTATCACGTTTATGTATGTAGTAATTCGCAGCACTTTTTATTCATTTACGCTATTCTATCAAAACTTGTATACTCGCCAATACTTTTGTATTGACGTTGTTTTAACGTATGTTGCAGGTTTAGTCGCAGTCTACATCAAATCAAGCTAGGAAGTCTAGAAACTCGCTTAAAATCTAGGTTGTCGGATTTGTATTGTTCGAGAGGACAAGAAATCTGTGATAACTTATGTGATTGTATTGTTTGTTAGTATGGGATAACAAATGTAATAAATAGTGTCGCTTTATAGTTGTTATGGATTCTCTTGAGCAATCTGATTCGCCTAGTGCCGCGCCCCGATGATTCCACCATCGGTTGGGGTGTGACACAACCGATGTAGGACAAGTCTCATACATTGCAATGGTTTCAATCCATAACAATCGACCCTCCTTAAGGGCCCACATCCTCGTTGATCACGGCTGGCTCTCTCCAGGCCACTACTCCGTGGGTCACCACTCCGAGTTCTAGCTCGGGTACCAATGTTACATACCAAACGAGAGAACTCAACCCAAAAGACTAGTTTGGTGGGTGAGAGAGCCCATTTGGTATATAAACCCCACATCAGTTGCTATACCCCACCGATGTGGGACAAGTCTCATACCTTGCAATGGTATTAGTACATAACACGTATAGCCTTAGAGGGTGTTTGGGGTTGAGTTTTGAAAATAGATCATGTATTTTGAATAATCAGAATAAGATAATTAACTGTAACAAAACGTGATGTTGAAAGATAGTGTTTGGATTTGATTATATTGCTTGATATCATAATAATCAGATAATAAAATATTTGAGTGTTTGGCAAATATATATTTAAAAATTATAAACAAGTGAAAATCCTTTTCTAAACGCAAATAATCAATTTTTGGAAAAATGTGTTTTGTTGCAATAGGAGGGGAGCTGCTTTTAGAAAACTGCGTTTTGTAACTTTCTAAACGCAAATAATCAATTTTTTAATTTTTTTACTCAAACACTCAGAACTGATTATTTACGATTTCAAAACTCAATAATCTAAAAATCTCCTTCAAAACTCAACCCCAAACACCCTCTTAGAGCCTATGGGCTTTTAGTTCGAAAACATGGTTTTGGAGGAAATATACTATTCGTACAATAAGTGCAATGGGTTTGGGAACATTTATACATATGGTGAAAACTAAAGAAAAAGAAAGTTTGTAACATGTTTTTCTTTCTTTCTTAAACACAAGAATATGTAGAGACGACGAGATGGTTACTTAGTTGGCTCGTTTGGATACCAAATCTTCAAAGCTTCGACATTGAATGGTCCATAACATCGACAAGAAAATCTACAAACAAAAGAAAGAAACATAAAAACCAAAATTCAAAGAATATTACAAATAAAAATGTCACAGAATAATAACAAAGTTTTAAACGTGTTCTAATTAGGTCAATCGTATCGTTTTTCTACAAATTAGATAACTTAACATTCAAATCGATCCACGTCCTTTTTTCCACGTGTCAAGAAAAAAAATAAGGCATAAGATGCTGGGGTCGAATTATTTTAATATATGAAATTATATTTATTAAAAATAAAAACATTTTAATTACATTAAAAAATAAAAAAAACAAGTTAAATTCCACGTCATCACTCGACGTTAGCATCAAATAAAAGAGAAAAAATAAACAAAAATCCACATCACCACGGTTACCTATGAAATGGATGAAAAAACCCTTAATTTTAATGAAAAATGAATGTTAAATGACCTAATTAGAACACTTTTGAACTTGAGTGATCTAGTTGGAACACTTTTAAAACTTAGTTACTATTCTACAAATTTACACTAAAATGATCCAAATTTTAAATTGTAACATACCCGCATCTTGTTTGTTGAAGCATAGTGGTGGTGTGACTCTAAAAACATTACCATAAAATCCACCTTTGCCAATCAACACCCCTAAATCTGCCAAACAAAACCTCTCAAATGATACATTGCAAAAGTCAAATAAAAAGTTTGTTAAACTATATATGAAGTAGAACATTATTCATACCTTTCATGTTATCCATCACTTCCAATACTTCTGCACTTGCTGGAGTTTTTGATTTCCGATCGGTAACAAGTTCAACTCCAAGTATCAACCCTCTTCCTCGTACATCTCCGATAACTTTCATAGACCATCGATTCAACAAATTCATTAAAACATGTTAATTGTGGCCGTTTTACACAATGTTCTTAGCAAGGTTGGAGAACTCGCTAGTCGCTAGTCGGCCGGTGAGGTGGGGACTACGACTACTCGGGATTACTCGGGATTAACCGGATCGGGTTTTTTATATGTAATTTACAGTTTTATGTATACATATACACATTTTTATAGGTAAATGTTTTAAGTAGCTAGGTTTTAACTCTTACTCAACTCTTTTTTTAAGTATACAAGATTAATTGTTAAATTCACATGGTTTGGTTGGAAACTTGCCAGAATTTAGAGGTTTTGGCCGGAATATAAAGGTTTTTTTCCGGAATCGCCGATTTTTGGCTGGCCGACTAGGCCCGACTAGCGATTAATGGACTAATTAACGAAAAATTACTCAGTTACTGGCCGACTAGCGATTATTTTACAACACTAACACTGGTTCTTAGACCAGGGGCGAAGGATAAGAGGGACGGGGAGGGGCGCCCGCCCCCCCGAATTTTTCGCTCAGTAGTGTTATATATTTAGTTTTCGTATAGAAATTTGTGGGTATATACGTTTTCGCCCCCCCGGCCGAAAAATTCAACTTCGCCACTGTCTTAGATACAATGCACATTTTGTTTAGTTGACTACAAAAGTCAAAGTAAGCACTAAAAAGGTGACACACTTACTTTCATGCTTGTCTTTGAGGGAACATAGACGTTCCTTTAAATATGATCCAACAACATGGGCATTCTCCTGAAGTTTTTCTTTCTCAATAACTTTGAGAACCGCATGGCCGGCAGCAGTGCTAACCGGGTTCCCTCCGAATGTATTAAAATAGTTTCTTCGGGTTAGAACCGTCGTGATCTCGGGGGTCGTAACTACCGCACCTAGGGGAATCCCATTCCCAATACCCTATGAGAAAACATAAAAAAACAAATTAAAAAGTGTTTTGGGTCAACTCAACCAAACTGACTGACAGACTCGTTTTGTCACATGGACAAAATACCTTTGCCATTGTAACTATATCGGGCACAATGCCATGGTTTTGAAATCCCCAAAAGTTGCTCCCCGTTCGAGCAACTCCACACTGGACCTCATCGGCGATCACAAGCCCTCCGGCCTTTTTTATGGTACTATAAACACTTGTCAAGTAATTCGGGGCCAATTCGACAATTCCTCCAACGCCCTACCATAAATAAAACACTTAAGATTTGAACATCAACAAATTCAACAAAAACATGTTAAAAGGAGTAATAAGCAAAATGAAAAAACAAAATACTAACCTGAATCGCTTCGAAAATAAAACCGGCAACATGACCTGAGGTTCCAAATCGGATTAAATCTTCGACATCTTTGGCATACTTTTCTCCATCCGACCCGAATACTCCTCTATAAGGATCCGGATTTTGCGTGTGATGCACCCCACTCTAGTTGTCCAAAACATCATAGAGTAATAAAATGATATCGAAAAAAGTTTAGAATTTTATATGTTATGTTAATGTCATTAAGAATTAAACAAATGAATAAAGAATATATGTTTTGTGTTACAAAATAAGAAAAATTTTAATTACCTGCACAACATTAAATTTCCAGTTGCACATTGCAGTAGCCCCCATTGTTCCAGCTGCGTTACCGTGATAAGCATTCCTCAACGATATAATGTCTTGACACCCGGTGTACAACCGCGCGATCATCATCGCTAGCTCATTTGCCTCGGTACCCGAATTAGTGAAAAACACAACCTGCCAAGAATACAACCGAAAAATATCGGTATGATACCCGTTTTAATATGTTAACTAAGGTTCTGGTACAGATCAAACATATAAATGGGTCTTGACTGACATGAGAAACGAAGGAGGGATTTTTTTTTCTTTTTGAAAATATTTTCCCCATCTTAAAAAAAATTCGTGTATTTACACTAGTAGAATTATTCTAGAGTAATTCATAATTACTGCAGAGTAATTTTTTTATCATGCTTAAATAGATGAATTTTTTTTTTTTTTAAATTTCTCTTTCGCTTCTGATGTGAAGACCCATTTGTATTTCATCTTTACACTTAATATGTTTTCAACCAGAACGTTTAGCTAGAAATAGCAAGAGTGAGTGAAGTAGAACCTTGAGATCGCCGGGCATCTTGGAGGCGAGGGCTTCGGCAAAATCGGCAATGGCATGGTTGAGGTAGAGAATGGTGGAGTGTTGTATGTTGTTGGTTTGGTTCACAATGGCTTGAACCACATCAGGGTGAGCATGACCACAACTTACTGTAGCAATTCCTCCAAATCCATCCAGGTATCTTCGCCCATTTTCATCAAATAAATATTGCATTTTGCCATGAACAATATTCAACTGTTTTCCACGAAAGAAATAAATTAAATAAAAAAGTAAATAATTTTTTGAACTATTAATAAAGTAGAAACACACCAATGACCTAGTAGTCTAGTGATATGTATGGATGAAATATTAAGAGTGGACTGATACCATACCATACCATACCTGTATTGACCGAAAATATATAGTATGGTATTCGGTTTCGGTTATGGTTCAATTTCGATATTGTTACAATGCGATACACGGGTACAGTACTGGTTGGTACAGTACCAGCTCATCCCTAGCGGTATCGTGTTTGTCCTCTAGAAAGTGATGTGAGTTCAAAATTTTGCAAAAAAAAAGGTTAACTGACATTTAGGTGTGAAAAATTATTGTTAAAAGAAAAAAAAACAAAGTAGGGATTCGTTCATTATAAAACTAACCTTTAACTTATATCATAACTACAAATACGAGATACGTACGCAATTGACAGATAAAATAAGAATTAGGCTATAGGGTGTGGTCATGACCCTCAAGACCACCATTACCCTTCATGTCAGCGCCATATCACCTCACTCTCATCCACCATCCAAATCCACTATCATATATGGTGTGGTCATGACCCAAACCACCATCCTCATTTTTTTTAAAATTTATTTTGTATAAAACATATTTAATTAATTAAGGAAAGAGAGGTGCATGGTTGTCATGGTTTTATCAATGCCAACTATGATGGTTCCATAAGAGCGGTGGCGGAGGTTGACCAAAAGTTTCGAGTGGCGTAAAGTGACAGGACCCAAAATATTTTTTCCTATCATTATGTTTCGGGTCGGTTCGGGTTGGCTATTCGATTCAAGTCGGATCAAATAATAATTGTTCCAAATAAAACAAAGTGTATATTTACCAAACTACCCATCATTTATATACAAAGTTTATAAATATTTAGAATATACAATTTAGGAAAAATAATCGGGGGGGGGGGGGGGGATCCTATATAATTTTAAAATTTTCGGACGAAAAATCGGAACTTATACACTTCTAACCGAAATATTGGGGTGGGCGGGTGCACCCCCGGGCACCCACTATACTTTGCCCCTGCATAAGAGAGGTGGTGTAGCATATCATCCATCATCCTATGTGCAATCCATGACATGCCCATGATAGCATGAGACGCATCACATTCAAAACAAAGATACAAGTGCATTACGTTCTTCTTTGCCCGTGCTACATGATGTTTAGTTAAACGAGTTATGTTCGAATTGACCTATTTAGCCACTTTAATTAAACAGATTGATCCATCGAGCTATTTAATTCATTTATTTCAACCCACCAATCTAATTACCACATTTACAAACTAATTGCTACCCGTTAACCCGTTTGTCACATTCAGATAATTAAGTTGAATAGATCGTTTAACGTATCCAAAGTTGATTTTAATACCAATTATATTATATTATATTATATTATATTATATTATATTATATTATATTATATTATACTATACATACAAAATCGCTGGCCGGGAATAGTGTTTCCTTATGATTGGTGGAAAGGGGCGGTGGTTGATGCTACATGACATCCACCCAAGTAATATTTTTTGGTTTTTTCTGAACGCAAAAATGTTTTATATAAATGTCTAACTAGAACCCTTAACATTAATAATTTACCTTACTACCCTTACATTATAGTAATTTACCCTACTAAACTTAAACTTTAAAATTTACTTCGCAGTCCTTAAAGTTAAAAAAATTCCTCCCGTTTTCACTTTTTTTTACATTTTACAGACTTGAATAAAGTTTAGCTGACGTAATGAACTAAATCATTAATGAAAATTGCAATATATTATATGTAAAAAACGGTGAAACAGCATGTGCAAATAAAGTTTGGATATACCATATCAATATTGTAACGAACTAAATTGATAATAAAAAATGCAAAATATATATGTGAAATCCGACGCCAGAACGCGCTCCGGCTTAAAACTAGTATATATACATATATAGTACGTACGGGTCATGTTGCGACATATGATACGGGTCATGTTGTGGTTAACAATGTAAATCTTTTGTTTTTTTTGTGTGTGTAAAATGCGGGATAGCACAAAGACAAGAAACTAACCGGTTTCTTGTAGAGGTAGAACATAGATGGGCTCAGGAACTCTTTACGCTTACGAACAATCTCCTCCGCGGTAGGACCCGTGTACCGCGGTGGAGAGTAATCGAACCGCGGTAACACGGGTTCTTCATTCTTCGATCCGGTTGCGGCCTGTTCGGGCATGGGCGAGAACCATCGACTGCGAGAGCGCAACCGGGAGAATTGATCTTTTGCCAATCTCAATAATGAAGTTGAGGTTACCAATCTCTGCATTTCTGGTGATCGTTGTTGTTTAGTGATTAAAATGATAGAAAATGAAGAAGATAAGTTGATCAGGATAATAGGAGAATCAAACAGATGGGTATATACTGAGGCATCACGTCTCTTTTTTTTAGCATTTATAACAAGTGTTGTATTTTGTTGATTTGTTATTAATTGATTGATTTATAGAATATTCTAGAAAATGACCAATTATTTTTGTGGAACAAACAAATGACCAATTATTTAGTGACCAGTATGGGTATGGGGGATGACTGTTTGTGATAGAAGAATATAAACATGAAAATATACTCAAATGGTAATATATATTGAAGCTTTTAATATTATTTAATGATAGAAGAATATAAACAGAAAAATATATTCTTATTTAGTGATAAGAAGAATATAAACATGAAAATATATTCAAATGGTAATATTGAAGCTTTTAATATTATTTTAACAAATGGGGATTTTTAATATTTTTTTTACTCTAATCTATTAATTAAAATACTATAAATTAGCAACTTAGTTATGCATATGTGTGTTGTACATGGTGCTTTGGGAGTTTTTCAAAAATAAATTTGAAATTTTCATTTCTAACTCTAAACTTTAAATATTTGGTAAATTAGGTTCAAAGTTTCAATCTTAAGTAATTTAACCCTTTGATTAATTTGATATTTCATTTTTAATTCTAAAGTTTTTATCTTTTGCAATTAACCCCTATGATTTTTTTTTTTTGCTTTTAACACAAACTTTTTCATCTTTTACAATTTAACCCCGACACTTTTTTACTTTCAATTTTGATTCCCTAGACTTTTCATCTTTCGTAAATTTTCCGTTTAACGTTTCGTTCTAAACTTTCTTAGTTAACACGTCGCAATGTGTGTGTGAGGTTCAATATTTTTTCATCTACTTTTCCCGTTTGACAGGCCCATCGTAGCGCGTCTATTTTCCCGTTTGATAGGTCTGTCGCAACGCGTGGGTCAGAAACCGACTTAGTTATTCTTTTCTATGTTTTACACACAGACTCGTGGTCGTGTAAGAAACATTTGCATTTATCTAATACGATATATAACTAAAGAATCCCCGCCGCATTGCGGCGGGTGGTAATTCTAGTTGAGATTAATTACAACTCACAAAATCTCAACTCATAAAATGTTTACTAAGAATTTCAACTTTAAACATATTTTTCTTTAGTGATCGCATGCGAACTGAAAATCCACGTCACTAAAAACTAATCAGGTTAACTCTCAGTTATTACAAGAGGGCTAAAAAATTGTTCAAAGTTAGGATTGTCGGTAAACATTTATTGAGTTGGATTAATCTCGACCAATAGTTTAACGTTACGATTATTGGAATTTGATTTTCCTATTATTTTTAATAACTTTCAGGTATTAAAATACTTTACAACTTTCATGTATTAAAATACTTTGCAACTTTCATGTATTAAAATACTTTACAATTGTATCTAATACCCAAATTTCATTCTAAATACCTAATACACAACTTGAAACCTAATACACAAATGGGATCTAGAAAGTAGAACCTGATACACAGATTGAGATACAGGATTTGGTACCTAAACTTTTATAGCTAATCTTATTAGATAATAATCAATTTTATTCTTCACCTAATGTCTAGTATTCAAATTCTAGGGGTTAGTAGATAGAGATATGTCTAGTATTCAATTTCTAGGTGTTATTAGATAGACGTAACAGTATTCGATCTTATCTTTACCCTTGTAATATCTAGCTAGACTTAATAGTTTTTCATTGTTATATCTTAGGGTGTACGGGGCACAAGCGGGGAGGGGGATCGGTGACCCCAGTCCCCGATCGGGAACACCGCCGCCGTCACCGCGGGGACCAAAATCGGGGAGGGGTTTTGGTATTGTTTCACCGCGATGAAATGCATATGATTCGAGGAACGGTCCAATTTTTCCAACGGTCAAATTTAAAAAAAAAATCAATTTAAACTAATATAAATAACCAACTTCACTAATTTTTTACCACACCCACCACTCTCAAACTTTTATACTCTAAAAATCTATCAAATACAACAAAAGCCAAACCGAGCAATGGAGAACCAACCCCGCGAAGCCAAGAAAAAAACTAAGGGACGGGGCTCGCAACCGTCTAGTGGTGGTTCGAGCGGTGCAAGTGCACAACCACAACCCCCTTTCGGATATACTTCACAACCACCCCCGTTTTTTTACCAACAACCTTCACACCCCTCCTTTTACAACACCCAACCACAACCCGAAAGCGCGACATCGCTAACAAGTACGGGTGGCCGTGCAATTTCTAAAATTTTTATTTTCTAGTTTGAATGTAATTTTTATTTTCTAGTTTGAATGTAATTTTTATTTTTATTTTCTACTTTGAAATGTCTTTTTGTTAAATTTTATTTAATTTTTATTAATATTTTTTTTAATTTATAAACATGCATAATTACAACAAATAAAAAAACAAAAAAAAAAGTCACCTAAGAGGGGAGTGCCGCCATCAAATTGGGGTGTGAGGAGAGTTTAAGAGGGGAGTTGACGTGGCATAACCTGATTGGGTGTGCGTAAGAGAGGGGACCCCCCTAAGAGGGGAGTCCCATCTCACCCTTATATTAACACTAGGTTAAAATTATGTATATTATACGGGCTGAATAAATATAATTTTATATAGTCAGTGATAAAAAAAAGTTACGTCTTTAAAAATCCGTGTATTGTACGGACTGAGTTAATTAAATAAGCATGAAAACAAAAGAAACGGCTAAAAATGAAATATAAATATATAAGAGATAAGCGAAAAACATAAAAAAATGATAATGCAATAATCATTGAAACTAATATATAATATATTAAAAAGGAGAAGTGATGTACCAAATTGTAATTTTACTACAAGTACAAGTTATTAAGCAACATTTACAAGGGAGTGCAAGCCAATATAATAGGGATTTGGCTTTATTTTTAAGACGCCGTAGGGTTAAAATTGGATTTTGTAGTGGGATTAAATGCTGCCTCTTCATTTCTTTCTTTATGGCAACGGTGGTGGTTACAATGGATCTGGATGAAGCGACGTTCCTTCAAGCAAGTGGTGGCGATTTCGTGACCAGGAAAGTGAAGAGACAAAGAGACATAAGGAGAGATCGAAAGAGGGAGGAGGATGAAGATCGGGAATTAAGAGAGGGGGCCTATCGGTGATGGAGACGACCGTGAAACTGCCGTCTTCAGGCGTCGGCGATGATGGTTTGATGAACACCTGTTACAGGTTCTACTTATTTTGATATCCGTTGATTTTTAGGTTTTCGTCATATCATTGAACCCCTTTCAGATTAATTCATGCACCAGCCCTAATTAGTTGTTTAATAATTTAATTTATTTCATCTTCTTTCTCCATCTGATCTGTTTCAATGCAAATTGATGCACCCCTATAGTTTAATTTGCTTGTATATTATTGCAATCTGATAATCTTTCTGATGCCCACCAACTGTTTGTTTGAATGTTTGTGATTATGGCAACAAGGTGGACCTTTATTGAGCTTGGAGTCATGGATTCAGATCACACAGGTCCCTAATCTTGTCTTCTCTTTAATAATCTGTCAACTGTATCTTCAATTATTGTTGCTTTCAATTCATCTTTTAAATTTGCAGGAATTGCTGTTGTGTTAATAGGAGTTGGTGGCGCCGGAAAATCGTGAGTTTCATCATGATTTTGGTGTAATTTATTTGAAATTCTTTATAAAAACTCTTAATTTTCATGGGTTATGTAGAACTATAGGCGAACTGCTTGCAAAAGCTCTAAATTGTAGCTTTGTTGATGCTGATGACTTCCATCCGCAATCAAACAAAGGTAATAGTTTTCGAAATGGGCTCTTGTTGCACATATTGTGTGATGATCTTGGTCATTTGTGAAGATAGAAATATGTGTATCAATAAACAGAGAAGATGAAGAAGGGAATTCCTTTGTCGGATGAAGACCGGACCCCATGGCTTGAAGTGCTTCGGGATGTTGTGAATGCGAATTTGGTCAGTGGCAAGACTGTAATTCTTGGGTGTTCTGCCCTCCAAAAGCAGTACAGGGAGATTCTTATGTCATTGCTGACAATCGTTCAAAAAAAAGATTCATTGCTGACAGGTAATGAATAAATACCCTAAAACAAGTCATGTAGGATTTGGTCTTGTTCTTGGTGATGATGGAAAGAGATTTAGAACTTGTATTACGGAAGTAGCTAAGTTGGTTAATTGCTTGATAAATCTAAAACTCGTTGTAAAGCGGCTCTTGTGGAGCGACGTATAACCATATTTTGGCTTATTATTAAAACTAATTGAAAAATAAGATGGGTTAAATATTTAAATTATCTTCTAATTCTATTAGGTAAAGTGGCTGAGTGGACTCCTGTGGAGCTTGAACAAACTACTGAAGCTTTTGAATATGGTGCTGTTAAGTAAGATTCACATGCTTTATGATAAATAGTTATGGTTATAGACACTGTCATGCTATCAGTACCAATAAAGTGAGTAGTGTTTTTTTAAATGATGGACCTGCTTTAATATAGTTTTCATTTCTTAACTGAGGTGTCTAAACTTATTTTCCCCTCTTTGTTACCCCTTACTTGTCGCAACCCCCGATCCCTTATCTGTCCCGGGAACGGGCGGACGCGAACTCAGAGTTTTGGTGGTATCAGCTTGTTTAATTTGGCAGCGGAAATTACATCAGGACCGTAGTTAGGAAATGTTTATCAGAGTAAAACCACCACATTTAATATTAATAATTACATGGGTAAAACCCAAGTTTCTTATTACAATACATTTATTGGGATAAACCCTATTTTATTGAATTTAAAACATCGTTTATTAGGTAACTTTTATAGCCACATTTTTCCCAAGCCTTCAGTGCTCTCCAGCTGACTTTTTACTAATTGGCTGTCACATTGTGTTACCTGAAATGCGTTTTAAAAACATTTGTCAGTGAGAAATACTGGTGAGTGAATCCCAGTTTAATCAAGAAACATTTTATCAATTAAAACAGTATTGAGAGCGATCACATTGTTTATGTCTACACAATTACTCATTCAGTAGTGTCAATCCTGACTTGCGGGTCATATTACACATTGGCTAACTCGTTGTCCAATGGTAACGTACTGTCATCCCGACTTACTACACGCAGTAGTAAATTTTGTATACAAAACCCCAACATACCGGCAGTAATTGAAGAACTACAAAGACTCAATCACCGCTTAATCACATTGTAAAACAATTAAGGTTTTGTAAAACATTCCGAAAAGGTTAACAAAAAGAGGATAAACTCACATTGCTATCTTAGACTTCGCGTAAGGGTTTCCTGGGAATAATCTATAATTTATACAAATGTACATAGGTTAGTATCATAACCCTTTGAAAATATTAATGATACCCTCCCCGAGACGGCATTCCAACAACTACGTCGGGCAGAACCACGACAGTTGTTACGGAACCCTAAATCAATCAGGCAGCGTATCTATTACGAAACTGGGGTTATAATACTTACAACGGAGCAGAACCTCGCTAATTAGGGGGTATAATACCCGCGTATTATAAGCCTATTATCAGAATTTGGGAGAAAGAAGTCGTTGTGAGCGAATTCGAAATGAAATCCGATGCCTTCTATTTATACTTGCTGAACTAGACTCTCACGCGGCTCGCGTAAAAGATAAGGGGGGGCTTACGCGGCCCGCGTACTAGCCCGGGTAGGGTTTAGGTGATTCGGGTCATCGCCTAGACTCGCCACGATGTCGACACGTGTCGGCCTCTGGTGTTGCCGTGTTGTTGATCTCACGCGGCCCGCGTAAGTGTTAAGGTGAGCTTACGCCGCCCGCCTTAACTTAAAATTCCACCGGAATCAAGTTTCAACCTTGATACCGCCCGCGTGAGTGTTGGGGTGGGTCTACGCGGCCCGCCTCAGCCCTAGATTTCAATTTTTATTTATTTTTAATACTATTTCATATATTTCGGGCTCGGTTTTCACATACGGGGTGTGTTTAAAGACATATAAGGGTATTTTAAAATATACTAGTGGTGTCGAAATTATTATGAGGGTGTCGGGTTATTTGAGAGTTGTTACATTACTACCACTTTTTTGGTCAAATGTAGTATTGAAACTTGACAAAGATCCGTGGTTTATTATCACCACTTTTTGTTTGCTTAAGTCAATTTCATGTCATTTTGGAAGAAGTAAAAAACTACTGTACCACAAAAAGTCAACACTACACATGTTTATGCAGTTACACCTCTTTGTGTAAATAAAGCGGAATCATTTTTGGAATGGGTGGCAAATTGGCGGATTGTGTGTCAAACGGGTGTACTGCATTTTGGGTCCAAACAAAACGGAATGGATCGAGTTGGTCGAACTTGTCAACACTTTTTAATCATTTCAACTGTTTGTCAAAAAGTATATCGGCTCAACTTAACCTGGCTGTGTTCCCTGGACCAAAATTACTTTTTTTTAACTCGAATATGCTTTGACATGCTAATTTGGCCATCTAGGTGCCCAACCCTCCTATAAGCATAGCTCAAGTATGCATTGCTCACACATCTCATGTAGACTATTAATATTACACGTGGCTAAATCGCTCGGCTGGGTGAGTCGGGTAACGGACTAACAGGTAAACAATTCTTCAATTCTGATCAAAATAGTTCAGGTGGTATCGAGGTGCCCACATACACTTTCGTTTGTTCATCTCATATGAGCTTTATAAATAGTTTGGGTGCTAACTATGATTCAAAAAACTATATTATAACCACAATTATCTTTCTTCTATTAAATTGATTTATGAGCTTGTTATATGGTCTGTTTGCTTCTAAATGGATCTTTAAGTTTAACCCATTTGCTCGTTTGACACATAGCTAAGAAAAAATATAATATCTTGAAGGAAGATGATATTCGCCAATGCCAAGAGGACGAAATTAACAAAGGCTCTTATATTTGTTAAGATGTAACCACTCCACTTTCTCGAGTATGATTATAGCACACACCATCTTTAGGAAATTGTTACGATAGATCGCTCTTGTAACTATAAAATTCACTTATTTTTGTTGATGTATTAGATTCGTAATATGTGCTTATTTTATAATATTTTTTGTTAGATGCGAACCCATCTTTGTTCAAGTTGTTTGAGTCAGGTACTGTTCTTTTTTAAGCTGAACTTCAACTTGTTTGATTTAGGTAAACCTTTTTTGTTTATCCATATGTCGTCTACAAGTTGCTTATATTGTTAGTTTTTTATGTCAACTTTTTTGTTTATACTCAATTGCTCTTGTCTTAGCTAGCAAACTGGTATAAAAAAATAAATTACGTGAAAGCCGTCAAGCAACGTGCGCAAAAAAACATAAGTATCCGCGGCAACGCGCGGGCATTCCCACTAGTATTAATAAAGCACCCGTTATCTTGAGATAAGCGAAAAAGAAAATAAAATAATGATATAGCAATAATCATTGAAACTAATATTAATAAATAATCCGTTACATTAAACAATATATATTGATTCTACCGTATCACAAAACGATCAATTTGTATTAATTATATGGATATACTAGGTTGAAACCGCGTGTATTACACGGTTTGAATAAATATAGTACAAAGCATGTATAATGTCATGAAAACGGAATGTAAAGTTATGCACATATGTTTCACCCCAGAATATTTGAAAGCATTAAAAGAGGGGATCTATGTTCTCACCTTTGGGTGCGTTTTTATGTGTTAACACAATTTCTCAAATTGTTTATTCGTCCTAAATTAAGTAAGAACGATTTAATAATAAAAAACTCACAAAATACCTAAGTTTCTCCGATACTTAGAACTTTTACTTTTCTCGAAAAGTTATTATTTTTTATTATATTGGTGTATTTAATATATATATATATATATATGCGTTCATATATATATTTTAAGAACTTTACGACTTGAACGATTTTATTGGTGACCCTCATCATGTTATAAGCAATATATTTACGATTTGCGCGTCATAATATATATACTCAAACGTGACATAAAATTAATATCGTAATACACATAATTTTGTCAAGTCTTAGCATATCATCATACACATATTCCAAATCACATAACACACTGTAACACATAAAATTTACCCATGAACAACCCATTCTAGTGTATATTGAAAAACGCGTATTTTAGTGATTCGGTAACGTTTTTGGGCGTCGGAAGTCACGTATGACTAACCAAACACCAAGTAAACTTCATATAAGTTAAAATACTTATTTTTATATCAAAAATATCAGTTTAGTTACTGATCCAAAACAGTTTTATAAAAATCCTTCGAAAAGCCGATTTTTAACCGTTTTACCGCATAGTTTTGCATCAAACGTTACCATAACCATCCCAAATCGTAACGATTTGATATTTTAACATAATCCATGTTAATTACTGATTAAAATGATGGTTATACACATGATAGTGCAGGTCTTACATATCACACACAAAACACATCATTTCACCTATTTTACAAGTTTCTAAGCCTCATGTACAACATGCAAAGCTAGTAAACCTTATGAAAAAGTTTCATGCCATTTTAGCACATCAAATAACATTATTTTTAATGTTTATAATATGATCAAAAATCATTTTTGTCATAACATTCTCATCACTTCATGATCATTAATCAACATGCATGCTTATGTACAAGCATCTAATGCACCCATATCATATCATCATCATCCTACATAAACTTAAATGCATCCAAGAACACATTTATTTCATGTTCATATATTCAAAAACATTTTGTTTCGTATGTTTACTTAGCATACCTAGCACATTATTTCAGAGACATTATTACTTCGTATGTTTCCCTAGCATACTTAGTACATGATTTCAAGGATCCATATTGTTTCATATGTTGACTTAGCATATCTAGCACCTTAATTTCATGAACACTTTACTTAGTATGTTGACTTAGCATACTTAGTACATAGTTTACAAAGATATTTTACATGACATGCTTATATTGATTATGACATTTTGGTATGTGAACAAGACATTAATTATTACTCGACAATTGTTATGTACTATTTGATATCTTCCAAGACAATGTAATCAATTAATTCAATAATACAAAACTTTATGTACCATGTGTTGTGAAACAATTTGTAACGTGACTCCCCAATAAAAAAGTTAAATCTTTAAAAACTCGTGCTTTGCACGGATTGAATAAATACGCATATACATGACTTGAATATATATAATGTAATCGATTAATACTTAATCGTCAATATATGTTTTTGAAAAAAATGAATTTTGATGTACTACATACTTTTTATAACATTATACTTTGCTTTATTTATTTATTAAAATGTTAGAAACTTGTGTGTTACACGTGGTTGAACTAATGAAATATTAAATACTTATTAATAAGCAAAAACACAAAAGAAATAGTTAAAGAAAAGAAATATTAAATAAATAAGAGATAAACAAAAAATAAAGTAAAATAATTATATATCAATAATCATTAAAATTAATATTAAAAAATAACCCATTATACTAAACAATATGTTATAGATATAGATAGATTAGTCAAAAGTTAACATTGATATTATTTTTTTAATAACTGGTTTAAACGTAATTATTTCAAACTTATTATTATTCTATGAAATGATTTTTAATAAGGAAACAATAAATTTAAATTTCAAAATAACTAATGTAATAAAATTAGCTCAAATATAGTTCGTAATAAAAACATAGCACTATTTTAATGGGAAACGCATAATAAAAATAAAATTATGTAAAATGATCCACATGTTATCAAATATTGAGAACTGATCCATACAATCTTGAACACATGGATCATATGATACATTCAAAACAAATAAAGACAACGTTTGATTGATTTTTAATTAGGTTTTGGATGGATTAAATCTCGTCATATATATACTCATATTGATTAATGATGTCGGGCTTAATGCATTGAAGTTTAATTAAACGCCTCAAATGGTTTTAGTTAAAACATTTATCTATGTATCAATATATAGTTCATAATTTTATGTATTACATAGAAGATAAACCTTATTTATTTTGTAAATAAATATATAATATATAATATTTAATAGATTAATATTAAGTTTAAATTTAATCTATATTGATATTATATTTATCTTCATTAATAAATATTGTTATCATTAATTAATATTAATATATTTAGGGGGGGGGGGGGGGGGAACAAAAACATAGATAGCTCCAATGAGTGACACTTGTCTAATGTAATAAAAATAGCTCAAATATAGTTTGTAATAAAAACATAGCACTATATTTTAAAGGAAAACACATAATAAAAAGAAAATTACGTAAAATGAATCACATGTTATCAAATATTGAGAACTTATCCATACAATCTTGAACACATGGATCATATGATACATTACAAAACAAATAAAGACAACGTCTGACTGATTTTTAATTAAGTTTTGGATATATTAAATCTGGCCATATATATAGTCATATTGATTAATGATGTCGGGCATAAGGCATTGAAGTTTAATTAAACGCCTCAAATGGATTTAGTTAAAACATTTATCTATGTATCAATATATAGTTCATAATTTTATATATTACATAGAAGATAAACCTTATTTATTTTGTAAATAAATATATAATATATAATATTTAATAGATTAAGATTAAGTTTAAATTTTAACTATATTGATATTATATTTATCTTCATTAATAAATATTGTTATCAATAAATTAATATTAATATATTGAAGGGCGGGAAAACAAAAAAATAGATAGCTCCAATGAATGACACTTGTCTATTGTAATAAAAATAGCTCAAATATAGTTTGTAATAAAAACATAACACTATATTTTAAAGGGAAATACATAATAAAAAGAAAATTACGTAAAATGATCCACATGTTATCAAATATTGAGAACTTATCCATACAATCTTGAACACATGGATAATATGATACATTACAAAACAAATAAAGACAACGTCTGAGTGATTTTTAATTAAGTTTTGGATAGATTAAATCTCGTCATATATATAATCATATTGATTAATGAGTCGGGCTTAAGACATTGAAGTTTAATTAAACGCCTCAAATGGGTTTAGTTAAAACATTTATCTATGTATCAATATATAATTCATAATTTTATATACTACATTGAAGATAAACCTTATTTATTTTGTAAATAAATATATAATATATAATATTTAATAGATTAAGATTAAGTTTAAATTTAATCTATATTGATATTATATTTATCTTCATTAATAAATATTGTTATCATTAATTAATATTAATATATTGAAGGGCGGGAAAATAAAAAAAATAGATAGCTCCAATGAATGACACTTGTCTATTGTAATAAAAATAGCTCATATATAGTTCGTAATAAAAACATAGCACTATATTTTAAAGGGAAACACATAATAAAAACAAAATTACGTAAAATGATCCAGATGTTATCAAATATTGAGAACTTATCCATACAATCTTGAACACATGGATCATATGATACATTACAAAACAAATAAAGACAACGTTTGACTGATTTTAATTCGCTTTTGGATGGATTAAATCTCGTCATATATATAGTCATATTGATTAATAATGTCAGGCTTAAGGCATTGAAGTTTAATTAAACGCCTCAAATGTGTTTAGTTAAAATATTTATCTATGTATCAATACTGCATCAATACTGTATCAATACATAGTTCATAATTTTATATATTACACAGAAGATAAACCTTATTTATTTTGTAAATAAATATATAATACATAATATTTAATAGATTAAGATTAAGTTTAAATTTAATCTATATTGATTTTATATCTATCTTCATTAATAAATATTGTTATCATTAATTAATATTAATATATTGAAGGGCAAAAAAACATAGATAGCTCCAACGAATGACACTTGTCTCCCACAGGTTTACTTTATTATATAGTATAGATATAGATATAGATTATATACAAACTAATATCCAATCTAATTTAATATGTATAAATAAAAAGATACATAATCATTTAAAAGTTACTTTGTCAATAGAACACACAAAAATACGAAGGAATAATATATGTCATGTAAATAAGTAAGGATGAGAGAAATTTAAAAAGAAAAAGTCGGTGGAGAATAACGAAAAATCGAATGTATTAATATTTTATTTTTATAACTTGAAGATAATTATGTGTGAAGTTAATAAATTATTTTTATGTATCTTTGAAATGTAATAGAACATGATGAATTTATTGCTGTCAAATAAATATTATATTATTTATTTAGTATTAAATAAATAATACTATCGTTAGTTTTAATATATTATAATATCTTAACTAAAATACTATATTGGATAATAATTAAATTTGACAATATCATACATATATTTTAACTTAATTTTATCACAAGGTATAGTTAATATAATGAATATTTTTAAGAGTTAATTGCCAAAATCGTCCTAGAGGTTTGGGCAGGTTTGCCATTTTCGTTTAAAATGATACTTTTGTACCAAATTGCCCCCAACGTTTGTAACTTTTTGCCATTTTCATCCAAACCACTAACTTAGTTTGGTTTTTTTTTTTTTTGTTAAGTTGAGTATATTTGGATGAAACTGGCAAATATAACATCACAGGGACTATTTTGGCAATTTACTCAAACTTTTTTAAATTTCTTTTATTTAATTAATTTTGTTACATATATAATAAAAAAGAATGTACATGCAATTTTTATATGAAAAAAATAATAGCTTTGTCACATAATTTTTATAAATTTTCATCCAACTACTAACTAAGTTAATTTTTCTATTAAGGCGAAAGATGTTTATAAAATAAGACAAAATAATTTTTAATTTTTTATATAGATTAGTTTTATAAAAATAAAATCTACTTAAACCTCTAAATTTTATAAAACTAAAATGCTGGTGACCTTATTGAAAAAGGTCAAATAAAAAATCTTATCATATGTACCATGTTTGTAATTCATCTTCTACTCTTTTAAATTCGCTCCTAAGAAAAAACAGAAGCCAGTGCGCCCCCTATCAAACAACGTATTGTTACCAAACCTTAAAATTACCCACCAAATCGTAATTATAATGCTATGAACCAAAAGTTTATTTACTCAAGCCACTCATAATAAGTATTAGTTAGTTACCCTCATAATCTTAATTAAATAAATATTTTATTTCTACCAACATATTTCCTAGGTGCTCAACAAATTTAAAAAATATGTAACGTTTTACAATTTTTTTCTATCTCTACAATTGATAAATACTAAAAGTTGTAATCAATTGTTATGTGTTGCCCACCAATGACGTTTTCTCTTTATAAAAATGATTTATATAAAGAAGCTGTAAATTAATTTGTCTTAATTTATAAAATTTAAAACATCCTTCACCTTAACAGAAAAAACAAACTGAGTTAGTGATTTGGATGAAAATTTATAAAAATTATGTGACAAAACTAATAATTTTTTTTTCTAAAAAACTCCATGTATATTCCTTTTTATTATATATGTAACAAAAATAATTAAATAAAAGAAATTAAAAAGGGTTTGAGTAAATTGCCAAAATCGTCCCTGTGGTTTTATATTTGCCAGTTTCATCCAAATATCCTCAACTTAACAGAAAAAATAAACTAAGTTAGTGGTTTGGATGAAAATGGCAAAAAGTTACAAACGTTGGGGGCAATTTGGTACAAAAGTGTCATTTTTGACGAAAATGGCAAACGTGCCCAAACCTCAAGGACGATTTTGACAATTAACTCTATTTTTAATTATAAAAATAAGTATTTATAATTTATAATTAAGTTAGAGATAATTAAGTAGGAGAGACTGGTGGGAAAATAAAAAATACATAGTTCCAATGAATGACACGTTTCCACCATAGTTAATAAATTATTTTTATATATCGTTGAAATTTTATAGAACATGATGATTTTATTGTTGTCAAATAAATATTATATTATTTATTTAGTATTAAATAAAGAATATTATCGTTAGTTTTAATATATCATAATATCTTAACTAAAATATTATATTGGATAATAACTAAAATTTGACAATATCGCACATATATTTTAACTTAATTTTATCACAAGGTATAGTTAATAAAATGAATATTTTTAATTAAAAAAATAAGTATTTTAAATTTATAATTAAGTTAGAGATAATTAAGTAGGAGAGAGTGGTGGAAAAATAAAAACTACGTACCTCCAATAAATTAAGCCATATTTGATTGAATAAATGAATATCATTACCTAGCGTAGTGTTTGTTATGCTAAAATAAGAGGCAAAATTGAGTGCATCATTGTGAGAGAACAAAAAAATAGTGTTTATATAGAAAGTGACTAAATTTATTTTCAACAATTTTTTTTTTTTTAATTTTAGAAGTTCAACGACTCTTTTAAACCAACCAACCAATGATCGCCAGATGTACAGGCCAAATGCCCCACGCCGTGTGAGAATCCCCCCGCCACCCCACGGGGCGGTGTTCCAGGCGTGGAGGGGGTTCCACGCGGCCCCCATGTTTTGACTCCATGCAGTCTAACAAAGGATTCCGATTAATGCCATATGACACTCTTTCTTTCGGTTTCACAATTTTACTTATATTTTATTAATTTTTTTATCCATATCCCTATTATTATTATTTATTATAAAATCCTCTCAATTATATATATAGGGTTAGGGTAAAATGAAAACTCCTACGAGTTGTGAGGGCTTAGATGTAACAATCCTAAAAATTTTTATTTTATATATAAAAACTTATATTATTAAAAGGATGCATCATGGGTAAATTAACCAATGGAAATATGAGATATTTTAGGCAAACGTAGGAACCGTTTAATAATTAAATTATAAAAATACATTGTAATTGAACCTGCTCTGTTTTTAATGAAACTTGGTTCAAAATATAGACAAAAATATTCTAGTTCTAAAGACATATTTGTTGTTTTATAAAACGTCATATCTTAGAAGTTATAAGCGCCAAATAAATGAAGAAGTTAAATTAATTATAATAAATAAATAATAATATAAATAAGAAATTGTAAAATGAAAACTTAAATTTCATGTATACGTATACATTATATTCAATAATGATAATAATAATAAACTAACTAATATGGAATCCTACGTATGCATTTTTAAATAGATGCATGCAATCTAATTAATGCACAATGGGATACGTGGAAGGTAAAAGCGTGAACACTAAGTTAGAACTTTAGTATAAATAAGATGATCAAGATTCATATTTCATGTCTACATCTAGCTCTCTCAATGTCACTTCATATATACCTTAGTTTTCTAGTAATTCACCCCTAATAATAATAAAGCCCTGCCCCGTTTTAAGTGTTTTAACCCTTGATCACTGATACCCTGTCCAAGTGACGTAGGGCCCTGTAACGTATGTCAAGGCTCTGCCTAAATTCGTTGAGGTTCTGTCTCATGACGTAGGGATAAAGTAGAATTGGGTCACTATATTTAATGTGAGTGCACTATATATTTTATTAAATAACCCAGGAGTGGTACCCAAAATATAACAACCCTCCTGAATATTTTTCTGACACCCTAATATATTTTAAAATATCCCAAACTACACCCCATATGTCACACCCCGATTTCCACGTGTCACCGGTGGGCCCGGTGGGGGATTATCGTGACGTGGTTGGCAACATAATAGTCAAACAACACAATATTTAATATGCACAGCGGAAGCAATTTAAAAGATATAATACAACCGAATTTAATATTGTAAATTCAAATGTCACAATATTCGGATGTTTATCCACAGAATGAACGAAATTTAAAATATGAAATAATAGTTCAACAGACTTCAGGCATCTTAAGCTTGCGAGACTTCTAATGATGCTAAGGAGAAATCCCAGCCAATTACGCTTAGTACCTGCATTTAATCTTTTTGGGAAAATACGTCAGTTTACACTGGTAAATACATTCAACCGACTCATTTTGGAAAATGATTGAAAATTGGTTTGGATGCACATGGCATAAACATTTTATAACTTGATTAAAATGCACAGAGGCAAGATTAATCTTTTTAACTTGGGAGAATTATTTAATATTATAATCTTGTGAACGAATTACATGTTACTTTTGCGTTCAGTAGCCCGGATCTTGTCCGGGTTAAAGATCAATAGACACACCACATCATAGAGTTATACACTGACAGGTGTACGCCTACACCCCGTGCTCAGGTCGTGGCCATCTCGTAAGATGATGCCAAGGATATCCGGGACATGGTCATTAACCCCCCAAAGGCTTTAAGTAATCAAGACTGTTTAAACGAGCCGATCAAATTAGTCAACTACCCACTCAACTGTGGAGATTTGATGCTCGATCAAGCGGTATGCTATATACCGTAACCCAAGCCCGTATAGGGAAAATAAGTTAAAAGTATTTACCTGAGCAATGTATAAATCACAATAAGCAAATTGCAAGTAGCTTTTACTGGTCCTCCTAATCTGGAACGAAGGTTTTATAATAACCTATTAGAATCCTAACGGGTCTTTAATTAAGCTTAAGCTTAGACCGGCTAGTTTCAAAGATACGGTTCGTACGCACGATTAAGCGAAGACCGGATAGAATGTGATTTAGACCCGACAAGTTCAGAGACTTGCTTAATATGGGTAATTCATACACATTCTGGATTTTGAGATAAAACCGTTAAGGTTTGACCCGTTTCGGCTAATTTATGTAAACTTGTTACATAAACCGAACTGTACGCGTAATAAGCGTGACGGGTATTCATGAGAGCTATATACAGGTTTCCTAAGTTAATTATGACTCAAATATGTTGTGACATCAGTAACATGTCTTTCATTATGCCCGAAACGTGTTTAAACACAAACTAGGCCCCGTAGGGGTAGTTTGGTCATTTAAAAGTTTATAAAAGAGTTTTAAGTAACAACCTGAGTTACAGGTCTGATGTAATCAGCAAAAATACATAATTTGCTAAGTTATATCAGTAGGATAAGGTGTATATGTGAAATTTATCAATTATAACCAAACTATGCCCCGTAGGGGTATTTTGGTAATTTCACATAAGCCGAAAAGCTCAAAACTGAAGTCTGAGTTTATCAACCTTTGCTTACTGTTAAAATATTATAATTTACCTCAAATATCAGTAGGTATCAACCTTAGTATCTTTAAAATAGTTCTAGTACATACTATGCGCTAAAAACGCTTAATTAGGCGATTAGAAGCCGTTTCCGGGTTCTATATAGGAATCTGATATTTTTATATTTCCAGGAGGTTTAAAATAATTTATTTATCATATCTAATCAGTAGCAAAAGGTTCGGAGTCGTTTAGATATGTAAAACTCATTTTATGGCCCGTAAGGGCAAAACCGACATTTACCGGATTAAGCCTACGACTATGAGTTATGCTCAGCTTAAAATTAATTAAAAATCTTTAAAATTCCCAAAATAATATATTACATCAGTGGGTAAAGATTTTGATATCAAAAAGTAGGCTTAACTAGGCTATACGCTAATTACGCCATTTTATTAACATAAAGCTTTCAATTTGCGCTAATGAGCATAACTCTCAATCTACACTTCAAACTGATGTCAAACTTTGCATACAAGTTTACATACCAGTAATTAAAGTTTCTACCCTTTTACATTTCCAAAAATCACGTTTTAAGGTAATAAGGGCATAATGGTCAACATATGAGCAATTAACGGAATCATGCGTATTAATTGGATAACTAATGATCCGAGGTGTATAATCACAGAGGGTTATACTAGCATGTAACCTGGTCCCATTAAAGCTCTGGGGCATTTCTAAAACATGCCTAAACGGGTCAGAACTGAAAGTTAAAGTGAAAGTCAAACTATGTGACTTTCGGTTCCGAACCGGGTCTAAACAGGAAATTGTCGGGTTGAACATGTTTAGACATGTTCTTACACTTATTACCAAGTTATAACAATGATCCAACAGGTTGTATGTGTTCTACATTGCTAATCATGCATAAATTAGACTTTAAACATTCTGTTGACTTTTTAAGTACAAGTTTGACCCGACATTTGACCTAGTTAGAGTGGGAATCAGGGGGAACCCTCTTGAGGGTTTATTACCCACATAATTACCAACTTATAACTACTTTCACTTCGACTAATCACTGAGCTAACAATGACTAATCGTTAAGTCAACCGTTAATTACGACGGTTTGACTTTTAAGCTAAAACTAAGCTAAAAATTAATTAAGAAAGGTCAAGCAAACTTACAAGAGTCCTAAGCTTGATTAGTGATCACTTGAGAGTGCCTTGGAGCTCCAAAAATGATCAGATTGCAAGAATGAGATGTGAAGAACAATGGTTGCAACCTTGGTCCTTTTATAGTGAATTTCTCACCACAAATTGTTGACACTTGGGTCTACAACTCTCCACAACTGACTTACAAGTATTCCTAGTGCTTAGGGGGTGTCTAGGGGTCAAGCATGAAGAGGCAAAGTCGAATAAAGGAGGTTACAAGGGCTGTGGCAGACAAAGATCAAAGAAAATCACAAATCTGTCCAGACATGGCAGTGGCGTAGCGCCACTGCATGAGCAGTTAGTGCTCGCGCTACGCGAGCCCCTAGTGTCATCCAACAAAACTTTTATTAATTGCAGTTTTGGTCCCTGGCCCTTCTAAAGGTCGTTTTCATGTCTTGTTTTGCACCTTGAGCCCTTGAAATTATCATATAAGGGCTTTAAGACATTTACCCACTTTGTTAAGTCCCCGGTTAACTTAATTGTTACCCGAAAAGGCCTAACTTTCAACGTTGACGCTTTAACCCCTCGTACACGAATTTGATCATAACTTTCTCATACGTTGACGAAACTTTATGAAATTTTTATCGTGCATTCTAGTGAGCATAATTAATCGTTACAAAGCTTCGGGTTTATCAAAAGGTCACTCAGAGGTATAAATTAAACATGTTGACACATTTAACCCCTGTAGTTTGTAATCTCTCACTTTTAGCTTCGTATGATCCATGATTTATTCGTTTGAAGGTATGAGCATCATGTAGGGTTAATATACAATATATTTATTCACTGTTGACATTTAGAACTCGTATATTCACATACTTTCCATGACTGTCAACTTAAATCCTTTTATAACATTCTTTCACACGTTTATACATATGACACGTGTCTGCACATTATAGGACGTGAATTTTCGAGGTGTTACACCATATGCGAAAACGGGCCTCAAATATATTAGAGAGTATTAAAAATAAATAAAAACTTAATATTTAAGTTGAGGCGGGCCGCGTAGGACCCCACCCCAACCTTACGCGGGCGGTATGAAGGTGTAGATCTGATTTCTTTTAATTCCTTAAGTTAAGGCGGACCGCGTAAGCTACCCTTAACACTTACGCGGGCCGCGAGTGTTCCAAATGGTGGTGCAGCCCGGTGATGACACGTGTCATCATCGTGGCAAGGCTACACAGTGACCAGGATAAGCTATATGTTGACCTGGAGTCAACGTGGGCCGCGTAAATCCTGCCCATATGTTACGCGGGCCGCGACAAACCTAGAATCAGCAACTATAAATAGATGGCCTCAGATCTCAGTTGAATTCGCTCATTCCTTTCATTCTCAATCACAATTTCTGATAGTAGAGATAATACGCGGGTATTATACCCCCTAATTAGCGAGGTTCTGCTCCGTTGTAAGTATTATAACCCCAGTTTCATAATAGATACGCTGCCCGATTGATGTAGGGTTCCGTAATAACTGTCGTGGTTCTGCCCGACGTAGTTGTTGGAATGTCGTCTCGGGGAGGGTATCATTAGTAATTTCAAAGGGTTATGATACTAACCTATGTACATCTGTGTAAATTATAGATTATTCCTAGGAAACCCTTACGCGAAGTCTAAAATAGCTATGTGAGTTTATCCTCTTTTTGTTAACGTTTTTGGAATAATTTACAAAACCTTAATTGTTTTACAATGTGATTAAGCGGTGATTGAGTCTTTGTAGTTCTTCAATTACTGCCGGTATGTTGGGGTTTTGTATAAAAAATTTGTACTACTTGTGAGTAGTAAGTCAAGGTTGACAGTACGTTACCATTGGACAATGAGTTAGCCAATGTGTAATATGACCCACAAGTCAGTGGATTGATAGTACCAAATGGAGTAATTGTGTAGACATAAACATTGTAATCGTCCTCAATACTGTTTTAATCAATAAAATGTTTCTTGATTAAACTGAGATTCACTCACCAGTATTTCCTGCTGATAAAATGTTTTAAACACGTGTTTCAGGTAACTTAGTGTGAAACCAATAAAAGCCAGCTGGAGAGCACTGAAGGCTTGGGAAAGTGGCAATAAAGTTACCTAAAATGAAATAGATGTTTTTATTAAATCAAATAGGATTTATTCCTATGAAAATGTATGTATTGCAAACTTGGATTTTTCCCATGTATTTGTATTTATAAAATGTGGTGGTTTACTCTGATAAAATATTTCCTAACTACGGTCTTGATGTAAATTCCACTGCAAGATTAATAAACAATGATACCACCGAAACTGGCTCGTGGCCGCCCGTTCCCGGGACAGATAGGGGGCGGGGGTTGTGACAGAAGGTGGTATCAGAGCCTAGCCACTGGTTCAAGCCAAAGAAGTGTTCTGCTGACACTTAAATTTTAATTCTGTGTTAGGAAATAACTTATGTGATTATGTGTTTTATATTATTTGACTATTTGTTAGTCTACAGTATGGGTAAGCAAAGAATTTCGGACATCTATCGTCAACTAGATAGTTCACCAAAAGATAAGGGAACCTCATTTCAACCAAATCCCTCAGGATACTCAGCAGATATTGAGGAAGGAATATTTATTCGTAAGGCACAGTCTAAGAAACCATTTACCACTAAGAAAAGAAATTGGATTATTAGCAAAAGTCGAGAGAAAATAAAGAAGTCACAACAGAAGGGAGCAATAATCAATCAGGAAATACAAACACAAACTCAGGAAACAGGCAATAACCTACTACAGAAAGATGAATTAGATGAACAATGGGTAAATCTCCATATGTTAGCCACTACAGCAGTAAATGCTAACTTATATTAAATAGTCGAATGGCCAAACTAGTATCAGCACCCATGCCACCTATGAGCTAGAAACTTTAAAGGAACTTTGCCCATTAGATAACAACTTAATAGAAACAGGAGATGAAATAAACCTTACATAAAAGCATATTGAGCATTATACTCCTATAACTTAGATTGACTAAAATAAGTTACGGATGCATAATCCCTAGTTTATTTTGAATTTCAGTTGTAGTTTGTAATAAATACATATATATATATATATATATATATACATGAGTCACAATGTTCGTTTTTTTAATCAATCTATTTTATGATTATACCCAAATGTTTGTGCTAGAAATTTGTCTGTGATAATTAATACCACCCACTCAAATAATATCATAATATACATCAAACTAAGTTGATTATTAACAAAGCAGTTATATTTATGATTCTCTTTTTGGAATCAATTATTTACTTTGGTTTAAAATACATATTGAAATATATGATATAAAGCTTTAAAACTTTGTAGTTTTAATAATATTGTTTCAAAATAATTTATATTCCAATAAATAAAACCGAAGCTATTAAATTAACCGAAAGGATTTTAAGAAGTAATAAAATCTTTAAAAGATTGCTTTAGTGGATCTAGCCAAAGCAAGTTTTGAAACCAGATGTACCAATTTCTCACTCTATTTTATCCTTTCTGGTTTATAACTAGGTAACCATAAGACTTCATACTTTCATAGTTTTATGAAATAATTGATGTTAGGATTACTTGTAAAAGTTTCTATTGAAATACTTAGTAATAAAATAAATGGTTAAATGAATATGATGGGTATTCATGATTTAATAAAATCATTTAAAGTTTTTAAGAAATTTGGATTGATTGGACTATGTATAAAGGCCTAACTAAAACTTTTCTACAAATCTTTAAGGTATATCCAAGATAGGCCTTATGCTTGGGAATAATTAATTATAAGATTAACCAGTCATATTAGTTACAGGATTGTGTATCCTAAATAATAAAGAAAAATATTCGAGTCAGCTGGCTGAAGTATAATAGTTAAATAATACAATATTAGTAAATGAGTGGAATTGATAAATTGGATGTTAAATTTACCTTAAGTAGTTGCGAAGTTCTCATACTAAAAAAAAATGATTTTGGTTTGTATATTAGCACATGGTTTGTTGGTTTGCCTAAAACCATAAATTAATTATTTTTATTAAGATGTTCTTTTTCAAAATAATTTATTAGTTTAAACTTAAATTTATTTTGTAGTACATCTTTGAAGTATCTTTAACGAAATACTTAAGGGAGATATTCATTTTTCAAACAGGTGTTAAAGTTTGACCAAAAATAGAAATCCACTAGTACATATGGGTATCTATCCTACACGGTTTTCGGTTGGAAAATAAAATGATATCTAAAAATCTAATATTTGACTAGTACAGTAAGTAAAAGATATATTTTATATCTAAAATTTTAATAAAATATCATGGTGTAATAAATTCTAATAAGTGTCAAATAGTATATAGAATAGTATATGCACTTATGTTATAAGTCTGTTGCAGGTTTATTAAAATATAACAAGGCTATTAGATCTTTTTACTAGAATATGTATACAAATCCTATCTTCTCATAAGTATAAGTATATTATACTATACGAAAATAATATACTGTATATTTTGATCTTTGCACGTTAAAATGTTCCTACTAGAATTTAAAATGGATGCCCCACATAAAAATATTTGAATCAAATATGTGTTTAATACGTTTGTCCGCTAAAAAACTTTATTTAAAAATCAGATTACAATTTTAATATTGTAATATCTTTAAATAAATTATTATTGTATGGGATATACATACATATTCTAATACATGTATATTACTCAAATATATTTTGAATCAATTTTAGAAACGTCAAACTTTGTATTACTTACTATGTTATGTGTTTTAAGTTTATATATATATTAATATTTAATCTTATATATATATCCGCTATATCGTTATGAATTACAGAAAGTAATTTAGGTATAGTATATATATATCTCTTGGTAACCCATAAATACAATGTCATGGGTCACATATGCACATAATGCCTCTCAATCTTAAATGTATATTATAATTGATTCTTATAAAGGAAAATGTAGGAATATGACAATTGGAATAGATACATAGATGGTTACTTGAGGAGAAATTATTAAGGTAACATAAATAGTGAGTCTGGTATTGTTTAACTCATTAGTTAAAAAAATGAAACTGTTCCTATGAGTCCAGAAAAGTTATATTTTGAGTAAATTATTTTCCTAGACTTTTAATTCCAAAATATTATATTTGACTGAAATTTATTTCAATATACTACCTTTATAAAATAAAGTTATGGAAATAAGCTTGATGATTGGTACCATCAAATGTATAGTTATTATTTTATATGTGTGTGTATATATTCCGTAAGTTTAATATTAACTAAAGATTTGAAATTTTATACACATATATGCATATACCCAATAGAATTTCTTGATGATATACCCAATATAATATCTTCTGTAAGATAAACACAAGAGAAAATCACTACAAGAAAAATGACCATTTGGGACTAAATTATGAGGGACTGATCTATCAGTCTCGGATACATAGTATCGGGGACTAATTTATTAGTTACTAATTGTATTAGAGACTGATTTTTTTTGTGACTGATGTCCGTGACTAATAATCAGTCCTTAATACTTGGACAACTTATCTGTGACTGAATTTTAGTCACAAATATGTTTGTCTAAAAATAAATTTTGGGGGGAAACTTATTGGTTACTGAAATTCAGTCCTAAATAACTGACCCATTAATAAAAATGGCGCCATTTTATTGGTCACTAATATTCAGTCACTAATATATTGACACCGAGGGACTAAACTATGAGGGACTAATCTATCAGTCTCGGATACGTAGTATCTGGGACTAATTTATTAGTTACTAATTGTATTAGAGGTTGATTTTTTTGTGACTGATGTCCGTGACTGAATTTTAGTCACAAATATGTTTGTCTAAAAATAAATTTTGGGGGGAAACTTATTGGTTACTGAAATTCAGTCCTAAATAACTGACCCATTAATAAAAATGGCGCCATTTTATTGGTCACTAATATTCAGTCACTAATATATTGACACCGAGGAACTAAACTATGAGGGACTAATCTATCAGTCTCGGATACGTAGTATCTGGGACTAATTTATTAGTTACTAATTGTATTAGAGGTTGATTTTTTTTGTGACTGATGTCCGTGACTGATTTAACTAAATAAGACTAACCCAGTTAAAAATTATAAAAGGATTTCTATTAAAAAGACTAACCTAGTTAGTCTTTTCAGTTAACTACTTCAGGGGCTGATTTGGTTATTTTTAAAAGTATTTTAACCTTATATTCTAACCGAGTTAATGGATTTGTAAAGGTTCCTTATTAAACAACTAACTTAGTTAATATACCCAGTTAACTATTACAGGGACTATTTAGGTAAATGTGGAACCACAGGGGCCAAAGTGTAAATTTTTGTTAAAATGAATAAAAAGGTTCGAATCGGTCACCAACAAGACTCGAACCCGCGCCCCTCGAACACACACACACATGCATAACCGGCTGGACTACCACCATCGTTGTTCATATCTCAGATTTATGTTATATATATATATATATATATATATACACTTTAGAAATATAAAATATATATATTTAAACCTGCATATCCGCGCTGTTGACCGGACTTCGACAAACCCCGATGTTAATGGGTTATCTGATCAATGTCGTTGCACGCCTATTCTCTGCACCTCAAAAAATAACGTAGCAAAATCGGTAGCAAAAAGAAATGTTTGAAAATTAAATAAAGAAGTTAAATAAACCTAGTAGCAAAATTTGTAGAAAGTTGGATGTAAATAAAACTTAAACCCCAAAATAGGGTTTTCTTATATGCAACCAGTTACTCCACCACCGTTCACGACCATCGCCGCCCACTCCACCGGAATCACGACCTTCAAATTGAGTTTCGGGCCGAGACGAGGTTCGTACACACTACAAAAGAACTACACAAACATGGATATTCTTGTTGACCAATCATATTCTTTCTTTATGATGATGTCTCAAACTGGAAGCAATGATTAGTAAGCAGCCATCTTGCATAACCCATCTAAACTGCATTTGCATAAAATTAAAATAACTAACATGACATTAAAATATAAAAATAAAAAAAAAACCTAATTTAACTATTCATCGTCGGAATCCGCTAAAAGGTGGGGTATTCCGTATTCCGTAACAACGTACGAGTACAAATAACAGTTCAAGTTAAAATACCAACTAACTTATATATCAATTAGGTAATCGGTTTCAATTAATGGTCAAATAACACAAATTTGTTACTCCTCAAGTCTATTTTCTTTACATATGGAATATTTATACTTAATCAAATTTGTTACCCAAACCCTTTCTTAGCAAAAATCATAAATCTCTCTCTAAAAAAAAAAAAGGATTTGTTTTTTTGTTAAAATAAAACAAAATGGGTGAATTAAAAAAAGCAATATTCTAGCACTAACTGATTGGTCTATTCAAACTCACACGGATCGCCATGCTATCACCATCATCCGTTGATCAAAACCAATCCAACGGCCACAAAACCCTACAACACTTAAAGCACACAACACCCCCTATCTCCTCACCTCTCTCTCGCTCATCTCCCCCCTCTCTCTCCAGCAGGTGGCCGACACCACTCCGGGTGGCGGCGGCGCCAGCTTCTCGGCGGCAACGACGAACACAGAAGGTCGACGAAGGTTTGAGCGGCGGTGGCGGTGGTAGATCGGAACGACGGGCGGCGCCTCGATGGTTCAGGTTCGAGTTCAGACACGTTCCTGTTTCGGGTCGCGATTCGGGTTTCGAGTATAATCGGTTCAGGTTAGAATCCGGTTCAGGTCTTGTTTGTTTGAATTCCGATTCAGTTTTCGTTCAGTTTTGTTTTTGGTTCAGGTCATCGGAGCTCCGGCCCGGCTGACAATGGCAACGGATTCAGGTCTCGGTTCGGTTGAATCGGGTGGCTCGGGATCGAGCCTGGGTTTGATTCGGTTCCGTTTCCGTTCTCTTGTTCGAGTTCCGTTCGACCTCAGTCCACTCCGGTCATCATACGGCTCCGGTTCAGATTTCAGTTTCGGCTTAATCTCAGTATGTTGTATGGTTCAGATTTCAGTTTCGGCTTAATCTCAGTATGTTGATATTGTTATCTTATTAATATTTTGGTTTTATGCACCAGTTTTTTATGATAAAATGTATCATTTTTCCTTGGCCATAAACTCAATTTTTCTCTCTACCATGAAAAGTTATCATGTTTTTAATTAAAAAATGAAATTATGTTTTTTAATTTGTTCTTGAACCCATATGAGATGCCAAACTGTTTATAATGATGAATAACAACATGCTTGTTTTAAGTTCCCAGCTAACTTGTCATACTTATGGTGTTACAAAACAACATATTTTTCTTTTTGTACTTTCCATTCATATTCTGTGTTGGTGATGGACTGATGGTTACTTCATTTTTTCCCTATTGATCAGTCTATGCAGATGGGAGCATATGCTTGGACATCCTTCAAAATCAGTGGAGTCCAATTTATGATGTTGCTGCGATAGTTACTTCAATTCAGGTGAGCTAGCTTTAAGCTTTATTGATTTGTAACATGGATTATGATCTTTGAAATTTAACATATCTGCATACTTGTTAATCTAGAGATGTTTTTAAGATATACGCACTTGGTTGCTAGACGTAATTAGAAAGTTATATATAAGCAGTTTGGAATATCAAATTAGCAATATGAATACCTTTATAAGCATAAGCATTTCCAACTTTCTAGTTCACGTTAGTTTCTAAAACTAAATTTAAGGGAATTAAAAATACAATCTACACTCGGCCTATGCGTCTTGAGTGCACGCTCCTATGCGCTTTGACGACGCAGATAGTAGGTAAAGCTGAAATGTCACAGCAAGAAGTTGGTTAGATAACCAGCAGTTAAAAGTTAAACATAATCTTAAGTAATTATTAATGCCTCCTTTCTGCATCATGTATTGCGTGGGTCATCAAGTCGTCAACCTTGATGTATTTCAAATGTTAAGATTTGGTAGTGTTTTTTCAGTATCACAATGAAGAGGTCATTTAGGGAAACCATTAGAAATTTGAGAAGAAATATAGAATCAATTTTACTTGATAAGTAGCAGTTAGTTGCTTTAATTGGCCAACCTTTAATGATATTATCATTAATAATATGTGTGGGGGCCACCCTAGTATTTGACTTCTTTCGTTACGGCCACCCATATATCAAAACAACTCTATATGCCACTCAAGTATGTATCTGTTTTTGTCAATATCAAATCTGGGACAATTGTATACTGGAATAATACATATGGTAATTTAAATATGAAACACCAACCGTCCCCTTAAGTTCATCTTTCTTTTATTGGAAAAGATGTAGGGGGTATATTGGTATTTCACATTTAGACCCTTTTATTAATTATTAAATTGCATTAAGTTATGGGCATTTTGTCATTAGAATTCTCAGAAATACATTTGGCCAGAATTGGTATAAATGTAATCGGTTACATCATTACATGCATAGGTGGCCTAAAAAGTAGTTTCGATATGTGGGTGGCCATAATGAAGAAGGTTGAATACTATATAAATATCCTTGTTGAGTTGTTGTGACTGGAAACCGAAGCATTTAATAACATCATGTATTCTTTCCATTGTAGTCGTTGCTCTGTGACCCGAACCCAAACTCACCGGCCAACTCTGAAGCAGCACGGATGTTTAGTGAGAACAAGCGCGAGTACAATAGAAAAGTGCGTGAGATCGTTGAGCAGAGCTGGACTGCGGACTAAGAATCAACCTGTTGGGGCTCTATCATGAGTTGTAAAAGCATCACTTTCAAGGCCTTTAAATCAATGCTTGTTCAAGAATTCACCCAAAACATTAATAATGGTTACAACAAATGTTTAATTGCAGGTCATGATATTTGAGTTTTATTTGTAGGGATTTTAAGTATCTTATATTTGAATTGTGTTCTGTTGCTTGCATTTTATGACTTGTACATAATGATTTCTTGTAATATATTGTTTTCATATTTCCCGCTTTTTTCTCGGTTGAAAAAACACTCGGTTCGGTTCGGTTCGGTTTGTAAACGAACCGAGCACGAGCAAAGGTCCAATCGGTTCGGTTCGGCTCGTGAACAGCCCTAGCATGCATACTATCGACTATCAAATGTAGTATCAAAGACTATTTTTTAGTCTTCAAAAAAATCATAACTAGAAACAGTCATAGCATCGGCGACTATTATTTAGTTACGAAATTAACATATTAGGGATTGATTATCAGTCTCTAAAAAAACATATTCGGGATTGAAAAAGTTCTTAAAAGATACAAAATTTCAGTCTCTAAAAAACATATTCGAAACTAAATAAGATGACATCTAAGATTATTTTTCAGTCCCTAAAAAATATATTAAGGAATGAAATGGCATGTTATCAGGGACTAATTCTCAGTCTCTACAACGTCTATTAGAGACTGAATTGTCATGGAACCCAAATCTAAGTAAATGTATTTGGGACAAAATAGACAAGGTTCAAGTACTGATTTTCAGTCCTGAAAGGCCTAGTATCAAGGACTGATTTTCAGTCACCGACGAAATGTATTCGAGACTGAAATGATGTTGTACCACAACGTATATTGAGGACTGATTTTATATGTATAGGAGACTGAATATCAGTCTCTATTGGTGTCATACAATCGGGACTGAAATTTAGTTACTAATGAAATTATCTAGGACTAGACAATTAGGACTGGCTCGGGACTGGCAAAATCAGTCCCTAATAACCATTAGGGACTGATTTAGGAGTTTTAGAGACTGATTTTTCAGTCTCAGATTGCGATCTTTTTTGTAGTGAATGTCATTGATAATTCATATGAAAATATGAAGTTATTATAAGAATAAACCATGAAACCTACTATGTTTTAAAATGCCAATTGTCTCAATAAATATTCCTTGTAATGGGATCTAAGATTTTTTATGCATAAATAGAGTTAGCTGTAAGCATACTCTTCCCATTAAACTAAACCATAGAGTCAATGGAGACAACGATATTTTTGTCAAAACTCCATTTTCTAAGCAAAAGAAAACCACAACCATAATAATATCTATGCTTAAATGAAATAGTTGAAATATTGATATTCACTGGTAACAACCAGGACAGTATTTAGACTTGAACCTAAGAAGAATGCCTTAGTATAAAGCTTTGAGATAAGCCAATTACTTGCATAGATAAAGTATGATGGTTATTGGTATCCTGTGAGGATGATGACTAGAACAGTGCCTGTATGATAAATAAGCGATAACAACTGGCCACTATTATTTCTTGTTTATTGATACTACTCGGTTCTAGAATATGATCCATCATGAGAATACTGATTTCCTTGTTCCTTGATACAAGCCATAATAAATGATGTACTTCTGAAATCACGATTTGAGAAAATCTATTTATGAGAAATACAATGATAACTACCTCTCCGGTAAAACTGGGCATGGTGCGGTAGACTCTCCAGCTTGTCCAGGTGAGATGGGGTTACCTCTCCGGCGAGACCGGGTGAGATGGGGTTACCTCTCCGGCAAAACCGGGTAAGATGGGGTATGTGTTATAATGGAATTCCCTAGATAGTACCATGACTTAATGTCTGACTTATGAATCTATTAAATACATTGACCTTATAAATGGTATGTATACTACCAGTATGTGAAATATATGATTATATAGACGTGTATGTCTATGAGGAAATCCAAAGACTATATTGATTGACGATTAGGAATAAATCATGAACAAGTGTGTCAGTGATAATTTTAGATTTATTTATTAGGAATCTCTCGTATACGTTTCTAAATTCCGATATCAAACATCATTTCGTTTGATCATCTGTCTCGAAATTCGTACGACAAAATGAACGACAGGAACTCTTTTAAGTTGGGACGCCATCAGAAGTATAAGAATTTCCTTTGCTATTATTGACACATTAGGAAACCTATAACTAAAAGTTGTGTTAAAACACAAAACGTCTAAAACTTACGCTAATAGTAAGTTTACCTTCATTCAGAATTCTTGAGAAGATAAGAATCTCAAAACATAGAGAATAGTTCTGGTCAAAGTGAAGTTCAAAACAAGGACCAGAATATACCTAGAAACTAAACTACCTAAAAATATTTATCTATATTTCAGGGAATCTCGAGGACGAGATTTAAAATAAGGTGGGGAGAATGTAACAATCCCAAAAATTTTTATTTTATATATAAAAATTTATATTATTAAAAGCATCATGGGTAAGTTAACCAATGGAAATATGAGATATTTTGGGCAAACGTAGGAATCGTTTAATAATTAAATTATAAAAATACATTGTAATTGAACATACTCTGTTTTTAATGAAACTTGGTTCAAAATGTAGACAAAAATATTCTAGTTCTAAAGACATATTTGTTGTTTTATAAAACGTCATATCTTAGAAGTTATAAGCGCCAAATAAATGAAGAAGTTAAATTAATTATAATAAATAAATAATAATATAAATAAGAAATTGTAAAATGAAAACTTAAATTTCATGTATACGTATACATTATATTCAATAATGATAATAATAATAAACTAACTAATATGGAATCCTACGTATGCATTTTTAAATAGATGCATGCAATCTAATTAATGCACAATGGGATACGTGGAAGGTAAAAGCGAGAACACTAAGTTAGAACTTTAGTATAAATAAGATGATCAAGATTCATATTTCATGTCTACATCTAGCTCTCTCAATGTCACTTCATATATACCTTAGTTTTCTAGTAATTCACCCCTAATAATAATAAAGCCCTGCCCCGTTTTAAGTGTTTTAACTCTTGATCACTGATACCATGTCCAAGTGACGTAGGGCCCTGTAACGTATGTCAAGGCTCTGCCTAAATTCGTTGGGGTTCTGTCTCATGACGTAGGGATAAAGTAGAATTGGGTCACTATACTTAATGTGAGTGTACTATATATTTTATTAAATAACCCAGGACTGGTACCCAAAATATAACAACCCTCCTGAATATTTTTCTGACACCCTAATATATTTTAAAATATCCCAAACTGTTCGAAACTACACCCCATATGCGAAAACGGGCCTCAAATATATTAGAGAGTATTAAAAATAAATAAAAACTTAATATTTAAGTTGAGGCGGGCCGCGTAGGACCCCACCCCAACCTTACGCGGGCGGTATGAAGGTGTAGATCTGATTTCTTTTAATTCCTTAAGTTAAGGCGGGCCGCGTAAGCTACCCTTAACACTTACGCGGGCCGCGAGTGTTCCAAATGGTGGCGCAGCCCGGTGATGACACGTGTCATCATCGTGGCAAGGCTACACAGTGACCAGGATAAGCTATACGTTGACCTGGAGTCAACGCGGGCCGCGTAAGTCCTGCCCATATGTTACGCGGGCCGCGACAAACCTAGAATCAGCAACTATAAATAGATGGCCTCAGATCTCAGTTGAATTCGCTCATTCCTTTCATTCTCAATCACAATTTCTGATAGTAGAGATAATACGCGGGTATTATACCCCCTAATTAGCGAGGTTCTGCTCCGTTGTAAGTATTATAACCCCAGTTTCATAATAGATACGCTGCCCGATTGATGTAGGGTTCCGTAATAACTGTCGTGGTTCTGCCCGACGTAGTTGTTGGAATGCCGTCTCGGGGAGGGTATCATTAATAATTTCAAAGGGTTATGATACTAACCTATATACATCTGTGTAAATTATAGATTATTCCCAGGAAACCCTTACGCGAAGTCTAAAATAGCAATGTGAGTTTATCCTCTTTTTGTTAACGTTTTTGGAATAATTTACAAAACCTTAATTGTTTTACAATGTGATTAAGCGGTGATTGAGTCTTTGTAGTTCTTCAATTACTGCCGGTATGTTGGGGTTTTGTATACAAAATTTGTACTACTTGTGAGTAGTAAGTCAAGGTTGACAGTACGTTACCATTGGACAATGAGTTAGCCAATGTGTAATATGACCCACAAGTCAGTGGATTGATAGTACCAAATGGAGTAATTGTGTAGACATAAACATTGTAATCGTCTTCAATATTGTTTTAATCAATAAAATGTTTCTTGATTAAACTGGGATTCACTCACCAGTATTTCCTGCTGATAAAATGTTTTAAACACGTGTTTCAGGTAACTTAGTGTGAAACCAATAAAAGCCAGCTGGAGAGCACTGAAGGCTTGGGAAAGTGGCAATAAAGTTACCTAAAATAAAATAGATGTTTTTATTAAATCAAATAGGATTTATTCCTATGAAAATGTATGTATTGCAAACTTGGGTTTTTCCCATGTATTTGTATTTATAAAATGTGGTGGTTTACTCTGATAAAATATTTCCTAACTACGGTCCTGATGTAAATTCCGCTGTAAGATTAATAAACAATGATACCACCAAAACTAGCTCGCGGCCGCCCGTTCTCGGGACAGATAAGGGGCGGGGGTTGTGACATTAGAGAACTTGGCCTTATGAAAGGTTTTTAAAAAAAAATTATTTTACCAAAAATCCTAAAAAATCAACTTTTCTGAAAAACTTCATTTCCTTCAAAAACTTTAATTAAGCTGGCCCAAAACTGTTTTGTTGATGTAGCATCCCTAAAGCTTACTAAAATGTCAGGACCCAGGGCCATGGTTAGGTAGGATAAGGCCTTATCACCTTCTTTTACATTTTTGAAGTCTTCATCACTATACATCTCCACTGGTTTCTTCAGCTTAGTCTCAGGATCATCTTGGGTAGTATATGTGATCACACGTGGACCCCTGAGAATGCATCTCTAGACATTGGGTTCTTTGGCCATCACATAGTGGTCAAACCTGAATCTCCATTCCAAATAGTCATCAGTCGAGGAATTCTAATAGAAGTTCCAATGATGGAATCTAGTTCTGTTTGAAGGTTTGCAGTAGTAGCAGCAACGAGAGTAGCATTGGTCAAGTCTGTGGGATTCATGATTAATGATGATATTACCAGATATGAATTAAGTCAGATTATGTCAATTAAAGGTCCAAATTAATTTTTCTCGAAAAAGTCCAGGTTCTCGAAATCTGAAGGTTTATCGAAAACAACAGGCTGGTCGAAAACAAGGTGTTATTGAAAAGTCCACGAATCTTTAAAACATATTGTTTCTCGAAAAGTCTGTGTTTCTCGAAAACTCTTTAATTCTTGAAAACGGAGTGCTTGTCGAAAACGTAATGATTGCCGAAAACCTGATGTTGTTGAAATCTTGATGTTGTCGAAAACTTGATGTCAAAATCTTGATGTTGTCGAAAACCTGCAAAACAAAACTTGTTTAGAAATAAAAATCCCAAAAATCTGGAGATCCTGTGATCTCGAAAAATCAATTAAGATTTTTCAAAACCAATTCTGAATTTTTCTTGAATAACTTCTGATTGAATTTCCCAAGCAAAAATCACTGACTTTGCAAGAAATATCAAGAACACTATTATCCAAAATCCTGCTGTCATACCCCAACCGATGATGGAAACATCGGGGCATGGCACTGAGCGAAACAGATTGTTCAAGAGAAATTCCATAACAACTGCTTTACCGAATAGTTAAACATTATGTCCCATACGATAACCTATTAAAAAAGTAAGTTATTACAGACAGATATCTCCAAAACATATAAAACTGTTCCGACAACTCAGATTCAAATAAAAATAAATTATTTGTTTGTTTCTAGACTCTCCCCTACTTGATTTCTTCAAAGAGCAAGCAAGCATCCTAGCATCTTAAGCACCTGTCACATACGTTAAAATAAAGGTCAATACACATAGTGTAAAGGTGAGCATACAAGTTTGATAATAGCATAATAGAGTTCGAAATCATTTACGTATAACCAGCATGTATAACGTATAATGTGAAGCATGTAAGTTATCGACAAAGATCCTATCAATACCAATGACTGCGAGTTGACTGCGAATAGCGAGTGCGCAACACATATCCACCACTGTGAACATGTGAAGTATTGTCCTTAACAACCCCTGAGTGAACAGGTGCTGAGTCCAAACTATAGTACTATCGTTGCTAAGGCAGGTAGACAACAATCAATGTGTTAACATAACAAACAGGCATTCATCGAGTCACGTATAACATGCATTACAGGTCAGCGTATAAATAGTGTTGCGTTATGTGTTCGATGTGATTTTGAATAAGTAACGTATGTAACACCCAAAAGTGCATAAAACAAAAAGGGGTCGAGTATGCTCACAGATAGCGTTTAACTTAATAAACACTGCCTTGGATTGAAGGGAGTGCTGAGAGAAATTAGCCTGAACAGTTAACGATAGCATAAACGATAAGCGGCGCGTAAGACGATGGAAGTGTACCAAGGATCGGATGGTAATCCAATTGGATGGCAATCCGATCGGATGGCTAGTCGATCGGGTAGCAATCCATTCGGATAGTCATCCGATCGGATGGCCATTCGATTGGATTGACACCTTGTTTGGTGAGGATGTGTTTATGTATGATGTTTTGTCCTTTGAAGTTTTCGTTATAGCATTTTAAAAATAGAGAAGTATCTCTACCCTTTAGGTCGCTCGATCGAACGGCGGTTCGATCGGACGGCGATCCGATTGGCGAGGCTTCTCAGTTTGAGAACAAGTTCACAGCAGGACGGTCACTCGATCGGATGGCTATCCGATTGGGTGGCAATCCGTTAGTTACTGATGGTCTTTGAAAATTGATTCAAGTACCAAAGTACGAGACGTCACTCGATCGGGTGGTCGTTCGATCGGATGGCAATCCGATCGGATGGCAATCCGTTCGACGTTCAGAACCTTAGAATTTTGAATAAAAAGTTTAAGTGTGGGACCAAGTGCAACCCGATCGGATGGCTGGTCGATCGGATGGCAATCCGATCCGATGGCTGGTCGATCGGATGGCAATCCGATCCGATGGCTGGTCGATCGGATGGCAATCCGATCGGACGACAATCCGTCCCAACGGTCAGATTGTCTTGACACTTGATTTCGTTTGAAGTTTTGTAATTTTTTGAACGAGACGTTATGATAACTTGCTTAAACAACAGAAACCCCATCTCGACCCAAGTGACCCGATCAAACAGGAACCACCCTAGTCCGACCAGTTCACGGTTCGAGACGGTTGTTCATGTTCAAACCCGAAATCAACTATCTCTCGGATAGTATTCAGATCTTGAACTAACCCATCACTTAGAAAGAGTAGAAGATCAGAACGAGCTCCGATTCTATCGGTTTTGAGTGCATTGAGTGTAAAAGAGTTGAAAGAATGTTGGAAAACCTTCTTTCAATCTTTTCCACCATGAATATGTGTAGATCTATGCAAAAACATTGATTAATCTTGTGGAAATCCTTCAGATCTAAGTTGTTCTTGGTGGAATGAAGCCAACCTTTGAAGTTCATAAGAACCCCATGATGACATCACCCTAGAACACCTCAAATCAGGTGATTTCACGGTTAAAAGTTGAGATTCAAAGGTGAAAATAGTGAAGAAGTGTGTGTGGATCATAGAAGTACAAGATTTTGGTTTGAAACTTACAAGAATCGAGAGAAATCGAGAGAATTGAGGGCTGAAGGTCGGCTGGTCGAACAAGGGAGCTGTCACATCACAAATGATGTGACAGGTAGGTATTTATAGGGTTTTCCATAAAGGAAAGTGGGGAAAGTGGTTGGTCGATCGGGTGGCAGTCCGATCGGGTGGCAATCCGATCAGATGGCCACTCGATCGATTGGCCACTCGATCCTAGTGTTTGGCGCGACGAGTTTTGTCGTTTCGATTTGCGTGTTGAGCGTTGCGATACGATTTGGGGGAGCGATGCGATAGTATTACCCATTAGTTACACAAATAACATAACTACTATATCTAATATACAATCACTATAATTAACTTGCGTTTAGCGTTTGCGATTCGATTGCGATGCGATAAATTTGCGATTGCGATTAACACCTCAACATAAACATAACATGCACAAGTAACACATAAATGGCACACACACGTAAAACAATATCCAGAACACATAATTCGAGTTGCGATGCGATAGCGATTAGCGATAGATCGATCAAACATGCGATTAAATAGCGATTAAACCTCGATTATTAATAGATACTCCACATAATACAACTAAAGCAAATAATTAAATAGATTTGATTACAAGTCAAAGAAGTCAAAACAGTAGTTGAGCAAGGAGTGACAGATCGCAATTTGCAATCTTTTCTTCCTTTGACTTCAATGTTGACTTTGACTTTCGAAACACGGGGTGTTACAGCCTCCCCTACTTAAGGGAATTTCATCCTGAAATTAGGCTTTAGCCGTAACAAACAACTGCGGGTACTTCGCCTTCATGTCGCTTTCGAGTTCCCAGGTAAACTCGGCACCGCGTTTGCCTTCCCAGCGAACCTTCACAATGGGAATGCGTGAGCATCTGAGTACCTTGGTTTCTCGTCTCACGATCTCGACAGGCTTTTCCACGAAGTGTAATGTTTCATCCACTTGCAAGTCCTCAAGAGGGACATGTAATTCCTGGTCGGCCAAGCACTTTCTGAGGTTCGAAACATGGAAAGTCGGGTGGACATTACTCAGTTCCTCTGGTAGTTCGAGTCTGTAGGCCACTTTTCCAATCCTTTCCAGAATCTTATAGGGTCCAACATATCGAGGCGCGAGCTTTCCTTTCTTGCCGAATCTGATCACCCCCTTCCAAGGTGCAACCTTTAGGAGTACGTGATCGCCAACGTCAAATTCAAGGGGCTTGCGGCGTCTATCAGTGTAAGTTTTCTGTCGGCTCCGAGCTTTCAACAGGTTGTCTCGAATTTGGAGGATCTTGTCAGTCGTTTCTTGTAACAGCTCGGGACCGGTAATTTGCGCGTCTCCGATCTCGTGTCATACAATAGGCGATCGATATTTTCTTCCGTATAAAGCCTCAAATGGTGCCATTATATGCTAGAATGATAACTGTTATTGTACGAGAATTCGACCAAAGGTAAGTATGCGTCCCAATTACCACCGAAATCTATGACAGACGAACGGAGCATGTCTTCAAGGGTGCGAATCGTCCTTTCAGTCTGACCGTCGGTTTGGGGATGGAAAGCGGTACTTAGATTAAGAGTAGTACCAAGAGCAGATTGAAACGATTCCCAAAAACACGAGGTAAACTGACCGTCACGGTCAGAGATGATGTCACGAGGCGTCCCATGTCGACTAATGATCTCATTGGTGTAGATTCAGGCTAATCTTTCTACATTAAAGTCTTCTCGTATTGGCAGGAAGTGAGCTGACTTGGTTAAACGGTCAACCACAACCCAAATGCTATCATGACCAGATTGAGTGCGCGGAAGTTTCGTTATGAAGTCCATGGCTATATTCTCCCATTTCCACATCGGGATCTCGGGTTGAACGAGTAAGCCAGAGGGCCTTTGATGCTCAGCCTTGACCTTGGAACAGGTCAGGCATTTCGAAACATAGGTAGCGATATCCTTCTTCATGCCCGACCACTAGTACTTGTAACGCATGTCCTGGTACATTTTGTCGGCACCGAGATGAATGGAATATCGAGATTTGTGGGCTTCGTCCATCAGAAGTTGTCGCAAGTCCGTACGCTTGGGAATCCAAATCCGATCCAAATAGTGAAAGATACCATTCGACTTATTCTCGAGTTGGGCGCCATCGTTTAGAATTCTTTCCTTCTTCAAAGTTCGCTCGGTAAAACAAGCATGCTGCGCGTCACGGATAAGAGCTTCGAGATTAAACTGGGCTTGGGAATTACGAATGCTAAGCAAGTAGCTTCATCGACTGAGAGCATTGGCGACGACGTTTGCTTTGCCTGGATGGTAACGAATCTCGCAGTCGTAATCGTTGAGTAGTTCTACCCACCGGCGTCGAGGCATATTCAGTTCCTTCTGGTCAAAGATATGTTGTAGGCTCCTATGATCAGTGAAGATCGTACACTTGGTACCATAAAGGTGTAGTTCACACCCCAACCGATGACGGAAACATCGGGGCATGGCACTGAGCGAAACAGAATGTTCAAGAGAAATTCCATAACAACTGCTTTACCGAATAGTTAAACATTATGTCCCATACCATAACCTATTAAGCACGTAAGTTATTACAGACATAGATATCTCCAAAACATATAAAACTGTTCCAACAACTCAGATTCAAATAAAAATAAATTGTTTGTTTGTTTCTAGACTCTCCCCTACTTGATTCCTTCAAAGAGCAAGCAAGCATCCTAGCATCTTAAGCAACTCTCACCTACGTTAAAATAAAGGTCAATACACATAGTGTAAATGTGAGCATAAAAGTTTGATGATAGCATAATAGAGTTCGAAATCATTTACGCATAACCAGCATGTATAACGTATAATGTGAAGCATGTAAGTTATCGACAAAGATCCTATCAATACCAATGACTGCGAGTTGACTGCGAATAGCGAGTGCGCAACACATATCCACCACTGTGAACATGTGAAGTATTGTCCTTAACAACCCCTGAGTGAACAGGTGCTGAGTCCAAACTATAGTACTATCGTTGCTAAGGCAGGTAGACAACAATCAATGTGTTAACATAACAAACAGGCATTCATCGAGTCACGTATAACATGCATTACAGGTCAGCGTATAAATAGTGTTGCGTTGTGTGTTCGATGTGATTTTGAATAAGTAACGTATGTAACACCCAAAAGTGCATAAAGCAAAAAGGGGTCGAGTATACTCACGGATAGCGTTTAACTTAATAAACACTGCCTTGGATTGAAGGGATAGCTGAGAGAAATTAGCCTGAACAGTTAATGAAAGAATAAACGATAAGCGGCGCGTAAGACGATGCAAGTGTACCAAGGATCGGATGGTAATCCGATCGGATGGCAATCCGATCGGATGGCCATTCGATTGGATTGACACCTTGTTTGGCAAGGATGTGTTTGTGTATGATGGTTTGTCCTTTGAAGTTTTCATTGTAGCATTTTAAAAATAGAGAAGTATCTCTACCCTTCAGGTCGGTCGATCGAACGGCGGTTCGATCGGACGACGATCCGATTGGCGAGGCTTCTCAGTTTGAGAACAAGTTCACAGCAGGACGGTCACTCGTTCGGATGGCTATCCGATCGGGTGGCAATCCGTTAGTTACTGATGGTCTTTGAAAATTGATTCAAGTACCAAAGTCCGAGACGTCACTCGATCGGGTGGTCGTTCGACATTCAGAACCTTAGAATTTTGTATAAAAAGTTTAAGTGTGGGACCAAGTGCAACCCGATCGGATGGCCGGTCGATCGGATGGCAATCCGATCGGACGACAATCCGTCCCAACGGTCAGATTGCCCTGACACTTGATTTCATTTGAAGTTTTGTAATTTTTTTGAACGAGATGTTATGATAACTTGCTTAAACAACAGAAACCCCATCTTGACCCAAGTGACCCGATCGAACAGGAACAACCTTTGTCCGACCGGTTCACGGTTCGAGACGGTTGTTCATGTTCAAACCCGAAATCATCTATCACTCGGATAGTATTCAGATCTTGAACTAACCCATCACTAAGAAAGAGTAGAAGATCAGAACGAGCTTCGATTCTATCGGTTTTTAGTGCATTGACTGTAAAAGAGTTGAAAGAATGTTGGAAAACCTTCTTTCACTCTTTTCCACCATGAATATGTGTATATCTATGCAAAAAACATTGATTAATCTTGTGGAAATCCTTCAGATCTAAGTTGTTCTCGGTGGAATAAAGCAACCTTTGAAGTTCATAAGAACCCCATGATGACATCACCCTAGAACACCTCAAATCCGGTGATTTCACGGTTAAAAGTTGAGATTCAAAGGTGAAAATAATGAAGAAGTGTGTGTAGATCATAGAAGTACAAGATTTAGGTTGGAAACTTACAAGAATCGAGAGAAATCGAGAGAAATGGGGGCTGAAGGTCGGCTGGTCGAACAAAGGAGCTGTCACATCACAAATGATGTGACAGGTAGATATTTATAGGGTTTCCCATAAAGGAAAGTGGGGAAAGTGGCTTGTCGATCGGGTGGCAGTCCGATTGGGTGGCAGTCAGGTCGGGTGGCAGTCCGATCGGGTGGCAACCCGATCGGGTGACAACTTGATCGGATGACAATCCGATCGGATGGCAATCCGATCGGATGGCCACTCGATCCTAGTGTTTGGCGCGATGAGTTTTGTCGTTTCGATTTGTGTGTTGAGCGTTGCGATGCGATTTGGGGGAGCGATGCGATAGTATTACCCATTAGTTACACAAATAACATAACTACTATATCTAACATACAATCACTATAATTAACTTGCGTTTAGAGTTTGCGATTCGATTGCGATGCGATAAATTTGCGATTGCGATTAACACCTCAACATAAACATAACATGCACAAGTAACACATAAATGGCACACACACACGTAAAACAATATCCAGAACACATAATTCGAGTTGCGATGCGATAGCGATTAGCGATAGATCGATCAAACATGCGATTAAATAGCGATTAAACCTCAATTATTAATAGATACTCCACATAATACAACTAAAGCAAATAATTAAATAGATTTGATTACAAGTCAAAGAAGTCAAAACAGTAGTTGAGCAAGGAGTGACAGATCGGAATTAGCAATCTTTTCTTCCTTTGACTTCAATTTTGACTTTGACTTTCGAAACACGGGGTGTTACACCTGCAATCTTCTCAGCTACACCCGAAACCAATCCGAATCAACTGATATCATAAACCGAGCCTAGAAAAAGGTTCATTAGGCTCTGATGCCACCAGTAAGTCCCTGATCTGGATCACTACAATATGATATCAATATAATCTCGACTATGAGGCGGAATCACACAACCAAGATTGATTCAGAAGATTAACAAGAACAAGATGAACACCGAATGGATTGAAAACAAATACTTGCATACGATTCAAAGTATTATCGTCTGATACAAGTTTCTTGATTGCCCCTAGATGTTCAACCCCATAGTGATAAAACAAAAGACACTATATAGGCCACCATCTAACCCTAATCGATATCCCCAAGCCCAATTATAAAACCCGAAAACTCAAAAGCAAAAGCATATATGTATCTCAAAATCTTATACATGGATTTCGAGTACTTACAACATCAAGCCCACTAACATATCTATTGCTTAAACCTATAAAGGCCCAACAATTGAGCATTCTCATCAAATTTAATTTTCTTGTATGATATATATATCCATTTAATTGGATTAGAACAATTTTCACTCAATTGAAATTGGTAACAAAACCTAATTAAAATCAATAATCCTGATTTGAAATCTGTGTTCCTCAAGAAAAAAGAAGCAATGTTTCTTAAATATAATATTTAAATTAATTAATTAGCACATTTCATAGACATTTTACATATTTATTATGTTATCAAAAAACCCAAATGAAAATATGTTGTTGAAGGAAGGACACACCGCCCTAGACGTGTGGTACACTGGTGCGGTTTTGAAAAAAGAGAATTATAATAGAAAGATGGTGTATGTTATCAAGATTCTGACACTTTCTTTTTCAAACAAACTAGAAAGTTGAGACTATATGTTATCAAGATTGTGACACTTTCTTTTTCAAACTAGCCAGAAAGTTGAGATCTCAAATAAAGAGCTAGGATAAGATGGGATTTAGAAGGAGATGAAAACTCGGCGTTCTTTCATGGGTATATCAATAGTAGGTGTGCTAATAACAATATTCCTGGGCTTATGGTAGACGGAGTGTGGACATCTAAACCTTCCCTAATCAAAAAGGAGGTTATGGGTTTCTTCAAAAAGTCTTTCAATGAAAATTTCAATGACAGACCTAAGCTTATTTGTCACAATATTAAGCAGTTGTCGGAGGAGGATGCGGCTAGCCTGATAGTTTCGTTCAAAAATGAAGAGATCAAGGAAGCGATCTTCGAGTGCGGAGCGGACAAAGCTCCAGGGCTAGACGGTTTCAACTTCAATTTTATTAAAAGGTATTGGCATTTATTTGAAAAAGATTTTTCTGACATGTTAACTTCCTTTTACAGTAAAGGATCGATCGCCGAGGTATGTAGTTCGTCCTTCATTACTCTAATTCCGAAGAACAAGGATCTGGTGGGGCTAAAGGATTATAGACCGATAAATTTGATTGGGGTGATTACCAAAACTATATCCAAGATTCTAGCTAATCGGTTAAAAAAGGTGATTGGAGGCATCATCTCGGAAAATCAGACGGCTTTTCTTAAAGGAAGGTATATTCTCGACTGCCCTTTAATGTTAAATGAATTGATAGCGTGGATTAATAAAGAGAATAAAAAGGTTTTCCTTTTAAAAATTGATTTTGAAAAGGCTTATGATAATGTTAATTGAAAATTCCTTTTAGACATCATGGGGCAAATGGGTTTCCCTGGGATGTGGTGTAAAACGGTTGAAGGGGTTCTAGTCTCGGCTAGATCCTCGGTTCTTGTGAACGGGTCCCCTACTTTTGAATTTAGTTGTTCCAAAGGGGTTAGGCAAGGAGATCCGTTGTCTCCGTTCCTGTTCCTTTTGGTTATGGAAGCTCTATCCAACATTTCTTGTAAAGCTGGGGATGAGGCTTTGTTCAAAGGAATTCAAACTCCTAATAACGGTCCGAAAATTTCTCATTTGTTTTACACGGATGATGCTCTTTTGATGGGGGTTTGGGATAGGGTTAATGTGTTAAATGTGACTAAATGTTTGAGAATATTTTATTTGTGTTCGGGTTTAAAAATTAACCTGCATAAATCTAACTTATATGGGTTGGGAGTGGAAGATGGGGAGATAAGGGATATGGCTGAGGTGGTGGGGTGTAATTCTGATAAAATCCCGCTTACTTATTTGGGGATTACGGTGGGAGCTAACATGAACAGAATCAACAATTGGACTCTAATTATTGAGGTTTTTGACAAAAGATTGTCGGTGTGGAAAGCTAAAACTATTTCGATAGGGGGAAGACTCACCTTGATTAATTATGTGCTGGAAAGTCTCCCTATCTATTACTTCTCGTTATACAAGGTTCCGGTGGGAATTTTAAAGATTCTCAAAGCAAAAATGAGAAAATTCTTTTGGGCGGGTTCTAGGGAAAATAACAAATTGAACTGGGCGGCTTGGGATTAGATCACGTGGCCCAAATAAAAAGGGGGTTGGGTATAAATAGACTTAAAGAGATTAATTTGGCTCTTCTTTATAAATGGGGGTGGAGGTATAGAGTCGAAAATCAAAATTTATGGAGAAAGGTGGTGGAAGCTTGCCATGGTAATAACAACCAAAGGAGGTTCCTACCGCTTAATGGAAAAATTACGGGTTGTTGGAAAAATATTGTGAACTCGATCAATAATCTAAAAATTAAAGGGAAGGGTATGAACAGGATGACCGTGGGTAAGGTTGGGAATGGGGAGGAAATTCGTTTCTGGTTGGACACTTGGATGGGTGATACGCCTTTTATGGATAGATGGCCACATTTGTTCGGTTTGGAATTGTCTAAATTATGTAGGGTTGCAGACAGAAGGGATGTGAACCATGGTAATAACGGTTTCGTCTGGAATTGGTCTAGACAACCAGAGTTGGATATTGAGATTAAGGAGTGGAAGGAATGTCAGGAGGTTCTCAACAGGACGTCATTTTCAAATAATGAGGATACATGGATGTGCGGCAACAATCAAGAAGGTTTCTCAGTGAAGGCCGTCAAAATGGCTCTTATTGAGGATAGAGGAGTTAGGCCGATAAAATGTAATATTATGGCATGGAGAGGTAATTTGGATATATTAGCTATGAAAGTTAATTTAAAAAGAAGGAATGTGAATATTGCTTTGGTAATTGCTCCTTTTTGCGAAGATTATGAGGAAACGGTGGAGCACTTATTTACTGCTTGTTCGGTGGTGGAGAGGTTTTGGTCGGCATTCAGCGCTTGGTGTAAAATTCCGCAGGTATATGCTTTCGACTTCAAAGACATTATGGAGATACACAACTTCACGCGTCTAGGTAAGAAAGCTAAGGGTCTCATTCTAGGTTTAGTAATGATTTCGTGTTGGTGTATCTGGAAAGGTAGAAATGATATGGTTTTCTAGCAGATTAGACGAAGTCCGGAAGATATGCTAGGGGAGGTTAAATCGAGGGGTTTTGGGTGGATTAGAAATAGAACTTCTTGTAAATGTATTAGTTGGGGGGATTGGTGTAAAAATCGATTGTATATGATGTAATTGTCTTCCCTTTGCCCGTTTGGGTCGAGGGAGTTGTTTGTTGTTTGGCCTTTTGCCCATTTGGGTTGGAGGTTTGTTTTTAATGAAGTTTACTTTTCAAAAAAAAAAAAAATTTGTTAAGAGTTCTGATTTATAAACGTGCTAATCTTATTTTAGTTTATAACATAAAACAGCTGGGAATTGTTAGCCGATAATATCACAAGATATTATTGGCATGTATATTGTAATTATTGTGTGCATATTCTGTTAGGTAGAATTGATTTAGTCTACATAATTAGTTCCGTGAATTCCTCGATATTGTACTATATATTGTTTTGCCTATCATTCTAATACAGCAAGAATATTGATTTCCTACATGGTATCATACCTATTGGCTTGATCTCGATCAACCACTGTCATCCATTCCTTCACCCTTTTTTTCTTTTTCACCCTCTCTTGTATTCTGGTCACAATGAGCGAAAAGAGTTCAGACCCCAAAAAACACAGAAACCTAATCTCAATCCCTTCACCCAGTGTACACCGTCACAAACATTCAACACAAAATCCGTATTCTCGACGATGTTGAAGTGTCCTACCCAACCTGGGTCAAATTGTTCATGCTACACGCCACCGGATACGATGTGGTCAACCATATCGACGGTTCGCCGGCACCCGAAGAAACCTCCGATGACTACCCGTCTTGGAAGAAGATTGATGCCATTGTCCTACAATGGATATACGGCCCCCTCACCACTGACCTGCTAGTCCGAGTGCTTGAAGAAAAGTCCACGGCTCATGAGGCATGGCTACGGGTCAAAAACCTGTTTTTAAACAACAAGGGCCCTCGAGCCGCTACTCTACAACACGAACTCACCAACCTCACCTTGTCTGCCATGCCGAATTTGGATGCTTATTGTCAGAAAATTCGTGAACTTGCAGATCAACTCACTGCGGTTGACTGCCCGATCAACAACACTCAACGAATCCTGTACCTGGTTCGCGGTCTACCGCGGGAGTATGACACGGCCGCATCAATTCTTAATCAGTCCCTCCCGACCTGGGAGGAGGCTTGTAATCAATTACAGTCAGAAGCACGTCGTATTGCTGCCCGCGACGCGCTATCTCCGACCCCTGCCATTGCCACTGTCGTTGATCACCCACCTGAGAAGAACCGTTTTGGCTCTCCACCGTCGCATCATGATGCTCTATCTCAACATCGCCGCTACAACAAAAATCGGGATGGCAACCGGGATAGTCGTCGGGATGGCAACCGGGATAATCGTCACTCCAGTCGTTCTTCTCCACATGTTTCAGGGGCGCCGCATAACAGGTCCCATCCACTAATGCCGTATACTCCTTATTGGGCTCCACAGCAACCCTATAATCAATTTTGGGCTCCTCCCCCATGCCCATATCCTACACAAGGATGGGCTCAACCTTGGGATGCTAGGCCCACATCACGTTCCAATAGCAATATGGCATGATCAAGACAATCAGCAGCCCAGGCCCATCTCACTGAAGCTGACCCTATGGACCTAACTCAATTAGCGGACGCTGTTCAGGCACTTTCCATGGAACCCGGTGATGATCAATGGCATTTTGACACAGGTACGTCTTCTCACGTAACTTTCAATCACGAAAAACTTGATACATTTTCCTCGTATTCACCAATATCGTCAATATTTGTTGGTAATGGCAATCGTATTCCAGTTTTGGGTTCGGGAAACACCACTATTCCCACATTCTTTAAACCCTTACACCTAAAATCGGTCCTATTTAACCCATAGTTTATTAAAAACCTTATTTCTGTTCGTAAATTCAATGTTGATAATTGGACCTCCATTGAGTTTGATCCATTTGGTTTCTCTATGAAGGATTTCTAGGATGGCACGATCCTGAGTCGTCACAACAGTACCATTGACCTTTACCCGCTCACTCCCAATGCTTCCGCCACCGCATGCTATGCCTCAACTCAAGACTCTCCCTTTTGGCATGACCGACTTGGACACCTGGGCCAACCTGTCATGGAGTTTCTTAGTTCTAGGCTATTTATTTCTTGCAATAAAATAAAGACACCATTTGTTTGTCAATCATGTCAATTGTCCAAACATAAACGATTACCGTTTTCGGATTCTACAACTCGAACTTTATTACCTTTTTCCATTTTGCATTGTGATTTATGGACTTCTCCCGTTTTAAGTCACGCTGGTTATAAGTATTATATGGTGTTAACTGATGATTTCACTCAATTTACTTGGGTCTATCCGTTAAAATATAAATCTGAAACCTTTACCGAGTTCACTCATTTTCATAACTTTGTGAAAACTCAATTTAACCTACCAATTAAAGCTTTCCAATGTGATATGGGAGGCGAATTTGATAACAACAACTTTAAAAATTTTGCAACCGAACATGGCATCCAATTTCGGTTCTCTTGCCCGCATACCTCCCAACAAAACGGAAAATCTGAGCGCATGATTCGCCGGTTAAACGAGATTATGTTTGCTCTTCTTACCCATGCTAATCTCCCCTCATCTTTTTGGGTCGAAGCCTTACACACGGCTTCCTACCTTCACAACATACTACCTACAAAACTTCACAAAAACCAAACTCCTACCGCCCTTCTTTATCTTCGCCAACCAACATACGACCACCTTCGTGTGTTTGGTTGTTTATGCTACCCCAACCTTTCCTCCACTCGACCACACAAACTTGCCCCCCGCTCCACTCCGTGTATCTTCCTCGGTTACCCCGTCAACTACCTGGGATACTGGTGTCTTGAACTTTCCACATGCAAAACTATTTTCTCGCGTCATGTTACATTTGACGAGATGCAATTTCCATTTGCACACCCCTCTCGGCCACCTCCATCTCACGAATTCCTCGATCCTTCTGATGTGTGCAAAATGCAACATATAAATTACATTAAATGTGGCATAAAACTAACCCTTTTTTAGTACTAATGTTGGAAAAAGTGTGTTTTTGTCTTCGTTTTGTATTTTCAGGATTAAATGAGCTCAAATGAACAAAAGAAGCAAAAAGGCAGCTAAATCTAACATAAATACAAGAAAAGGAATAAACGTGGCATGCCCGACCCCCCGACAGCATCTTCACAAGCAAAAACAAGAAAACAGAAGGCTGAACACGCCCCGTGCTCAATGAGCATGGGGGCGTGCCCAAGTGTCTGCAGAAAAGACAAAGTTGTAGAAGCTTCTATCACCCACCACGGGGGCGTGCCCACCGGACATGGGGCCGTGGTCAACTCTAAGATTCGCAGAATCTGGGGAAATCTTGATAGTACAGATACGCTTCTGCACACGGGGTCGTGCCCAGCGGACACGGGGGTGTGGTCAACTAATGCAGACAAACTGCAATTAATGAAGAAAGAGAAGGAGGGTAGACACGAGACCGTGCCCAATGGACACGGGGCCGTGCCCGAGCTGCTGTTCAGGCTATAAATAGGGGTGCTTGGCTCATTTGCAAACCATCCCTTGGCACACCACTTCTCTCACACTTCACCCACACTCCACCACCACCACAACACCATCATCCACCACCATCATCCATCATCCATCATAGAGTGTATGAGTCGTCTCGGGATCCAAGATTGATCGTAAGAGTTCTTGACAATCAAAGGCCATGTTTGCCTAAGTCTCTTACATCACTTGGTGAAGACAAGTGTCTAGTGTAATACTTTTTTATTTTTAATCTTTTCGCACTTTTTATTTGGTTATGTATTAATGACTTTAATAACTAGTTTCTTATGTTGAAGGTGATTCTTCCTTATCGTTTGTCCATGGTGTCTTGGCATTATTTTACTGTCTATATAAAATAAAAGATTTTCACCATTCATATCTCCACGGTCTATATGGAGGTATGTTGGCTACCTGGTCGGGGGTTAAGGGAACGGTTTGGTAAGAGTCTTGCCTTGTTCAGTGTATAGATCCTGCAAGGACCTGGGTCAAATTTAGTAGGACCTCCTTCGATACCCACCGGTATTGGATGGCGGGGGTCCAAACTCTTTGATCCCCTCATATGTAAGCTACTATTAAAACTTTAACCTGGCTACTTAGGACTGTATCCCTGCTGACTCAGACTACTTAGCCGATGGTAACGTCACCTTCAAAAGAGGGGTCTACCACATTATGCATTAATAACTTAATTAATTATCTTTCAATAATCCGACCCTTTAGGATTGTATCATTGCTGATTCAAACTACTGGGTTGAGGGTAACGTCACCTTCAAAAGAGGGGCCTACTACAATAACTAAGATAATCTCTTAAAAAGTGCAAAAGTGCGGAAATAATCAAAGGTTACACTACACACGAGTCGGATCCAAGTGATTCATCTTGTCTATCTGTTTTTTATTTTATTTTATTTTTCAGCATTTTAGTTAGTTTTATTTTTCTTGTTTAAAAACCTTTTTCTAACTTTTGATTTGATTAGACGTTGAGGATAAACCGGTACTAAAAGCTCTTGTGTCCTTGGACGACCTCGGTATCTTACCAACACTATACTACGCTCACGATGGGTGCACTTGCCCCTATGTGTGTTTAGTGTTAGTAAATATCGTGTTTTATAAATTTAAAACTTGGCTAAAAAGTGTAAAAGAGCTTAAATTATACATTAAAAACCTATCACACTCGACACGCATCACTTTCCCCCCTTATCCTCACCCAACCCACTGTCGCACCCTTTGCTAACACCCATCCAAAACACGGCCCAACCCAACCTCCTCCAACAAATCTACCACCCGGCTCAACACCATCTCCTCGGACAACGGCCCACGCCTCGTCCTTACCGAGCCTCAACTCACCCAATCGCAACATTATGGATCATGGCCCACCTCCACTCTCCAACCCTTCTGCCCCATCTACTCAGCCCTCACCTCATGCGTTGCACAATACCCTCCACCAACAACCACCACACAACCAAACAACCACAAGCCTAAACCTGCCACCTACTACCACATCTACCCACTCTATGCGGACACGGTCTCAATCTGGTATCTATAAACCACGTCAACCCATGTCCCCCAACACAATCACTTCTCCATCTATATCTCCCTTACCCAAATCCCATGTCACCGCTCTCACCGATCCAAACTGGAAAATTGCCATGACAAACGGATATGAAGCTCTATTGGCAAATAATACGTATGAACTTGTACCCAGACCGGCTAACGCACCTATCATCCGATGTATGTGGTTATTTAAACATAAATTTCATGCCGATGGGACGTTGGAACGACACAAAGCTAGACTAGTTGTTAATGGCAAAAGTCAAACCGTTGGTATTGACTGTGAAGAGACATTTAGCCCCGTGGTCAAACCCACCACCATCCGCACAGTTTTAAGTCTTGCAACATCCAGAGCCTGGCACATACATCAACTTGATGTCAAAAATGCATTTTTGCATGGCCACCTGAAGGAAACGGTCTATATTTTTCAACCTCCAGGTTTTACCTCTGCCTCACATCCGAAACATGTTTGCAAACTTAACAGGTCCCTTTATGGTCTAAAGCAAGCTCCACGCGCTTGGTATTAATGATTTGCAAGGTATATATCTAAATGTGGGTTTAATAGTAGTGTATGTGACAGCTCTCTATTTATCTACAAAAAAGGTGATCAAATGGCATACTTGCTTTTATACGTGGACGACATCATTCTCACTGCCTCAAGTGCCTCTTTACTAAACAGCATCATCAACTCTCTATCCATTGAATTTAAGATGACCGATCTCGGCCCTTTACATCACTTCCTAGGCATAGCGGTTGAAAAACAAAAACATGGTATTTTTTCTATCTCAGTCAACCTATGCTAAGGACATCTTATCACGTGCGAAAATGTCAAATTGTAAACCCGCGAGCACCCCAGTGGAAGTTGGCTCCAAGCTTAGTGCCACGGCTGGTGCACTGTTTTCGGATGACTCTTTATATCACAGCCTAGCCGGTGCCCTACAATACCTTACCATCACTCGCCCAGATATTTCATACGCGGTTCAACAGGTATGTCTCTTCATGATGCACCTCGTGAACCACATTTTCAGTTGCTCAAACGGATTCTTCGATACATTAAGGGCACTCTCACGCAAGGTCTCCTTATCACACCCTCTTCCTCTACTAAATTGACGGCCTATTCAGATGCAGATTGGGGCGGGTGTCCCGACTCTCGTCGATCGACCTCCGGATATTGGGTGTATATAGGCGATAACTTAATATCTTGGTCATCAAAATGTCAACCTACAATCTCCCGGTCTAGTGCCGAAGCCGAATATCGGGGAGTTGCCAACACAGTCTCGGAACTTAGCTGGATTCTTAACCTTTTGCTCGAACTACATCTCCCAGTTAGACATGCCTCAATCGTTTACTGTGATAACATTTCTGCAGTCTATTTGGCAGAAAATCCTGTGCAAACTAAACACATCGAGCTAGATATACATTTTGTTCGAGAGAAAGTCCGCCTTGGAACCATCAAAGTTCTTCACGTCCCGGCTGATTATCAATATGCGGATATTTTCACAAAAGGGTTACCAAAGCATCTGTTTCAACGTTTTCGGTCCAGTTTATGCCTCCGCTCTTCTACGGCTCAAACTGCGGGGGACTGTTAGCCGATAATATCACAAGATATTATTGGCATGTATATTGTAATTATTGTGTGCATATTCTGTTAGGTAGAATTGATTTAGTCTACATAATTAGTTCCGTAAATTCCTCAATATTGTACTATATATTGTTTTCCCTATCATTCTAATACAGCAAGGAATATTGATTTCCTACAAAAATATGAATAAAATTAATAAGATATATCATCCACTTAACTCAAATCAATATATTCAATCTTCCATTCTTATATGATGTTTACTATTGGTATGTTCTTAATTATTCTCTTAGCTTATCAAACTTAAAAGGGTGTTTAGATGTGTGTTTTATAAGTGATATGGTAACGAACAAGTATTTTACCAATGTAATCGGTACAATGTTCGGTTTATGTTTTTACTTATTTCAGTTTCGGTATTTTGATACAAGTACTTAAATATTAGATTAAAAAGTTCATAATTTACATATATTGAAAGAAACATTTAAAAAATTAGTTTTTAAAAAAAATTACCTATATTAAAATCAGCAATTCAACAAATACATCAAACTTGGTGTTAATATATCAAATTAAAAGAATCAAATGGGTGGTCAAATAGGGGACTAAGAAAATCTCAAAATGAATCGAATCAAATGGGTTCAAAGTCCCCCAACACTATTAATAGTTTTTTAAGTAATTAGATTATATTAAAATTGTAATCTTTTTTGTAATAAAAACTTTACACCAATTACTTTAATAAAGATTTTTTGCTTTGTTATGCATATATTATTATTTTGTTCATCTAACAGGAATTATGCTCATTAATCCAACTATAACATTATGATTTTGTTTAACCTATGTCCCAAAACTTATAAAAGTTTTAGCAGAATGTAAAATCTGCAAATTTAAATGTACATTGTTAATATTTTGGTAATTAACAATGCATTTGAGTGCAGAGTAAATTATATAGTTTCTTTTTTAAGTGCTACACATAGAATTAACTAAATCCTTTGTTTTGATATAAAGCATTATTAATAGAGTATTTACTTCCCTACCTTCCTATCATGACATTGTATTATCAAAGTTGATATATTACTCTGAATGTTTAAATCCTCTTCAGGGGGATTATTTCGTCTTTTAATGCTTCTATTCCCGCAGGCGTGATGAAGAAGATTATTAAGGTGATGGGTGTGAAGCATCTGTTAATGGTGATGAAGTTGATGGTAATTTTATATTTTTAAACTCGGGTTATTCACGAGCTAAGATTGAGCCAGGTGAGCTCAAGTTCGGGTCTAATTTTCAACCAAGCTGGCTTGATTCATCTCCACTTGATTTTTAAACTGAGCCAACTATTTGAGCGGGGCTTGACTACTTTACAAACCGAGCCGGCTAGGCCGCTTGCTTTAGCTTGATTGCTCATATTCAATTATGCATTTTGTTCTGAAATCAACCATTAATAATTTGCTTGAGCCAGGGTCAGCTCGAGCTTGACTCGAATTTTAAACCAACTTGGCTCGACTTGAATTCTAAATCGAGTTATATATTTTATCTGGGGCTCGGCTTCTTTACAAACCAAGTCAACTCGGCTCGGCTCGCTTTAGCTTTGCTCAGATTTATTTATACATTTAATCATTTTCTTAGGCATTGAGCTCGGCTCGAACTCTAAATCAAGTCGAGTATTTGAGCCGGGGATCGGGTTGGTTCATTTATACATTTTCTTCCAAGTTCAACCGTTAATCATTTAGGTACCGATGACAACGGTGATGGCGGGAAGAGGTGGCAATAGTGATGGCGATGGCAGACTGATTCAATTACATCGTCGTTCTTAGGGAACCAAATGGACCGATGGAAAGCCTCAGAAACCCAGTAATTTCTTATCATTTTTTAAATCGTTTTTTTAACGGCAATTTTCTGTAATTCCATGTCGTCTATGGGACTTGAACCCAAGACCTCCCTCTCCCAAGGTGTTTCAAGGCTTTGCCTTTGCCAATGAACCACCACCCCATTGGTTTTTTTTTTAAATCGTTTTGATTTGTTTGATTGCTTTGGTCTAAGGTTTGCTTTTTTGCGTGTTATTTTCATAATGTCGGTTTCTTTGTTGAGCCATTGCGTTGAGATATATTGAGTCGTGGTAACTTATGTTTAACCAAGTTTTAAAAGTGTTTCAATTAGGTCACTCAAGTTTCAAAAGTGTTCCAATCAGGTCATTCAACATTCATTTTTCATTAAAATTAAGGGTTTTTTCATTTATTTCATTGGTAACCATGGTGATGTGAATTTTTGTTTCTTTTTTCCCTTTTATTTGATGACGTGGATTGTAACTTTTATTTTTATTTTTAATGTAATTAAAGTGTTTTTTTAATAATATAGAGTTAATTGCCCGGATGGTCCCTGTGGTTTCACTTTTTTTCCGTTTAGTCCCCCACCTTTTGGAAATAGCAGGTATGCTCCATATGGTTTGTAATTTTGTTACTCGGATAGTCCCTTGACATTTACTCAGGGGACTATCCGAGTAACAAAATGACAAACCATAGGGAGCATACCTGCTATTTCGAAACTAACTGACATCTACTCAGGGGACTATCCGAGTAACAAAAAAACAAACCATAGGGAGCATAACTGCTATTTTCAAAAGGTGGGGACTAAATGTGAAAAAACGTAAAACCACAGAGACCATCCGGGCAATTAACTTTAAATATAATTTCATATATTAAAATAATCCGACCCCATCATCTTATGCTCCATTTTTTTCTTAACATGGAAAAAAACACATGACTCGATATAAAATTTCATATATAAGTTATTTTTTTTATCTTTTTGTTTTGAGCCTTTTGTTTCCTCTTTCTCTTAGTTTTTTAATTTCTTTGTTTTTTTTTTTCGTTAATCTTTCCCTTATTTTAACTTTACAAATTTTAACATCCGCACTATATCCACATTTTCAAAGCATACAATCACAATTGGCAACTATACATATAAAAAATGTGCTTGCCCCGTCGCGTAGCGTGGGTACCGACTATACGTACAAAAAATTTGCTTACCCCACCACTTAGCACAGGTAGTAATATCTGAATTATATCCAATCAACTTTCAACAACTTAAACATGTACCAGCTAAACTTATTTCAAATCTTAATTAATATTTGCTTCATTTTTCCTTTTCCACAACATATAAAAACCCATTCCACCCAAACATACAAAAAGAACAATTCCATCAACAACAACAATCAAAATCAATTCCCATTTCCTCAATCCATTCTTATTCTTCTCACCCTCCAATACCTTTACCATAAAACTTGTTTTTTCATCAACATTATCAACCTCCTTCATTCCTCTTATTTCTCCATACAAATAACACTCACTATTCTCCCTTTTAAATAATGCACCCACACATGTACAATTCTTTCTACACCAATGCTTACACGACTCCTTTGTCGTGTTAACAATTTTCCAGTTTTCGTTCCTCAAAACGATGGTTATATTTCGTGTCTCCTTCATATCGCTCCTTGAATTTCTACAAAAGTTACCTAGAGATCCCTCGTTTGGCAAACACGAACATTTGTTAGAAAAAGTACAAATTTCGTTCCGTTTGCAAAAATATGGTTGATCACATTTGTTTCTAAGAGCTTGGAATGAGGTTTCGAATTTCCTTGTAGTATTTGAATAGTAGTAAAACCCTAAGTTCCCGGTTGCATTATCAATTGCTAAGAACCTTAAAAGTTTTAGTCTTTTGCATGGAATTTGGGCAAACTTGTGGTTGTTATAGTTGAACAAATGTAACCCGTTCGTCGCCAATTGAATGAATGATATGTTTTCAGGTTTTTTGGGGTTGAATTCCCAGTATGAGTACTTAAACTTTCCCGAATTGATGTAAAGTGAGAGTTTTTGTTGATGAATTTCGAACGAATAACTTGTATTTGAAATTTTAGAGGGAGAAGTTAGCTTTGTTCCGGCACTTAGTCTTTGTCCATAAAGCATTACATTTGTGGGAAAATGAAAGCTTTGCCATTTGATGATGTTGAATTCATCCACAAGAACAAGATTCCCATAGTCTGATAAATTCAGCCTCTGAAATGTGTATAAACAACGTTTACTCAATCAATCTTTAAGATATATAACAAAAAGTTCAATCTTTTTTTTTTTTTTTTTAAACACAAGTTGGATCCTAGTTATGACTAGTTAAAAATAAAATCTTATCATGATCCCCAACTAAAACGTTTTGGTTCTACCAACAGAGATAGATCTTTATTGGGGTGAGGGTCACATCATTGAATTTTTTTATCTTTAAGTTTTTTAAGAAAAAAACACGAATGGACCCTAGTTATAACTAATAAAAATAAAATCTTATGATGATCCCGACTAAAAAGTTTTGGTTCTATCAAGGACGAGATATTCTCAACAAGTTTTAACTATATAAGATTACAAATGGTTATACATATGTGGAAACGTGTGAACCAGATGAATAATAAGTAATGGGTACCCAACCAACATGTATTAGACAAGGTTACGTCTTATAATATGTTGTGAGACTTTTTTTTTTTTCTTTTTTTTTATTGGCGACTTTCTTGCATTAGGCTACCGCAGTTGCCCCACTCCGGCCAGATTATGTTATCTTAGCTGAGCCCACACTGGCTTAATATTTTGGCTTGGGCGTTCCCCCGTGAAACCATACCGCCGGCTGTCACTTGACAGTCGTTGTGCCACCACAAGAGCAGAACTCTCTGGTGTAACACACGGTGGGACGAAAACCCTGGTGGGCTCAGGATAGATCCTGACACCTCTGCAAAGAGGCTATGCTTTATCCATCATTGCCTAATCCACCAAAGTGACACAAGTGAAGATTGAACTTGGCTCTTCATTGAAAAGCCCAAGTCTCCTTATCACTAGGACACACCAAAACTTCTTAATGACTTGACCAATTACCAAGTTTCATATGGTCTCAAAGATGCATGACATGCATTTGAGAGCTTGTGGCATGCAATGGATACTTGTAGATAAAATGTTTGTGCATGCATCAATAACAAATTTGGTACAAGCATGAAGCAACCAAACGCATGCAATGATTACTTGTACTATGAGTAGCCTGGTGCATGCATTAATAGCTTGTATGGTACAAGTCACCAATATATCCCCAAGAACAAGTACTCTTGACATATTTCATGTTTCATTTAATGGTTAGGACCTTGGAATATGCAAATGATTAATTGTGTTTTTAAATAAAAAAAATGTTTTTGAAGCAACCTAATACAAAATGACCTAATTGACCCGGAAAAGAAAAATCAATTCGGACCAATTATTTAACCTTTTAATTTTACCACCTATACTTTCTAGGTGGAATCAGAGTGGGTCAAGAGGGTCTGTTTGTCGGCTACAATAATTAGTGTGTATATATATATGTATATATAATTGTTTTTTAAGGAAAAACATGATTTGGTCATCTAATTGTAGCTGCTAAAAAGATAGTCTTAAGATAACTTCTGATAAAGAAGTTTTGGTTATGCCATTTGTACTTTCAATGAATCTTTAAAAATGCACTACAATAGACCAAATTTACCTTTATACCTTGGCCATGGGTTGCGGTTTGCCATCCGATTTCGTCATTCTGGCCCGTCAATCGCAAGTTCCCATCCCTAGTAAGATTGATTACACATTTCTCAGAGGTGAAAAACCGCGACGAGCTCCAAACCCTATAGTTCCCAAGATAAACATCAAATGAACAAACGTATTTATTTCCCTCAACCGCTTCAACTGTAAGCCCAGCCCGAAAGCTAGGCACCGGTTGACTGGTCTCAAGTACAAATGTTGGTGTAACAAACCCATTCATGTATAGAGGGGGTATAGCAACGGTAATTGCGGTATCAAGTTGAAGGTTATCAGTGGTGCAATGGCCATGAAAGTGAGTTGTAAAATGAATGAGTAATGCAAGTGAAAAAAGTATGTTCATGAGAGAAACAATAAGGGGGGTGTAGTCTTCACATAGTGTGTGTGTGTGTGTGTGTTTGATGTGTGGTAAGGTTCATAATTGACCCAATGGGAGCAAAAAGAAGGCATGATTGTGTTGTTTTCCCACTCCATAAAAGGTGGCATAATGCTTACTTTCCAATTTTCCATCCCAATGGTGTAGGTTGGGCACTAGACATTACCTTCACAAGGCCAATTTTATACTACCTCATATTCATATAATATGTTGGGACTTATAGTTGTGGTTATGTTGATTCAAATATAATATGCTAGGTGTTTAAAGCCAAGGCTGTCTTCGAAAATATTTGAAAATCTTTAGGTTCTGTGCGAACAGAAAATACGGGCCCCTTAAATATAAATTTTTAAAAAGAACATATATATAAAAATTTAAATATATGAAAATGAATTAATGACGCCGGGATTAGAACCCGTTTCTTATTATTAAAGTGACTTTCAAACCATCAAACCAAGTGCTTCAATATGGTATTTTTCCGATTCATTACGTATATATATTCTCACTTTACAATGTAAAACTAATATAAAAAAAAAAATTGTGCACCAGATGGTTTTGGGCCCTGAACCGTCGCCCATCCCGCACACCCTTCGGGCCGGCCCTGTTTAAAGCACTTGATTTTAAATTAATAACCTTTCTTATATTATGTGTAAAATTTTATAGTTTTGATACAAAAGTAGTATTAAATTAAAATCTTATTTGTTATTCTTCAAGTAAAACTATAAAGTAAGAATGAAAGATAATGTTCTCTCTTTTGTTATTATAGTACTTTCTAAAAATGTACCTATCAATTACTCATCTTTTTAGATTATGAAATTAAATTATTAATATACTATATATGAATATTTAAATAATTATATAACTTAATTTACATAAATACCCCAACTTATCATATATATTGCACAAGTGTAAGTGGGATGTGATGCAAGCCCTTCGAATGAAAGTCGGTAATACTCCACTATTTCTTGCAAGAGACTTCGAATGAAAGTCGGTAATATTCCACTATTTCTTGCAAGAGTATTGCTGACGCACTTATGATCTTTAGGTGACGTACTCGAGGTTACAACAAGGAATAATTTAAGAAATAGTCACTCAACTTCCAATATTCACTCACTTTCATATAAACCATCGATCCCCATATATTATATAATTTAGAACAATGTACGTAGCTTGGTATCCATTGTAAATAGCCCAATGGTGTTGGTGAGTTTGATAAGGTGTAGAATAGTAAGAGGTCATGGGTTCAATCCCTATGATGTGCAAGTTTAGCCATTAAAAAAAAAACAAAAAAAAAAAAATTACAACATGGATGTAAACTATGCTTTGTCTATATTTCTTGCTTAGGTTAGTTGTATTTTAGGTTTATGTTGTTGAACATGCTTTGTTTTTATTGGTATCAGCATTGATGTGCAATGTTAGTTGTAATCTTTGTATTAAATTTTGTACAACATTTTCAGTGGAAACCCTATGTTTGATCAAAGGTTTTATTTGTGTAGTTTTCTTTGTATTCAAAACCTATTCCTTATCTCACCAAAATCAGTTTTTTTCTCTCTCTGTCTAAATTGTGAGACGCTCCTTTTGTCTCTCTTAAAACGCCGCACCACCCCATCTCTGCTGTCGTGGCCGGTTTTTCAAGCATCACGCCATCGTTTTGTTATTCATCGATTGTGTGGTAGAGGCCTTCGGCAGGAGATGAAGAACCGGTGCGGTGGTGTTTTGTCACACCCCAACCGATGGCGGAAACATCGGGGCATGGCACTGAGCGAAACAGATTGTCCTGAAGTTTCCATAACAATTATCATTACCAATTAATTTAAAGTAACATGTCCCATACCATGTCTTAAAAGGCAAACAAATTATTACAGACAAATCTAGTCAAGTAGTTCTGTTCCGACAACTCAGATTTATACGTAGATAGTTTATTTATTGGTTTCTAGGACCTCTTTTCCTAGCCTCGATTTCATCACAGCACAGAGAGCATCCTAGACCTTTCCTTGCCTCAAGTTCACAGCAAGCTAAGCATAAAAACAACTTAAGCACCTGTCACATACGTTAAAGTAACAGTCAATACACATAGTGTAAAGGTGAGCATACAAGTTTGATAATAGCATATAGAGTTAGAAAGCGTTACGCATAACCAGCACGTACACAGAGTGAAATGAGGCATGTTAGTTATCGACATGAACCTATCGATACCAATGACTGCTGGTTGACTGCCCAAGGCAGTTCGTGATACATTCTCACCACTGTGAGCCATGTAGGGAATTGTCCTTAACAACCCCCGAGTGAACGGGTGCTGAGTCCAAACTAATAGTACTACCGTTGCTAAGGCAGGTAGACAGCATTCCATGTGTAAACATAACAAACTAGCATTCATTAAGTCACGTATACATGCGATAGCGGTTAGCGTGTAAAGTATTGTGTAGTGTGTTCGATGTGATTTTGTATAAGTAACGTATGTAACACCCAAAAGTGCGTAAAGCAAAAAGGGATCGAGTATACTCACAGCGATTGGTGGATTGAAGGGAGCGCTAGAGAGTAGGGTTAGCCTGAATAGATTGATATCATAACGATAAGTGACCCGTAAAACGGTGCAAGGTACAAGTGAGTCGGACAGCGGTTCGATCGGATGGTAGTCCGATCGGACAGCCGGTCGTGCGGGTGGCAATCCGTTCGGACAGTAGTCAGGTCGGATGACTGTTAGAGTGGATTGTTTCTTCCTTTGAGAAGGATCTGTTTGTGTATGATGGCTTGGCTTTTGAAGTTTTCGTTGTAGCATTTTGAAAACATTGAAGTATCTCTATCTTTCAGGTCGGTCGATCGGACGGTCGCCCGATCGGACGGCAATCCGATAGGTTGGCACTTCAGTGAAAACAAATCCACAGTAAGGCGGTCACTCGGTTGGATGTCCATCCGAGCGGGTGGCAACCCTGTTGTTGAGCATGTTGAAAATTGTTTAAGATTTAAATGAATCAAGATGCAACCCGATCGGACGGTGGGTCGAGCGGATGGCAACCCGGTCGGACAGCAGTCCGGTCGGATGACAACTCGTTCCAATGACTTGATCGTGCTGTTTCTTGATCTTGCCTGAAGTGTTGTAACTTGAGCGAGACGTTGTGATGACTGGTTTAAACAATGGGAACCCTATCTCGTCTCAATGACCTGACCGAACAGGAGTCACCCTAGTCCGACGGTACACGGTTCTAGACGGTGGTTCATGTCCAACCCGAAATCACTATCCTTCAGATGGAACTCGGATCTAGCACTGATACATCACTACGAACGAGTAGACGTTCAGTAGTAGTTCCGATTCCCACCAGGTTTGAGTGCATTGAGTGTAAAAGAGTTGAAAGAAAGTTGGAAAACCATCTTTCACCACTTTTTATTGTGAGTTTGTTTAGATCTATGAAAGATCTTTGTTTGTTTATGTGGAAATCGGTTAGATCTAAGTTGTTCTTGGTGGATTGAGGCCAAAACATGAAGTTCTTCAAGAACACATGATGACGTCATCCTAGAACACCTTGAATCTTGATGATTTCACGGTTAGAAGTTAAGATTCAAAAGATAGAAAGGTGTAGGAGTGCGTGTAGATTAAGGAAGTACAAGATTTAGGACGAGATCTTACCGAAATTGCGAGAAATCGAAGGAAAAAGCGAGTAGGAGCACTGGTCGGACGTCACTTGCCAAAAGTGGAAAGAATGAAAGTGACAAGGGGTATTTATAGGATTACCCCAAATGGAAAGGGCTGGTCGGTCGGATGGCATCTCGTCCGGGTGACAGCCCGGCTGAGTGGCACCTCGGTCGGATGGCACCTCGCTCGGGTGGCAGCCCGGTCGGATGGCAATCCGGCCGGCTGGCACCTGGTTCGAGTGCTCGGTGTGAAGAGTTTTGCCATTTCGATTCGCGTGTAGCGCGTTGCGATGTGATTCGAGTGAGCGATGCGATAGAGTTTCTTAGTCAAATTACTTTTAATCCCAACTACTATATCTAACATACAATCATCCTTATTTTGTATTCGTTTAACGTTTGCGATTCGATTTGCGATTGAGTTCGATTGCATTTCGATTGATTACCACACATAACGTAAATAAACATGCACGAGTAACACATAAAGCACACACACACGTATAACAATAACCAAAATGCATAATTCGAGTTGCGAGTGCGATTGCGATAGCGATAAAGCGATTAAACATGCGATAAATAGCGATTACTATGCTATTATTAATAAATACTCCACATAATACAACTAAAACGAAAATAAAATAGACTAATTATAAGTCAGAGAAGTCAAAACAGGAATTGAGCAAGGAGAGACAAATCGCAATTAGCAAATTTGTCTTCCTTTGACTTTGACTTCAGAAACACGGGGTGTTACAGCCTCCCCTAGTTGAGGGAATTTCGTCCCGAAATTAGTCCGAAGCCGTAACAAACAACTGCGGGTACTTCGCCTTCATGTCGCTTTCGAGTTCCCAAGTGAACTCTGCGCCTCGTTTGCCTTCCCATCGGACATTCACAATAGGAATGCGCGAGCGCCTGAGCTGCTTGGTTTGGCGATCCATGATTTCGACAGGCTTCTCCACGAAGTGTAGTGTTTCGTTTACTTGGAGATCATCGAGAGGTATAATTAAATAATGCTCAGCCAGGCACTTTTGGAGGTTTGACACATGGAAAGTCGGGTGGACGTTACTAAGTTCCTCCGGTAGTTCGAGTCTGTAGGCGACTTTTCCGATCCTTTCCAGAATCTTAAAAGGTCCAACATATCGAGGCGCTAGTTTCCCTTTCTTGCCGAATCTGACCACACCCTTCCAAGGAGATACCTTTAGGAGTACGTAGTCGCCAACGTCAAATTCAAGGGGCTTGCGTCGTCTATCGGCGTAACTTTTCTGTCGACTTCGAGCTTTCAACAAGTTGTCTCGAATTTGGGGGACTTTGTCAGTCGTTTCTTGCAATAGCTCAGGACCGGTTAATTGCGAGTGACCGATCTCGTGCCACACAATAGGCGATCGACATCTTCTTCCGTATAAAGCTTCGAATGGTGCCATTTGTATGCTGGAATGATAACTGTTGTTGTACGAGAATTCGACTAATGGCAGGTATGCATCCCAGTTACCACCGAAATCTATGACACACGAACGGAGCATGTCTTCAAGAGTACGGATCGTTCTTTCAGTCTGACCGTCGGTTTGAGGGTGGAATGCGGTACTTAGATTAAGCGATGTACCGAGAGCCGTTTGAAACGTTTCCCACAACCACGAGGTAAACCGAGCATCACGGTCAGAGATGATGTCGCGAGGCGTCCCATGTCGACAAATGATCTCATTGGTGTAGATTCGGGCTAATCGTTCTACCTTGTAGTCTTCCCGTATTGGCAAAAAGTGGGCAGATTTGGTTAAACGGTCAACAACAACCCAAATGCTGTCGTGACCTGATGACGTGTGCGGAGGCTTTGTTATCAAGTCCATTGCTATACTCTCCCACTTCCATATGGGGATCGGTGGTTGTTCGAGTAAGCCTGAGGGTCTTTGGTGTTCAGCCTTGACTTTTGCACAAGTCAGGCACTTTCCAACGTAGAGAGCAATATCCATTTACATGCTCGGCCACCAGTACTTGTAGCGAAGGTCCTGGTACATTTTATCGGCACCGGGATTAATAGAATACCGGGATTTATGGGCTTCGTCCATCAATATCTTTCACAAATCGGTCCGTTTAGGGATCCAAATTCGGTCCAGATAATGGAATATCCCATTTGGCTTATTCACAAGATGAGCTCCATCGTGGTAGATTCGTTCCTTCTTCAGAGTGCGTTCATTAAAGCAAGCATGCTGGGCTTCGCGGATGAGAGTTTCGAGGTCGTATTGAGCTTGGACATCACGAATGCTGAGCAGATAGCTCCGTCTGCTGAGAGCGTCGGCAACGACATTTGCTTTGCCTGGGTGATAACGAATCTCACAGTCGTAATCGTTGAGAAGTTCTACCCATCGGCGTTGACGCATATTAAGTTATTTCTGATCAAAGATATGTTGTAGGCTCCTATGATCGGTGAAGATCGTACACTTGGTACCATACAGGTAGTGTCGCCAAATCTTTAACGCAAAAACAACCGCGCCTAGCTCGAGATCGTGGGTTGTATAGTTCTTCTCGTGGATTTTGAGCTGACGAGATGCGTAAGCTATAACCTTGTCCCGCTGCATAAGGACACAACCAAGACCAAGGTTGGAAGCATCACAATAGACAATGAAGTCGTCGTTTCCGTCGGGCAATGTGAGGACAGGAGCATTGCAGAGCATGCGCTTGAGGGTTTGGAAAGCAGACTCTTATTCAGTTCCCCAAACAAAAGGCTTGTCTTTATGCGTGAGAGCGGTAAGCGGCACAGCGATCTTTGAGAATCCTTCAATAAATCGTCGATAAAAGCCCGCTAGTCCGAGAAAAGAACGGACTTCAGACGGGTTCTTAGGTGTAATCCAACTCTTAACTGCTTCAATCTTCGCGAGATCGACGTGAATACCTTGACTATTTACAATGTGACCCAGAAACTGAACCTCCTCCAGCCAAAATTCACACTTGGAGAACTTGGCATAGAGTCGATTCCCCTGGAGTAGCTCGAGAACCAAACGTAGATGTTGCGCGTGTTCGGATTTCGATTTGGAATAGATCAAGACATCGTCGATGAACACGATGACGAAACGGTCGAGATATGGTTTACACACGCGATTCATCAGATCCATGAAAATCGCGGGTGCGTTGGTTAAACCAAAAGGCATAACAACGAATTCGTAATGGCCACAACGGGTGCGAAATGCGGTTTTAGGTATATCCTCCTCTTGTATGCGTAGTTGGTAATAGCCTGAGAGTAGATCGATCTTCGAGAAACACGTAGCACCTTGTAATTGGTCAAACAAATCGTCAATACGAGGCAGGGGATAGCAGTTCTTGATAGTTAACTTATTCAATTCCCGATAGTCGATGCACATCCGGAATGACCCATCCTTCTTTTTGATGAAAAGGACTGGCGCGCTCCAAGGAGAGGTGCTCGGGCGAATGAAGCCTTTCTCAAGTAATTCCTGGAGTTGGTTCGAGAGTTCACGCATTTCGGATGGTGCGAGTCGGTAAGGAGCTTTGGCAATAGGGTTGGCTCCAGGAATGAGGTCAATACGAAAGTCGATATCATGACTTGGTGGAAGTCCTGGGAGATCGTCAGGAAAAACGTTGGGGAATTCGCAAACAACAGGGACCTGGTTTACCGCCTTTTCTTTCTTTTCCTTCTCCGCTACTACAATGTTAGCCAAGAAAGCTCTGTATTCCTTGCTAGCTTGGACACATGACATGAGCTTGAGACCATTCGAAGCAGTTTCGCCATAAACACACAATAAATCACCATTCGCGAGCGAGAATCGGATCATCTTATCGAAACACACAACTTCAACATGGTTTTCGCGAAGAAAGTCCATGCCTACTATGATGTCAAAACTTCCGAGTTGCATCGGAATTAGGTCGATTGGGAAGATGTGATTGTTGAGCTCGAGAGTACAATCACGAAGAACAGAATTAACGGTGACAGTTCTTCCGGTAGCGACTTCAACATCGAACGTCGAGGGGAGATGGGAGCGCTTACGACTAAGGAACTTCTCGAATTCAAACCACACAAAGCAGTTATCGGCTCCAGTATCAAACAAACACGAAGCATAAATACCATTCACAAGGAACGTACCATTGACCACGTTGTTGTCAGCCTGGGCTTGGGGCACATTGATGTTGAAAGTTCTGGCGCGTGCGACTTGTTGCTGCTACTGAGGCTGTTGCTGCTGGTGTTGCTGCTGCTGGGGCTCTTGTTTCACCACCCTGTTCGGGCACATGTTCGCAAAGTGGTTGGGATCACCACATACGAAGCAGACTCGGGCGTTGACCGCGGGTGCCTGAGCTGCTTGTTGGCCTTGCGTGGCTGGGAGCAGAGCTTGATGAGCAGTGGCTTGAGCTGGGGCTTGACGGGGACCAGTACGGCAGTTAGCAGTGAAGTGGTCGTACATGTTGCAGTGAGCGCAGAAACGACAGGCGAGACCCACCGGGTGATGATAAGAACATGTTGGACAAGCAGGGTGGGGGCCTGTGTATGCACGCTTTGCTGGTGGTGCATAGGTAACTGGTGCTGGACGGTGATAGGGCTGCTGTTGGGCCGGTACGGCTTGAAGTGGAGCAGCATTGGTAGTGACAGCACAGTTCTTGTTGCTGGAGCTGCTGTTGTTGTTCTTCTTCTTGCGGCGTGAGGACTTTGACGGTTGAGCGGCGGCGATGTCGGAGGCTGGTGCGGCGGTGACTTGATGCAGGTTCTTCGAAGCTTTATCTCAAAAACCAGCTTTTACTCGCTTGTCGTTGATTTCAGCGGCAAACAAGTAAGATTCTTCGATCGTTGCTGTGTTTGCGGCATGCACAAAATCCGCAACACAGTCGGGTAGAGCTCGGATGTACTTCTTGATTGCCATGTCGGGCGTCTTCACTTGATCGGGATAGATGATGCTGAGCTGCTTAAAGTGAGTAGTTAGGGCAGCGTTGTCACCTTCCTTCTGCTTAATGTTCCAGAATTCGTCCTCTAGCTTTTGGCGTTCATGGGGAGGACAGAACTCATCCATCATGATGGCCTTCAACTCTTCCCATGTCAGCTCGTAAGCTGCATCATTCCCGCGTTTGTTCCTCTCGGCCGTCCACCAGTCTAATGCGCGGGACTGGAAGACGCCGGTAGCGTTTAGAGTGCGGAGATTTTCCGGACATCCACTCTGGCGCAGAGTGACTTCGATGGAATCGAACCATTGAAACATAGCCGTCGGGCCATCTTCTCCAGTGAATTCCTTCAGACCGCAAGCCTTGAACTGCGTGAAGCTGAAAGCAGTCTTGGTAGCAACTTTAGGAGCTTCGTTTCTCGACTCCTCAGACGATTTGCTAACATTCTCGTAAATTTCACTCACGATCTGAGGCACAACCTTGGCCACTTGTTTCGCGAGGATGGCAGTAAGGCGTTTGTCCCTCTGTTCTTGACGAGAAAGTCGTGGGTGACGGGATCCAGATGATGGTCCAGTTGACATTGTCTGCAGCAGACATCGTCATAGGTCTCAGACACGTCATAATCGAATCTCACCACACACGTCTACTACTTACTAAAGCTCAGGAACACAGTGAAGCATGTATCACATAAACACGTAGGCACATAGTCACAGATTCACATAAACACATAAGCACATAATCACGTAAGCACATAGAGCACAGAAGCACATAAGCATGTAGTCACCAGATGCATATAGAGACACGTAGGGCATTCTGACTTCATCTATCACCTAAGGTATACGCGAGTTCGAGAATAGCGATCATGAGTAACATAGCGAGTAGTAAAGTATAAGCGTATAACATAGCATAAGGTCGTCCATAATTTAGCGATTTGTCAGCGTTTTGAGATAGAAATGCAGTGCGAGTCGTGCGTGTCGATCGAAGTGAAAGCAAAATTGAATGAATCTCCAAAATTTAAACACATAAACAGGTAAATACACAAACAAATACGTAAACTCAACGAATCATCAGAGTCAGCAGTTGCGGGCTCAAAATCGAAACACATAAAAATCGAGAAATAGATCGTCTGCGGCTATTAGACATTGACTATCCAAGGTGATTTGACTATTCACAAGGACCGTCTGAGCACACATTTGACCTTCGGGACTCGAGCTTCCGCCTCAAATCTGGGCGTATGACACGTATCCTTTCAGTCTCTGCGTGGTCTTCAGTCGTTGGAGTCCGTCGAAACTTTGGTGAGAGCTTTGTAAAACAAAATAAAGATCGGAACAAATCGTCAAGGTTAGGGTTTCACCCCTAGCTTAGCAACTTCGTTCCTGTTTTTGATAAGATAAAAGAGAATTATGCGTCAAAGTATGGATTTCACTCCTGATTCGATGCAAATTCTCGTGTTTATAGATGAAATGCGGGTTGAACAAGCAATTTAATCGAGAGTTTGCGGTTTTCACACCTAATCTTGACTCAATTGCTCCTTCATATTCGAGTGCAGTGATAGTGTAGCGTAGGCGAGAATAGCGAGAAATAGTAGTAAGCTCATGCATAATCCCTACTGGACATGCACGAGTTGGTCTGTTGGTTCCTAACTATAGACTAGGTCTCTAAGACATCGACCCAGACTAGGTCGAGTCTTGCCAAATTGTCCAGAAGTTATGGCTCTGATACCAATCTGTCACACCCCAACCGATGGCGGAAACATCGGGGCATGGCACTGAGTGAAACAGATTGTCCAGAAGTTTCCATAACAATTATCATTACCAATTAATTTAAAGTAACATGTCCCATACGATGTCTTAAAAGGCAAACAAATTATTACAGACAAATCTAGTCAAGTAGTTCTGTTCCGACAACTCAGATTTATACATAGATAGTTTATTTATTGGTTTCTAGGACCTCTTTTCCTAGCCTCGATTTCATCACAGCACAGAGAGCATCCTAGACCTTTCCTTGCCTCAAGTTCACAGCAAGCTAAGCATAAAAACAACTTAAGCACCTGTCACATACGTTAAAGTAACAGTCAATACACATAGTGTAAAGGTGAGCATACAAGTTTGATAATAGCATATAGAGTTCGAAAGCGTTACGCATAACCAGCACGTACACAGAGTGAAATGAGGCATGTTAGTTATCGACATGAACCTATCGATACCAATGACTGCTGTTGACTGCCCAAGGCAGTTCGCGATACATTCTCACCACTGTGAGCCATGTAGGTAATTGTCCTTAACAACCCCCAAGTGAACGGGTGCTGAGTCCAAACTAATAGTACTACCGTTGCTAAGGCAGGTAGACAGCATTCCATGTGTAAACATAACAAACAAGCATTCATTAAGTCACGTATACATGCGATAGCGGTTAGCGTGTAAAGTATTGCGTAGTATGTTCGATGTGATTTTGTATAAGTAACGTATGTAACACCCAAAAGTGCGTAAAGCAAAAAGGGATCGAGTATACTCACAGCGATTGGTGGATTGAAGGGAGCGCTCGAGAGTAGGTTAGCCTGAATAGATTGATATCATAACGATAAGTGACGCGTAAAACGGTGCAAGGTACAAGTGAGTCGGACAGCGGTTCGGTCGGATGGTAGTCCGATCGGACAGCCGGTCGTGCGGGTGGCATTCCGTTCGGACAGTAGTCCGGTCGGATGACTGTTCGAGTGGATTGTTTCTTCCTTTGAGAAGGATGTGTTTGTGTATGATGACTTGGCTTTTGAAGTTTTCGTTGTAACATTTTGAAAACATTGAAGTATCTCTATCTTTCAGGTCGGTCGATCGGACGGTCGTCCGATAGGACGGCAATCCGATAGGTTGGCACTTCAGTGAAAACAAATCCACAGTAGGGCGGTCACTCGGTCGGATGTCCATCCGAGCGGGTGGCAACCCTGTTATTGAGCATGTTGAAAATTGTTTAAGATTTAAATGAATCAAGATGCAACCCGATCGGACGGTGGGTCGAGCGGATGGCAACCCGGTCGGACAGTAGTCCGGTCGGATGACAACTCGTTCCAACGACTTGATCGTGCTGTTTCTCGATCTTGCCTGAAGTGTTGTAACTTGAGCGAGACGTTGTGATGACGGGTTTAAACAATGGGAACCCTATCTCGTCTCAATGACCTGACCGAACAGGAATCACCCTAGTCCGACGGTGCACGGTTCGAGACGGTGGTTCATGTCCAACCCAAAATCACTATCCTTCAGATGGAACTCGGATCTAGCACTGATACATCACTACGAACGAGTAGACGTTCAGTAGTAGTTCCGATTCCCACCGGGTTTGAGTGCATTGAGTGTAAAAGAGTTGAAAGAAAGTTGGAAAACCATCTTTCACCATTTTTCATTGTGAGTTTGTTTAGATCTATGAAAGATCTTTGTTTGTTTATGTGGAAATCGGTTAGATCTAAGTTGTTCTTGGTGTATTGAGGCCAAAACATGAAGTTCTTCAAGAACACATGATGACATCATCCTAGAACACCTTGAATCTTGATGATTTCACGGTTAGAAGTTAAGATTCAAAAGATAGAAAGCTGTAGGAGTGCGTGTGGATTAAGGAAGTACAAGATTTAGGACGAGATCTTACCGAAATTGCGAGAAATCGAAGGAAAAAGCGAGTAGGAGCACTGGTCGGACGTCACTTGCCAAAAGTGGAAAGAATGAAAGTGACAAGGGGTATTTATAGGATTACCCCAAATGGAAAGGGCTGGTCGGTCGGATGGCATCTTGTCCGGGTGACAGCCCGGTCGAGTGGCACCTCGGTCGGATGGCACCTCGCTCGGGTGGCAGTCCGGTCGGATGGCAATCCGGCCGGCTGGCACCTGGTTCGAGTGCTCGGTGCGAAGAGTTTTTCCGTTTCGATTAGCGTGTAGTGCGTTGCGATGTGATTCGAGTGAGCGATGCGATAGAGTTTCTTAGTCAAATTACTTTTAATCCCAACTACTATATCTAACATACAATCATCCTTATTTCGTATTCGTTTAGCGTTTGCGATTCGATTTGCGATTTAGTTCGATTGCGTTTCGATTGATTACCACACATAACGTAAATAAACATGCACGAGTAACACATAAAGCACACACACACGTATAACAATAACCAAAATGCATAATTCGAGTTGCAAGTGCGATTGCGATAGCGATAAAGCGATTAAACATGCGATAAATAACGATTACTATGCGATTATTAATAGATACTCCACATAATACAACTAAAGCGAAAATAAAATAGACTAATTATAAGTCAAAGAAGTCAAAACAGGAATTGAGCAAGGAGAGACAGATCGCAATTAGCAATCTTGTCTTCCTTTGACTTCAATCTTGACTTTGACTTTGCCTTCAGAAACACGGGGTGTTACATGTTTGTTGGAGCGTTGCTATGTTAGTTTGGAGGCTTTCGGAGGGTGGTAATGAACCGGTGTAGTATAAAGCATTTAGCGACATTGTTGTGCAATGTTGATTGTACTCTTTGTTTTACATGTTATACGTTGGTTTTCTTGGAAATCATTCCTAGATGCGTGGTTTTGTTTGTGTGTTTAAAGTTGATTACTTATTTCACTTTATCAAGGTTCTCTGGCAGATTTGGATGATGATGAAGCCATCGGCTGTTGGTGATGAACCCGGTTTGGAAAGTTGTTGCATGTGAGTGTTCTAGCCGGTGATGATGGTTGCCGCTACTTGGCATGGCAAATTTGGTTGCAGCCGCAGCGGGCACTGAGTCGTGCTATCTTGATGGCAATGAGGATGTTTGAATCTGAGGCTCTTTTTTTTTCGGCTTTAATTAGGTTGTTTTCTTGATGGTGGTGGTGGCTGGGTTGTTTGATGATGTTGGTGGTTGTGTTTTTTACGGTGTTATTAGCGACAATTGTGGTGGTTGTGGTGATGGTGTTGGTGGTTTTATTAGCGGTAGTTGTGGTGGTTGTTGTGATGGTGTTGGTCGTTGTGGACTGAGATGGTAGAACACATGAATTGACATTTGAAACATGATTTAGTAAAAATGAGTACATAAGCTTTCCGAAATGAGGTATACATTAATATGTTTATTTTAAGATAAATATGATGATTCTACCATAAGTAACCAATTTGGTAGCTTTATCTTTTACATAGACACTATATGAGTAACAAAGATTAAATCAAAATAAACCAATTTTTAGAACATGTTGAATTGCCATGTAAATATATTGATTTATAACTAAGAATGACTATCGATAAGTTACAGAATTCATGGTTATACTATTTGGTACGGTTTAACGAAACCCGTCACACTGCGTTCCCCGTCGCATCGCGGCGGGGTACTCATCTATTTGACGAAAAATGTGAAATATTGTCTAGTTTTAAGGTACAACATAGTCTTTTTTTAGTTATTATTAAAGTATTAATTAATATATTTCCAACTATTTTTTTTAACGAGAAATTTGGATCACTGACGGACCACTAGAGTATCATCGTGCCACCAGCGGAACCACCCGATCATATCCATCTCCACCAGGCATAATGCCTATACACCAATTCAGGAGGAAACCTAATAAATATGGGAAAACCCCTTGTGAGAATCAAACCCAGTACCTATTGGTTCCAAAATTGTATTCCACCACTAAGATACCACTAGACTATAAAGCGAATAAATATTTCCAACTATTAACCATAAACATGCAAGACATTAGAAGTTCACTCATAATAATTTGAGATATTATTAACCGGAGTGAATTTTAGCTTTTAATAAATGTATGTTCCAAAGTCGAGCCATAAAAAAGCATTTGGAATATATAAGGGTCTATACATGTTTTCGAAAACGAAATAAACTTTATGCACACTTAAAAAAAAATTATGCCTCTTTGTGCCTCTTGGGGAGAGACTATGGTTCAGTTCCTGGCATGAGGTAAAATTTAGTATAATTTAACAGTAGTGTTATCTAACCTTTACCGTTCAAAAAAAAAAAAAAATATACTTTATGTGCACTTAAAAAACATTCTTTCCAAAATAAGTAAAAACAAAAAAAAACAAATAAAGGTATGTGCTCTATAATTTTGGATTCTCATGATTTCATAGTGGAGCTGTTGTTTTCGGTTCAATCAATATGAACTTGTAATTGGTTTTATGAGGCCACACAAAGTGGGGCTCGGGAAGGTTTCGTTGTATGCGCCCCTATTCGGGAAGATCGCCCCCATGATAGGCCCCGACAATTTTGGTGCAAAATCAGTGAGATTTTCCCGAGTGATTTGCCAAATTACACATATGGTGATTTTTTGTGATACTCTCTAATTTTAGAGTTTTGGGAGTTAAGGAAAGACCATACGGAGTGGAGGGGTAGGCGGGGGGGGGGGGGGGGGGGGGGATGCTGTGCCATGTGGTAGCTACGTCAGTAGAGGGGCGTGGTAGAAAAGCATGGAACGAAAGGGGCATGAAAGTGGCGTTAAAATAAAAAAAATAAACCTCAACCAATAAAAACCAACCCAAACTACATCCACCAATCAAGAGTCTCCACATCACCACACCAAAGCACCCTACACCCGTGAAGATCCTCTCACCCCTTCCCCCCACGCCGCCCTCCACACCATGTCAGGGGTGGTGTGCTCAGCGTGAACTGACTTCCACGCCAGTTTCCACGCCCACACCATATAGTCTAAAAGACGAGGTGGCGATGACGTGCCATTTGGGATGAACCACCAAATTTTGGTCCTATCCCAATGCCCTAACTCAGATTAATAAGTATTTGATTAAATGTTTATATCAATTGGTCAAACCTTTCCCTATACAAGGACACGAATAATGATTGACATATATTATTACATATATCCCCCTATTAAGAACCTTAATTACATATTTACCTAGCCTAAAATTTATATTACATATTTCCCCTTCTTACAGCAAAATGACACATATACTCTTACAACATAAAAAACAGAAATTATACCCCATACAAACACTACTGAATTGCAATGATTCCCAGGCATAAACATTAAAGCTATTGACAAATCGGTGGCTCCAGATAATTAAATTAGTATAAAACCAAATTAAAGAAGCAAACAGGAAGACTAAGTGCATGTTTGGCTTTCCTTTTGAAAATGACTTTTCAACTTATTTGAGAAGTAATAAGTCAGGATTTCCTGACTTATTGACTTATTCACTTACACACAAAGGAATTCCAAACACTTTGAAAAATCCTTTTTGCCTCAAATAAGTCAATAAGTTGAAATAGAAGGAACCCCAAACACACCCTAAATGAAAAGTAATAGAGAACACGGTTCGAACATCGGATCTTATGTTTTAAGGGTTTCAAGCTTAGCTAGATCAACCAGATTTATATTTGTTTAATTATAGAAAATTATAATAAATTTTACCTGTTAAGCTTTCTTCTCCAGCAGTTCGCCGGAAAAATGCGCAGGTTGACCGGAACTTGTTTTGAGTTTCTATAAGAGGGTTTTGAACGGTTAGACTTGATGAAATTGTTGCATACGGGTGGAGATGAGTAGTACAAGTATCTATTCAGTGTTTGGGTTCATTATGGGTGATTGGGTTCGTCGGAACATACGATTTCACCATTACTTCATGGTAGAGAGTACAGGTTACAAAGTTAGATGAAGGGGATGGTGACGTTTCTGTAATTTAATAAAAAAAATAGGTAAACCTAGAAATTTTGAAGTTTAATTTGAATAAAAGGGTAAATTTGTCATTCTCTAATTTATTTTTATTAAAATAAATTAAAATGGGTATATTTGTTATTTTTTACTTTTAGGAAGGGGATATATGTAAATAAAATTTTACACTGGGTATATATGTAATTTATGAAATTAATAAGGGGATATATGTAAGTGCCCATACTTTTTTCAACACCAATACCCAATTTTGAGCCCCCCCCCCCCCCCCCCCTTAAACTACTCTTAATCATGTTTGAACCTGAGTGGTCTACAAAGAGTTTGACTCTTACCACTAGCCTACCAACCTAAATGAAATAAAACTATACCAATGAAGCAAAAATGCAATGTTTTCATAATCGGACCGGACGTTGAACCGACCTCTTTACCGGTTCACTGGTTGAACCGGTCGGATCGGTCGGACCGGATTTAAGAACCGGATAAATTTATTAATAGATTTTTAAAATAATATAAACTAAAAACAAATTAAGTGAAGATATTATAACTTTTAGATTTTCAAAATAATAAAAAACATTTAAAACCAAAAACAAATTAAATAAATAAATATTATAGTTGTATACAGCTATCCTTCATCTTTCAATTCTTGATGCAGTGAACAAAACAAGTTCCAATGAAATTTCATGATTTCACATTTTCATCTTTTATATATTTTTTTTATTCACTATTTTTTTTGAACGGCAACAACACTTTATATATATATATATAAAGAGCCAGCAAGGAACTGGGAAAAATTACAAACGACAAGAAAAGGAAAACAAAGAACAAACCATTACAGAAGATCCACAACATTAAGATCTACCCATTTATCCCAAGAAAGAGCCGAGAACCTGGATCGATTTTTCATCCACAAAAAGACATCCTCTTTAATAAGCTCGACCGAAATCCTCAGTGGAACGAAACTATCCTCAAAAGATTTTTGATTTCTAGCTCCCCATATTCTCCATACGGTCGCCATGCTGACCGTATACACCACTCGCCTCCACACTTTGCTCCCCGGGCATTCCATTAACTTATCGATCATATCCTTCAAACTATTGCGATTAAGAGGGAAACTAATACGCATCCACGCCAACATATTCCACCAAATACTCTTAGCCCACAAACAATTCATAAAAATATGATCAGAATCTTCTACCTGGATCCCGCAACGAGGGCATAGCGAATCAGGGAACGGCACTCCCCTTCGGACCAACCCATCTTTCGACGCAACATACCCCCTAATCGCCATCCAAAGCAAGAGATTACATTTAGGCGGGGCCCAGGAGTTCTAGAAAAAATCCCCAAAGACATTCGGGTCTTCCGCAACTGCTTCGAGGATCTCCTGACGGACCTGTTTGGCTGAAAAAAGGTCCCCGGACTCATTCGACCACTCCTACTCATCTTTGCCATCTGATAACGAAACCTGGGACAACGAATTCATCAGACTACCAATTTGAGACCATTCACCCGGCGAGCTCGGATCTCTGGCCCAATCCCACCTCCATTGCCTAACACCAGCGGCACAGGAGGTATAATCCGCAACACTAGCATTCTTCCTTTTGGCTAAGGCAAAAAGCTCCGGATAAACTTCTTGCAAAGGCTGTGAACACAGCCATGAATCCTTCCAAAAGCGGATGCTAGAACCATTACCAAACCTTGCCACCAACTTAGTGCTTATATGAATGCCCATTTTTGAGACAACCGAATCCATATTCCCAATGTCTTTCCACACAACCGGTATAGACTTCTTTAACGGAATCAGCTTGTAACAACCCTAGCCCACAGTTGATTTTGGTCATTTTTATAACGCCACCACCATTTAACCAACATGGCTAGGTTAAAGTCTTTTATTCCTCCTAAACCCAAGCCACCTCCTCTCTTAGACTTAACCAACAAATTCCATTTAACCCAACGCATTTTATGACCCGTTCTAGTTTTGCCCCAAATAAAATCCAGACAAATCTTTTCAAGCTTATTTAAAATTACCTTGGGGGCGGAGAAAATGGAGAGAAAGTATGAGGATAAGCTACCCAAAACCGATTTCGCCAAAGTCAACCTCCCCGCAAACGACAATTAGCTGGCCTTCCATTTGGATAGCTTGCTATTAAATTTCTCCACAATAGGTTGCCAACACCGAGCCCTCTTCATATTCACACCGATCGAGATGCCCAAATAGTCGAAGGGGAGCGAACCGGCTTCACAGATAAGAACCCGGGCAAGCCGAGACACCTCACTATCATTCACCCCCACCCCGAATAATTTACACTTACGGTGATTAACCCTAAGGCCAGTCACGAGGTTAAGCCACCTCAGAAAACGGTTAAGGCTCATCACATTTAAATCTGACCACTCCCCAATAAATAAAACGTCATCCGCGTAGCACATGTTGATAATCGGGCCTCCATTCGGGAGCTGGTTACCTTTAAAGAACCCCAAGACGCTCATCCTTTTCATAAACATGTTGATGATTTCCATGGCGTAAGGCTGACAAATCGTGTCTTAACAGGTTTAACAGGTTTCTGACGGCGTGCACAACATAAGTTTCAATCATGATTACGACTCGTTCAACTACTTTCTACCTCATGTTTATAAAACAGTTTTATGTTTTATGTACAAAGATGAATAAATGATAGATCCTAACATTGTAATTTTAATTATTTAAAAAATTAAAAAAGTCAAAGGGTGTATTTTTCAGTCAAACAGGTTTAATCGTGTCTTAACAGGTACCTAATTGCCAGCCCTACCATGGCGATAATGAAAAGAAATGGAGAAAAAGGGATCTCCTTGTCTCAAACCACGTTTAAATTTGAATTCTTTCGTCGAGGACCCGTTGACGAGAACCGAGCCCATCCCAGAAGAAAGACACCCCTTAATCCACAAAATCCATTTATCCGGGAAGGCCATACTCTCCATAATCTTGAAAAGGAACTTCCAATTAATCGAGTCATACGCCTTTTCGAAATCAACTTTGAAAATCAAAAGATTAGTTTTGCTTTTTTAGCCCAAGCCACCGTTTTGCTCACCACCAAAGGGCTATCAAGAATGTTTCTTCCACCCACGAACGCCGATTGCGTCGGTGAGATAACGTCATTCATAACTTTCTTCAACCGGTTGGCAAGGACCTTTGCAATAATTTTATAAACTGACCCGACTAAAGAAATAGGACGAAAATTAGAAAGAACATGAGGATCTTTAGATTTCGGGATAAGGGCCACGAATGAGGAGTTACATCCATCACAAATAACCCCTTTCGAATAGAATTCTCCCATAACTGCCATTATTAACGGCCTCAAACTCTCCCCAAAAGCCTTGTAAAACTTCATAGAGAAATCGTCGGGGCCAGGGGCTTTACTACCTCAACAATCTTTTAAAGCCGCTTTAACTTCATCAACAGAAAAAGAATTACACAGGAGACTGCCCTGTTCGTCAGACAGCCTCGAGAGGCCAGTATTAACGAACTGAGGTCTTCGACGAATGGGTTCGGCAAACTGACTCTTAAACCATTTCCAAATTTCCGATTTCAATTCCACCGGATCGGAGATCCAAATATCCCGAAACCTCAGCCCATTAATCCTGTTCAGAACGATGTTGACATTAATTTGTCTGTGGAAAAACGAGGAATTCTCGTCCCCAAACCGAAGCCAGTCAACCCGAGCTTTTTGAAGCAAGTTTTTAGACTTAATTGCCTCAAATTTCTTCAGCTTCGCCCGAAAATCAATTCTATCCTTCTTCTCATTAAAGGACAGCGGCAATAATTCAGCTTTCTTTTCGATAACTTCAATTTTGGAAACCAGCTCATTAACCTCTTTATCCTCAGCAGCTTTGACCTCTCCTCTCCAAGACTTGATCTCCGTTTTCATTCTTCTCATCATATTAGCCAGGAAAATGTCACTAGCTTCACCCAAATTAAGAATGGCCACATTCCTAATCACAATCTCAGCTAATTTCTCTTCCCCAGCCCATGTGTTAAAGAATTTGAAAGGAATGGGCCCAAAATCAGACGATAAACAGGAGAGGGAAACAGGGCAATGATCCGACAAACCTCTTTTTTGCACCTCAACCTTGGCACGAGGCCAATGATGCATGAAATCGTCGCAAACCAAAAACCTATCAATTTTACTCATCTTAACCTCCATATTATCAGACACAAAGGTAAAGTTACCTCCTGTCATGTGATACTCCATAAGACCCGATCGGAAAATAAAACCACTAAAAGCATCAGCCGCATTCTTATCAAACCGCGAATTGACTCTCTCCTCTTCCCAACGCACTTCATTAAAGTCACCGAAAATGGCCCACATCCCGTCAAAATGGGATTTTATCTCGGTGATTTCATCCCAAAACAAACGTTTGCTCCCAGGATCGTTAAGAGCGTGAAGATTCAGGATATTCAACTTCTCTACCATCCCGTGAACTCGGCCCGAAACCAGCAAAAATCTCTGGTTTTTAACCACCACCTCTTCGCTAAAAAAATCTGGGTTCCAGATGGAAGCGAGCCCCCCAGATCTCCTAACTGAATCAACGGAAATACCCACCATATTCGATTTATCCCAAAACCGCCTTAGAAAGGATTCGGACAAACCCACCTGATGAGTCTCCTGTAACCCGAGAAAATTGCACTTCAACTCCCTTTTAAGAGATCGCACCCAACCCGCTTTGCAAGGATCAGTAACCCCATTAATATTCAGCGAAATAAAATTCGTTGATTACGTTGATATCCATCTCCCCATGAACCAATCTCTTCACATGATTCTCGAAACCCTCGACTTCAATACCTAGGCATGAACCAAACCTAAGGGTTTCAGCAACTTCTTCTTCAAAGCTCCGACGAATATCCTCCTCTCCCTGACAATTCCGACGATTTTCCACCTCTCCCTGACAATTTTCTTCCAAGTTTTCATCCTGTCTCGGCATCGCCCTATTTGCTGATCTTTCTTCATTTTCCATCCGGAATATTTCCCCAATATTAAAGGGGTTGGAATCTTCCCCTGTATTCACATCATTATTGAGGTCAGGAGTTTTAAAATGGTGGGCCACAGATCTATTACTTTTACTTCCTTTGGGTCTGGTGGTTATGTAACTGGGCCTACACGGATCCAAATTAAGCCCAATTCCAGGGGAGATAAACCCTTCATCTCCTAGGCCCACTTGTTCTCTCTCCACATGGGGGTCATCAGCCGCCATACCCGAATTACTAGGAGTATCTTTCCCATGCACGTGCGCCATCGTCTTGGAAGAAGAACCGTCATTCTGATTCCCCATGCAAGAAATCTCATCATCCAACATGCAACCCTTCAAACCCAATCCCCTGAACTCCGACCACTTTTCACATTCCGGCGAGACACCGATGTCAGAATCCTCCGACAAGCTATCGGACAGGAAGGCTGGAGTCCACTGCCCGGCGATTTCTTCCACCCAAACCTTTAACCGGTGTTCTTTCCAAACAATGGTCATCTCCATGAAATATTTTTACCCGACTGGACTAAGACCGCCATTCTATCTTCTGCCATGTTTCCATCATCCGAAGAGGCTTCCGATTTGACGAGAAGCCTACCACACCTTTCCCCAATTCGGTTAAAAACATGACGATCCCATAACGACACGAGGACCCCAATAACCTTAATCCAAGCCACACGGTCGAACACCGGGGGGATCCCGTCCCATACATACAGCCTCGAGAACCATAATGACCATTCCTCTCCTCTATTCCTCAGGAATTCATCAGCCTCTTTAACACTCGAGAATGTGACCATCACCTTTAAGCCACCTAAATACCTTAGCATCGATCCTTCATCCACAAGCCCAGCTAGATGGGATTTCAAATTATTCAGGATATCAATATCTTTGGTTTCCCCGATTAAGGATTTAAATTCCCATTGCTTTTTAGTATCAGTATTTAATGGGGGAAGATCAATAGTGATACCAGGATCATTGGAGCAATGAGGAGATACCACATCCCTAAACGACCTTTCGCCAACATTAGTCGGTTTTTTGGCCACATCAAAATTCATAGGGTGACATGCCTGCTTTGCATAATTCAGTCTAGAGAAAACCGACACCCTCTCCCCAGAAATGGGAATGACAGATTTCGATCTGTCCCTGTTAAACTTAGCCAGATTAACCCCAATAACCACACCATCAATCTTAACCGTTTTAAGTCTTTCTATCCAGTTATCCACATCACGAACATTAGAGAGCTTTATGAATCCAAAACAGTTACCGGCCCTATCCTTTTTCCAAGGGATGAAGACGTCTTCCAGATTGTTTAGATAACTGAAGGCCTTCCATAATCTGTCCCGGGTACAGCCATCCTGTAGGTTAGAAATGAAGATGTGTAAACATGTTCGGCTCATCAATTCCCGTTTTAGGGTCGGTTCGCAACCGAAAGTCGCGTAGTTTGACTTCTACGTTGACTTTTGGTTATAAACCGAATTAGACTAGTATGCTACTGATTTTAGGTTCCGTTATGATCATAATATAATGTAGTATAATCCCATAAGGTTATATTACACGATCGGATTAGGAATCTGAGTTTATGCGCATGTTCCGTTATTATGCCATACTTTGACTAAAATGCCCTTTTGATTAAAAATAAGGTTTAAGACATAAATGAGCATGCGAGTGAGTTATGTACTGATAAGTAAACATGTTTAGAACATTTTGGTGCTTATAAACTGGTCATAAACTGAGTTTACGCATATGGTCGTAAACTATGCTTTTAAAAGGACTAAAATACCCTTTTAAGTATAAAATGAGTTTTAAACATAATTTTAGTATAAAACTCATTACCTACTGATATGATATTATAATTAGGATTATTTGGGATGCTAAGTCAGATTGTAAACTGAGTTTAACTTTAGTTTCGTATACAATGCCGATAAATGACGATAATGCCCTTATGGTACTTAAAATGTGTTTTAAGCATAATATTCAAACCAAACCTTTTACTTACTGATATGTTATGACAAATAAAATATTTTAATTATTCAAAGCTGGTATAACATCAGATTTCATAAATCTTCGCATAAATCATCATTTAACGACTTTAACGCCGTTTAGGCGCGTAGTATGGTTTTAAACCATATGTGTGAACCAAGACTTGTTACCTACTGATTTTATAAACCATTTTTAAATGTTTTTACAGTAGGTATAAGTTATGAACTCAGAATCCCAAATAATGTCTCAAAACTATGTGTGAAATGACCAAAATACCCCTACGGTGCATAGTTTGGTCATAAAGCATAAACCACACATGTATTTGATATCCTACTGATATGATATCATAATTTAAACATTTTTATAGAATGTTTATGACCATGACATCAGTTTACTTGCAAGCTCCTTTTATAAGTTATAAATTACCAAAATGCCCTTATAAGGCATAATTTGATTTTAAAACCTTAACGGGCATATAAGTTGATATCCTACTGATATTATAACTTGGTTAAACTGTATTGGCATATGGAACTTGTTCATGACTCATCCAATTACCCGTTATCGCTTATACGCGTACGGTGAGACTTACGTAACTAGTTTACATAAGTTTACCGAAAAGGGGTTTAACCTTATCGTTTTGATCTCAAAATCCAGAATGTACCTTGTTTACCCGTATTATACAAGTCTTGGTACCTGTTAGGTTTAAACCACATTCTATTCAGTATACGCTTAATCTAGAGAACCTATTCTTAAGTATCGGGTCATGTCTAAAGGAACTACCTTTGGCCCGTATACATTCTAACAGATAATAAATATGTTCATTCCAGACTATCGTACCCCCCAGATAATTGGACTTGGGTCAATATACTTAGACTTGCGGCTTTTTGCCAAATATAGTCTTATTGATTGGAAGCTAGCAAAAAGGTAAATACTCTTGACTTATTTTAGTGTAAACTTGGGATGGCCATTATGCCTCTTGGGACGGTTATTACACAAGTAAGTCGCCTATGATTGCGCAAAAGTGTATGAATACGGTTTTATTCCGTTTACTTGATAATTACTGTTATTGGGGGTTATTGATACCATGTCCGGACAACCCAATGGGTTAATCAAGCATATAATCTCGTAACAAGAAAAATCCCAAGATATATTTAAAAGATCACCTACGGGTTATCTATGTGTATAAAACTCTTTTTGAAAAACTACTTTCCCAAAGAGTCAGTTAATTGTATTTACCAGCTTTGGCTGAAGTATTTTCAAAAGATTGAACAGCAGGTACCAAACCTTAATATAGGATGGGATTACGGGTCGGCTAGAATGAAGGCTAAGGAATTTGCACACCTGATGCTTAAGGCCTATGCTGTCTAAAGCTCTGTTTATTTGGTTCCTGCCTGTGGGCTTGTATCAAACGCTTGTAATACTTTTATACATTCAAGCTTTATTTTAATAATTTCAATCCAATACTTCCGCTGCATATTATTATATTGTGATAACTGTTATCCAACCGTCATGTGTGTACCCATCCGGGCCCACCGGAAATCGGGGTGTGACAGGTTGGTATCAGAGCTACAGTTTGAGTGAATTAGACACTAGCCCTTAGTGTCTAATCTCAAATATCACAAATGCAGATTCCTTTAAAAACTCCAAGTCTAGACCTGAATATAAGACTACTCTTAATCTATATAGTAGTTACTGATTTTTACCGCCAAGACGTCACGGACCAGATGAAGAATCTGTGATGGGTCGCGGACTCAATGATCTCTACCTTTGAGTAGCTTGAAGTTCCACATGGTGAACTACATATGCTTTGGAGACGATGACTCCTATACGAGGATGCTAAACCTCACCAACTGGAGTACAACAATGATTTTTTGAGTCTTCGAGCCCGATTAATTCAAACCCATCTGGGTATATATTATATTATATAAATTCGGCAACTCTCGCCAGCAACTTCTCCAACTGGAGTACAACAATGATTTTTATTTCATTGATTTTTAGCAACTATGAATGCCAAACTTAGTTTGATGGAAGCGCCATTTGATAATTGGCAGTATCCTAGTGTGTCCCATAGATTGCTTTCATGCCTGGTCAGTATGACGGTTTAATGCATGGAACCACTAAGATCTCCCAACGGTCATATTGTACCGATATCGGCTAATAGTAAGCATCTAATATAATTTGGCGATATTACAGCCATAAGAAGAATCATTGATTTTATGGAGCCCATTTTATGATTTTTCCTTCTAAAAATATGAAAGTCACATTTATTGCTCCTACCTTATCAAACAGATCTCTTGATTGCGCAATAGACGAAGGCCAAAAAGCACGCGTTTCCACCAATGAATGGTTGAAATAGTACAAGATGTTCGTCCAAATATGAGACGACATATCCCCAATTCTCCTAATAAAGGAGAGGGGTATATTTATAAACGGTGTACTTCATTGAGCCGTGCCATATACAGTGTACTTTATTGAGCTGTATTATATACGCTGTACTATATTGAGGCGTATTCCCGAATATCCCATGTGGAGAAAGGGTATATTATAAACGGTGTACTTTATTGAGCCGTACCATATACAGTGTACTTTATTGAGCTGTATTATATGCGCTGTACTTTATTGAGGTTTATCCCCATGTCTCCCGACAAAGGAGAGGGGTATATATTTAAACGGTGTACTTTATTGAGCCGTATCGTATACATTGTACTGTATTGAGGTGTATACCAAATCTCCAACTACGGAGAAGTGCATATAATTAAAAAGTCAAATGAGACCTGTCCTCGAAACTCCAACTGAGGAAAAGGACTAAAAGTGCCAACTCTATTGGGTGAAGACGATTTGTCAAAGAACCGCTAGCAATCAAGCAAATGAATCTCTTTTGAATTTACTCGGTCTACTAGTTCTTATGTAATTAAGACTAGTAAATAAGACCATGATAAAAGACTCTGTCTTAAATTTCCCACCAATGGTAGTGGTTGAAAAGGTGATAGAAGTGGAAAACTGATTCCCTCACACCAATATAATCTCAAAAATCTTAAGTGGTTCTTGTCCAACTATGGGACGACACTTATTTAAGATCTCTAACTAATTCCCGAATGTGTGGAAAGGAGATAGAAATTTCATCCATCTATGCGATGCTAATCATCCCCAAATATCCCAATGTGGAAAAGAGTATATATTTGAACAATGTACTACATTGAGCCGTGTGATATACGCTGTGCTATATGGAGGCATATCCCCAATTCTCCCCATAAGGAGAGGGGCATATATTTATACAGTATACTTTATTGAACTGTATTATTTACGCTGTACTTTATTGAGGCGTATTCCCGAATCTCCTAATAAGGACAAAGGGTATATTTATAAACGGTGTACTTTATTGAGCCGTACCATATACAGTGTACTTTATTGAGCTGTATTATATACGCTGTACTATATTGAGGCGTATTCCAATCTCCTAATAAGGAGAAAGACATATATTTAAAACGGTGACTATATCGAGCCGTATCATATACGCTGACTGTATTGAGGCGTATTCCCAATTATCCCAATGTGGATAAGGACTTATGCTTAAACGTCAATTGCGACGTATTCCCAAATTTCCCAATACGAAAAAGGGACTTATATTTTCAACGTCAACTGAGACGCAACTCCGAATGAGGAGAAGAATTCATATTCAATACGTTGCCTGAAACGTATAGTTAAAAATCTCCAACTAAATTTCCCCACTGTGCGGAAAAGAGGAAAATCTTCGTCAACCTTGTGACGATACTTGTTCCGAATCTCCATCAATTCCCAATTATGTGGAAGGATAGAAATCATAATACCGCATTGTCAGTTAAAACAAAGACAATTGTGATCTTTATGATCCCCTGTCCAAGGTGGTGAGCTACGCTCAAGCCTAATAGTCTATATGATCAATGCGATCATGACTAATATCATCTGATACGATGATCATATTATTTAACATCCTTAGTGATGTTTTGCCTACGGGCTATAACATATTGTCCATTTGAGATATTGACATTGTGATCTTTATGATTCCTTGTCCAAGGTGGTGAGCTATGCTCAAGCCTCATAGTCTATATGATCAATGCGGTCATGGCTAACGTCATCTAATATGATGATCATATTATTTAACATCCTTAATGGTGTTTCGCCTTCGGGCTATATTATATTTTCCAATTATGACAAGATAAATTGTAATCTTTTATGATTCCTTGCCCAAAGGGGGTGAGCCATGCTCAATTCTCATAGTCTATATGATCCGTGTGATCCTGACTAACATCATCAGTATGATGATCATATTATTAACATCCCTATTGATGAAGTGCCTACAGGCTATACTTTACTCTATTGTCAATAAGACAATGATAGTGGTGATCTTTATGGTCCTCTGTTCAAAGTGGTGGGTTATACCCAAACCTAATAGTCTGTACGATCAATATGATCATGACTAACATCATCAACATCAACATCATACTAAACATCCCTAGTGATGTCTCGTCTACAGACTATATTATATCGTCCACTGGAGACAATGACAGTTGTGACCATTATGGTTCCCTGTTCAAATTGGAGGGCTATGCCCAAACCTCACAGTCTATATGATCAAGTGCGATCATGACTGATATCATCAGTGCGATGACCATTAGTTTAACATCCTTAGTGATGTCAAACGAATTGCCTACATGCCATATTATATCGCCAATTGTGACTACAGTTGTGGTCTACGACCCCTTATCCAAAAGGTAATGAACTATGTTCAATTCTTAAAGCACTTTGATCAAATGATATCACGGCTTATGTATATCTTAGATGTCCTTTGTGACAAGGCTAGGTGCCACATCATTCAATGTCCTTCGTGACGAGGCCTTGTGCCATATCTTTCGCAATCTTCGTGACAGGCCCTTGTGTCATGTCTTTCACGTCCTTCGTGACAAACCAATGTGCTATATTTAAATGTCCTTCGTGACAAGCTAATGTGCTATATTTAAATGTCCTTCGTGACAAGCTAATGTGCTATATTTAAACGTCCTTTGAGACAAACCAATGAGTTATATGGCTAAGTCCAATACCAATTGTGGTAAACAGGACTAGTGAAATTGATATAAAAACATATAGATCTGTAAGATCTAATGCAAATAAATTAAATTTGCTATTTTGTTCTTGAAGAATTACTGATGGCTTTATTATCTTTCAGATAAACTTATGGCAAGCCTGAATATTGGCAAAGCAGATAAGAAAAACGATGGTGGCGATTTAGAGCACAAAGATCGGAATGACGAAGAGAATCGTCTTCGATCAATAGTTGCCGATGAAGTCGGTAAAGCCCTGGCTGGATTTATGGCCACACTTAAAGGGCAGAGCCATCAGTACAGAGAGAGAACTCCGTTATTAAACCCCATTCTAATACTCATAAGACTGAAAAGTCTCAATCCTCCTCAACCAAGAGTGAGCAAAGTATTAAGAGTATCAAGAAAGCTGAGTCTCATGACTCTAAGAAGGGGTGTACCTATAAATACTTTGTTTCATGTAAACCCCGTGACTTTACGAGTGAGATTGGAGCATTCGATGCTCTAAAGTGGCTGGATGAAATGGAAACCGTTGTTGATATAAGCAGTTGTGCCGCCAAGGACACTGTTAAATTCATGTCCCAATCCTTCAAGGAGGATGCTCTGACTTGGTGGAAGGCACTAATCCAATCCACTGGCAAGGTTGAAATGTACAGCCTGAGTTGGTCAAAGTTTGTGGAATTGATCCGCGAGACTTATTGCCCACCTCACGAGGTGGAGAAAGTTGAAACTGACTTTCTAAAGCTGACCATGAAAGGCCTCGAGTGTTGAGCCTATTTGTCTGAATACAACTCCTTATCAAGACTCGTACCGTATTTAATTACCCCCGAGTCTAAGCGCATTGCGCGTTTTATTGGAGGACTCGCTCCAGAAATCAAGGGGATGGTTAAATCCTCCAAGCCTGCGACTTTTAGATCCGCTGTGGATCTGGCTCTATCTCTCACTGAAGATGAAGTAAGAGCAAGGGCGATTAAGGCTGAGGAGAATCATAAGCGAAAGTGTGATGATACCCCAAGTAAAGATTACAAAAAGGGTAAGATTGGTTCGAGTTATAACCAGTCCAAGCTAAATGAGGCAAAACCCAAATGTAAAACCTGCGGGAAGCAACACTTCAGAAAATGTTTCCGTGAGCAGACCAAGGGATGTGGCATTTGTAAGAAGATGGATCACAAGTCTCATGAATGCAAAGACTTGAAAGACGCCACCAGTTATGGATGTGGCGAGAAAGTTCATATAAAGACCCGCTGCCCAAAGAGGGCGACTGACAAGAAGAACAAGGCCACTGATGGCCAGAAAGGCAATGTTTGAGCCTTCCAATCTGTTACAGTAGAAGCAGTCAAGACATTTCATTAAGGATCTGTTTCCCGTCAACGATTTATTTACTAGAAACTTGTTTTAAATTCTGGAGCTAGTTAAAGCTTCATCTATTGTAAATTTAATAAAACTTTAAATCTGCCTTTTCAAGGCTTGGATATTATTTATAAAAATCAAGTGGCCAACCTAGATGCTTTCATATATAATATATCCTTCCTGAAGCATTTTGTCCTTGATAATCTTTTTATTTATAAATCCTGCGGGATTCGATATGTTCTTTGACATGGATCAGATAGCCCTAAAACCAAATCCACTTTGTCTGTAGTAAGAAACTTATCAAAATTAAAATCCCCATCTGGTTATATATTCACCATCCGTTGAAGATCAATTCTATGGATTGCCGAGGAAGCTTTTATGCTTGGGGCATCCAAGTGATTGAAAGAAGGATGTGACATCCACATAACACCAGTAAATTCTGATGAATTTAAAGTCGAAAGCTGAAGACCTTTGTGCGAATGGACATGAGAAGTCCATAGCTACCAAGGAAGCTTAATGCTTAGAATGTTCGCAAATGAGTCGAATATCGAAGACCTTTTGTGGTCTGTGTAATGAACTGGAAAAATCCCACATAAAATTGGGAAGTGAGACAACGGATCTAATCTCCCAGTTACCTAAAATAAATCGCTACCATGATGCGATGTAAATTATAGTCGACAAATCTACTAATTCGACTCTTCATGTCAAATAAGGAAAATTCTTGAATTCCGACAAGTTAAGCTATATAAAGACAACATCGAGTCTCCTTATAGAGCACCGTTTTCTGAAGTATCGAATTATGATACTAAATATATTCTTATCTCTGATAAAATCCTAGCATGATGCTCGGCTATTAAGCACTTGTCATGCTTTGCCATGACATTCAAATGCGAGCATAAGGTTTATTGAAAAACCTTATCCATTATGGACCATGAGATTTAAAAGTCCCAAGTTTCCCTCGCAAATGTGAAATGGGATTCCATCGTGGCCTAGGATACTCTTAAAAGGTTGAAACCTACTATGATACGGATTTGACCGTATTACTCTGAGCAAATCTCGGGGTCGAGATTTCTTTTAAGGGGGGTGAGGATTTAACACCTTGTAAAATCGTGTCTAATAATGTGTTGACACGTGTCCCTAATCCTAGCTATGTCAATCATTAACTAGGAGGGACTATTATTGCGAAACAATGAAAACTTTGAATATGCAAGGACTAAAGGTGTCAACATGCTTAAACTAAGCCTCTGAGTGACCTTATATGTCACACCCCCAAAATCCACTTGCGGAGTACTACCGCTTGGAGGCGTGACTGACCAGGATCCAGCCACCACTTATACTGAGCATTGATTAATAGTAAAAGTATTCACCAACCACAGTAGTTAGCAAACACCATATTTTTAGAATTCTAAAAGCTTAAGTTCAAATGGCAGTTTAGACAAACAGCGGAAGCATAAACCAAACAGTTTCAAAACAAAGTTCATTGTTCAAGATTATTTAAAACCCAACACACGGGTTAAGACGACCACTACATGTCCCCAAGCTGCAAGCTCCTGATTCACTGGTTACCAGCAAAGCATGCAGTAGGGTGTCAACAAAAATGTTGGCGAGTTCACGAGATGTCCAGTTTTAGCTTTTCAAAAGAAAATGTAGGTTGTTTAGGTAAAGCATTTATAATCACGTCATGGGGAGCTACCCCATATGAAAGCTACTAAACTTGAATTACCGAAACTGTTGACGAGAAGTTTTGGTGCCCCAGGTCAATGTCTATCGTCATTGACCGAGATGCAAGGTTTATAGTTCACGCCCGATCTCCCCCGGTCACGGTGTGAGGTTGTCAAACCTAATAGCGCTATCAACTAATAACCCGTTCGCCCCCGGCGATTAATCGGTACTATAAGCAGGGACTTAAGGTGATAGAGGTTCGTTTAGTGTTGCTAGTTGTGATTTATAAATAATACCCAAACGTATCTCCCCCGGATGTAGTAGTACAAAAGTACCGTTTGCATATTCCCCCGGAAATTATCAGTTTGAAAACATTATTTAGTTTGTTCGTGTCCCTCCCTGGGACGCATGCTTTTAGTGTGTGAACTCACCTTGGGTTGCTCGGCAGTTTAGTTTACTCGGTTAAGTATGCGGGTCACCACGTCCTAAATGGTTACCAGTATAGGTCAGGTTTGGGTATAAGTAATCACGTATATGGTACACGTATCTAACACATAGCACACCAAAACATACAAGGGTATTGGGCCTTAACACTAGATCAGTCAACCAGTTACATTCAATTCAAATAAACAGTAACAGGGAAAACATGCAGTCCAAACGTTTAGGTGCGGCCCAATAACGAAAACAAGCACCCTACTCGAGACGAGATGGTCCCGAGTCGAGACCGATAGGTCTCGAGTCGTAACCGATCGATCTCGGGTTGCAGCTGGGCGGTCTCGAGTCGAGTGAGCAGGAGTCGGAACCTTAGGAGTCTCGAGTTCTATCTCGAGTCGAGATTGTGAGATCTCGAGTCGAGACCTTGCTGATTTCGAGTCTGGGCGTCTGTCTCGAGTCGTCTGGGGATGGTCTCGAGTCCAATTGCTTCGGTCTCGAATCGAGACTGAAGGTTTCGACTTGCATACATGGTAACAAAGATGCTTCTAGAACTTTTGATGTGTTGGCCAATAGTATTTCGATTTCATGAGGTTGTGTACTTATCCAATAGCATTCCATAAACATGTTTCTTTGTCTAACATGTGATCAAAATGGATCAAACATACAATATTCAAATATTCATGTCAAGTTCATCATTTTAGGGTTTTCATCATTTTACAACTTGAATAATCGAACAGCCCTATCCTAGCATGTACTCAAATTAGCATCATCGACCCCTGAATCTAACATACATTTCTCGGATTACAAGCATACACATACACACTCTTATTGTCCTAATCACCTTGCATGTTACCTAATCATTTTCTTATTAAAACATGAACATAAACCACAATAGTCACAACCTAGTTATCCTTATTTATGTTATTCATTAATCATGTTATGTTATCTATCACACAACTAAACATCGAGTTAGCATGATAATCATCTAATCTTTTTAACCCACTTAGCCATATAGAAACATGCACATCATTCATCAATCACACACCTTGTCACACATAAAAGAAACACTAACCGGATGGTGTTTGAAAGTAGGGGGGAGAAAAATGGTTGCGAGATGGCCCTTGAGTGGTGATCGATGGCTAGTATCCGAGCTCCAAGCTACCACTTGTTGGATCCGAGAGAATGGGAGTTGATTTGTGAGTCTTTTAGGGTTTTTAGTGAGAGAAAGGATGAGAGGAGAGAGAGAATGGATAAGGGGATGTTTGGGATTTGAGATGATGATTGTTCTTTGCCAAAAGAGGTGGTATCGGTTACATATGTGGGGTTTTATACCCATTCCGAGCATGTGCACCCTAAGGGTTTCCGAATGGGGGTGCGGCCCAAGCGGCCCAACTGTTCACTATTTACTCAAGACCGGGTGGTCTCGAGTCGTGGTTTCGGTTCACGAGCATCTTTTTACACACATATATATTACATACACGTTAACGACACATAGCACAAGAGGAATCACAACTTTCATTTAATAATATATATATGTATACGCACTAAGTAATTACAAGGTGTTTGTCGGAAAAACCTAGAGTGTCACATTATCCCCAAGTTTTAAGAACTTTCGTCCCGAAAGTTAAGGCAGCCACTGACAAGCTAGTGTAAATGAGAACGTTTCAACGGGGTGTCACATCATCCCCCCGTTAGTTTGGAATTTCGTCCCGAAATTCGGTAGTAGCTTCAGTGCTGGGAGTTTCATTTGGGAACAACTGGGGATACTTGCGTTTCATCTGGTCTTCCCGCTCCCAGGTGAACTCTGGGCCACGGCGCGAGTTCCAACGAACTCGTACGAGGGGTATCTGGCTACGTTTGAGGGTTTTGATCTCACGATCCGTGATCTCAATTGGTTCCTCAGTAAAGTGTAGCTGTTCGTCAATAGTAAGTTCCTTGAAAGGAATGATGAGTGTTTCATCTGACAGACACTTCTTCAGATTAGACACGTGGAAGACGTTGTGCACAGCACTCAGTTCTTCGGGCAGATTCAATCTGTAGGCGACCTTACCGATCTTTTCGGTAATTTCAAAGGGTCCGACATATCGTGGATTAAGCTTACCTCGTTTCCCAAAACGAACCACACCCTTCCAGGGTGAGACTTTGAGTAGAGCCCGGTCACCAACCTGGAACTCTAGCGGTTTCCTATCCTTATCCGCGTATCTCTTCTGACGGTCACGAGCTGCCGCCATGTGTTGCCTAATCTGGGCAATCTTTTCTGTAGTGTCAACTACATGTTCCGGGCCTGTGATCTGGCTGTCACCAACCTCCGCCCAGCAGAGAGGCGATCGGCATTTACGACCGTACAATGCCTCAAAGGGTGCCGCCTGAATGCTGGTGTGGTAGCTGTTGTTGTAGGAGAATTCCACTAGCGGTAGGTGCTTCTCCCAATTCTTGCTAAAATCGATCACACATGCCCTAAGCATGTCTTCGAGGGTTTGGATGGTGCGTTCCGACTGCCCATCCGTTTGCGGATGATAAGCGGTGCTCATGTCTAAACGCGAGCCAAAAGATTTGTGCATAGCTTGCCACAACTCAGAAGTAAAACGTGGGTCTCGATCGGAAATAATAGAGGTTGGCACTCCGTGCTTCGAAACCACTTCCTTTAAGTATACCTCTGCTAAGGTGGAGAACTTGTCCGTCTCTTTAATAGCCAAGAAGTGGGCAGATTTAGTTAATCGATCTACTATCACCCAAATGGTGTCATTTCCGCGTTGAGACCTAGGCAAGCCGGTAACGAAGTCCATGGAAATTTGCTCCTATTTCCACTGTGGGATCTCTGGTTGTTGGAGTAGGCCTGATGGTTTCTGATACTCCGCCTTGACTCTTGCAGAAGTTAAACATTTTCTGACATAGGTTGCTATGTGGGCTTTCATGCCAGGCCACCAATAGGTAGTCCTCAAGTCGTGGTACATCTTATCTGAACCCGGATGTACTGAGTAACGGGACTTATGGGCTTCATCCATCACAAGGTCACGTAAATTTCCATAAAGCGGAACCCATATGCGCCCGGCTACGTAGTGAGCACCGTCTTCTTTTTGTTCCAATCGTTGTCTCGATCCTCGTAGGGACTCAGCCTTGATGTTCTCGGCTTTCAATGCTTCAACCTGAGCATTTCGAATCTGATTAGGGAGGTTCGAGTGGATAGTGAGCTGTAAGGCACGAACACGCTTGGGTTTGGTCTCCTTTCTGCTGAGGGCATCAGCTACCACATTAGCCTTGCCTGGGTGATATTTAATTGCACACTCGTAGTCATTTAGGAGTTCGACCCATCGGCGTTGCCGCATATTCAACTCCTTTTGTTCCATTATGTGCTGGAGACTCTTGTGATCAGTGTAAATCGTGCACTTGGTGCCGTACAAGTAGTGTCTCCAAAGCTTGAGCGCGAAGACCACAGCTCCAAATTCTAAGTCATGCGTCGTGTAGTTCCGTTCGTGGATCTTGAGTTGTCGCGAAGCGTAAGCAATAACCTTCTCGCGTTGCATTAACACGCAACCAAGCCCTTGAATAGAAGCATCGCAGTAAACAACAAAGTCGTCGGTACCTTCAGGTAAGGAAAGAATAGGAGCACTACAAAGATTTTTCTTTAGTTCCTGGAAGGCAGATTCCTGAGCATCAATCCATTTGTAAGCAACACCCTTCTGAGTGAGGGTCGTAAGTGGCTGAGCGATCTTAGAAAATCCCTTGATGAATCTTCGATAGTATCCTGCCAATCCCAAGAATTGGTGGACTTCGGTCGGAGTCTTAGGTACAGGCCAATTCTTAATGGATTCGACCTTAGCGGGGTCGACATGAATCCCCTCCTGATTGACGATGTGCCCAAGGAAATGGACTTCTCTAAGCCAGAAATCACATTTTGAGAATTTGGCGTACAGTTGCTCATTGCGAAGGAGTTCGAGAATAAGACGCAGGTGTTGTTCATGCTCCTCTTGGCTCTTCGAGTAGATTAAGATGTCGTCAATAAACACAATTACGAACTTGTCGAGGTAGGGTTTGCATACTCGGTTCATGAGATCCATGAAGATCGCAGGTGCGTTGGTCATTCCGAAAGGCATGACAAGGAATTCGTAGTGACCATAGCGGGTTCTGAAAGCAGTCTTAGAGATGTCCTCATCGCGGACTCTCAGCTGGTGATAACCCGATCGCAGATCGATCTTAGAATAATAGCTCGACCTTGCAGCTGGTCGAACAGGTCGTCGATACGGGGAAGTGGATAACGATTCTTGATAGTAACCTTGTTCAGTTCGCGGTAATCAATGCACATTCGGAATGTACCATCTTTCTTTTTGACGAAGAGCACTGGGGCTCCCCAGGGTGATGAGCTAGGACGGATAAAACCTTTGTCCAAAAGTTCTTGTAGTTGAGTAGAGAGTTCCTTGAGTTCTGCGGGAGCTAGACGATAAGGTGCACGAGCTATAGGTGCTGCTCCGGGAGCTAGCTCGATTTGAAATTCGACCTGACGGTGAGGAGGGAGTCCAGGTAGTTCTTCCGGGAATACCTCAGGATAGTCGCGTACGACTGGAAAGTCTTCAATCCTGTTTTCCATTTTCTGTGTGTCGGCAACGAGTGCTAAGATAGCGGTGTGCCCCTTTCGTAGACACTTCTGGGCTTTTAAGAATGAAATGATGCCTGTGACTTCTCCGCTCTTGTCGCCTTGAACTATAAGAGGTTTGCCAGGGGGACGGGGAATACGAATAGCTTTCTCTTGGCAGAGGATTTCAGCTCGATGTTTGGATAACCAATCCATACCAACAATGACGTCGAAGCTTCCAAGAATGATGGGGAAGAGATCGATACGGAATGTCTGACCAGACAACTCTAATTTGCAGTTACGAATTACGTGTGAGGCCTCGAGGTTTCTACCATTAGCTATTTCAACGATGTGCTTAGAGCTTAACGGCGTAAGGGTGGACTTAAGTTTCTTACTAATACGTAGGGATACATAACTAGCATCTGCTCCGGAATCAAATAGTATGGAAACATAACGATCATTAAGGAGGAACTTACCCGCTACAACGTTGGGGTCATTCCTTGCTTCTCCAGCTCCAATCACAAAAGCCCTTCCTCTTGCACCATTCCCAGCGTTGTTGGCGTTGTTGTTGTTATTTCCCGCACCCTGATTGGGGTTGTTCTGGTTTAACTGCGGACAATTCTTCTTAATGTGCCCCTCAGCTCCGCACTGGAAACAACCCTTGATGTTCCCATGATGCTGCTGCTGCTGTGGTTGATTTTGCCTTGCGGGATGAGGGCTCCTACAATCCTTGGCCTCATGTCCCATCTTGTTGCACCGCTGGCACTTGTTCTTCACACAGGGCCCATTGTGATGTCGATTGCACTTGTTACATTTGGGGAGATGGCCCTGATAGCCACCCTGCTGCTGAGGGCCCTTGTTATTTTCAGTTTTCCTTTGTTGAGCCGGGGCCTGAGTAAAGTTAGCATCCTTACCCTGGTTTCCATCCCACTTTCGTTTGTTGTCATTAGAAGTTCCAGTAGTAGCACTGATCCTCTGGGGCAACTTGCCCTCTTCCACAGCCTGATTGGTGAGTATGTGAGCAAGACGAACCACGGGCTGTATGGTGTTGAGTTTGGCTGAGGTCACATGGCTCCGAATTTCGGGGACCAAGCCTTTGATGTACAATTCGATCCTTCGATACATAGGTCGGGACATGTTTGGGCAAAGTGCAGCATAGTCGTTGGACTGCTTGGTGTAGGTCTCGATCTCTGACCCAACCATCTTGAGCGCATAGTACTCGTTCTCGAGTTTGTGGATGTCATCCCTGTGACAGTACTCCTCTTTGATCATGTCTTTGAAATCTTCCCATGCAGTAGCATTAGCAGTTTCCAGACCAAGCATCTGAATCTGCGCTTTCCACCATGAAAGCGCGTTTCCTTCAAGCGTACAGGTCGCGAACTTAACCCAGTTAGCAGGGGGACACTCGCAGACAGCAAAGACAGCTTCGGCCTTCTCAATCCAGTGTAGAAGGCCTATGGCACCCTCAGTGCCGTTGAAAGGGAGAGGTTTGCCATCCATGAAAGTTTTGAAAGTACAGACACGTGGCTGTGCAGGCGCAGGCTGACCTGTTGTGAGAAATGGAGCGAATAGGTTTAGAGGTGAAAAGACGATGTGGAGGTAAGGTCTAAACACCCTAAAGTAACGAGTTTACCTCCAGGGTGAGCTGCGAAAGCTGCAGCCACCGTGTTAAGCAAGTTAGTGAATTGAGCCTGAGTCATGTTAACGCTTCCTCTTCCGCGTCCACTCATTGTCTTCATAACCAGAAAACACAGTATGAGTGTGAAGTCGTAACGTAGCGAGAGTGAGATAGAAGAGGGATGTGTATCTATCTAATTAGGCACACTAGTACGTATAGTAGAGCAGTCAACATAAGATAAACAAGCAAGTAAACACAAGTCCGAGCTATGAGGTCTAACATGTTGAGTCTTGCCCTTGGAGTGTAGTGTCGTCACGAGTCACGGGTTATAGTCCGGTTTTTCTCAAAAAGACTCTTCTTTTTAAAACCAAGTTCACTATAACCAATGGCTCTGATACCAATCTGTCGCACCCCCAAAATCCACTTGCGGAGTACTACCGCTTGGAGGCGTGACTGACCAGGATCCAGCCACCAATAATACTGAGCATTGATTAATAGCAAAAGTATTCACCAACCACAGTAGTTAGCAAACACCATATTTTTAGAATTCTAAAAGCTTAAGTTCAAATGGCAGTTTAGACAAACAGCGGAAGCATAAACCAAACAGTTTCAAAACAAAGTTCATTGTTCAAGATTATTTAAAACCCAACACACGGGTTAAGACGACCACTACATGTCCCCAAGCTGCAAGCTCCTGATTCACTGGTTACCAGCAAAGCATGCAGTAGGGTGTCAACAAAAATGTTGGCGAGTTCACGAGATGTCCAGTTTTAGCTTTTCAAAAGAAAATGTAGGTTGTTTAGGTAAAGCATTTATAATCACGTCATGGGGAGCTACCCCATATGAAAGCTACTAAACTTGAATTACCGAAACTGTTGACGAGAAGATTTGGTGCCCCAGGTCAATGTCTATCGTCATTGACCGAGATGCAAGGTCTATAGTTCACGCCCGATCTCCCCCGGTCACGGTGTGAGGTTGTCAAACCTAATAGCGCTATCAACTAATAACCCGTTCGCCCCCGGCGATTAATCGGTACTATAAGCAGGGACTTAAGGTGATAGAGGTTCGTTTAGTGTTGCTAGTTGTGATTTATAAATAATACCCAAACGTATCTCCCCCGGATGTAGTAGTACAAAAGTACCGTTTGCATATTCCCCCGGAAATTATCAGTTTGAAAACATTATTTAGTTTGTTCGTGTCCCTCCCTGGGACGCATGCTTTTAGTGTGTGAACTCACCTTGGGTTGCTCGGCAGTTTAGTTTACTCGGTTAAGTATGCGGGTCACCACGTCCTAAATGGTTACCAGTATAGGTCAGGTTTGGGTATAAGTAATCACGTATATGGTACACGTATCTAACACATAGCATACCAAAACATACAAGGGTATTGGGCCTTAACACTAGATCAGTCAACCAGTTACATTCAATTCAAATAAACAGTAACAGGGAAAACATGCAGTCCAAACGTTTAGGTGCGGCCCAATAACGAAAACAAGCACCCTACTCAAGACGAGATGGTCCCGAGTCGAGACCGATAGGTCTCGAGTCGCAACCGATCGATCTCGGGTTGCAGCTGGGCGGTCTCGAGTCGAGTGAGCAGGAGTCGGAACCTTAGGAGTCTCGAGTTCTATCTCGAGTCGAGATTGTGAGATCTCGAGTCGAGACCTTGCTGATTTCGAGTCTGGGCGTCTGTCTCGAGTCGTCTGGGGATGGTCTCGAGTCCAATTGCTTCGGTCTCGAATCGAGACTGAAGGTTTCGACTTGCATACATGGTAACAAAGATGCTTCTAGAACTTTTGATGTGTTGGCCAATAGTATTTCGATTTCATGAGGTTGTGTACTTATCCAATAGCATTCCATAAACATGTTTCTTTGTCTAACATGTGATCAAAATGGATCAAACATACAATATTCAAATATTCATGTCAAGTTCATCAAGTTCATCATTTTAGGGTTTTCATCATTTTACAACTTGAATAATCGAACAACCCTATCCTAGCATGTACTCAAATTAGCATCATCGACCCCTGAATCTAACATACATTTCTCGGATTACAAGCATACACATACACACTCTTATTGTCCTAATCACCTTGCATGTTACCTAATCATTTTCTTATTAAAACATGAACATAAACCACAATAGTCACAACCTAGTTATCCTTATTTATGTTATTCATTAATCATGTTATGTTATCTATCACACAACTAAACATCGAGTTAGCATGATAATCATCTAATCTTTTTAACCCACTTAGCCATATAGAAACATGCACATCATTCATCAATCACACACCTTGTCACACATAAAAGAAACACTAACCGGATGGTGTTTGAAAGTACGGGGGAGAAAAATGGTTGCGAGATGGCCCTTGAGTGGTGATCGATGGCTAGTATCCGAGCTCCAAGCTACCACTTGTTGGATCCGAGAGAATGGGAGTTGATTTGTGAGTCTTTTAGGGTTTTTAGTGAGAGAAAGGATGAGAGGAGAGAGAGAATGGATAAGGGGATGTTTGGGATTTGAGATGATGATTGTTCTTTGCCAAAAGAGGTGGTATCGGTTACATATGTGGGGTTTTATACCCATTCCGAGCATGTGCACCCTAAGGGTTTCCGAATGGGGGTGCGGCCCAAGCGGCCCAACTGTTCACTATTTACTCGAGACCGGGTGGTCTCGAGTCGTGGTTTCGGTTCACGAGCATCTTTTTACACACATATATATTACATACACGTTAACGACACATAGCACAAGAGGAATCACAACTTTCATTTAATAATATATATATGTATACGCACTAAGTAATTACAAGGTGTTTGTCGGAAAAACCTAGAGTGTCACATTATCCCCAAGTTTTAAGAACTTTCGTCCCGAAAGTTAAGGCAGCCACTGACAAGCTAGTGTAAATGAGAACGTTTCAACGGGGTGTCACATTATACGATATTCGTATTCTTTTAATAAGCCACTTGTTGGATAAACGAAACCGTTTGCAATATAATTCAAAAGTTGTGCATCCAACGGTTAAAAGCGTCAACATGTTAATTCTTACCTCTGAGTGACCTTTTAACGAATCCGAAACGTTATGATGTTTGATCACACTCTTGGGAATACTTATATTGGCCGTCTAGAGCTTTTATGCCGTTAAATGGTAATACGCACAAGTTTGCGCGTTAAAAGGGTTTAAAGTGTCGACATGTTTAAATTATACCTCTGAGTGACCTTTTGACGAACCTAGAGCGTAACGATGTTCGGTTATACTTCCAAGAATACCACAACCTAACTTGAAGGGCCAAAAGTGCTAAATATGAAAGTTATATCAAGTTAAAAGGTTAAGGGGCTAAATGTGTCAACATTTAAAATTGTTTTGTTGATCCGGGTGAGTGTCGCGGGCCGCGACCTCCCCCCTGAATTTCTACGCGGGCCGCGAGGCCTTGAGCTGCAGCAAAATTATTTTTTTTCCTTTGCTTGTTCTCCACACATACCACCCATACTCACATAAAATCAATTCTATGGGTGTTAAATTTTTTTAAAACATGGTTTTACACATGTAATGATCCTATAATTACTTGGAGAACACACATTACACTTGTCAAGATCTTGTTCTTCTCAAATTAGTATAAATAGGCCATGAGTCTTTCATTTTCACTTGCACCATTTTCTTTCTATCCTTCTCTTATGGGGACTCCTGATCATAAGGAAGCCTATTCTAGTTGAAAAGATTGCTAGGACCCTTTGTAAGTGTTCCTAGCCACTAGTTTATGTTTTATAGGCTTTTAAGCCAAAAGTCAAGCGTTATCATAATACACTTAGACTTTTAGCTAGACCTTAAACGGTCAAGCCATTATTCACAACGGACATAGCTACGTGATCGTAATTAGGTAGGTGTTAATCCCTCAAAAGGGCACCTCCTAAGAATTATGTTTGCTAGGTCGATTGACGAGTCAAAGTAATATTAATTTAAAAAGTCAACGAGTCAGATTTTAAAATAATTGCGATCTAAGTTTAAGAGTGTTCTAAAACATGTTTTATCACTTAAACAACTTGGTAATAATTATTATAACATGTGTAAACATGTTCGGCTCGTCAATTCCCGTTTTAGGGTCGGTTCGCAACCGAAAGTCGCGTAGTTTGACTTCTACGTTGACTTTTGGTTATAAACCGAATTAGACTAGTATGCTACTGATTTTAGGTTCCGTTATAATCATAATATAATGTAGTATAATCCCATAAGGTTATATTACACAATCGGATTAGGAATCTGAGTTTATGCGCATGTTCCGTTATTATGCCATACTTTGACTAAAATGCCCTTTTGATTAAAAATAAGGTTTAAGACATAAATGAGCATGCGAGTGAGTTATGTACTGATAAGTAAACATGTTTAGAACATTTTGGTGCTTATAAACTGGTCATAAACTGAGTTTACGCATATGGTCGTAAACTATGCTTTTAAAAGGACTAAAATACCCTTTTAAGTATAAAATGAGTTTTAAATATAATTTTAGTATAAAACTCATTACCTACTGATATGATATTATAATTAGGATTATTTGGGATGCTAAGTTGTTGGTGCATGCGTCTGTCGACTTCGTCTTGTATCGAGTCTAGTATTAGAATTGTTAGATCAGGGCGCGTAGTTCGAGAAAATAGGTGTTAAAGGTAGTGTTAAAGGTAATTTCGCATGAAGAGGGTAATTCCGCTTGAAGTGTGGATACATGTAATTCCGCATGGAATTAAGTTTCGCTTGAAATTAATTCCGTTTGAGTCTGGTTCAAGTGGAATTAGAAACCTATAAATACCCCTTCATACGGAATCATTTGTAACTTTCTGATTTCCGGTACCGAAGTGCTGCCGACGCATCGTTTGATCTGTGTTGCTGTTAAATCAATAAAACAAGACGTTTAAGAGTGAAACAAGCTGTTTTCCAAGTCTGTTTCTTTGTTTCCGCCTCTGAAACAGACAAGAACTCTTCTGATTTACTCGTTTGGGTCATGGAACGATCCTACAAGTGGTATCAGAGCTCAGGAGGAAGAGTTCTTGCCAAAACAACCATTATTTCTGACTTCTACACCTTCTTTTTGAAATTGAACTAGTTTTTACGGTCAAATTGGTCTGATTTTCACATATTGTATGCGTAACAGTGTTTTAAAGAATCCTTGAGAATATTGGACCTTAATTCAGCTTAAAATTGGTAAAAACTGTAATTCCGCTTGAACTTGCAATTCCGCTTGAAAAGTTCACCTAATTCCGCTCGAAAATACCTGATTTCATTTCAGATTATAATTTCGTGAACTGTTCCACACGGAATTAGTAATTCCGCTTCAGAGTAGTAATTCCGTTTGAAAGTGTGCTTGTTCAAACGAAATCAGGTTATTCGGTTTGAAAGGTGTTTCCGTTTGAAGGGTGATTCCGTTTGAGAGGGAATTTCGTTTGAGAAGTGATCTCGTTTGAAAGTAATTTCGTTTCAACTATGATTCTGTTTGTAAGGGAATTTTGTTTGTGAAGTGATCTCGTTTGAAAGTAATTCCGTTTGAATCTGTATTCCGTTTGAGACTTGTATTTTTGTGAAACAATTTTCTGAAACATGGAGGAAAAATTCTACAATGCTTTTGCTACACTAGTTGCACCAGTTACAGCTGCTGAAACAGTGTACAGTGAGAATGAAACAGGAACTTACCAAAAACCACCTAAGCTAATGTTCATTGAAGATTTTAAAGGTTGGCAAAATCGATTTGAGAACTGGGTGCAAGCATATAAGTTTGACGCATGGTGTGCTTTAAACAAAGATTATGAGAAACCAAAAAATGAGCATGGGCTGGAAAAAGCTTTTTGTGATTTTTCAGAAAGTGATAAATTGAAGTATACAAGTGAGAAAATGATGATTAGTCTTTTACAACAAGCGGTAAAGGAAGATATTTTTGTCTTGCTTCAACATGAGAATACTGCTAGATCGATTTGGAATGCACTAATTCAAAAGTTCAAAGGAAGTGCAGATATGATTAAAAACAGAAAGGCGTTACTAAAGAAATCATTTGATATGTTTGTAGCTTTCGAAGGTGAATCAACAAAAACGACCATTGACAGATATTGTCATCTTGTTTTGGAAATGGGAAGATTGGATATAAAGAAAGATGATGAGGAGTGGGTTGATAAACTAGCTGAATCACTACCACAGCATAAGTGGGGAACTTATTTGATGATTGTGAAACACATGAGAAAATCGGAAAATATGAATCTGGCACAGTTTATTCAAAAGATTGAAGAGCACGAGTTGGATATTCAGAAAACGGCAATCATGAAGAATCCAAATGCTCAACAAGATGTCAGTTTATATTACAGAGGGAATAAGTTTGAGGCTAACCCCAGCCCTAGCCCAAAGATCCAAACTGGTTTTAGTGCTGACAGTTCGTCTGGAACGAAGGGTAGTAATTTGACACAGAGTGGTGGATCTTCGTCTTCATATTCAAGCTTTGATCCAAATTTTACTACACCAAGTCCTCAACAACAGAATTCTACAAATCTACAGTGCAATGTTACCTTGAACATTCAAAATGGTCAAAATCTGTCTCCAGAAATTGCTAAGCAACACATGGCATCACTCGTTGCTATGTTGGAATCATATGAAAGCTTGATTGGTGGCAGAATTGGAAATCTGATGCTTACCAAAGAGGATTATGACCAGATTGATGCAGAGGAACTTGAGTTGATGGATGTGAAGTGGTGCTTAGCCAGTGCTGTTCGAAGAGCAAAAAAATTTACACAAATCACTGGTAGAGATGATTTTCGGGGAATGAGTGAATCTCCAATAGGGTTTGACAAATCGAAAGTCACCTGTTTTCGTTGCAAAGGAAAGGGACATTTTAAACGAGAATGCAAAAACAAAGAAGCAACAGGAAGACAAGATGGAAAGAATGATTATTATCAAAAGTCAATTTTTCATCAGATTAATCAACAACCACAAATTGATAAACAACCACAAACTGCTCATGCTCGTACCATTCAAGAGAAAAGAGCTTTGTTTGGTATAATTGATCAAGATGATGAATTTGTTGCAGAAGGTTTCAGCTGGGATAAATACATTCCACCAGGTTCAGATCTTGTTGCTAGAATTCTGGGTGAAGATGAGACTAGTCAGAAAAGAATCCCGATTTTTCCAGAACTAGGAAGTGATATTGATACTGATGATGAGGAAGAATATCTTAACAAAGCTAGAAAAGGCATAGATCCTGACAGTTTTAATTTGTTCTTTGCAGATAAAGTTGAGTTACTGAATCAGAAGAAGATTGTCAAATTGAGGAGAGAGATGGAAGCAGCAAGAATCCTTGCTGATGAAAAAGCAAAGACAGAAGCTGGAGAAGCTAATGTTGATCAAGTAACTGAGAAAGTAGTAGAAAAAAGCGTTGAAGTGGAGAAAGTGGTGGAGAAAATAGTTGAAGTGGAAAAATTAGTTGAAGTTGAGAAACTTGTTGAAGTTGAAAAGACTGTTGAGATTGAAAAGATAGTTGAAGTCATTAAACCTTGTCAGAAATGTGTGGAATCTTGCACACATTGTGAGGAGAAAGACAAGAAGATTAGTGAGTTGGAAGAGCTGAAAGAAAATTTGTTGTCTGATTTGAAGTATGTGAAAGAGTCATATGATGTTTTGAATAGAACAGTTGATGGTCTGAAAAAGACAAACTCAGAAATTGATGCTGCTATGTCAAAAATGAGCTCAACATTAATGATGAAACAGAAGTTCATCAATGAGTATATTGAAGATTGTGCTAAGCTGAAGCAGGATTTAGAGCTTGAAAAGATTGAGAGCGAAAGGATTAAACGTTTGTTGTTGAGTTATACAACATGTGATTATTTGATTGATCGTGTTTATCCTACTGTTGCAGGTCTTGAAGCATTCAAGGAGGAAAAGACTGAAGATACTGATACTGGTAAGAAACAAAGTGTCGAGTATAACAGATGTCCGCCCCCGATCCATGAAAGTTATTCTCCCAGAAAGCCAAATGAGGAACGAGTAAATAAGGCTCTCAACATCAAGTTAAAGTCTGAAATCATTGATGAATTACCAGACAATATTGATGTCACATTCACAACGTCTGACACTGATCATGAGTCTGAGTTGTTAAAGAAAGTTGTCGATCAGGTGTTGGATATGGATGAAGAGTCAAAACCGGAGTCTAAATCTGAAAGTAGGAGTTCGTCTGAAAAGAGTCCGAGTTCACCGGTTAAAAGGGTTTACAATAAAGAATTCCTGTTATCAAAATCTAATTTGAATGATGTATCGATCAAAGTAGCATATACTTTGAATGATTCAGACAAATTATATTCTGGTGAGGAATTTCCAATAAGAAGTGTCAAAACTGAAATGATCAAACAGGTTTTCAAATTAACAGAAATTACCATTTCTGAAATAAAAGATTTAAATCTTCAAGAAAAACCTAGAAAGTACACTTCAAGAGTTCAACAGAGATTGAACAAGAACAAGGGTTACAGTTCTGGTTCAGGTTATCGAAAGAAACCAAACCATAACGGTAATTTCAGAAAACAAGGTCTTGGTTTTAGTTCTTCGGAAAATTATAAAAATGAGAAAAATTATAAACCAAAAACAAAATTTGTTTCAGGAGGAAGTTCGGAAGAAGAGCAGAAGAAACCATTCTGGAAACAATCAAATCAAGAGTTTCATGCTGAAATAAAGAAGAATGTGAAGAAATTTGCTACAAGAATTGACAGAAGAACCTGTTTTAAATGTCAAAAAGTTGGACATATTGCTTGGAATTGCCAACAGTTCAACAACACAAAAACAGGGAGTTTCTTTTAACTCGAAATTGAAAGAAAAATGTGTTGATGAAAAGAAACAACCAACTGAGAAAACTAAAGTGTTTGAAAATTCAACTTCTGAAGAAGGTGAAAGTTCAAAACGTTTTTACAAAAGAAAAGTTGATTTAAACAAACAAAGATGGGTTGTAAAATCTGAGAGTAGTTCTGACAATGAATCTGATTCCATAAAATCAGAGGAGTCATCTGTTGAGAAGAAGAATGAAAATTCCGTTCTTGAGATGAACGATGAAAATTTTCCAAAATTGTCAAAGGAAAATTTGAAGTTGAAGGTTGGTAAAACTGAAATTTCAGGTTAATTCTTTGATGATAAGAAAGAATTTGATGCTGAAAAAGTGTTTAATGGAAAAGTTAAACATATTTTCGGGAGGATGGTTGATGGAAAGTTAAAGGTGCAAAAGAATTTTACAAATCAAAATGTTGGTGGGATAGATGTGTATCACCCAAGGATGGTCAGTCTTGGGTGACAGCATTTCCAAACTGAAAATCCGGACTTGCCGGAGCTCCCAAGTTGGTAATCGTGGAGCAGGAATCGGCATCATTCTTGAATTGTTTGGTTGGTAAATCTACAGGTGATATCTTTATATTGTTATATTTTAATTTTCAAGTGATTTTGGTTTGAAAGTGAACCTACAAGTGGTTGTAGAAGGTTTTCACTGACAAGTGGTAAATCAAGGACATTAAGTTGTAGTTGTTTTTCCTACATATGGTATTTTGGAGAACAAAGTGATGAAAACCTAACCTACAAGTGGTTTATGATGAAAACAAAACTTATTTTCTGGAAAAACCATTTGATTAAAACAAACTTAAGTGTTTTGAAATCACAATGGGAAAATGTTTTGTTGTGAGGGGGAGTTCTGATTGTTTATGCCAAGTGGATGGCGATCTGAAGTGATTCGATATCAGTTGTCACTTTACTTGTACAGTTTGTTTTCAAATTTCCTTTAAATGTATTTGAATTTTAGGGGGAGTAAGAAATTTCTGAAAATCCAAAAACATTTGAAAATTTGAAAAAGTAAAAAACATGGTAAAATCAAAAAATGAGTTTTGTTGTAAAAAGAGGAAATGATAGTACATCAGTGGACTATCACGACATGCTAAAGAATTGGAAAGTCAAAATGTGATAAACGGTCTCACTGATGATGTGCCAGTAGGTTTTTGCACATTTAGTAGATTGTGACGAGATATAAACCTAAATTTCAAACTTGCTTATATCGTGGGTAACATCTCTTGGATATATGGGTAACCCCTGAAATCTTGTTTGAAAGGTCCCTCTTTCTGAGATACTAGGTCTTTATACTCAGTGATATCTGGGGTATTATCCCGGGACTTCTGATTTTGCAGAAGCAATGGCCTAGTCCCCGTATAATACTTTCTGCTTGCTTGAAATATAGCACCACCCTCAGTACAAAAAAAAAAAAAAAAATGATGAAACATTGAAAAATGCTAATCATGTGCTGTTGAAGAAAAGATTCTCTAAAGGGAACATACCAAAAGTCGAAGCCGTCATCACTCTGCTGAATGGAAGTTCTGACCTGAGCTCTCACGGCCCTCGCAATTTAACCCCTTACAGATATCATCTATGTATACTCACCTGTAAGACTGAATATTGGGATCTGGATACGGGAGTATATTCTGAAGTGGGACACCCGAATAAGTTTAAGTGCTTAAAACATTAATCCGTATCTCGAAGCAGTTGAACTTTGTGTGAAAATTTAAGTGGACCAGTATACTGACAATCTAAGTGAATCGTTTAGAACTAAAATGTTTAAAGCTTAACGGTGTTGGTGATTTGTCTCATAAACTGATATGATTCTCTTACACAAACTCAAAAAAATATTGGTTGTATATATTTCTTTACTGCATTTTATTTCATTCAAAAATCCAAAAAGATTTTCGGAGCGTTTTAGCATAAATTTTGAAAAATTCAAAAAGATTTTAGACAACTGATGTTGAAAAGCTGATTTTCAACATTCCGAGTGCTGAACATGACGAAAATGTTTGGGAGTGTGTGATTTGAAAAATGATATACATACAAGTGATTCATCAGAGATTAACATGTTAAATCATTTTGTACGATACTTGATAATAATGTGTTCAGTTTGTGTATACAAGTGGTTAGCAGAGTTTAAATTTGTCAAATTTTATATTTGTGAAATTTATTGTTGTATAGAGTTTGTGCAGGTAGTCCAGGTTACGATCCTGGAACTGCTGATGCTGATGAAATTAAGGAATCAAGAGATCTAATCAAGAGAATTAGAAGACTCAAGAGCCAGATTGTGATTCTGGAATTAAAGATTAGATTAACATCTGAGGGGGAGATAAGTTGATAAAAGAGAATAGAGGATAAAGATTGAGGATGCTTACACTGTCAGATATTTTGGAAGAAGCCCAAAGACTGATAACTACTGAAGACGTTGAAGACTCGACACTTAAGACTCGTCAACATTCGAGGGGGAGTCTGTTGGTGCATGCGTCTGTCGACTTCGTCTTGTATCGAGTCTAGTATTAGAATTGTTAGATCAGGGCACGTAGTTCGAGAAAATAGGTGTTAAATGTAGTGTTAAAGGTAATTTCGCATGAAGAGGGTAATTCCGCTTGAAGTGTGGATACATGTAATTCCGCATGGAATTAAGTTTCGCTTGAAACTAATTCCGTTTGAGTCTGGTTCAAGCGGAATTAGAAACCTATAAATACCCCTTCATACGGAATCATTTGTTACTTTCTGATTTCCGGTACCGAAGTGCTGCCGACGCGTCGTTTGATCTGTGTTGCTGTTAAATCAATAAAACAAGACGTTTAAGAGTGAAACAAGCTGTTTTCCAAGTCTGTTTCTTTGTTTCCGCCTCTGAAACAGACAAGAACTCTTCTGATTGACTCATTTGGGTCATGGAACGATCCTACATAAGTCAGATTGTAAACTGAGTTTAACTTCAGTTTCGTATACAATGCCGATAAATGACGATAATGCCTTTATGGTACTTAAAATGTGTTTTAAGCATAATATTCAAACCAAACCTTTTACTTACTATATGTTATGACAAATAAAATATTTTAATTATTCAAAGCTGTTCATAACATCAGATTTCATAAATCTTCGCATAAATCGTCATTTGACGACTTTAACGCCGTTTAGGCGCGTAGTAAGGTTTTAAACCATATGTGTGAACCAAGACTTGTTACCTACTGATTTTATAAACCATTTTTAAATGTTTTTACACTAGGTATAAGTTATAAACTCAGAATCCCAAATAATGTCTCAAAACTAAGTGTGAAATGACCAAAATACCCCTACGGTGCATAGTTTGGTCATAAAGCATAAACCACACATGTATTTGATATCCTACTGACATGATATCATAATTTAAACATTTTTATAGAATGTTTATGACCATGAAATCAGTTTACTTGCAAGCTCCTTTTATAAGTTGTAAATTACCAAAATGCCCTTATAAGGCGTAATTTGATTTTAAAACATTAACGGGCAAATAAGTTGATATCCTACTGATATTATAACTTGGTTAAAGTGTATTGGCATATGGAACAAATTCATGACTTCCGGTTACCCGTTATCGCTTATACGCGTACGGTGAGACTTACGTAACTAGTTTACATAAGTTTACCGAAAAGGGGTTTAACCTTATCGTTTTGATCTCAAAATCCAGAATGTACCTTGTTTACCCGTATTATACAAGTCTTGGTACTTGTTAGGTTTAAACCACATTCTATTCAGTATACGCTTAATCTAGCGAACCTATTCTTAAGTATCGGGTCATGTCTAAAGGAACTACCTTTGGCCCGTATACATTCTAACAGATAATAAATATGTTCATTCCAGACTATGGTACCCCCCAGATAATTGGACTTGGGTCAATATACTTAGACTTGCGGCTTTTTGCCAAATATAGTCTTATTGATTGGAAGCTAGCAAAAAGGTAAATACTCTTGACTTATTTTAGTGTAAACTTGGGATGGTCATTACGCCTCTTGGGACGGTTATTACACAAGTAAGTCGCCTATGATTGCGCAAAAGTGTATGAATACGGTTTTATTCCATTTACTTGATAATTACTGTTATTGGGGGTTATTGATACCATGTCCGGACAACCCAATGGGTTAATCAAGCATATAATCTCGTAACAAGAAAAATCCCAAGATATATTTAAAAGATCACCTACGGGTTATCTATATGTATAAAACTCTTTTTGTAAAACTACTTTTCCAAAGAGTCAGTTAATTGTATTTACCAGCTTTGGCTGAAGTATTTTCAAAAGATTGAACAGTAGGTACCGAACCTTAATATAGGTTGGGATTACGGGTCGGCTAGAATGAAGGCTAAGGAATTTGCACACCTGATGCTTAAGGCCTATGCTGTCTAAAGCTCTGTTTATTTGGTTCCTGCCTGTGGGCTTGTATCAAACGCTTGTAATACTTTTATACATTCAAGCTTTATTTTAATAATTTCAATCCAATACTTTTACTGCATATTATTATATTGTGATAACTGTTATCCAACCGTCACGTGTGTACCCATCCGGGCCCACCGGAAATCGGGGTGTGACAAGGGGGAAAGGTTATAACCAGGCACTCGAAAGGGACCGGAGCCAGGGAACCTCGCTCACTATTCCGGGATGCTCTTCATTGTCGAGCACTTCCGGCGAAGGTTGAGAAAGAGAAAGACATGAATCATTCGTTTGTAGAGGAGTTGTTGTCTTTTTTAAATCACTATTGAAGTTTATAAACTCAAATAGAGAGCTCCGACAAGACCACCATTTTCATCTTGAAATTGCAGCTGCTTGAGAGAGGCAGAGAGCATTTGAAATTGGTCGATGTTTGTTCTTCGTCTCTTCTAACAGCTCCGGCCCGACCACCATTACCATCGAAATTCCGGTCCGGCCGCCGGTCACCGGGCCGGCCACGTGCTGAACAGGCCCAACGTCTAAAACCGGACCGCCAAGGCTTCCGGTCCCCGGTCCGACTGGTTCGACCGGCCGGTCCGTTCCGGGTTTCAAAACATTGCAAAAATGGGTTGTTAAATTTAAGGTATAATTAATGAATATGTAGAATGATAAGTGGAAAATCGTTAGGTGTGATCAATTTAAAAACATTAGTGCAATTTGTTCATGTGTCATGTTTGAAATCCAATGATGAAAAAACAGAATTATCTTTTACACCAATACATTATGTCAAAATGAATTGGTGATTACTAGTTTCACAAACCCGTAGTAGGGACTAGTTTCACATGTGGAACAATAACATGGCAATTGGAATGTAAAAAAAATAAGAATGCAAATAGAGATGACAAACCAATCCTAACTTGATGTGTAAACTCGAAACATTTGGAATTAATAATTAGATAGGTTGTCTTATTTTTTTTATGGGTATGGTACTAGGTGATACTCAACCTGGTTATCTAAAACATATACATAATTTACCTAAACTATTTCATTTGTATTTCCTTTGTCTTTGGGTTTGCCCATTACTAATCCATTGATTTTTTTTTATCTTTAATAATTCTAATTTTCTTGAGTATAAAATTCCAATTTTCTTTGGTATATATATAATATATATATATATATATATATATATATATATATTAAAATAGTTTTGGGATACCAACATGTAATGAGTATACTCAATTCTTTAAGACAGCAATATATGATATTGAGCATTATGATAGTCATCAAGTCATGAAAAAACATCTTTGTAAAAGTCTTTCTGGTATTAATCTGTGTGATTACAATGAGGTTCCATCTTAGAATAAATACACGGACTTCCCTAACTACAATCCCTATCAATATGGCAAATATATCAGTTTCTAAATACAAAATATATGAGATATATTTATGTTAATACTCCCCCTCAGTTTGAACGAGGGTCTTGACACACGGACAAACTGTCTCGAAAACTTTGAAAAAGCTGGTGGGAAAGCCCTTTAGTGAAAATATCGGCATACTGAAAAGGAGTTGGAACATGGAGAACACGAACTTGGCCAAGTCGAACCTTTTCTCTAACAAAATGAAGATCAATTTCCACATGTTTGGTCCTTTGATGTTGCACTGGATTTTCACATAAATAGACAGCTGAGACATTATCACAATAAACTATAGTAGCGCGTCAAATAGGAACATGCAACTCAAGTAATAAATTTCGAAGCCAACTTGTTTCGGCACCGCATTGGCAACCCCGCGATATTCAGCTTCGGCACTGGATCTAGAAACAGTAGGTTACCGTTTTGAGGACCAAGATATGAGATTATTTCCAAGATAAACACAATACCCGGATGTGGACCGCCTTGAATCAGGACATCCTCCCCAATCGGCGTCAGAGTAAGCCATAAGGGAAGTGGCATGGGAGATGTGTAACCTTAGACCATAGTCTATCGTGCCCCGAACGTATCTCAATATTCGTTTCATAAAATCAAAATGCGGTTCCCTAGGAGCATGCATGAATAAGCAAACTTGTTGTACAGCATAACTGATGTCCGGTCTAGTGAAAGTGAGGTACTGCAATGTGCCAGCAAGACTACGATATAGAGTACCATCCGGAAGAAGATGACCGTCATTGGCGCTAAGTTTTGAGGACGTATCCACCGGTGTAGCGCACGGCTTGCAAGCAGTCATGTTAGCCCGGTGCAAAATATCTTTAGCATATTGAGACTGGGATAAAAACATTCCTTGGGCATCACGAGTAACGGAGATGCCTAGAAAGTGATGCAAAGATCCCAAATCTGTCATTGCAAACTCGGAGGACAGCATGTGAATGATAGTAGTCAAAAGATCAGTTGATGAGGCGGTCAGGATAATGTCATCAACATACAAAAGTAGGTATGCAATTTTATCACCGTGGCGATAAACAAAAAGAGAGTTGTCACATAAGCTTCCTTTGAAACCTCGACTAAGAATAAAGGAGGAAAACCTGTGAAACCATGCACGTGGCGCTTGCTTAAGACCGTATAATGACTTACGAAGGCTGCACACATGATACGGTTTGGTCTGATCAACAAACCCTAGTGGTTGATGCATAAACACCGTTTCTTGTCATTGACCGTGTAGAAACGCGTTCTTCACATCCAACTGATGGATAGGCCAATTTTTTGACAATGCTATAGATAAAACGGTCCGAATGGTGTTGGGCTTTACTACCGGACTGAAAGTATCCATACAGTCAATTCCAACTGTTTGAGATTTCCCATTAACCACAAGCCTTGCTTTATACCGGTCCAGTTTCCCATCCGGCCCAAACTTGTGACGGTATAACCACATGCACCGAATTACCGGTTGAGACACCGGCCTAGGAACCAATTCCCAAGTATTGTTATCAATTAAGGCTTTATATTCATGTTGCATGGCCCTTTACCAATTGGGGTCAGATAATGCTTTCACGTAAGAAGTGGGAAGTGGGGAGACGTAGTTGGTACTACTCGTGTGTAGGTTATATTTTGGATTAGGTTTGGTGACGCCGGCCTTACCTCGGGTAGTCATGGAATGAGTATTAGCCGGTGCATTAGATTGGTCGGGTATAGGAGTGGTGGCTGGAATGGTGTTCGGTGAGTGTGTGGGCAGGTCGGAGTTGGTGGGTTGGGTTGTAGCGGGTGTGAATGGGCCAGGTTGGTGGGTCGTTGTGTGGGCTGGTGAGGTGGTCGTGCTATGAGGGGCAGAAACAGTAGGAGGGGTGTGGGTGGTGGGGTGCTGTTGGGTTGTTGGGGTTAGTGGAGGGGGGAAACTGTAGGAATGAGTTGGAATGGTGTCATCATCTAGGAAGTGATACGCAGTGGTGGGTAATGGTTGGGAGAACGGAAACGAGTTTTCATCAAAGTCCACATGGCGGGAAATGTGGACTCTACCGGTATTGGGATCAAGACATCGGTAACCCCGAAAATTGTCTGGATAACCAAGAAAGATACACCTGATGGACCGAGGATGTAATTTATGAGGTTGGGTAGCGGACATGTTAGGGTAGCATGCACAACCAAAAACTCGAAGATGGTCATAAGTTGGATGGCAATGGTACAATGCAAAGGTGGGCGTGTTGAAGTTGAGGCGTTTGGTGGGAAGAATGTTATGTAAGTAAGTTGCGGTATGGAGAGCTTCTACCCAGAAGATAGGTGGAAGATGGACATGCACAAGAAGAGCACGGATGATATCATTGAGGCGTCTGATCATCCGTTCAGAACGTCCATTTTGGGACGATGTTTGAGGGCATGAAAACCGAAACGCTAAACCGTTAGAGATTGCAAAGCTATGAAATGCATGGTTATCGAACTCCCCCCCTAAGTCACATTGAAAAGATTTAATGTTTTTATGAAATTGGGTTTGAATGAATTTGTGAAACTTGACAAAAGTAGGGAATGCCTTAGATTTGAATTTTAGTGGGTAAACCCAAACATAATTGGAAAAGTTATCGATTAGAACCATGTAATATTTATAAGATGATTTACTTAGAAGTGGTGAGGTCCATAAGTCGCAATGAATTATATCGAAAGGACTATATGTAAAGGAATTTGAATCCACAAATGGTAAACGTTTACTGTTAGACAAATGACAAGAGTTGCAAAAATCACCCGAATGCTTATTACAACTAATAAAAGAAGTACGTGAAAGTAAATCTAAAACTTGTGAGCCGGGGTGGCCGAGACGGTCATGCCATTTATTGGATGATAAAGTGAGAAAAACTTGAGTGGGTGATGTGAAAGGGTAGAGATCCCCAGTGCTATCATGGCGCGAAATTGGTCGACCAGTCTTGAGATCCTTCAAGGTAAAACCATAAGGGTCAAAATCAATAGAAACATTATTGTCACGAGTAAATTTTCTTACGGAAATAAGGTTTTTAATAACAGTGGGTGCTAACAGGATGTTGTTTAAGCGAAAGGTTTTATCGGATACGGAGTGAAAGCCATGACCCGAACCCGTGATTGGCAAAGAGTTACCATTACCAACATAAATATTTGCATTAAATGAATTTGATAAAGGGTTTTGGATCTTATCTGAATCTTGAGTGAGATGGGATGACGCACCTGTATCCATGTACCATTGCGGATCATGTTGATTCAGAGATAAAGTGCTCAAAGCTGCGCCTAAATCAGTAGGATTAAGCGGGTCAACAGTATGCTGGTAGTTGGATGGGCCTGGGGTATTGAAGCCTGATGCGGGTTGAGTAAGTTGGGCTGTAAACCCGTAACCGGAAGTGGGTTGTTGTGGTTGAGTTGGTGGGGCTGGTTGTGGTGCTATAGGTCTGGCCCAGTTCGATTGCCAAGGAGACTGGGCTGGATGTGGGCAAGGTGGTACCAGTGATAACCCTGCGGGTTCTGAGAGGTGTTCCCGGGTTCCTGCGGGTAGGCTAGAGGTCGCGACCCAGTTTGATAGCTCGAATTATTCCATGAAGAGTTGTAGTTGTTGTTACCTTGCGAGTAGCTCTGGTTGTTCGAGTAGCCCGAGTTGTTTCGACCCCTACCACGGCCTCGGTTGTTGCGTCCACGTCCACGCCCTCGTGAGTATTGCCTCTGCTAGTAATAATCATAATGTTGTGCGGGGTGAGCGGAGGGCGGCGGCTGTGAAGAGACTGCAGCCGCAGACATGTTGTTATGATGAGCCGTGAAGACCGCTTGAGACGGTTGTTGGCGAACAGCTTGACGTCGTTGTTCTCTATCAATCATATCCCGTGCGGCATCCCACGATGTATCCGATTGATTAATAAAGGAAGCAACTGTATCATATTCAGGCGGAAGGCCACGTACCATTTGCAAAACCAGACGAGCATCCGAAACCGTGTGTCCGGCATCGTTAAGTTGTTCAGCAATTTCTTTGAGCTTTTGAAAATAGTCATTCATGGAAGAACAGGATGCGAGTGTGGTAGTAGTGAAGGCGTGTTCAAGAGTAGCCGCACGTGATTGTTTATTGTTTAGAAATGTCGCTTGAATCCTGTCCCATGCTTCTTGTGCCGTCGAGTCTGTCTCCAAAACACGAACAAGAAGATCATCAGATAGTGTGCCATAGATCCATTGAAGGACTATGGCATCAATTTTAACCCAAGAGTTGTAACTCTCGTGTGTCTTCTCTGGAGGACCAGTGCCGTCAATGTGTCGTAATACCTCATAACCCCGTGCGTGAAGCTTGAAAAGCTTCACCCATGACGAGTAAGTAACTTTGATTCCATCTAAAATTCTGACCTTGTGTTGTATATTAGTGACCGAGTAAACTGGGTGCAGCGGTTTATCAGTCGTAACTGATGAAGAGGAATGCGTATCGGTTTGTTTTGGTATGGTAGTATCATCCATGATGGAGATCAGAAAAACTTGCAGCAGTGGTTTACAAAGGGATGGGCGGCGATGAGAAAGATGAACCCTAGGGCTCTGATACCATAAAAGTCTTTATGGTATTAATCTGTGTGATTACAATGAGGTTCCATCTTAGAATAAATACACGGACTTCCCTAACTACAATCCCTATCAATATGGCAAATATATCAGTTTCTAAATACAAAATATATGAGATATATTTCTGTTAATACTTTGATGAATAGAATAAGTGAGAATCGCATCCATTATTAACATGTAGCTAGTGTTTTACTTTTTATTTGTCTGAAATGCAAAGTCCACATGAATATGAGTTTAACTAGAAAGTATATACATAGTAAATATAATTTTAACTGAACACATAGAACATGGGGGAGCTTAAGTGTTTGTAAAGATGAGAAACAAGTAATCATTCATAATTTTAGGTTTGATCAGGAGTTAAAAAAATTGTGTTGTGCTTAACTAAGATTATATAGACATAATCACATGTTACAAATGAAATCTTAGACACAAATTATGTCATACACTAAAAGGTAGATGTAATATTTATTTTGTTATCACTTGTATGGCCTTATATAAACTGAATAACCTTTGTCAATTGAACATAAAGAAAATGAACCTAAGGATGTTAATGCATCCGCAAAAATTAAAGTTTTTAATTGGGTTCCTGAATATTTTCGAAGTAGCTTGCGGTGCATTGGCTTGGGTTTGTTAGTCGCATTCAACAAAGCTTTGAATAATGGTTTTAGTGGCACATTTTAACCCGAATTCGTTTTGGTCAAACTCGTTTTGACCTGTTACTCAATCAGACTCGTCTGTCTTGTTAGGTTATTTTAAGAGTAATTTGAAGTATCATTTAAGTACATGTGTACTTTGGTAAGCTTATTATGGTTTTATGTATAGAACCGATTAATAGGCTAAATCTTGTTGTGATTAAAATTTTAAAGAGCTTAATGGACCAAAAGTTTCCATCAGTTGTCTCCAACACCCATAAAAAAGTTTCGAATGGGATGTGAGTTGACCAAAAGCGTGTTTTAAGTCAACATGATCCGATTAGTTTAGACACCTTTCAAAACACTACCATTTTGATGTTTTATAATTTACAAAGTCTATTTTAAAGGGATATCGATTGTGGACAAACGGATAGCAAGATACGGATCAAACTAGTAAACTATTTTAATCAAGTGATATCGGGTATTGAGAGAAACTAGGTAGAGTTTGGGTACGAGTATGGAGGAGAATAACCATATCCTATGCACCCGAGTAGGGTATGATCAGGTTTGGATATAATTGGGTATAGGTCCGGGTATTAATACCCAGTTTAAAAAAATAAGCTTTTTATTCTTATTATTTTACATAAAAGTAAATTCATTTAATATTAAATTTGGTTTGTAATTTGTAAAAATATGTAAAGTAATTACAATAACATAATTTACTCAAGTACAAATTATTTGTTTTGTAATATGCATTTTTTAAAAGCTTAAATATAAAAGTTGTAAAGTAAGCTAAAAATATACTTTAAAAGTTCGGGTATTCTATCGAGTGTTAAAAAACCGGTATTGGGTATAGAGTACAACCGGTTACGTGTATTTTCGGATATAAATCGGGTATGGTTCCGGTTACTAGTATTGAGCTCAAAATGTATACCCTATCCATACCTTACGTGTAGAGTGGGGTTCGGTTTTAGGTATAAAATACCCAGGTACAAAAATAACCTGTTCCAGGTTTTTTTCCCGGGTCCGGTTCTGATTAAGGTTTTTTTTGCGCACCTCTACTGACTCATTGGCCATATTGGGCTTTATGAACTGCTTAAAGATCTCAAGCTTAACTTTTAACTTCTGGGCTTTTAAAACCCACTCATTTGGCAATTAATAAGTGAAGTTTTGTCATCTAAAGTGTACATTTAAGTCTACAAGTTGTTAAGGAATTCACGCTTCTTAATCAAACCTGTGTGATCGTTGATCTAATGACAAGTTTTAATGACTACAAGATTTTGTATTAAAATGAAATGTTAACAAATTAAATTTAAAGAAACAGTTAATAAAATTAGAAGTCTATAAATAAAACTAAAATGTAAACCAAGTCTTGTAATTTCAATATTAAGGTTATAATTGTATATATGTGTTAAATGTGCCTCACATAACACTATCTATAACAATTTTAAGTGTTTAATAAAACCTAAAAGTATATAAAATAAGTTTTGGGTTATCAACCAAGTCTTGCAATTTCGTTGGCTTGAAATACAAGTCTTAAATATCCTAATTATATTACTTTTTCAAACCAAAGCATATGTTTACCGATTCTCGATTTCTTTACTTTTGTTTAATATCATTTTGAAATCAATAACCAAAATACACATTTTATGTGTTGTTTATGAGATTGACAAACTCAATATGATTTTTGGATATCTAGCCAAGTCAAACTATATATACTTTTATATCATGTATCTAAGGATTATGACATCTAGCTATTGAATTACCAATAACATAAACAATTATAATATAATTTGAAAATTGAAGAACTCAAATCTTATGGTACGCGATCTAGAATCATGAACCAAGTCTGCTACATTGTTTAGTGTAAGTAAACCAATACTAAATATATATAGTTTTTTTCTTTGAACATTTCTAAAACTAACAATCCTTTACATTTGTCTTCCTTATAAATACTAACATATGAACTTAACAACATAATACAATTCAAAGAATTTGTACTAAAAACACTTTTGCTTGCCAATTACGAAGAAGATGAACACCAGAAACTACATATCTGTTTTTGCTTTTGTTCTTTTTTCTATTGCTACCGCATCTTCAGACTCGGGTTTGTCACCAAGTTATTATGATCGAGTGTGCCCTGAAGCTCTCCCAACCGTCAAACGTGTGGTGGAGGATGCATTGGCACAAGAACGTCGCATGGGTGCTTCAATATTACGTCTTCATTTTCATGATTGTTTTGTTAATGTAACTTATTCATACCAATTTATACTTGTTCCACATTTGTTATTCATGTTGCTTGGCAGTTGATTGCAAAGTTATACTTTTGCCATGGAAATGCCTCAGTTATGAACTAATAAACAAAACCTAGAAGATGAATTTAGAATTTTAAATTTATAATCTTTCATAACTATACCAACAAGTATTTTTATAATTATGATCCATTAGAAACTTTCAAACGTGACGTTGTAAAATGAAGTGTTATCTTGTATCAATGTAGCATTTAATCGGGTGGAAAGTGTTGGTGGTGTTGTTTTTTTTTTTTTTTGAGTTTATTTTCTATTTCATGTAGGGATGTGTTTTTTGAGTTTATTTTCTATTTCATGTAGGGATGTGATGCTTCCATTCTTTTTGGACCAAACATCAACAATAGATAGTGAGAAAAATGCAGGCCCCAATGCAAATTCAGCCCGAGGATTCGAGGTTATCGACAAAATCAAGGATGAGGTCGACAAAGTTTGTGGTCGCCCTGTGGTGTCTTGTGCTGATATCTTAACTGTTGCTGCTCGTGATTCTGTAGTTGCGGTAAGTAAAACATGTTAATCAAAACCTAGAATTTGAACTTGTCTAACATATGTACCTATGGTATAGTGTACTTATGTAAAGGTATTTGGTGTTTCTAGTAGTTTCAACTTGGGGTAGACCATTGGGGTACGGTTAGCATGCATGTTTATGATGAAAATAAAAACTAAAAACATGAATGATGATGCATTTTATGACACCAAATGTTAATTTGTATGGATGTAGCTTGGTGGACCATCATGGAAAGTCAAGCTCGGAAGAAGAGACTCAACCACGGCTAGCCGGACCGCAGCTGACGCCAATATCCCAGCACCGTCCATGGACTTACCCACCCTAATAAAAAACTTTGAGGATCAAGGGCTCGATGAGGAGGACTTAGTTGTGCTTTCGGGCGCACACACCCTAGGGTTTGCGCAGTGTCGAACCTTTAGGCCTCGTATTTACAGTGATACTAACATAGATCCGGCGTTTGCGAGCCATCTTCGGACTATTTGTCCACAAGTCGGGGGCGACTCAACTCTCGCACCACTTGACCCGACACCAACCTCGTTTGATGTAAAATACTTCAATGATTTGGTGAGTAAAAAGGGGCTTTTAAACTCTGATCAAGCATTGTTTAATGGTGGCGAAACTGCTGAGCTTGTTTCGAAATATAGTATGAACCACGAAGAGTTCTTAGAAGATTTTGCAAAATCTATGATCAAAATGGGCGATATAAAGCCATTAACGGGGAATAGAGGTGAAATTCGTAACAACTGCAGGAAAGTTAATTCACAATATTAAGAGTTTATGGATTGGGCTAAGTTGTTTTATGAGTTTTTAGGCATTGTTTTCTCATATTGTGGCTGCAATGTTAATTTCTTGAAAACTTTAGTGTTGTATTCTTTTAATTTTGAATGTAAATGGTATGCTGCAAGTTAATTTTGTTCTTCCTATATATCCGAGTTAAGATTATGTACGTTGAATCATAGTCATTTCTTAATATTTCAAGCACCATACATATCAACTCATTTTCATAGCTTTTACTCTGAGTCTCTTGCCATGTGCTTTGTATTTTTATTTTATTTTTTTTAATCAGTTTTCCGTTATATTGAAAAACAAGTCATTTTACATATATTTAAATTATTCCAAAAAGTACGAGATTGACTTTTTTGTGGGTAAAGATTGAAATCCTTTTTTTAAGCCACAATCAAAGAAATATCGAAATCAATCCATCTAATCCAGTCCAAAGACACACCCTTCACCCTGTTTTTAAGCTCCACGATCCTTCTAACCGGCACCATGCTCCCACTAAATTCTTTGTCGTTTCTAGCTAGCCAAAGGCGCCAAAAACTGCCCAGAACCACCAGGTGCACCACCTTTTTCCATTTTTTCGAGCCCACTTGAGACTGAATGTGGCTGAGGATCCGGTTAACTGTCATCTCCTCGCTAATGACCGGGACTTTTATCCATCTGAGGACGTTCCACCAAACGCTTTTGGCCCATAAACAATCTGCGAAATCAGCGCGCATCTATTACACAAACTATCGTCGATAAGGATCCCCTTTTTTTGCGAGCGACACCTTGGCTGCCGGTCTACCAGAAACTGCCCACCACACGAGGTAGTTGACCTTGAGAGGCGCCCAAGCGTTCCATCTGAAGGAACCCCAGTCGCTGAAAACCGACTCCTTCAGGTCAAGCTCATTACAAATGCATCTAACCGAAAACCGTCCGCCTGCCTCGTTTGCCCAAACCCATTTATCCAACTCATGTGACGGAATTACATCATTCAGCAAGCGCATAAGAATCCCCAACTCAGCCCATTCAGCACCAGAATTAGGATCTCTGACCCACTCCCACCGCCATTGAGTTAACGAACTTGTGACTTCATAGCAGGAGGCCACCTTAGCGTCTTTCACAGTAGCGAGCCTATACACATTTGGGAACAGAAGCTTTAATTGAGCTCCCTTGATCCATGTATCAAACCACATCCTTGTCTTTGCTCCACCCCCAATTTGAACCTTTAGAGAATCTTTTACCTTGATACCCATCTTCCCGAGACTCCCATCTACATCGGCCAAGTCTTTCCACCAACCCGTAACTGATTTGTTAACTGGAATCATCTTCGCGCCTTTATCCGGACTGTGGATGGCAGTTATAACACGGGCCCAAAACTGATTCGGGTCTTCCCGAAGCCTCCACCACCATTTGGCCAACATGGCCACATTGAAACTCTCCATACCTCCTATTCCGAGACCACCTTGTTGTTTCGCCCGAAGCATTTTACCCCAACGAAACCAACATATTTTGTTTCTATTCCCCACTTGACCCATACGAAAGACCTTCTTATCCCCCCAAGAGTTTTAAGAACTGCTTTCGGGGGCCTTTAACACCCCAAGAAAATAGGAAGCAAGGCTTCCCAACACATATTTTGCAAGTGTGGCACGACCCGCGAAAGAGAGGGTCTTAGCTTTCCACCCAGTAAGCTGTTTCCTGAATCTTTTTATAACCGGTTCCCAATGCTTGGTCCGTTTCATGTTGGCCCCTATAGGCAACCCCAAGTAGGTGGAAGGAAACGCACCGATACCGCAATTAAAGATATCTGCCATTTCACTCAACTCAACATCGGACACCCCTACCCCGAAAACTTTACTCTTGTCCAAGTTCACTTTTAGACCGGTAAGAAGGCTGAAGCATCGAAGCAACCTGATCAGATTTTTCGCATTTTGAACCGACCAATTACAAAGGAACATCACGTCATCTACATAGCTCAGATGCGTTATCACCAGACCTTCTTTAGGCAGGCTTAAACCCGTGAATATCCCTGCTTCCGTTGTCCTTTTCATCAACATGTGTAACACTTCTAATGTAATAATAAACAATGAAAGAGAGGGGGTCACCCTGACGAAGACCCCTTTTATAAGCGAATTCTACGGTCGGAGAGCCATTAACGATAACCGACCCCTTTCCGGATTTCAGACAAGCGCTAACCTAATCGACCCACTTACTAGGGAACTTCATGTAATCCATCACCCTTAGTAGAAATTTCCAGTTCAAAGTATCGTAGGCTTTCGCAAAATCGACTTTGAACAATAATATTTTATTTTTAGATTTTTTTGCTCAATATACTACTTCACTTACGATGAGCGGGCCATCTAAAATATTGCGACTCCCCACAAAAGCGGACTGCGAAGAGGATATTAGACAGCCAAGCAATGGTTTCAGACGGTTCGCCATCACCTTAGCAATGATCTTATAAAGGAGACCGATAAGAGATATCGGTCGGAATTCACCCAACTCGGTCGGATCCTCCACTTTAGGAATTAAAGCTACGAAGGAAGGGTTGAGACCTGGCTTAATTTCCCTCTTGTCATGAAAATCATCCAAAAGCGAAATAACAAACGATTTTAATAAATTCCAAAAATGTTTCAAGAAGCGAACCGTAAACCCATCTGGGTCGAGAGCTTTGGTTCCATTGCAATCCCAAATAGCTCTCGAATCTGCACTTCCATAAACGGCCTCACAAGAGCTGTTGCTTGACCTTTAGACAAGGAACTGAGACCTAAATTCTGAAAGATAAGCCTTCTATGAATAGGCTCGACGAACATCTTCTTAAAGTGGTTTTTGACTCCTTTTTTCAATGCGTCCGACTCTTCGACCCACACCCCATTAAAAAACTAGCCATTAATGCGTCCGACTCTTCGACCCACACCCCATTAACAAACAAGCCATTAAATGCCACTAACAAAAAAACCAAAAAATAAGCTAAAATAAAGAATTCGGAGATGCCTAGATTAGAACCCAGGTTTCCTTGTTGTTTAAGCAAGGCAGTAACCACTAATACAAGTGCCCATTTATGTTATCTCTTGATTCAGTACATATATGTTATATCTTGTACAACATAAATTCTATACAAAATTAAAAGATTTGGTCCCTCGGAGGGTTTGGGCCTTGTGTCGTCGGCCACCCCGCACATAACACTATATATATAATAATTTTAAGTGTTTAATAAAACCTAGAAGTATATAAAATAATTCTAACTAGGACAATGACCCGTGCGCATTGCGGCGCGTGTACACCACAAATGTTGAATAGAGTAGTCCAAATGTTATCTTATGTGATGCATTAACCATATGAAAACGCACGTTTCGAAGTATCTGACTGAACTCAATGTGACCTGTATAAGCATTGTGATTGAATCAAAATGTAAGGTAAATCGAGTTTATATCATATAATCATAACGTATTATATGTGACCCAACTCATACATAGAAAATATCAACAGGTATAAAGGAAAACCCGTTTAATCAAAACCGATTAATTGCAGCTTTTGAAAAAAAAGGCATTTGACTCAACTCGTTTCGAAACAAAATTTACGAAATATACATAAAAAGACAAAAACGTATTATATGTGACCTGACTCGTTTTCCAAAAAAAAGTTTACGTTTTACGTAGACCAACTCGAATTTATACCAAAACATACATAAAACATGCATTTAAAAATGGTTTTTTGACGAAAAGACATTATATCTGACCTGACTCGTTTCTGGAAAACGTTTACGTCGAAACGTAGAGCAAATCAAATTTATACCGGCATCTACATAAAAACATGGACGTAAAATTTAGTTTTTTAATTAAAGGATATATAGAGGTAAACTCGAAAATATTATTAGTAAAAAACTTAATAGATTCAAAAAGTTCATAAAACTGTGCCAAGTAGCACCAATGTCACATCATTGCCAGTGACCAGTGACCAGCAACATCGGAAAAACTCCTAAAACTAAAATAAATAAAAAGGACAAATAACACCGGACGAAAAACAGACGTAATATCGTTGAACCACGCACTCCCATTGCAGCGAGTTAATGTGATGAAATTAGAACGAAACGTAAAACATAGAAAAGAAATAATAAGTCGATCTAGGACCAATGCGTTGCGACGAATCTGTCAAACGACGAAAAAACGTTGAACCCACACACATGTTGTGTGTTAACTCACAAATTTAGAACGAAACGTAAAAACTTGTGAAAGATGAAAAGCGTTAGGGACCAAATTTGAAAATAAAAAAGTAATAGGGTTAAATTGCAAAAGATGAAAAACTTTAGGTTAAAAGTTAAAAAATCAAAATGGTTAAAATTTTAAAAGTAAAAATCTTTGGGTTAGAAGTGAATTTTTTTTAAACCTCTCAATGCAAAGATTACAACACCATTAAGCAACAAGTTGTTGCTAATTTAGAATATGGAAATTATAATATGGAAATATGTAATATCATGACCAATAAGTATAATTAAGTTTTGGGTTATCAACCAAGTCTTCCAATTTCGTTGGCTTGAAATACAAGTCTTAAATATCCTAATTATATTACTTTTTAAAATGATTAACCAAAGCATATGTTTACCGATTCTCAATTTCTTTACTTTTTAATATCATTTTGACATCAAAAACCGAAATACACATTTTACATGTTGTTTATGAGATTGACTAACTCTATGATGTTTGGATTTCTAGCCAAGTCAAACTATATATACTTTTCATATCATGTATCTAACGATTATGACATCTATTGAGTTACCATAACATATTAAATTATAATATAATTTGTTATAATATAATTTGAAAATTGAAGAACTCAAATCTTATGGTACGCATTCTAGAATCATGAACCAAGTCTGCTACATTGTTTAGTGCAAGTAAACCAATACTAAACATATATAGTTTTTTTCTTTGAACATTTCTAAAACTAACCATCCTTTACATTTGTGTTCCTTATAAATACTAACATATGAACTTAACAACATAAAACAATTCAAAGAATTTGTACTAAAAACACTTTTGCTTGCCATTTACGAAGAAGATGAACACCAGAAACTACATATCTATTTTTGCTTTTGTTCTTTTTTCTATTGCTACCGCATCTTCAGACTCGGGTTTGTCACCAAATTATTATGATCGAGTGTGCCCTGAAGCTCTCCCAACCATCAAACGCGTGGTGGAGGATGCATTGGCACAAGAACGTCGCATGGGTGCTTCTTTGTTACGTCTTCATTTTCATGATTGTTTTGTTAATGTAAGTAACTTATTCATACCAATTTATACTTGAGATTCCACATTCGTTATTCATGTTGCTTGGCAGTTGATTGCAAAGTTATACTTTTGCCATCGAAACGCCTCAGTTATGAACTAATAAACAAAACCTAGAAAACGAATTTAGAATTTTAAATTTAGGATCTTTCAGAACTATACCAACAAGTCTTTCTATAATTATGATCCATCAGAAACTTTCGAACGTGACGTTGCAAAATGAAGTGTTATCTTGTATCAATGTAGCATTTAATCGAGTGGAAAGTGTTGGTGATGTTTTATTGAATTTATTTTTTATTTCATGTAGGGATGTGTTTTTTAAGTTTATTTTCTATTTCATGTAGGGATGTGTTTTTTTAAGTTTATTTTCTATTTCATCTAGGGATGTGTTTTTTGAGTTTATTTTCTATTTCATGTAGGGATGTGATGCTTCCATTCTTTTGGACCAAACATCAACAATAGATAGTGAGAAAAATGCAGGCCCCAATGCAAATTCAGCCCGAGGATTCGAGGTTATCGACAAAATCAAGGATGAGGTCGACAAAGTTTGTGGTCGCCCTGTGGTGTCTTGTGCTGATATCTTAACTATTGCTGCTCGTGATTCTGTAGTTGCGGTAAGTAAAACATGTTAATCAAAACCTAGAATTTAATCTTGTCTAACATATGTACCTATGGTATAGTGTACTTATGTAAAGGTGTTTGGTGTTTCTAATAGTTTCAACTTAGGGTAAACCATTGGGGTACGGTTGGCATGCATGTTTATGATGAAAATAAACACTAAAAACATGAATGATGATGCATTTTATGACACTAGATGTTAATTTGTATGGATGTAGCTTGGTGGCCCATCATGGAAAGTCAAGCTCGGAAGAAGAGACTCAACCACGGCTAGCCGGACCACAGCTGAAGCTAACATCCCGGCACCGTCCATGGACTTGCCCGCCCTAACAAAAAACTTTGAGGACCAAGGGCTTGATGAGGAGGACTTAGTTGTGCTTTCGGGTGCACACACCCTAGGGTTTGCGAAGTGTCGAACCTTTAGGCCTCGTATTTACAGTGATACCAACATAGATCCGGCGTTTGCTAGCCATCTTCGGACTATTTGCCCACAAGTCGGGGGCGACTCAACTCTCGCACCACTTGACCCGACACCAACCTCGTTTGATGTAAAATACTTCACTGATTTGGTGAGTAAAAAGGGGCTTTTAAACTCTGATCAAGCGTTGTTTAATGGTGGTGAAACTGCTGAGCTTGTTTCGAAATATAGTATGAACCACGAAGAGTTCTTAGAAGATTTTGCAAAATCTATGGTAAAAATGGGTGATATAAAGCCATTAACGGGGAATAGAGGTGAAATTCGCAACAACTGCAGGAAAGTTAATTCACAATATTAAGAGTTTATGGATTGGGCTAAGTTGTTTTATGAGTTTTTAGGCATTGTTTTCTAATGTTAATTTCTAGAAAATTTTAGTGTTGTATTCTTTTAATTTTGAATGTAAATGGTATGTATGTAAGTTAATTATGTACGTTGAATCATAGTCATTCCTTAATATTTCAAGCACTACTTATATAGTTATATCCACACAGCTTTTACTCTGAGTCTCTTGCCAGGTGCTTTACATTTTTATTTGATTTTTTAATCAGTTTTCCGTTATATGGAAAAACAAGTCATTTTACATTTATTTAAATTATTATATATATCAAATGACAAAGATGGTTTGCTACAGTGCTACACTAATTACAAATCTGAAAGCCAAGTTTACAACCCATGTTAGTTGCTAACTTGCTACCTTGGGTTGTTTTTATCCTTGGTTTTTACCTTCTCTATCTTCTTAAATTACTATTACAATAAAAAATATATATTATATTGTTTCTTATAACTCACCGATTTATTTTTATGAGATTTAAGGTAAAGGTTAAGCTTTTTTTCAACCTTCTAAATAAACATTATTATAAAGTGCAAAAAAGCAGATGAGGGTATCTTCTAAAATGAAGTGTGGATATACAATTTTTTTTATCTTTTACAAATTTTTCATTTTACGTTTTGGTCTGATTTTGCGAGTCAACACGTCGCAACTTTCGTGTGTATTTCAACATTTTTACGCCTATTTCTTTCCCGTTTAACAACCCCGTCACAATACGATGGTTCTAGATCGACTTAGTTTTTGTTTTCTATATCTTATGTTTCGCGTGTTTGGTTCAACGTTCTTATTTCTACTTTTCATTCGGCTTTATTTTTTCGTTTTTTATTCTTTTGTTTTACAAGCTTTTCTGGTTTTGTTTTGTTGATCGTTGGCAATGGTGTGACATTGGTGCTACTTGACACAGTTCTACGCCCCCGCCGCAGCGCGGGGTGATTAACACTAGTATATATTGATTTCGAATGATGATGAATAGTAACTTTATTTTTATGATAATATTTAGTTTTTTATTATTTTATTATTTAATATATTATAATAGTTTATTATTATATTCACTTTTAATAACATATTTTTCTTTTTTTAACATCTGTTTCCTTTACCTTTTTTAATAATTGTTTTTTTTCTTTTTTTAACATATATTAATTTATCGATTAATTTGATACTTCTATAATAAGTTACGTATATAATTTTTTTCTAAAAACTTAAGTACGTAGTTGTGCTTAATTTCTTTCCCTGACATTCCGTTATAAGTTTTGTTAAAACGATGTTATACTCAAAATAAAGTATTTATTTGGTATCATAAAACGGTACGATGATAAACTAAATCGTTCTAATGGTTTGACTTTCTGAACAACATGCTTTATTTTCAAATTACGTTTGTTTTACATTATCATTTGCTCGGTTTCGCCGCAACGCGCAATATAAAAAAACTAGTCATTACAAAAAGTACGAGATTGACTTTTTTTTTTTTTTTTTGTAAAGATTGAAATCTTTTTTAATAGATTACATGTTTCTTTTATAATTTCCATTTCAGTCACCCCACAATTTATCTATGGTAAATTTAAATAAAGAAGATTAAAAAACAGATGTGATTGCAGTGATTATGTAACACCTGTGTCACTCCAACCATCAAACAAATGCCAAACCAATGAAATATTGTATTTCATACTTGGGATTTGTAAAAATATGTGTATCGTTTACACATATCAATTCTTGTTCGATTTCAAGCTTTAAATCGCTTTCTGGAGGGTTATACGCGCTCTGATGTGTAGATATAACCAGTTTAATCCAACGAACACTCCGGAATAGTGAAATAGGCTTAACATACCTTAAATAACCTTTACATAACTTAGATATAAGTTTTGGAAGGTTTGGTGTGGTGAAATCAAAGTTTAATCGCTTACAGGGACTAAAGTTGACAAACTGCGAAAGTATGCCAATTTGAACTGTAACAGACCTTCCGGAACATGACCATAAGTTAAACATACCATAAATATCCTTTACATAGCTTAGAAATAGGCTTTGAGGTGTTCGGTATGCTAAAATAAACTTTTGTGTCATTCAGGGACTAAAAGCGTCAAAAAGTGCACAAGTTTGCATTTTTACGCATAACTTACGTTCTGAATACATCCGGACTTCCAAAAATTTATGTAAGCACTAAAATATTTTATTTTAGTGTTCGGTATAAGAAAAATCCATTCGTCGAGTCATTTGGATCGTTTTTCGCGCTTATGCGCATTCCGTCGTAATTAAGCGAACATCGCGACCGTACGGCCAAACGAACCGACATCCGAGATATTTTTGAACATGTTTTAAGTTCCCTATACTTTAACTTCATTTTAGAGCTTTGAAATGGGGTTAACGGGCCTTAAACGTGTCGAAAATGGGCTGATTGCAATACAGGGACCAAAAGTGTAATTCTGCCAAACTAGGGCCTAGCGGTGCGCTACACTTTTAGAGTAGCGGTGCGCTAGGGGTCTGCAGACCAGATGCAGTGTATTTCACAGCTTGTTTTCAGCAGATTAACCCACAACCACAAGTTCCTAATTATCTAGTCAGCTGATAAGGATGGAATTTTTGTCACCATAAGGTCCCGACACATGTACGGGCAAGATTAAGGCACGTTTTCCTTGAAACGGTCTTAACGGTGGACCGAATACTATAAATACCCCACCCCCCATTGCTTCTAAACCCACAAGAATTCTGATTTGAGAGCTCTAAGTTGAAACCATTGTTTCATACCTGAGTTCTTAGATCGGGATTAGCATTCGGGGACCCTGGGTTAGTATTCTTTCGTTCTTTTCCTTATTTTATTGCTTTTCGAGTCAGAAAGTCAAACTTTGTTTGACTTTCAGCGTTGACCAGTAATGGTCAATGCGAAGTTCGTTTGAACTTCGCAACGTGAGTGTAATCACGTTGGTTATAGTCCCTTAGGACTATGCCTACTGATTACCACGTTGTCTAGGGTCGTAGGGTAAGCGATCTGATAAATCGCTTATACCTCGAACCCGACCCATTTGGTCGATCATTAGGATCCGACCAAACACATTAGGTGACCATAGTAGGTAGGGAATAACCTTCCGAGGTTATACCTTATGGTCACATCGTTTAAGTAGTTGTATGATAGGTAGTTTATATGCCTTAGGTAAATTACCAGAATACCCTTTTCATGTATAATTGGTAATTAAGCATATGTAACCTAAACTTTTGTCACATAACTGATTATGTAACATGTTTAGGCATATAATACTTGTCATAGGACTAGTTAGGCGGTCCGAACGCGTTTCACGCGAACGACGCGTTTAAGTAGCATAAGTTACCTAAACGGGTCGTAATGGGTCGTAGACACTTAGATTAAGGTTTCATTTAGTATGTAGGCTTTGTTAAACCATATGACACGAGTCTCTATACTCGTTTGGTTTACGAACCCTCATTCTATCAGATCTTCCGATTTAGGTCCGGTTTATTAACATAGTTACCTATATTAGGTGACGTTTGATATCCGCGATCTCTAGCTTTGTTTGGTTGTTACTCAAGGACTTCTGAGCAATCTCAAGTGAGTACATAGACCCCTCTTTTACTGTTTTCCAAACTGTTTTGGGGTGGAACACATGTGCCTACTTGTTACTTTCATGCTTTCCTGTTTTCACATCATATACCTGCTATGTTCGTTAGTACATTATAGTACATGATTTTAGACACTTCTACATAGACATTTCGGCATAGACATTTTAACATGATTGACATTTGATCATGCATTTCCCACAAAACATAACTTTGATTTAAACCAAGTTTTACTTCAATACTTTGTTTTTGTGCATATGGTTTAGTTGAGACATTTCACTTGCCATACATGGATATTTGACATAGACATTTGACATGGATATTTGACATAGACATTTTGACATGATTTACATCTTGACATGAACACTTTGACATATTATTCAATACATTTGACAATTGGTTTAAACATAGACATCTTACATTGTTTGGTTTGGTTTGGTTTGATTAAGTGATTAAGTAACGATGCGTGTGTAATATGATACAAGCATGGTGGATACGCCGCTGGTACTTCCTATATATAAGTGTTTGTATGATATCACATATTGTAGCGTTATTTGAATCATTTCAGTTTGAGACATAGAACATTTTATACGAGTAATATACTTTTCACAAGACATTGATTTACAAACAACTTATTTTATACAAACTCATTTTATATGGTTATTCATTTAACCTGACATTTATTAATACATATCATCTGATCTTATCGTTTTTTTCAAATGATTTAAAAGACAAAGCAAATAACAAGGTTCATGACTAAACATTTTCTCAAACATAAGTCATGAATCTTATTTTCACAAAACCTATGTATCTCACAGGCATTTTTATGCTGACGTACCTATTTTCACATGTGTTTTCCAGGAGCTGTTGCATAAGATGATCAAGATACACATAGGCAGACTTGGGCTTTAGTGACAATAAAAGATGCAAGACTAGTTAATTATGTTGTATTTCTTTGTTTGTTAAGACATTGTAACACTTTTAATCAATAAAACGAAACTTCAATTGCCATGGATTTGAAACAATTAATTCTGTTACAACACTCCCCGACGTTTCCGCCACGTTTTGTATGTTCTACGTGGTCGGGGTGTGACAGAAAAGATGGTATCAGAGCCAATGGTTATAGTGAATTAGGTTATTAGTAATGCTTTGACCTAGTCTATAACTTTCTTAGGACCCTAACGCGAGTTTACTTGCGTTTAGTCATAAAACAATACCGTCACCTATCCTTAGGCGACGACCACAACAAGAACATAAATTTCAAAACCGCTTTGAAAACTAATCATCTGTTCTAGGATGATTGATTACTAGGTTTTGAACCCTCTATTGTAAGGTTTTGAACCCTCTGTTATATGGTTTTGAACCCCTTTGAATTTTCAAAATCTCGTCAAGGTTTTGGGTTTTAAATAATGTGAACATGTGCAAACTGGAAGGGTGAATGCCTGTATTCTGGGTTTTCTGTCTAGGCAAGCACTTCGTATACATCTCACCAGACGCGAGACCAGTTGTGCTTACCTGGGAATTCTTGGGATGAGTGTTCACTTATAGGCGAGCATGTCTTCGCGATACATTATATTGACCCGCTTACTTTGATTAGTCACCATCTCATTTGTTTGCCTTTGGTAACAAACAAATGGTCACAATCTTCATGTGTTGTTATTCTCTTTGACTATCTTTCACTTGTTTCCTCCTATGCCTTTCGTTATCTTCAAGATGCTTCTTCATCGCAACAACAATGTCCGAACCAGGTGCTGCAATTACCCAGCGAATAGGCGTCGTACTCCAGAGGATCGTTGACTTAGCTATCACCATGACTTGTCTCAGGGATGAAGCTGTATAAAGGGAACTGTTCCTTGGTGCAATTAATACCACTGCCATTATCCGAATCAAATACCCTGTTTCAAATGTACCCACGGTGGACGATGGAGACATTTGGTTAACATGTGCCGCTTTGCAATCCAAAGCAAAGCTGTTACAAATCCTGCTGCTGCTTAACCTTCAAACTCTGCTTCATATGTCGCTTGACATATCTGGCGCCTCAACCTCATGAACTTTCTACCTTGTGTATCGACGTAAGCACGCTTAGTGCAAGGTGTCGGAACACTCTCGTTACACAAACTCCAAAATTCATGTAGGATCTTTCTATCCTCATAATTAGATCCTTGTGGATGGGTATCATTCATCGGAGTCCTTAATTGAATTCTTTGTATGATTCAATACGTACATCACAATTCAATAGGGACAAAGGCGAATTTCTTTTAAGATTATCCTATCTTCATGGATGGATTCTTGAAATGATTAAAGTGCCAAATGAAATCCACGAATTGGATTCCTGGTGTGCTTTAAGTATCCGCGTCCAAAGATAACAAATTAATAAACAAGTTAAACAACTATGTGATTATGTGCTTATGTGTTTCCTTTTATGTTTTTAAGTAATCCAAGTTTTTGTTATCCAAATCCTCGTAGAATCTTCCATATCTTCGTATAAGGAATTCATAATATCCAAAGGTACTATATTAAATCCTCAATGGGCTTTTACGTAATAGTAAAGACCCTTGGATTATATTGTACCATTCTATAATTAGATCCTGAGAGGTCTAGGTAAACAGATTGATCCAAAAATCTGGTTAGGAATATCATGTGATGATATAGCTGAAAGGACTCCTTGGTGGCCTAATTTAAAAGGATCCTTTGTCGATCTAATTAAAAGGACCCTATGGTAGTTTAGTCACACTCATCATCAGGTTTGATTTTTCCTCCCCTTCACATTTCAAACAAATTGTGCGGACTATGCAAGGAATTGCGTAATTATGGATGCATACATAATTATGAAATTCAGTGCACGGAAACCACAGCGAATTTTGTCATGTGTCTAGAGACTATTCTGTTCATTTTTGTTTCTGAAGATGTAAAATGACTATTCTGTTCATTTTTGTTTCTGAAGATGTAAAATGACTATTCTGTTCATTTTTGTTTCTGAAGATGTAGAATGACTATTCTGTTCATTTTTGTTTCTGAAGATGTAGAATGACTATTCTGTTCATTTTTGTTTCTGAAGATGTAGAATGACTATTCTGTTCATTTTTGTTTCTGAAGATGTAGAATGACTATTCTGTTCATTTTTGTTTCTGAAGATGTAAAATGACTATTCTGTTCATTTTTGTTTCTGAAGATGTAGAATGACTATTCTGTTCATTTTTGTTTCTGAAGATGTAAAATGACTATTCTGTTCATTTTTGTTTCTGAATAATGCTTGTTGAAAATAACTCCGTTCATTTTTCATTTCTGAAAAATGTCCGTTAAAGAGAAATAACAGGATTATGCCTTTCATATCTCTAGTGGTTATTTAACACAAAGTCACAAATAGACTCCTACGAATGAATTTCGGGACGAAATTTCCTAAAGTTGGGGAGACTGTAACACCTGTGTCACTCCAACCATCAAACAAATGCCAAACCAATGAAATATTGTATTTCATACTTGGGATTTGTAAAAATATGTGTATCGTTTACACATATCAATTCTTGTTCGATTTCAAGCTTTAAATCGCTTTCTGGAGGGTTATACGCGCTCTGATGTGTAGATATAACCAGTTTAATCCAACGAACACTCTGGAATAGTGAAATAGGCTTAACATACCTTAAATAACCTTTACATAACTTAGATATAAGTTTTGGAAGGTTTGGTGTGGTGAAATCAAAGTTTAATCGCTTACAGGGACTAAAGTTGACAAACTGCGAAAGTATGCCAATTTGAACTGTAACAGACCTTCCGGAACATGACCATAAGTTAAACATACCATAAATATCCTTTACATAGCTTAGAAATAGGCTTTGAGGTGTTCGGTATGCTAAAATAAACTTTTGTGTCATTCAGGGACTAAAAGCGTCAAAAAGTGCACAAGTTTGCATTTTTACGCATAACTTACGTTCTGAATACATCCGGACTTCCAAAAATTTATGTAAGCACTAAAATATTTTATTTTAGTGTTCGGCATAAGAAAAATCCATTCGTCGAGTCATTTGGATCGTTTTTCGCGCTTATGCGCATTCCGTCGTAATTAAGCGAACATCGCGACCGTACGGCCAAACGAACCGACATCCGAGATATTTTTGAACATGTTTTAAGTTCCCTATACTTTAACTTCATTTTAGAGCTTTGAAATGGGGTTAACGGGCCTTAAACGTGTCGAAAATGGGCTGATTGCAATACAGGGACCAAAAGTGTAATTCTGCCAAACTAGGGCCTAGCGGTGCGCTACACTTTTAGAGTAGCGGTGCGCTAGGGGTCTGCAGACCAGATGCAGTGTATTTCACAGCCTGTTTTCAGCAGATTAACCCACAACCACAAGTTCCTAATTATCTAGTCAGCTGATAAGGATGGAATTTTTGTCACCATAAGGTCCCGACACATGTACGGGCAAGATTAAGGCACGTTTTCCTTGAAACGATCTTAACGGTGGACCGAATACTATAAATACCCCACCCCCATTGCTTCTAAACCCACAAGAATTCTGATTTGAGAGCTCTAAGTTGAAACCATTGTTTCATACCTGAGTTCTTAGATCGGGATTAGCATTCGGGGACCCTGGGTTAGTATTCTTTCGTTCTTTTCCTTATTTTATTGCTTTTCGAGTCAGAAAGTCAAACTTTGTTTGACTTTCAGCGTTGACCAGTAATGGTCAATGCGAAGTTCGTTTGAACTTCGCAACGTGAGTGTAATCACGTTGGTTATAGTCCCTTAGGACTATGCCTACTGATTACCACGTTGTCTAGGGTCGTAGGGTAAGCGATCTGATAAATCGCTTATACCTCGAACCCGACCCATTTGGTCGATCATTAGGATCCGACCAAACACATTAGGTGACCATAGTAGGTAGGGAATAACCTTCCGAGGTTATACCTTATGGTCACATCGTTTAAGTAGTTGTATGATAGGTAGTTTATATGCCTTAGGTAAATTACCAGAATACCCTTTTCATGTATAATTGGTAATTAAGCATATGTAACCTAAACTTTTGTCACATAACTGATTATGTAACATGTTTAGGCATATAATACTTGTCATAGGACTAGTTAGGCGGTCCGAACGCGTTTCACGCGAACGACGCGTTTAAGTAGCATAAGTTACCTAAACGGGTCGTAATGGGTCGTAGACACTTAGATTAAGGTTTCATTTAGTATGTAGGCTTTGTTAAACCATATGACACGAGTCTCTATACTCGTTTGGTTTACGAACCCTCATTCTATCAGATCTTCCGATTTAGGTCCGGTTTATTAACATAGTTACCTATATTAGGTGACGTTTGATATCCGCGATCTCTAGCTTTGTTTGGTTGTTACTCAAGGACTTCTGAGCAATCTCAAGTGAGTACATAGACCCCTCTTTTACTGTTTTCCAAACTGTTTTGGGGTGGAACACATGTGCCTACTTGTTACTTTCATGCTTTCCTGTTTTCACATCATATACCTGCTATGTTCGTTAGTACATTATAGTACATGATTTTAGACACTTCTACATAGACATTTCGGCATAGACATTTTAACATGATTGACATTTGATCATGCATTTCCCACAAAACATAACTTTGATTTAAACCAAGTTTTACTTCAATACTTTGTTTTTGTGCATATGGTTTAGTTGAGACATTTCACTTGCCATACATGGATATTTGACATAGACATTTGACATGGATATTTGACATAGACATTTTGACATGATTTACATCTTGACATGAACACTTTGACATATTATTCAATACATTTGACAATTGGTTTAAACATAGACATCTTACATTGTTTGGTTTGGTTTGGTTTGATTAAGTGATTAAGTAACGATGCGTGTGTAATATGATACAAGCATGGTGGATACGCCGCTGGTACTTCCTATATATAAGTGTTTGTATGATATCACATATTGTAGCGTTATTTGAATCATTTCAGTTTGAGACATAGAACATTTTATACGAGTAATATACTTTTCACAAGACATTGATTTACAAACAACTTATTTTATACAAACTCATTTTATATGGTTATTCATTTAACCTGACATTTATTAATACATATCATCTGATCTTATCGTTTTTTTCAAATGATTTAAAAGACAAAGCAAATAACAAGGTTCATGACTAAACATTTTCTCAAACATAAGTCATGAATCTTATTTTCACAAAACCTATGTATCTCACAGGCATTTTTATGCTGACGTACCTATTTTCACATGTGTTTTTCAGGAGCTGTTGCATAAGATGATCAAGATACACATAGGCAGACTTGGGCTTTAGTGACAATAAAAGATGCAAGACTAGTTAATTATGTTGTATTTCTTTGTTTGTTAAGACATTGTAACACTTTTAATCAATAAAACGAAACTTCAATTGCCATGGATTTGAAACAATTAATTTTGTTACAACACTCCCCGACGTTTCCGCCACGTTTTGTATGTTCTAGGTGGTCGGGGTGTGACAGATTATACGATTATACGAATGACGAAGACGAACAAGCAGATGTGATAGCAGTGATGTGCATCGCGATTATTAATGAAGATGAGCAAGATTCGATTAACATACCTGATGAAGCAGCGGTGTGCGTCCGGTTGCGTAGGAAGAAGAAACCTCCGTTGGTGTGTACTGTTTGAGCGTGCTGATTACATGAACATAAATACGCAGATGAGTTATTTTGAGGGTAATTTCTCAAAAAAGGAAAATATGTAATTGATTTTATGGTTTGGGGAAATACGTAATACGACAGGTTAGGATGGGGAAATATGTAAAAATCCCATAATTGTATATAGGGTAAACTGGCATTTTGGTCCCTGAGGTTTGAGCAGTTTTGCCACTTTAGTCCAAAACTCAAACCTTTTGCATCTGGGTCCTTGTGGTTTCAGTTTTGTTGTCATTTTGGTCCAAAAGTGAAATCAGCTCAAATTCCTCAAATTAAATTCTAATGTTTTGTCCTTTTCTCAGGGGTAATTTGGTCATTACCATTATTATTTTAACAAATTAGCCATCGAGTGGCCCCCACCTCCATCCCAACCTCCTTCGTCTTCCCTACTTTGAAAACCCAGATCCATTGTTACTGATTGAATGAATCAATGATTGCATTCTCCACTTCAACGTGCAGAAGCAGAATCTACACGCTAATCAAACTAACAACATACAGATCACAATAGAGAATACACATCATCAGATTACACATCAAGTAAAAATTAGAGTAATCACAACACTAGATCCAAATCCATTACATACATAACCAGATCAACAACAGCAGTTGAATAAACATAAACATCAAACGAATGAAGAACCATACAAATTCCGTAACAAAACAGATCTAATCAATCCTATAACCAAATTAGGGCAAATTGAGACCGAGATACAAACCTCCGGAGTAGAGTCCGTTGTGGAGACCTAGTAGAAAAGCAAGAGGAACGAGCATCGAGAGCAACACGAGACCTAATACAGCAATTACGAGCCAACTCCATCGTTTCTTCACCGGCATGGTGTGGTATGATGTCATCGCACCACCCTTCATCCCCTACCATGACCGTCACATCTACTCTTCACTCTATTTATTGTAGTTGCAAGTGATGATAGTGTTGAAAATATGTTGCACCACCCTTCATCCCCTACCATTACCGATCATCAACCTGCAACATGTTCCCGGTCATCTTTATCACCACCAATCTTTATCCCTGGTCATCTTTATCACCCTCGTTCAACCTGCACCTCCACTGCTGGTTCCGTCATTGGTGCGGCGTTGCCGCTGAATTGCTGCCTCCAGTACCGCCATCATCTTTGCTGGCCGGGTGTGTGTATTTTAGAGAGGATGTAGGCGGGGTGGGGTGTGTGGGTGTATCGGCCGATTATAGGCGCCAGTGAGCAGAGAGAGAGAAGGGAGTGAGGGTGTCGGCTGGGTTTTATTGCAAAAATGAGGGGACTAATTCAGATGCAGAAGGGGGAAAGAAGAAAAGGGGTGGGGGTGGGGGTGGGTAGTTGGGCAGGTGGGCAAAATGACCAAAATGCCCTTCAGAAAAGGATAAAAAACAGTTTTTTTTAAGAAATCTGAGTTGATTTTATTTTTGGACCAAAATTGCACAAAACTAAAACCATAGGGACCAAAATAAAAGTTTTGAACTAAAGTGGTAAAACTGCCCAAACCTCAGGGACCAAATGGCAGTTTATGTATTCATGTGGATCACATAATACTATCTATCACTATAATAATTTAAATGTTTAATACAACCAAGATGTATGTAGAATAACTTTAAATACGTAAATATCATGACCAAGAAGTAAAATTAACCAAGTCTTGCAATTTCGTTGGCTTGAAATACAAGTCTTATATTTTTCTAATTATATTACTTTTCCAAATAATAAACCAAAGTCTATGTTTGTGGATTCTCAATTTCTTTATAGATTAAATATATTATGTTTTAATATTTAATCTAGTAGCTATTATAATTATTTACATAATATAGATCAAAATATATAACAATCTATTAAATAATTAGTTGGTAATTGTTGATGAACCATATTATCCTTATTAACTAATTATGTTTCCTCTTGGGTGCTTATATAAGGAGACTTGTGTAGAGGTTCTAAGGTTAGACACATAACCTAATTAACATAACATCATAATCGACCTCCTCTCCATAACCGAACTCCCTATTAGGTTTAATCATCACCATCATCAGTTTGCACCCTAAGGAGGAACCAGATCACCTTGACAAAGATGTCGAACTCTATGGCTTCTTCTCTGAGTGGATTCTCCACTGCACTATCTGCGGTAACAGGTATGTTTACATGTTTTCCATTATGTTTAAACAGAACTGATCCAACATGTGGTATCAGAGCATATGTTGATTAATCAGTTCTGTTTTCGTATCCATCAATTCTGGGATAGAAATCTGGAAAACCGAATTTTGAAAGCCTAATATAATTAACAGTCGGTTTCGAGTTGCATATAGCCACTCGAGATCACTGATTTCAGAAAAAGAATAATTATACGTTCACTCGAAATCGTATGGTTGATATTAATGTCTGAAATCTGGTTACAAAACATTAAAAATTCAGGTTTCGGGTTCCAGAATCATATTTTTATTTTTAGGGTTCATCACATGTTCTTAGGAAATTTTGAAATTCCTTTATGTTTTGGAATGTAATTAGGATTAATGAGTGTTTTTTCCTGTTTGATCCAATTTTATCTTTCAAGTTTATTCGAAAACTGTTAATTGATAATCAGATAAAATTTTCGAAAATATTTTGATAAAATTAGATCATCACTAAAACAGGAAACCATATCTCAAAATCCCTAAGAATTCGAATTTTCGGTTATGTTTTCACAATAACAGCTGTTAACAGGAGTTTCGAGGTCCCTTTTAACGACCCGAGACCAAGATCTCGACTCGAGACCACAAGGTCTCGACTCAAAATCATAAGTGTTCTCAAATCTTTACAACTCGAGACAACGATTTCGACTCGAGACCACTGAGGTTTCGACTAAGGGCTTCAATCTTCACAACTCGAGACCATGGTTGCGACTCGAAACCTCATCAAGGAGTTGAGATCTCATAAAACACAGTAGTCGAGACCATGATTACGACTCAAGAAACTAAGGTTGCGACTCGAGACCTTAATGAGTCGAGACCTCATAATGTTACAAGATGAGTCAAGACTTGACTCGAGATCTCACTCGAGACCTCATAACTGAGTCGAGATCTCACTCGAAACCTCATTATTTTAGGCTGTTTAATGTTAACTAAAATTTAGTTCGATCCGCGCTAACAGGTGGTTTGCTTTTAAATAATTGGTTTTTGTAAATACTTAGTTAATTATTCAGAATCAGATAATGTTTTACAAAACCAAAACGGCTTAACTTGAATGAGCTTCTGATGTATCATTTCTGGCCAAAGCTGATTTGATACATCTACTTATAATTCAAGTATTATGAAAGCTATGTTAAGTGTGCATTATAAACGTGAATGTCTTAATATCTGGACAAAGCTGATTTAATTCATTCATGTATAGCATACTTAACAAGTGCATAACTAGAGTGATTGTTTCATCTCTGGCCAAAGCTGATTTGTCACAACCACTTTGCACATATGCTTAAATAATTACACTTCTGGCCAAAGCTGATTTGTCTTCGTTTAAGTAGAATTTTAACTAAGTCTATTATTTTGATGTTAGTAATAGACAATATCACAGCTTCATAATTAAAATGGTCATTATTTATGCCTGCCTTAGTTTAACATGCTCTTAGATCACATTAGGACTTCTTCCTTAGTATCATAACTTGCTCATCTAATTTCCAATATCAGCACCCAATTGCGGAATTCCACCTTTGACTGGTGATAACTTTGCTGCATGGAAGGATGCTCTCATGCTTACGCTTGGGCTGCTGGATTTTGATTATGCTCTAAGAGAGAATAAGCCTGTGGACCTTATTCCTCAAAGTACTGCTGTTGAGCAGTTAACTCATGAAAAATGGACTAGGTGTAACCGCATGTCCCTCATGTTCATGAAGCAGTCCATAAGCAATGCAATCAGAGGAGCCATTCCTGATTCTGAAGATGCTAAAACCTACTTGGCTTCTATGGAGGCACAATTCAAGGGGACGTCTAAAGCACACGCTAGTACCCTTATTCTCAAGCTGGTGACAACTAAGTATGATGGGAGGAGCGGCATTTTCGAGCACATCATGATGATGAATGACATGGCCAATAAGCTGAAGGGGCTGGAAATGGAAATCAGTGATGGTTTCCTCGTTCATTTCATCATTACTTCGCTTCCTTCGTCCTTTGAAGCATTCAAGATCAATTACAACACTCAGAAGGACAAATGGACGATGAGTGAGCTGGTCGCTATGTGTGTACAGGAGGAAGAGCGTATGATGATGGATCGCACTACTGATGTTGCTAACTTCACCACCTCCAACTCTAAGAAAAGGAAGAACAATCATCAGAGGAGGGATGCTTCAAAAGTCCAAAGGCCTAATCCTAATACAAGTGCACCTTCCAGCTCTAAGAACTCCTTAGGCAGAATCCACTACAAGTTCTGTAAAAAGGCAGGACACATGCAGAAGGAATGCCCTGACTTTAAGGAGTGGCTGGCTAAGAAAGGTAACAATTATTTTATGATACTTGAGTCGTATAATTTAAATGTTCCTGCTAATTCTTGGTGGTTTGATTCTGATTCTATGGTTCATGTTACCAATTCAACTCAGGGATTCCTTACAATCCGGAAGCTGGAAAGAAACCAAAGAACGCTTAAGGTTGGGGATGATCGAGAATTAGAAGTGAAGGCCATTGGAACATTACAATTATTTATGAAAACTGGTTTATGTATTAAACTTTATGATACCTTATATGTTCCTGAGGTAATTCGGAACCTTGTATTAGGACCAAAGTTAGACATGGACGGTTTTATTGTTTCCCATAGTCATCACAAACTCTCTATCTTCTATGATTCTGTTCTTTATGGTACTGGTATTCTGGATGGTGGTCTCTATAGATTAGAACTAGATGATAATTTTTCTAAATCTTTATTGTCATATAACATTAATGAATCACTAACAAAGAAGAAAGAGAAACGAGACTTAGAGACTTCGTCCATGTTGTGGCATCAACGTTTAGGCCACATCTCAAGAGAACGATTAAATCGTCTCCTAAAGGATGAAGTCTTACCTCCTCTCGATTTCTCTAATTTTGGAACATGTGTCAAATGTCTTAAAGGTAAAATGACATTGGCGAATAAGAAAGGTGCCACTAGAAGCTCTAAGTTATTAGAACTCATTCATACTGACATTAGTGGTCCCTACCAAATCGCTGGCATAACAGGACATACTTCATTTATCACTTTTATTGATGATTATTCTCGTTACATGTACTTGTATCTTATTAAGGAAAAGTCTGAATCTCTTACAACTTTTAAAGATTATAAGGCTGAAGTTGAAAAGCAATTAGATCGTCAGATTAAAGTTGTGAGATCAGATAGAGGCGGTGAATATTATGGAAGACATACTGATGTGGGTCAAGCTCCTGGTCCATTTTATGAGTTTTGTAAGGGCCAGGGGATTGTGAACCAATACACCATGCCTGGTACACCTCAGCAGAATGGTGTCGCTGAACGTAGAAACTGTACCCTTATGAACATGGTGCGCAGTATGTTAGCCAACACTAATTTACCATTATTCCTCTGGACTGAAGCGTTAAAAGCAGCTGTTCATATACTCAATAGAGTTCCTTCTAAGTCTGTCCCTAAAACTCCTTATGAACTTTGGACAGGAAGGAAACCGAGTGTTAAATATATGAAAGTATGGGGCTGCATTGCTGAAGCAAAACTTTACATTCCTTTCCTAAGGAAACTTGACCCTAAAACAGTTACCAGTTTCTTTATCAGGTATCCTGATAATTCAAAGGGTTGTCATTTCTATTGTCCTTCTCATGTCACCCGTATTGTTGAAACCAAGCGTGTTGCGTTCCTGGAGGATTTCAAGGTCAGTGGGAGCAGTACCAACCCTTACGAAGAATTACAAGAAGTACAAGACGCGGGGGGAGAGACTCGTCACTTACCATTACTCCGATTACTCCTCTTGTACCCAATGCAACTACTGCACCTGAAGCTACCGCACCAACTCCAAATTTAACTCCACAATCAGAACCCATTATACCTCATGACGAAGGCACATCAAACGCTCAAAACCAAGATAACACTGAACCCGATAATCCACTCAGGAGGTCATCTAGGCAAAGAAGGCCTACTAATTGGGATGATTATGTTACCTACCTGACTGAAATGGATCCCGGAAAGCTCAATGATCCTATCTCTTACAATGAAGCCATTAGCAGGGATCAGTCTTTTGAATGGAATAAAACAATGATTGATGAGCTTGAATCCATGAAGAAAAATGACATTTGGGATTTGGTAGAATTACCCAATGGTGTCAAACCCGTAGGATGTAAATGAGTGTTCAAAACAAAACTGGATCCGAATGGGAACGTTGAACGCTACAAAGCGAGATTGGTTGCAAAGGGCTACACTCAGAAAGAGGGAATTGATTATCAAGAGACATTTTCACCTGTCTCTCGTGAAGATTCATTAAGGATCCTTATGGCCCTAGTAGCTCATTTTGATTTGGAGCTGCATCAGATGGACGTTAAAACCGCTTTCCTTAATGGAGACTTAGACGAAGATGTTTACATGAAGCAACCTGAAGGCTTTAAACCTGAAGGTCAGGAGCATCTGGTCTGTAAGTTGAAGAAATCCATTTACGGGTTAAAACAAGCATCACGTTAGTGGTACCTCAAGTTTGATGAAGTCATGAAGAAACAATGTTTTATGAAGAATCAAGTGGATCGATGCACCTACCTCAAGATGAGTGGGAGTAACTTTACTATACTTGTCCTTTACGTAGATGATATTCTATTGGCAAGTAATAGTTTAGACATGTTACATGAGTCGAAGCGGTTACTCTCGCATAACTTCGACATGAAGGATCTCGGAGATGCTTCTTACGTCATTGGCATCGAAATTCACCGAGATAAACACAAAGGGATCATAGGATTGTCTCAAAAGGCTTACATAGATCGTGTTCTTACACATTACAACATGCAATAGTGCAAACCCTCAGTCGCTCCAGTAGTTAAGGGAGATGTTTTCGGTTCATTCCAGTGTCCGACAACAGAGGTTGAGAAGGAGCAAATGATCCAGATACCTTACGCGTCAGTAGTCGGGAGCCTGATGTATGCTCAAGTCTGTACTCGTCCAGATATCACTTATATTGCTGGAATGCTAGGCCGTTATCAGACTAATCTTGGCCTAGATCACTGGAAAGCAGCTAAGAAGGTACTTCGATATCTGCAAGGGATGAAAGAATATAAACTGACTTATAGAAGAAGTGATCATTTAGAAGTGGTGGGCAATTCTGATTCTGACTTTGCCAAATGCAAAGATGACAAGAAATCCACTTCGGGATATATCTTTATGTTAGCAGGCGGACCTATCTCATGGAATAGTCATAAACAACAGTTGACAACAACTTCCACAATGATGGCAGAGTACATTGCTGTTTATAACGCAACCTGTCATGGAATGTTGCTTAAAAATCTGATCATGGACTCAAAATCGTAACTTCCATTTCTAGACCATTGAAGCTTTACTGTGATAATTCAGCTGCCGTTAGTTTCTCGAACAGTAACAGTTCGACGAGAGCTGGTTTATATCTCGATACAAAATATATGTTCGTACATGAACGAGTTGAGGAAAATAATCTTTGTATTGAGTATATTAGTACTAAAGATATGCTTGCAGATCCGATGACTAAAGGTCTCCCTCCTAAGGTTTACGAAGAACATGTTCGGAATATGGGATTTAGTAAAGACCTTATTTAAGCATATTGTAGTAGCTTATGTTTTATGTTAATGAAATTTTCTCAGTTTGATTTTGTATGTCTCTTAGAATATGTTCAACTGGTATAATGGCATATAGATAAATAAAGTTACAAATCAAACAAAGGGCTTATGTGTATTTTGATCATGACGATTAGGTTTTTAATTAAGGCTATAGTATGATTAATGGGGGTCCTGAGTCGCATAATGATTCAACGGCTATATTTCTCTGCTATAGTACTTGTTTAAGGCTAAAATGAGTGTTAACTCCTGATCAGGCTTATCTAATACTCATAATAAATGATTACTCGGCTAAGTGGGAGAATGTAAGATTAAATATATTATCTTTTAATATTTAATCTAGTAGCCATTATAATCATTTACATAATATAGATCAAAATATATAACAACCTATTAAATAATTAGTTGGTAATTGTTGATGGACCATATTACCCTTATTAACTAATTAGGTTTCCTCTTGGGTGCTTATATAAGGAGACTTATGTAGAGATTCTAAGGTTAGACACATAACCTAATTAACATAACATCATAATCGACCTCGTCTCCATAACCGAACTCCCTATTCGGTTTAATCATCACCATCATCAGTTTGCACCGTAAGGAGGAACCAGATCACCTTGACAAAGATGTCGAACTCTATGGCTTCTTCTTTGACTGGATTCTCCACTTCACTGTCTGCGGTAACATGTATGTTTACATGTTTTCCATTATGTTTAAATAGAACTGAACCAACATTAGAAACTAATAATCAGAATACACGTTTTGTGTGTTATTTTTTAGATTGACATATTCTCGTGGTAATTAAACAATATGGTTTTTGGATTACTAGCCAAGTCAAACCGTGTATACTTTTATTTCCAATAACTTATGGACATCTTGTGGGATTGTGATAACTACATATGACTATAATGATTTAGAAATAACACTGCAAAATACTTGAATATGTTGAAAATTGAATAACTCAAGTCTTATGGTTAGAGTTCTAGTGACGACGGGGCCCACTAGTAGCTCAGTGAACCCGTCTTGGGCTTCTAGCTTTTGGGCTACTGCATAAGCCCACACCAAGACCTGTCTCTTTGGAATGTAAATATAAAAAAGGCGGGAAACAAGAAAGGATCCAAGGTTCTGCAACATATTTAATGCTTGACGGAGAGAGAGAAAGGTTATCGCCGGAAACAAGTACTCGCAGCTGGCTTCATTAAATGAAGTCCAGAATCCAGCCGTTGAGACTCAGACACGTGTCTGAGTCTCCCAAGATCTCCGAGAGGCTGTTGGATGATCACGGTGATGTGTCCAAGAAAGATAAGCAACTCTCATTATATAAGAAAGGTAAACTACTTGATATACATACAAAAATCTCCTCTCATTGAATACACCATTGCCACATTCATTCCGACAACCTCGGATCACATTTAATCTCCCACATTCATCCACATCCACTAGAATCCACACCAAGGAGAATATTCCGACGGCTACACTCGTCAGAATAAACTTCTCGTTATCTCCAGCAAGTTTACTTACTCTCACGCCGGAGCTTGGTCACGGATTCCTCCTCCGGGGTCCTCCGTGACGAGCCTAACGGTTTTCTCTTTTGTAGGACAGCAAGACAGGACTCTTACTGTGTTGACGAGGCCCTTTGACCGTCATCCGTGACCTGAGACTCGACATAGAATTATGAACCAAGTCTCCTACATTGTTTAGTACTAGTATACTAATACTAAACATTTATTTTTCTTTAACCATTTAAAACTAACCATCCTTACCATTTGTGAACATTATAAATACAACATAAGACCATAATAACATAATGCAACACAAAAATTTGTACTAAAAAAATCCTTTTGGATGCCAATTATGGAGAATATGAACATCATAAGCTTCTTGTCTCTTTTGTTTCTCTCATTCTTTCTATTTCCATTGCATCTTCAGACTCTCGGGTTTGTCATCAAGTTATTATGATCGAGTTTGCCCTGAACCTCTCCCGACTAAAACATGTGGTGGAGGATGCATTGGCATAAGAACGTCGTATGGGCGCTTCTCTATTACGTCTTCATTTTCAAGATTGCTTTGTTAATGTAAGTAACTTATTCTTACCAGATTATATTTAAGACTCCACATTCCCAATTCATGAAGCTTATGAACTAATACAACTATATGTAGAGAGAGAGAGAGAAGGGTGATGGTAGGCATCCTCTGCTTTGACACTGATGATGATGGTGGTGTCGTACTCGTTTGTTTGTGGGTTTAGTTAATTTAATTTCTTCTCCCCCACGTAACACACGCTTAAATGTTAAAAACATTATTCATATGTCATTTATCTCATCTTTTATTTTTAAATTGCTGTGCAAATCAAATGTAAACTTAGGTTAGTCAAATTAAAATGAAAAAGAAACATAATTTAAATAAGAATCAAACGTATTGTATTGATAAACATTTCTTAAAGTGCGGGTGCTTAAATAATACCGTTAAAGTACAGTGGTTGTATAAACTAGAAGAAAAAAATACATAACTTTTTGTTGGGCATTGATTTAGTTTGTTAGATTGTCAGTATGTAAGGATGAGCACGGTACCAATCAGTACAGAAATCTTCAAAAGTGGATATCGGTAACGAACGTACGCAGTACGGTATCGGTATTAATTGAAGGGTAAAAACCGGTACTGTTATCATACCGGACCAAACGGTACCATACCGGAACGAAAATGTCAAAAGTCGGTATCAAATTGCTACCGAAAATGTTCCTGGTTCAGTAAATTTGGTACCAGTGCCTGGTACCATTTGCTCATCCATATCGGTATGGTACACGTTAAAAGAGATTTCGACAAGTGCTCTAGATTTTTTTTGAAAACAGGTTCCAGATTCCTCGAGATCCCGAAATCACTGACTTTCACAACACCCTCACAAGTTTTCGACAGATAGAAAGTTTTCGACAAAAGCTTGCATAGCAGATTTAAGCTACCATCAACACCTCCTTCATAACATATTGTAAAAATGGTATGTGATATCAAAAATAGATCAAATAACACAAAGATAAGCGACGAAAATGGTGACAAAACTTTATTGATTTACCCAAACCAAAAAAACCCCAAATACCCTTTGATCTCACAAAATATGAAATCTACAACAATACAGAAAGAAGATTATCAGTTGATCTATACAAACCAGAAAACACAAAGATCTCACACGAGATCAAGCAGATTATAAACAATCTGCTTCAATAGAAACAAACAAACCCTAATCGCCTGATGAGAGAGAGAGTAGAGACTTCGAGAAGATCAGATCTATCTCAACTGTAACAGTCTCTTATATACTGACTTATAACGATACTTTCATTATAGCCCTCCAAGTTTCCACTTTAACACTTTAAACCTCAGAAGATACAACTTTCACCCCTGGACATAATTGCCTGCACATATATTACCCAAAAGTGGTTAAACTGTTCCAACAACTATATCAATTGTGTAACAAGAAAATGTTGCAACATGAATTATATATTGCTAATATTTATTTTAACATGGCCCCATAATTCATGTGGCAAAAATGTTATAAAGGCCCAAGCTTTCACAAAGAGTTTGATGTTGGTTTGCATTCAAACCCTTTGTAAAAATATCTGCTACCTGCATGACTGTACTAACTTTCTCAGGTTCAACAATACCTGCAGCAAGTTATTCTCTTAAAAAATGTTAGTCTAATTCGAAATGTTTAGTTCTCTCATGAAACACAGGATTTTGAGAGATAGAAATAGCAGACTTACTATCACAGTACAGTTTGACAGGTAGACTACAAGTAACCTTTAATTCAGTCAATACATTAATAATCCACATAATTTCACAGGTAGCTGAGCACATAGCTCTGTACTCAGCTTCTGCAGTAGACCTGGAAATTACACTTTGTTTCTTGCTCTTCCAAGAAACAAGTGTTTCTCCCAAAAATATACCATATCCAGTAACAGACCTTCTGGTCTTAAGACATTTAGCCCAGTCAGAATCCACAAACCCAGACATAACCATATCACTGGACTTCTTAAAACTAACTCCTTTTCCAGGAGATAATTTTAAGTATCTCAATAACCATAAAGCAATATCAAGATGAGATTGATAAGGACTATGCATATATTGACTTAAGAACTGAACAGTATAAGTAATATCAGGTCTAGTTAAAGACAAATATATCAGTTTTCCTGTCAATCTTTGAAAACCATTCACATTTTCTAAAACTTTTTGATCATTTCCACACTTGTTTGTGACCAAAAAACTTTGCTCAATAGGTGTTGTAACAGGTTTACAACCCAAATACCCAAACTCATTCAACAAATCAAGGCAATACTTTCTTTGAGACAAACAGATACAACCATCAGAGTATAACACTTCTATCCCTAGAAAGAATCTAAGCAAACCAAGGTCTTTTATATGAAAATTTTCTTTTAAACTTCTTTAACATTCTCTATTTCAGTCTTATTGTTACCTGTAACAACTATGTCATCAACATAAACAAGTAAGACAACAAACACATTTTGCTTAGACAACACAAACAAGGAATAGTCACAAATACTTTGAACAAAACCCATAGAAGTTAACACAGAGGTTAACTTTTCATTCCATTGCCTTGGAGCTTGCTTAAGGCCATATAATGATTTTACCAATTTACATACTTTGTTATTATCTTTGGAACTATAACCTTGAGGTTGTGTCATAAAAACATCCTCAGACAATGTACCATATAAAAAAGCATTATTAATATCCATTTGATAAAGTGGCCAATTATTATTAATAGCTAGCTTCAAAACAATCCTAACAGTGGTCATTTTGACAACTGGTGAAAAAGTTTCACCAAAGTCAAGTCCCTCTCTTTGATTAAACCCTTTGGCCACCAATCTAGCCTTATATCTTTCAACTTCCCCATTTGCCTTATATTTAACTTTATAAACCCACTTGCACCTTATTGGTTTTCTACCTTTATGGAGATCAACTAATACCCAAGTATTATTCTATACAAGGCTTCCATTTCACTATTCATAGCTTCAACCCACTTATCATCCTTAGCAGCTTCATTTTAACAAGTAGGTTCTAAAATTTTATTTAACGAAGCAACAAAACACTTATTTTCATAAGACAAATTTGCATAACTAACAACCTTTTCTATACCATATTTAACTTTTCCCTCAACAACAAAATCATCAAATCTTTTAGGCATAGAAGTATTTCTAGAAGACTTTCTAACATTTGTATTACCCTCAGATTGGTTGGTCTCAACATTTGACCCTATAGTGTCCTCTGCCCTCTCATTTGTATCCTGTCCACTACTGCTCTCCTGTTCAGTTTGTTGAACCAACTTAACATCTGATACAGGGGCTGATGTAGAGGCAGACAATGGTTGCTGATCATCACTAATAGGATCTTGAGCACCATTTGTACCCTCTTCATCATTGGGTATGTTAGAAACTTCAGACACAATGTTATCAAAGAAATTTGCATGATTCAGTTGTTTATCAAAAACAGGTTCTTGGTTATCAAAAGTTTTAATCTTAAAAGGATATACACTTTCATAAAACTTAACATCTCTTGAAAAAAATATTTTCTTATTATCCAAACTCCACAACTTATATCCCTTTTTAAAACTAGAATAACCAAGAAATACACATTTTTCAGCATTATAAGAAAATTTATCTGAATCATGTAATATGGTACTAAAACACAAGCATCCAAAGTTTCTAAAATGTGACAATGAGGGTCTAAAATTAAACATCATTTCAAAAGGACTCCTACAATTCAACACATAAGATGGCAACCTGTTAATAAGATAAACAGCAGTCAACACACAATCAGACCAAAACCTTAAAGGTAGACCACCCTGAAACATCAAAGCTCTAGCAGTATTTAACAAGTGTCTGTGTTTCCTTTCCACCACTCCATTTTGTTGTGGTTTATAGGAACATGAAGTTTGATGTAAAATCCCCTTAGTTTTACAAAAGTTATCCATTTGACTATTAACAAATTCTGACCCGTTATCACTCCAGATTATTTTAATTTTCTTCTTAAATTGAGTCAACACAAGTTCATAAAAAATCTTTAGATTTTCAAACACTTCAGTTTTACTAGATAGAAAATAGCACCAAACAGCTCTAGAAAAGTCATCAACAATTGTTAAGTAATATTTATAACCATCATAACTTGTAACTTTATAAGGACCCCATACATCTAAGTGTATGAGATCACCAACTGATTTTGACTTGTGTTCACTCAAAGGAAAAGGAACCCTAACTTGTTTAGCCCTATGACATATATCACAAGGGCCATGTTCACTTGATTGAATTTTAAGACTTTGTTTTAATACTGCTAGAACCTGATTAGAAGGATGTCCTAACCTACTATGCCAAGTAAAAGACTTAACAGAACTATTGAAACAAGTACTAATCATATTACCAGAATTGCCTACAAAATACAGACCACAATCCTGACTACCACTCATTAGGATTCTCTTTGAACTAGAATCCTGTAACAAACAACTTGTCTCACTAAACACAATAGTCACATGATTATCCTTAGACTGTCTGTACACAGAAAGTAAATTCACACTATAACCAGGAACATAAAAGACATCTTTCAACATTATTTCATTAGTTAATTTTAAATCACCAATCTTTAAAACCTTAACACTTGTTCCATTAGGATGACCAACAGTAATATTAAATTCAGATACATCTACAACATTAACCGAGTCCCTATCAGTTTTAACCATATGTTGACTAGCCCCAGAGTTAACTATCCACCCATTCATATTAAAACTGACAGAACTAGAACAACTAACAAAGTTGGAAACATTAAAGACCTCACCTCCTACATTCTGATTCTGAGAATCTAATCCACTTTTTCTCCAACTAGACTCAACAATTTAGCAATCTGCTCAGATGTAAAAGGTAAACCAGAACCCCCAATAGATGAAGATGCACCATTTACAGAACTAGTTTTATTACTATTAGCCAAGTTAACTTTATTAGATTGATTGCTATTATTAATTCTTCTTTTAAACCCAGGTGGATACCCAATAATCTCAAAACACCTATCCACAGTATGTCCTAACATGTTACAGTGTGTACACTTCAAATTTGAATTAGAACCTCTATTCACCTTTTTCCTTCGATCAAAAGACTGATTTGGTTTAGACACAAAAGATACACTCTGAGTTTTTGATCCACTACTAGACATTCTATGTGATTCTTCTCTAGAAATAACAGAGAAGGCCACTTTAACAGAGGGTAATGGTTCTCTTGTTAATAGATTTGTTCTGACTGATTAATAAACATCATCCAGTCCCATGAGAAATTGCATCAATTTTATTAATGTTGAAAAATCATTAAATTCTTTTGCAGCTTGACAAGAACATGTAGGTAGATGCAACATAGCATCAAATTGTTTCCACATTGTTGTAAGCTTATTATAATATTCAACAACTGAAGTACCATTTTGAGAAACACTATTGATTTTCTTATACAAATCATAAACAATAGAACCATCTACCCTATAGAAACACTCTTTGAGGTCTGTCCAGACCTCTGAAGCTAATTTGGAGAAAACTTGACCTAAGAAAAGTTCCTCAGACACAGAATTTAACAACCAAGTAAGAACCACAAAATTGCATCTGTCCCACTGACTGGCTAACACAGGATCATTCTCAGATCTAACACACTTTCCATCAATAAATCCATATTTATTTTTGGCCTCTAAGGCCAATTTCATAGCACTAGACCATACATAATAATTTTCTGTACCTTTCAACTTAATACTAACAATAGTCAACACACTAGAATCACTTGGATGCAGATATAAGGGATCTCCTATATCTAACTTACCAATCAAGGTCTGAGAAGTACTACCAGTATTTCCCATTTAAGCAACAGATAAAACAGAACACACAACAGAACAAGAAGAATGCACAACACAGTTATCAACAGATAACAAATAAAACACATAGAGAAGGCAAAAAACACAACAGAACCAAGGCGAAGCTGAGTCAGGGACAAGATTCCAGATTCATCACTCACAGGTGCCTTGACATGCTTTTACTCAGGAGCCACTACTAACCAAACAACAACAACAAACAAAACAATCAACAATGCACAGATAGCAAAGAGGACTCGATTAAGTGCCGGCCCGACTAGTCCGGTAAACAGATATGCCTAGACTCACAAATAAAATGATGCAAAGAGAAAGAGACAAGAACAATCTTACAAAATTACGTTCCAAGCAAGTATGAAACCGTAACCTTCTAGGGTTACAGATCATCCAAAGAAGACAAACAATAGAGATAAAACACTGGTCAGTTTGCCCTGAAACCTTCTAGGGTTTCAGAGACCAACTCAGCCTTCAATCAGCAAGATCAAGACGATCTAAACACTCCAACCACAGATTCGCAAACCCTAGACTACCGGGAAAGAATCAGATCTGAATGGCACACTTCCCAAGATCAAGATCTCCACACTTCTTTGAACACCAAAGAAGAATCCTGCTAACAACAGCAAAGGAAACCCTAACAAGCACAGCGGAATAACCAAGATCAGTAACCAAGAGCTAAATTAGCTCTGATACGATGTAAAAATGGTATGTGATATCAAAAATAGATCAAACAACACAAAGATAAGCGACGAAAACGGTGACAAAACTTTATTGATTTACCCAAACCAAAAAAACCCCAAATACCCTTTGATCTCACAAAATATGAAATCTACAACAATACAGAAAGAAGATGATCAACTGATGTATATCAGTTGATCTATACAAACCAGAAAACACAAAGATCTCACACGAGATTAAGCAGTTACAAACAATCTGCTTCAATACAAACAAACAAACAAACCCTAATCGCCTAATAAGAGAGAGAGTAGAGACTTCGAGAAGATCAGATCTATCTCAACTGTAACAGTCTCTTATATACTGACTTATAATGATACTTTCATTATAGCCCTCCAAGTTTCCACTTTAACACTTTAAACCTCAGAAGATACAACTTTCACCCCTGGACATAATTGCCTGCACATATCTTACCCAAAAGTGGTTAAACTGTTCCAACAACTATATCTATTGTGTAACAAGAAAATGTTGCAACATGAATTAGATATTGCTAATATTTATTTTAACACATATCACGAGCTTTCAAGCTTTCGAGTTTTGAGATTTTGAGAATTCAAGCTTTCAAGATTTCGAGTTATTAATAGATCTTGAATTGACAAGTTTTCTCCCCAGTCGCAATCATCACCTCCGACTCGCAACCACCTCCACTGTTTCGAGTTTACAAGATAAATCATTTCAAGTTCTAGGTTTCGAGTCCCATCTCACTTAAGTTTTCGAGTCAGCACTTGAGTTTTCGAGTCAGCAATTGAGTTTTCGAGTCAGCATGTTGAGATTTCGAGTCAGCACGTTGAGTTTTCCAATTCGAGTTTTCGAATACACGACAACAATATCACCATCTCCATCGATCATCCATACCTGTCAACAACCACCGCGAACCACCTTCCTCCGATCTGTTACCATGATAGCCAGACTATCACATCACCGATCACCTCCATCATAACCACCACCTCCACTTCGTACTCCACCATCCTTTCACCGTGCACCGCTCAATTTCATATCAACTCTTTACTCCATCACAGTCGAGCAACATCACGTCGTCCACGCCGTTGACCAACTTTATATCGGCTGTTTTGTTTGAGATTTATTAGGTTTGTTTGTTGAGATTATAACAAAGAAGACGCATCTTTAGTGACAATTTGGGTGTTGGGATAAACAGAAAAGAAAAGAAGAAGTTATTAGTTCTTTTGTAACGGTTCTATGTTGTCGGGAAAACTGTGTTTTGTGCTTGTCGACATGCTTTATTGACATTCAAATATTAGGGTTTTAATTCATTTATAATAATAATAATAATAATAATAATAATAATAATCATCATCATCATCTTTAGTAAGCAGAATCAGAGAATGTGGAAAAGCACGCTAAAGCTTGTGAGGATAATCAGTATGTCTTTGTCTCTTTGGCGTTTGACACGTTCGGCTCCTTGGCGCCGGAGGCGGTTCGGTTCTTGGCTAAAGCTCAGCGTGTGGTGTAGGAGATTAGGGGTTTCTATTCAGAAGGGGATGGCGGCACAATTTGTTGCTTGTCTACCTTCTATCCTTATGTAATTTTCCCTGGTGATTGGAATTAAAGAAATGACATTAAAGACAAAAAAAAATCATTACATAACTATTAATAATAATATAATAAATATTATAATAATTAGTTTTCTTATATAAAAAATTAAAAAGAATTCAAAAAATTAAAAAAAAGATAAAAAAACTAAACTAAAAAGGGGGGTTTGGTTGTGTTAAAAAGTTTTGTGAAAAGGTTTCGATGTGTCTGTTTTATTGTCGGTTCGTTCTTGCGGTCACGTTTTTCGTACACGTATATGTTTTGTGATATTAAAAAACGTGAAAATTTCACAAAAAGAAATTCATAGGTTTAAATTATACGTATAAAATTCGTATTTGTCGGCGTTGTCAGTATTTTGTACGGCGTCAGTTCGTTATCGTTTAATGCTCAGCAGATTTCCCAAAAATCACCATACACGCACTATAAGGTCAGATAAGCATTCTGTCCTCCCCAAGAAGTCAAGAAGCTGGAGAATGAATTATGTAACATCAAACAGGATGGAGGTGATAACTCAAGTCTCACCGCCAGTGTCAAGCAGTTGAGCATTATCTGTCCCAGTCAGGTGGACACGCCTGATAAAGCTATCAAGAAGTACATTCGAGCTCTCCCCAACTGTGTCGCTGATTTTGTTCAAGCAGGGAAACCTGCAACAATCGAGAAAACTTATCAAGTCGCAACTGAGATCAACGACAAGCGAGTTTTAGCTGGTGTTTCCAAGACCTCGGCCAAGAGTCTCAACCAGGTTACTGCAGCTCCAAGCACCGATACCGCACCGTCTCAAGCTTCAAAGTCTAGTCGTCAAAATCGCAAGCAAAGGAACTCTAGCAAGAACAACGTGGTAGTTAGAGCACCACCCAATACCCATAATCGTCAGGTTGCTACTCCCAATGCACCGCCTGCTAAGAGTGCATACACTTGGTATCACCCTCTGTGCCCTACTTGCACTTATCATCATCCAACAGGGGTGAACTGTCGTTTCTGTGTCAACTGCAATCTCTATGGGCACTCCACAGCCAACTGCCGCTCAGGCCCTCGCCATCAAGCTCCTCAAGTTCTTGCAGCACTGCCAACTCAACCGCTCACTCCCCAGGTTAATCCAGCACTCCTAGCACCAGTTTCTAATGCACGTGCTTGCTACACTTTTGGCGATCCCAACCACTTTGCAAATGCCTGCTTACACCATGTTGTGAAACAAGAGCCGCAACAGCAACCACCACCACAGCAGCAACAACAGCAACAGCAACAACCACAAGCAGCCTGCAGAAGAACTTTTCAACATCAATGTCCACCGGGCTCAGACTGACAACAATGTTGTCAATGGTACGTTCCTTATTAACGGTATTTATGCTTCTTGCTTATTTGATACTGGAGCCAATAACTATTTTGTATCGTTTGAGTTCGAAAAGCTTCTAAAACGTAAACGCGCTAACCTCCCAACGACCTTCGACGTAGAAGTTGCCACCGGAAGAACCGTTACCGTTAGTTCTATTCTACGTGATTGTACTCTCGATCTCAACAATCACGTCTTCCCGGTCGATCTCATACCTATGCAACTAGGTAACTTTGACATCATAGTAGGCATGGATTTTCTATGTGAAAATCATGCCGAAGTTGCTTATTTCAAAAAGATGATTCGTTTCTCCCTTTCAAACTGTCACACTCCAACCAATGGCGGAAACATCGGGATGAGACGAAGTGTGAAGATTGCTAGAGACTTCATAACACTATTTGTGTCAATATTTAATAAACCAATTTCATTCCATAAACTAAATTGTTAACACTACAAGGAATTCAAATAACATCAAGTTCGAAAGAAATACATAACAACATAATCAAAATTGATACAACATTTACACCTAAACGTCTATATGTGTATCTAGGCATCAATGCTACTTCATTTCATAGCATCATCATCATCAACCTGTAACATGTTAAAATAAAGTTCAATGCAAAAGCAAGGGCGAGTACACAAGGTTTAAATAGTATAGCATAAGTATAAAGCATTTTACTCGAATCCACATGGCAATTTGTATACAAGGTAACTAGCATGCATAACATTACGTCTAAACCCAAAGTGTCCACTAGTATTTAGCATCCCTCGCCACAAAAGTGACGAGACCGTATAGTATATTGACTTAACACACCCCCATCGGGTGGTGTGCTACTCCTATAGCGCTATAATTGTTAAGCGAGGGTATAACATAGTAATGGCATAAAGCATGTATTATCTAGCATAATAAGTAGCATGTATATCGGATTGAGTTCGCAAAGTAAGTTTAAGTGTGTGTAAGTGTAATTGTTGTATGGTAACATGTTACAACCCAAAAGTGGTTTAAAATGTAAATGGGTCGAGTGTACTCACAAGTAGCATATGCTTTCCGATTATCCAAGGTGACGAAGTTGATGAGATTAGAAGGTTGAATATGTTCGTTTAGGGATTTATAAGAGACGTATACAAGGTTTAAGGATGTGAAGTTTAAAATGCATGAAAAGTATGTATATGAAAAGTAATCATTCTTTAACACCAAGTACTTGTTCTTGACACTATGAAACCTCAAGGGTTAATGTTTTCATGAGTAATATACTCATTAGAATCGTAACAAGTCTTATGCCTTAGATGATGTTATTCTAATATCTTGACAAATGCACCCAAGTCCATCATCAAGAGTTCGAATAGTATATATAGGTATAAGTATTTTATGTATTATTTAGTCCATTAGTCAAGCATGAGGTAGAAGATAAATCTTCATTTAGGTACCTCTATTGTGTCATAGAATTCATGTAGGAGGTAGGAAGAACAAGCTTCCATTTAGGTACCTCTTATGGTTCACCACTACACTTGATGTAAAAACATACAAGGAGGGTCATGAACTAATATCAATACAAGAACAAGAAACATCTACACTATGAGAAATCATCAAGAGATGTGGGGATTTTATGTTAGACAACCCAAGTTAGTCCACAATCACACCTTCATCAAGCTTGAAGCTTGAACACCACTTGTGGGTTAGAAACCCTAAACAAAACAGAAAGTATTTAAGCATTAACCTCTGATTTTGTATGTCTCAACCTTGTTTTTAAGCCTAACTAACCATAGAAGTGGTTATAAGCATAAGGACATAGGTTTGAGATGAGAAAACTCAAGTTGGTTAAGTTTAACAAAGATTACATGAAAACAAAAACAATCAGTGGACTTTGGAGCCTTTTTTCCGGAGTTCCAGGGACTTATTTACAGCGAAAAACCCATGGAATCGAAGCTAAGGTCAAACCAAGCACATAGGAAAAAGAATGAGCTAAAACGGATGAGAAATGAAGAAGTTATGCTTGTTTGAAGAACTTGATACGAATCTGTCTTCTTTTCCGAATTTCAGCAGATTGAGAGGTGTTTGAGAGTGATTGTGAGGTGTTTGAAAAGTGTAAAATGCTTGGAGAGTGTTGGGTTTTTGTAGGGAAGAGTTTGGGTAGTTTGTAGGTGGATAATTAATGCTAAAACAAGGTTTAAACTCAAAAAGAACTCAAAATCGCGCCTAAATTCGCGTCTGTTCAGGTCTGTTTGCGCTGATCAGGTTGTTTGAACGAGTGGTTAAATGAATTACAGGCCAGGTTTGTTCAACAAAAAGGCCGCAGCCCAGTTGGTTGGACGCGTGTGTGTGTAGGCTGGGTGACCCGGGTACAAGTCATGGCATCCCCTTTTTTATTGTTTTGGTTTCTTTAACAGTTTCAGTTATTGCAGAATCAGTCCCTGAAGTTTAGTTTGGTGAATTTGCACTAACGGTCCCTGTGGTTTAACTAACTAACCAAGTTATATAGTTTTTTAAAAAAGAAACTAACTTTTAAACTAACTAAGTTATATAATCATTTAACTAATTAGTTTATTTAAGTAATTGCTAAAGTAATTTAACTTGTTTTACTAACTAGGTTATTTTCTAACTTCAAAATCTAACGAAACTAACTAGATTGTTATAAAAATAAACTTTTAAATAGTAAAATTAATTTATTTAAATAAATTAAACCATGAATGAATAACCATTTTTATAACGACTGAAATTAAAGATAAAGATTTTTCGACGATTATAACAAATACGAGAATACAAAGTTTTCCAAAAATAGGAATATGAACAACGGTTTTTAAATATAGAAAGTATGAAAACGCAGGGCGTTACAGTCTCCCCTCCTTTAGGAAATTTCGTCCCGAAATTTATCCCAGAGGAAGACCTGGAAGAGTTTGGCAAAAGATGATTATTTAAAATTGTGATTTGGAAATTTTAAAATAATTTGAAAAGTGCGAACTTTGAAGAACGGAAAAAAAGTCGGTTTGTAAAAGGATCTTTATATATAAAATGGATTGGGATCAATAAAAGTGAGGTAGCTTGCGTAGGAAGTTTTAAGGATAGTAAAAATCACACATTAACAAAATTGTTTATTGAGAGGGACAAGAAGGTTTGGTACTTTAAATAAAGTGATAACGGCCTACTAAGTATGTTGCACAAGAATAAAGAATAGAAGGATAGTTTTCATGGTAAGGGGATAAGTTAGGATTCGAACGTTTAAACAGGCTTGATTGTGAACGAGGTTCGTATGAAAGAAAGGATAATGGAGAATAATAGGAGTATGGGGCGAACGATTGACTCTTAATGAATGCAAGTATATGAATGATATAAGTATTAGATAGACGAATGTAGCGTGTTAAAGATGAAGTCTCGTCGTGGATAATCGGATATAATGCGTTTGCGAGTTGTTTAAAGTTTGTATTAGGTCCAAAGGTCTACAAAACACTGAATTTCTCATGGCACGTTTTACGAAATTTTGGTAACATGGTGAAAACACTTATATATAGGAAGTACCAGCGGCGTATCCACCATGTTTTGACCACATTACGTCCGTTTCGTATTCGGTGTCATGTTACATTCCGTGTCTTACCATACACAGTAGTACACTCTAGGGTTCTCATGCGCTTATCACTATAATCCCGTGTGCACCCGCGATTATATTGATCATCGCATGATCCGCATAGCTTGTACTAGTTGTGTATGAATTAGGGTATACATAATTTAAAAATTAGGAATGTGTACGTGTAAGAATGTAGTATGTAAGCAAGTCCATGCTTAAGTATGTATGGGACCCACGTAAGCAAATCTCTCGGATTACGCTCACGTACGGGTACGAATGTATGAATCATGAGTATGAATGAAAATATGAGCATAAGTTTAAGTATGGATACACGTGTATGTATGAGCATAACCATAAAACGTATAAGTAATATGTGTATAAGCATAAGCATAAAACATATGAATATAAGTGTAGGTACGAATAATAAAAATTACGTATATAGTGTATGTTGGGTCATCACGGATTTAAGTGTATAAAAGCGTTCAAAAGGTCGAGTATGTAAATACGAATGATATAAATGATGTTATCGCGAGGTAACGACCAAAATGTGTATGATGATATGCATGTATAGTTGTTTAGATGAAACATTGAGTTTATCGAATCAAAAATTAGGTTGAGCTTGATTTGAAGGGTAGAATATAGTTTGTATATGTAAGAGGATATAAAGTACTCATTGGTTAAGCATAATGTATTTTGTCATGATTGAAATGCTACTTTTGTTTAAAAAAAAGAGTTTACGCATGTTGAAGATTGTCGGTCCCCATGAAGTCTTCTAGCCCACGTGTTTAGGAAATTTGTATTAAGTAGTGTAGGAAAAAGGCCTTCGAAAATAATAAGTTTGCTTCTTTTGCATCAAAATAAGAAATTTTGAATTTAGGAGGTTCTTGTAAAAACGTTGATCTTTAGAAAAAGAGATTTAGCAAAAGGACTTAGTGTTTATTGTAAAGGGTTTTATCAAATGATTTGTTGATGTTGAAAAGAGTCCTTGGTAAAACGATCTTATAATATCTATAATATCTTATAAGCAATTAAGAAAGGTTGGTTTGATTTCGATTAAGATTAGATGTCTCTAGTATGATGATATAATGTGAGCGTGTTTTGGTGATTAAGTCGAATATGAAGTTCATGGACAAGAGTTTCATTGGACCGATTAGGTTAATAGGTAGCATTTCGTAAGGTTTTGAAATCCGGGTAATAAAACGTTTTAAGATATGATTAAGAATCTCATGTATATGAGTTGAGTGAAAATGGATTGTAGAATAAGAAGTACATTTGATAAAACAATGTATTTTGAAATCGATACAAGTAGGTATTTTGAATAATGATAAATGATTTAGGTATAAAACATGATCGGGTTTGCATAATAAAACATTTTGAAAGAAAGTTTTGGTAACGATCACCTAGGTATGGGAATCACCCCTAACTCGTTGCTGAGGTCGTTTTAAGGAAAGATGGAGTGGAGTTAATCGTCAAGGTAAGTAAATCACTCCTATCTCGATGATATGCCTCCATTTGTTGTTACAAGGAATATGAATAAAATTATATGAAATCATGCATATGTATAAATGTATGAAAAAGATTTAATATGTTTTGTGTGTGTGTGAGGAGTAAATATCGAAAGTAAATTCGAATTTGAAAGATTGCATCATATAAAATAAATAGTAGAACACATGTTTGATTAAAATTTGGGATGGTTCCAAAACGGAACTTTGACTAACCAAAGTGGTCGAAAAGCCTTTCGAATTTGAGGAGCATGCTTTGGCCTAATAGGTAAAATACTCTCGCCGACAAGTCGGTTAACGGTATTTACCCTTCCGGTTACCACATGTCACAAATCGATCGAAATCTCGAGACTTGGCGGGATTTATGAAAAACAAAAAAAAAACGAGGAGTGGAACTAGTCAACAAGGTGCGGGTTTCACCCCTAGCTTGGCGATTACGTACCCTAAGTGTGGTTGTTACTTGTCGGGTCAAAATTTAATTTCGACATGTTGACGAGGGTCCACTAGAATTTTAAAATTGAAATTCTTCATCAAGATGAGGACTTCACTCCTAACTTGATGATGAATCTCGTGTAAAAAGAATAGGTAGATTGAGAGTCGTTCACCAAATTGTGGGTTTCACGCCTAGCTTGGTGAAGTTGTCTCGTTTGTGTATTAAGAGTGGTTTTGATTTTAGTATAAATGAGTAAAAGACGTATGTTCAAAATAATAATAACAAGTATAAGCATACTAAGTAAGTCAAGAAATAATACGTAAAAGACATTTCAAGGATTGCACATAAAGGATAGAATGATACAACAAGTATTAACAAACCAAGCAAGTATTAACACAAAAGTGACATATATGTTTAAAAGGCCAAAAACAAATAAATAAGGAGTAAATAATGTATCATGCAAGTGGTTCAAGCAAAACATAAGAATAAGGCTCTAGAACTATAGACTAGGTAAAAAGCATGGCAATTCTACCTAATTCCCTATAGTTATGGCTCTGATACCAATCTGTCACACCCCAACCAATGGCGGAAACATCGGGATGAGACGAAGTGTGAAGATTGCTAGAGACTTCATAACACTATTTGTGTCAATATTTAATAAACCGATTTCATTCCATAAACTAAATTGTTAACAATACAAGGAATTCAAATAACATCAAGTTCGAAAGAAATACATAACAACATAATCAAAATTGATACAACATTTAAACCAAAACGTCTATATCTTGATAAGTCTTATGCCTTAGATGATGTTATTCTAATATCTTGACAAATGCACCCAAGTCCATCATCAAGAGTTCGAATAGTATATATAGGTATAAGTATTATGTGTATTATTTAGTCCATTAGTCAAGCATGAGGTAGAAGATAAATCTTCATTTAGGTACTGATCGGAGTGTCGCGCTCCGGTCAAAGATAATATTTATAAGCCCAATTTACCCTTAACAAATAGCTAGTGGTAGCAAGGGGTCGAACCACGAAGAGTATGTGTTTTGTGTGTGGATTCGAATGAATTAAAACAATTGTCACGATATATGAAGCTTGCTAGAATAATTTTGTGTTTTCGTTTAATTGAAAGATATGATTTTTTACTAAATGAATTGATGAGAATGATTAACGACTACTACTTAACGATTGCAAGAAAAATGGTTACTAGAACAATAATGATAAAAAGGAATCACACCCGGTTTCGGTAATTGTTAATCTAGGATTTCTACAAGTTTTAGTTTCAACTCAAATGCATTCGATTAACGGATTTAGTGTACCGTGACTTAGGTGCTACTAGCTATCAACGTCCCGAAGAACGGACAAAAAGACACTTTGTAATCAACACAAGTAAATCCTAACAACGACAATGTACAATCACATATCACCATTTCGCAAAGTCATAACTTTTAACATCGTTCGACAATTCACGAATTCGTAACAAAAGTAATACTATTATCAAAAGTTTCAAAAACCAAACACAAATTGTCACTAAGATGAAACAAGAACAATTCGAAACACTAAAATCAACAACTACCTACACCGGGGTGAAACCGAGATGATTAGCCGCTCATGGTTGATAAAGCTTGATCACCGGAAGTTTGGAACGCGAATGAAACCATCTTGAAACTTGGTGGATGAAGGAATGATGGAAGATTAGGGTTTATGGATGATAATGGTGAGATGGATAATGGATTGGATGAATTAGGGTTTGTATGATTGATTGTGTGATGGATGATGATGATTCGGGTTGTAGGTTGATGATAGATGGAATTGGATACTGAATTCTCTCTCAATTAGGCTCCAAGATGAAGATTCAAACTCCACACCAAGTGTAACTTACGACTTGAATGCCCAAGAGCCAATGAAAATCGAGCTTAATCCTAAATTAACAAAAATTCCCGTTTTGGTTTTCTGGTGCCCGTCGCCGACGGGCATGACCCCGTCGCCGTCGGGTTCGTCTGATGAGCTTTTCTCCCGACGCCCTAAATGACTGTATACGGGTTATTATGGCCGACGGGACTTTCTGGGGCCCGTCCGGGACGGGTATACCCCCGTCGCCGACGGCCTCTAGAATACCAATTCTTCAAACTTCGATTCTTGCACTCCCGGTTGATCCGTAACGCGTCCTGGTGCTCCGGTTTTCGACCCGGTGACCCGTAAAGCTCCCGAAAAGCTCCTTAAACTCCATCAAACCTGCAAAACACATATTTGATTAAAAGTAGGCTATCCGAATTTAAAACCTATGTAAAAACATCAAGTTATGCAATAACGAACACCGGTTTTCAACCGCGTATCACATGCCCACACTTGTCTTTTGCTTGCCCTCAAGCAAATCTGTTTTTCACTTTCACGTGGATCGAACAACGAATACACATCCCATTCCCGAGACGGAGGTTAAGGTCTATTGTCATGCAAAAGTTCACATTCTTTACAATTCTCACATATTTACCGGTTAAGTGAATAATCACATATAATAATGGTTATCCAAGATTAACCCGCCCTTAAAACTACCAATTCATGCATATCCCTCACAATGTGCTCTCTACTTGGCTTAAAATTGGCTAATGTGTATAATGTATTAGCACTTCAACAATTAATCACTCAAAACCGATTAGAACACGTACCCGCATAGGCTTGCAACTCAATCATTCTCCACCACCGAACACGAATACTAAGCACAAGTCAAAAGGTCTTTGAAAGGGTTGTAATGGGGCCAGGCGAAGGGTAGGAAATATGATATTTTTAAAGTGGCTAAGGTGATGAAAAATTCGATTTTTATTACAAAAGACTAAACTAAACAACACTAAATATAAACATAACTATGAGGCAACGACTTTCGCCTTTTATTCAACAACTGCTAGCACATCTTTTTGTGTTTTTCTCAATGCTTTTTCATTCTTTTTCGCAACATTTTTTGGTTTTTTTTTTTTTTTTTTTGAATCACAACTATACAAACCTAAGCTCTTATAATCGAATTTTTCATCACACGGGTTTAAAAAGAAAAGGCTTATGGTTATGGGCTAAGTGGGTTGTCAAACGAAAAGTTTAGGCTCAAAGTTGGCTACTAGGGGATAATTTTTGGGTAAGGATATAAAAATGGTGTAAAAGAAAAAAGGTTTACCTAATGCCTTAATCATTCTTGTGCTTGTATTCGGTCTATGGTCTCAAACGTATCAAAAGTTTCAAGTTCTACAATACGCGACTAATTGTCCACTCAAACAAAGAAACATGTAAATGTAAATCTATGATAGAAAAGTGGCTCAAACCTCACGTATAAGGGTATGATATGTGATATGCATAAATTGCTAGTTCCTTAGGCGGATTATTCCCAAATAACCACCCGCTAAATACCCGTTATGCTTATTAATTTGAACTTGACCATGACAAAAGACCAAATGGGTTGTGACATCCCTCGTTGACTTGGTTACTTGTGCTTTTAAGATCGCTTTTGAAACAAGAAATTTTGAAAAATTTTTGAAATTTTCCCCCATCCCCACACTTGAGGTAAACATTGTCCTCAATGTATAGAATTTAAATGAACGGGTCAAAATCGAAAACTTTTACTACTCCCCCATCCCCACACTTGAAGTACATATTGTCCTCAATGTGTAAGAACTAGAGTTTTTAAAACGCACAAGGGATGTGACACGACTACCCTTCCCAACATTTCACCCCGGGAAAAAAAATATACAAGATACATTCAACTTATTACTAACTAAGAATCAAAGTAAAAAGAAACACATGCACCTGATTTTCGTCGCTTGATACTCATATCTCCTTCGTGTCTTCATAAAAACGGTTGTCCCGCGAACATGTTGTACCTACAAATTCTAATCCTTGTGTAGAAGCATGCTTCTCACAACCATCAAAATTTGTTAGTTACCTAGTCCTACCCTTCTTATGAAACATATTACCAAGCCATGTGTTATTTCACTTCGATTTATGTGGACAATAATTTACAACAACAATAAACCTAACTCACTTTCGTAGGAATCACGGTTGCATTTAGCTTATGCAACAAGCCCTTTTAAACCCCCCAATAGCTTGGGAGGACGAGAGGTCTCGTGAGGGTTATATAGGGAACACACCCACAACGTTCATTTAACTAGGCGAAAAGAAAATAACATGAAATAAAAATAACGGAAACAAAATAATATACAACAACAACAACAAAAACATACCTCGCCTCTACCGCTAATATCGCTCGTTGGGATCAACTGGCGGGTTGGGCTGGTATTGATAACCAGTGAGGGCCTCAAACATCTCCCTATAGTCATCGAGTGGGTTGGACTCTCCTTGTGGCGGTGGTTGGTAAGGAATTGGAATGAAACTAGAACCGACTGCCTCGGGCCAATGAGGGGTGGGATCGGATGGGCCTAGCGGATGAGGAATGTTGGGGTAATCGGTCCACCCCGAGTGTTCGGCGTACGGGAGGCCGGCTTGAAGGTCTCTTTGATGGCGCTCCTGATCGTGGAGTATCTTGGTGTTGTTAATCGCCATTTGGTTAGAGATAGCCAAAGCTCTCCATCGGCGTTGTTCTAGTTCCCGGCGCCTAACCTCATCTTCTTCCCATGCCCGTCTTCGGGCTGCCTCATCCTCTTGCATTTTCACCAACTGTTCCATGTGTGACCTCTGCATTGCTTGGAACAGTTGTTGCTCTTCCATAAACTTATCCATTCTCTCCCGATGGGCTGCTTGAACTGCCCAAAACTCCTGCATTTGAGGTCCCTGTGCCTCCTCATAAACTTCCCTCCTTCGGTTATACTCTCGGCCTTCACCTATGCATGCAGAGACATTGTCATATATCTCTTGCTGTCCCCGATCAAAATTTTTGTAGGAGGGCACCCGTCTAGTGGTCACAAAGCCCGCCACATCTGCATTAATTTCTCTATGCGGCCTCATGTATCTTTGTCGTGGTCTTTGTGGACCGGAGGGTTCAACTTCCTCCTCTTCATCACCCATCTCTTCATCTTCTCCCGATTCCGGTGGTGCCCCTGAAGTAAGGAACTCATACTTATGACCCAACCTGTCGGTCACAACATACTTGTTCCCCGAGAGTTTAACTTCTATATTCCAGTTCTTCTTCATGGAGGCCTTGTTAAGTTCCTCCAATGGTTTAGTTACCCATAGTGATTCCGGAGGTAAGCAATTTTGTTGAACAATCATGGCACTAATGAGGCGTGCGTATGGAATAAAACGCCTCTGGGACGACTCCCGAGTAACCCACGTATTCATCATCACTATGTGTCTCCATGACAATGTCGGGGTCCCATATAGCAAAGAATGCACCACCCTACAGTCACCCGCTTTAACACTTCCACGATCACCAAACCTCACCAAAATGTTCTCAACATTAATCCCTTGGAGAATCTTCCCCTCAATCGTCATGTGCTTTCTCTTTGCCTCTCCCCCATCATGATAAGGTAAAACAACCACGGTTATCTGCTCCGGATCACCATTATTCGCATGACTATCCAAAAATTGTTGCATGGTTGGATAGTCATATGCTTGCACCCCCAAAGAATCAAAGCGTGCAATGCGGTTGATGGTTTCGAAAGACATCGTCATTAACCCCCGGCCTGTTTTCCCGACCAATTTCCATTCCGCGGGAGGGTTATCCTTATTCATAAACCTCAGTGTCGACAACCATTCACATACCTCCGACAAATATATCCGCGAAGTGTTATCTTCGCACCAATCAAGCACTCTTTCCCATCCCAACCTCTCAAACATTTGTGTTATTCCGATTTGTTTGAACTCTTCGACATTCACCACTCTTTCACATAAACTCCTTTCCGGAACTGAGGTATTCACGTTGTTGACCATTTTCCATTTCCAGAGCTTGGCCTCTAACTTCCTATCTTGATATTCCGATAAAGGTTTTCTCTTCTCCTCATCCCACACTTCGGCGCTTTTGCTATCTCTGAACTTTGCCCACTCCCAATCTTGTCTATACAATCTTGCATCACCCTCTGCGATGGAGCTTAATTGCTCCCACTTCCTCGGTAGTAAACCAGAAGAAGAACCGACTCCCGATGATGAAGCTTGCCCTGTAGTCTTTTGTCTTTTACCACCGGCCATAACTATAATCACAAACAAGCAAAACATCAATATATCCCCAAGCCTTTACTAAACTCTCAAACTTTGAACATGATGTGTGATGTTGACATTTTAATTAACAAGTGAATGTAAAATCGCCTCTTTAAACTTCCAAAGTCGCTCACTTTATCCTAAACTTATCAATTTTTTTGTTAATCTTACAATTTCTTATAATTTCAAAAAAAGTCAACATCACCTTCATGTTCAATCATGTTCATAACAAGTGTAATCACATCACTAAAGTTATAACATGCTCAAATTCCATCCAAAGCAACTACTCTTACTCAAAATCATGCTAGAACAACATACATTGTCTAAACAACCTGCTCTTAAACTAACAAGTTTAAAATTTCGGAAGAAAAAAAACTAAACATATGATAATCAAGCATAAATTTAAGGAGAATCCATACCTTTGATGTTGTTAGACAAGAAGAACTAAGAAAAGATGGAAAGCAAGCAACTTGATGCACACCCTTTCAAAAACCCTAAATTACACGCCCAGAAATCTTGCAAATTAGCAAGAATTGATGAAAACCGTGTTGGGGGTTTTGTTCTTCTCGAAAAATTACTCAAGATAGACTCTAAAATCAGTTGATTTGGTGAAGATTTGAGAAAGTTATGAGAGGTTGAAATTCTAGGGTTCTTGAGAGTTTGAGGGAGAAGATGATGGTAGGTGAGTGTTAGAGAGAGAGAATAGGAGTTTGGAATGAATAATAACTGATATGGGATGTTTGTGGGTCGAATATGTGGTTAATTTGGAGTTTAGGTTGTGTTTGGTGAAGTCTTTAATGAGTTTGGTTCGGTCTTGTACACCTAGGAACGAGCTGCTGTCGGATCGCAAAAGACAACCCGTCGCCGACGGGCCTGACCCCGTCGCCGACGGGCAAGGGAAAACTCGAGTGGGGCGACTGCTTAATGATCTGTTTACGGGTAAAAGTGTGCCGACGGGCTCTATTTTGAAGCCGTCGGCGACGGCCGCCACCCCGTAGCTGACGGGCTTTATATATATATATATATATATATATATATATATATATATATATATATATATATATATATATATATATATATATATATATATATATATATATATATATATTTTATTTTTATTTTATTATTTTTTTTTTTTGAAAAATAGAGAGAAATTTATGAACTTTTGTAAAAGGGACTATGTACAATAAAAATTCCTAAAAATTATTGAAAATCTTTTTGTGAATTTTTATAAATTAAATTTTCAAAACACTAAAACCGTTAACGGCCCTACCACCCCCCAAAAAGTCGTGTATTGTCCTCAATGCACATAACAAAGCCTAAAAACATACCTTGTGTCTTCATGACCTGTTTGGAATGTCCGGACTTCACATAATCTAGAGAGATTAGTATGAAACGAAAACGATTAACATAAAAACACACAAACAAATAAATAATTGTACATAACTTTACACAAAATGTTACCGGTTCTTATCACTCGACCTCATAAATCGGGGTGCTTACCACGAAGCTCACCGATTCCTTGGTTTCATCTACCTTCTCGTTACCATCGAGAAACGGTTTTAGCCGATGACCATTTACCGTTTGTCGTATCCCATCCTTCGGGTCCTCGATGGTAACATCACCCAATTGTCCGAACCGGGTGATAACATAGGGTCCCATCCATTTGCTTCGGAGCTTTCCGGGAAAGAACTTGAGCTTCGAATTGTAAAGCCACTTCTTTTGGCCAACCTCGAACTCTTTCTTTCTCAACTTGGCATCATGCGCCTTCTTCATTCCGTCCTTGTACTTGGACGCACATTCGTATGCCATATCCCGTAACTCCTCCAACTCGCATAGCTTAAGTTTCCTTTCCTTACCTGCATCGTCATATTGAACATTAACCTCTTTGATAGCCCATAATGATTTATGCACAAGTTCAACCGGTAAATGACAATTTTTACCGTAAACCAACCGGTAAGGTGTAGTGCCAATAGGTGTCTTATGTGCCGTACGGTAGGCCCATAAAGCATCGTTCAACTTAATTGACAAATCCTTACGGTCCGCCCGCACGGTCTTTTGCAAAATCTCTTTGATTTGCCTATTTGACACCTCGACTTGCCCGCTTGTTTGCGGGTGATAGGGGGTAGCAATCCTATGGTCGACACCAAACCGTTTTAAAAGTTTCCCAAACCTAAAATTTTTAAAATGAAATCCTCCATCACTTATGATGACACGAGGAATCCCAAACCTTGAGAAAAAGTTGGTTTGAACAAAGTTACACACTACGGAATGGTCATTTGTCTTGGTGGCTATTGTTTCGACCCATTTTGACACATAGTCAACGACCACCAAGATATACAAATTGCCATAGGAATTGGGGAATGGGCCCATGAAATCAATTCCCCACACGTCAAAAATGTCGACTACAAGGATTGGTTGCATGGGCATCTCATCCCTTTTTGAAATACCCCCTAATTTTTGGCACTCTACACAATTTCTAGAAAATTCATTTGCGTCTTTAACGATAGTTGGCCAATAAAGGCCACTGTTCAACACTTTATGACCCGTTTTGTGGCCACTAAAATGGCCACCACACGCAAACGAATGTAGATGATGCAACACGCTTGGAATCTCTTCGTCATCTATGCATCTTCTTATCACTTGATCAGCACATTCCTTCCACAAGTGCGGTTCTTCCAACCGATAGTACTTGATTTGGGACATGAAGTGTTGCCTCTTCTGTCTATCCCAATGTGCTGGCATATCACCTGTAACAAGATAATTGACAATGTTAGCATACCATGGCAATTTATCTAATTTCATTATGTGCTCATCTGGGAAAGACTCATTGATCTCTACAGTTGTAGGATCTTCTTCAACCATCAACCGGGACAAATGGTCCGCCACAACATTTTCGGTACCCTTTTTGTCCCGTATCTCCAAATCGAACTCTTGGAGCAACAACACCCATCGGATTAACCTCGGTTTTGCATCTTTCTTCTCCATGAGGTACCTAACTACAGTGTGATCAGAATAAATAATCACTTTACTACCCCATATATATGCCCGAAATTTATCCAATGCATATACCACCGCGAGTAGCTCTTTTTCGGTAGTGGTGTAATTCAATTGTGCATCCGAAAGAGTCTTACTCGCGTAGTATATGGCAACGGGTTTCTTTTCAACCCGTTGTCCCAACACGGCCCCCACCGCATAATCACTTGCATCGCACATAATTTCAAAAGGTAAAGACCAATTTGGCGATTGCAAGATTGGGGCCTCAACTAACTTCTCTTTCAAATTGTTAAAAGCATTTTGGCAATTTTCATTAAAATCAAACGGTTGATCTTTTAACAACAAGTTACATAAAGGCTTGGTTATGTCACTAAAACCCTTAATAAACCGTCGGTAAAAACCCGCATGACCTAGAAATGACCTAACACCTTTAACGGTCGTGGGATACGGTAAAGTAGATATGACTTGTACCTTTGCACGATCAACCTCTATCCCACGACTTGACACCACGTGTCCCAACACTATTCCCTCTTGAACCATAAAATGGCTCTTTTCCCAACTTAAGACCAAACTAGTTTCGACACACCTTCTTAACACTTTATCTAGTTGGTCCAAACAAGCCTCAAAAGATGACCCAAAAATTGAGAAATCATCCATGAAGATTTCCAAAGACTTCCCCACCATATCTGAAAAGATACTCATCATACACCTTTGGAAGGTGGCGGGGGCGTTACATAATCCAAACGGCATTCGCCTAAATGCGAAAGTTCCGTAGGGACAAGTAAACGTGGTCTTTGCTTGGTCTTCCGGATGGATGGCGATTTGGTTATAACCAGAATAGCCATCTAAGAAGCAATAAAATTTTTTCCCCGACAATTTCTCAACTATTTGATCAATGAACGGTAAAGGGAAATGATCTTTGGAAGTTGCGGTATTCAACTTCCTATAATCAATACAAATTCGCCACCCGGTTACCGGCCGAGTGGCTACCTCTTCACCTGCGTCATTTTTGACGACTTGTATGCCCGCTTTCTTGGGAACCGTCTGTGTTGGGCTCACCCATTGGCTATCCGAGATCGGGTAAATAATACCCGCATCTAGCCATTTCAGCACTTCCTTCTTCACTACCTCCCGCATGTTCGGATTTAATCTCCGTTGTGCATCTCGAACGGGAGTCACATTCTCTTCCGTGATGATTTTATGCATCACCACCGAGGGACTAATACCCTTCAAATCAGCAATGGTCCATCCAATCGCCACCCGATTAGTAACCAAAACACCCATCAATTTATCCTCTTGCTCCACGGTTAAGTTTGATGCAATGATAACCGGGAGCGTGTTGCCTTCACCAACATAAGCATATTTGAGATGCTTAGGGAACGCTTTCAATTCAACCTCCGGAGGCTCTACTAATGACGGCTTCAACTTGGTGTCAATGCTCTCCGGTAAACTCTCAACTTGGTGCGTCCATGTCGGTTTTCCCTCTCTAACCGCAAGCACCTCCAAACTCTTCACTTCCTCGTCGATGCTCTTATCCATCTCCACCTGTGACCTGTCAAACATATAACAATCCTCCATTGTGTTTTCCCCATCTACGACTGTGTCGCAAAGAGGTATACACGTGTCAACGACGTCCGCCATATAGCATTCATCATCAACTGGAGGGTTCATAAGTCCGGAAAAAACATGCAACCTCAACCTTCGGTTTCCAAATGTCATGTCAACCGTTCCCGTTTTGCAATCAATTTGAGAATTTGCGGTTGCTAAGAACGGTCGACCCAAAATCACCGTAGGTTGCTTGGTTGGGTCCTTGGCCACATAATCAAGTACTAAAAAGTCCACCGGATAGTAAAAATCCTCAATTTTCACTATCACATCCGAAACAACTCCACGGGGTAGTTTGGGTGTCAAATCGGCTAACACCACGGTGGTGTTTGACGATTGAAGTGGACCAAACTCGTATTGGTCATACAAACTACCCGGTAGAATGCTCATGCTAGCACCAAGATCTAGAAGTGCCCGATTGATTTTAAAATCGCCTACCTGAATTGAAATGATAGGCGCACCCGGATCTTGGAGCTTAGGTGGAAGTGCACCCGAAAGAATCGAACTCACATTTTCGGTTAAATCTAATTTTTTTGGAAATTTGTGAGTGCGTTTTTTGGTACACAAATCTTTCAAGTACTTAGCATACGACGGTACTTGTTTGATTGCATCCAAAAGAGGTAAATTTATTTTTACTTGTTTAAAAATTTCCAACAACTCTTCTTGTTGTGGACCTCTTTTGTTTACAATTTTCTTTATGGGTCCCTTCAATGCTTCGGGATAAGGGGCGGTATTAGCCTCCACACCCTTTTCCTTAGCCTTGGGGATGGGGATGGTCACAACGGGAGTATCATTGTTCTTTTTCAAGTCATTTTTATTTTGACCCGTTTGACCATCCTCATTCTCATCTTCACTAGCATCCTCCACCACCCCTTCAACAAACTGGGGTGATGGTGTTTTGACACCATTATCAATGACTCGACCACTACGTAAAGTAATTTTATTAATTGGTACCTCACGTGTGTTCCTTGAGTTTGACCCTTGATGCTTAGGGTTCACCGCGGTGTCACTTGGGAGTCTTCCCGTGCTTCCTCTCATTTGAGCCATTTCTTCTGCTAGTTGGCCCACTTGCTTTGCCAATGCCTCATGTGCTTTATCCCGAATCTCGTTTGTCTTCTTTATCTCCTTGATATCATGGTGAGATTCTTTTATATTGTTTTAAGATTCTTTTTGCATATTCAACAAAGCATCCATTTTGGCACCCAAATCATCGCCACCGGTTTGATTGTTCGACCCGCTTCCATTACCACCTTGGTTGTTGTAATTCCTTTGGTACCCGCCTTGGTAATTATTGTCCCTACCTTGGTACCCTTGGTTGTAATTTCGTTGATAACCTCCTTGGTTACCACCTTGACGGTTTTGATATGATGCCCCGCTTTGACCTCCTTGGTTACCCGATTGAAAATTCGGGTTCATTTGATTTGAAGCATTACCATATCGGAAGTTAGGGTGATTTCTCAAACCCGGATGATAAGTGTTGGAGTTCATGTCATATTGCTTCCTATCTCCATACACTTGATTGACTTCCTCCGTGTAGTTTACTCGGCCCCGTTGGACATTGTTCCACTCTATGTCCAATATCACCACAATCTTCACATACCTCGAATTGAACCACATTTACTTCTTTTTTCTTCATTCGAGCCATTTCCCGCTCTAAGGTGGAAATCCTATCTTTAGAGTCAAGATCGGGAAGTGACCGTGAAATTGGATGCTTCTTAGCTCGATCGGCCGATTCTTTCTCTTTCGAACGTTTACTCATCCGTTCCAAGAATTCCCAATCATCATCTTCATGGTTGCTTAGAAGGGTCCCATTGCTCGTTGATTCAAGTCGGTTCCATGTGTTGTCATCTAAACCTCGTATAAAGCACTTGACCAACTCCCACTTTTCTATTTGATGATGTGGGCATCTTCGCATCATTTCTTTAAATCTTGTAAAGGCTTCATGCAACGGCTCGCCCGATAATTGGCGAAAAGACCTAATTTCATCACGAGCATCATCGGTCTTCGCCATAGAATAGTATTCATCTAGAAAAGCTTGTTGCATTTCTCCCCATGTGCGGATGCTATTGGCCGGGAGTGTAAGGAACCATTGCTTCGCTTTGTCTTTCAATGAGAATTGGAACAAACGAAGTTTAACCTCATCTAGTGCAAAGTTGTGCCCCCCGATAGTGCCACAGATGGAAGAAAACTCTGTCAAATGTGTGTACGGTTCGTCGTTAGATCTTCCATTAAAATAAGGAAGTATGTTGATGTAATGTGGTTTACAATCAAACATCCTCCTCTCACAAACGATTGGTGAGTCGTTCTCGGTGACAACCGGCCTAAAATGATCATTCACTCCCCGTGGAGGTCGTTGATGACGATGTGGACCGTTAACTTCTTGATCGACCGGTCTTCTATTATCCTGTCTTTCACCTCTTCGATAATCTCTTCTATCCTCTCTTCTATTATCCCTTGGGTTACCACCTCCCACGAAACGAGGGATCCGGTTAGGGTTTGCATTGTTGTTGTTATTATAAAACCCATCATTCCGTTTCCGTTGGTCATTGTTTCGTGGTTGACGGTTGTTCCCATAACCATCATTTCTTCCACCTCCGTAACCGTATTCGTCGTCCCCAACGTAATTGGCATATTGGTAGCCAAATTCCTCATCATCATACCTTCTAGCATTGTAGACATTGCCCCTATTCACGTAGCCCCAATCTTCATCATCATTAGCTCTATCATCATAGTATCCCCCGTCGTCCGAATTTTCCGTATGAACACTCACATGTTCCGGCGATTGATAACCGGGAACACTATACGGTTCATCATCGGGGATTGCATTCCTCAAGTCATCGATGTTGAAGAATGGGTCTTCATTTGCGGGATTTCCGCGATCACGATTTCCCCGACGGTCGGAATTGACATTCCGGTCATCTAGGTTGATGGGTAAAGAGGTTTGTCGATGAAGGTTTTGTTGTTGAGGTGTTCTTTGATTGTTGTTGGGATTTTGGTTTTGGAAAGGTGGTGTGGGTGGTCCAGTATTGTTATTATTACCACCCGGTCGCTCTGGAGGTATAGGTTGCATATTTGGAGCGGGATTGAAGTTGCTTCGGTATTGGAATTGGTTTGGGTTTTGGTTTTGGTTGAAGTTTTGGTTCGCCATTGAATCGGTTTCAATGGATGGTGTATGTTGTGGTGTGTTGGTGGTTTGATTAGAAGCAAGTGTTGCTTCTAACCGGCTTGCTAGGTTTCTTCTTGCGACTCTTTCGATTTCCGGTTCGTAGACTAAAGGTGAAGTCCTCCCGGAGTTCCGCGTATGCATGCACTACCTGTAACCTGCACAAGTAACACACCCCGCGTAACAAGGAAAAGACAAGTACAAAAAGAAAGCTAAACAAATTAAACAGATAATCACACAAATTCAAACAATATCCAAACACAAAGCGCACGCACTCCCCGGCAACGGCGCCAAAATTTGATCGGAGTGTCGCGCTCCGGTCAAAGATAATATTTATAAGCCCAATTTACCCTTAACAAATAGCTAGTGGTAGCAAGGGGTCGAACCACGAAGTGTATGTGTTTTGTGTGTGGATTCGAATGAATTAAAACAATTGTCACGATATATGAAGCTTGCTAGAATAATTTTGTGTTTTCGTTTAATTGAAAGATATGATTTTTTACTAAATGAATTGATGAGAATGATTAACGACTACTACTTAACGATTGCAAGAAAAATGGTTACTAGAACAATAATGAAAAAAAGGAATCACACCCGGTTTCGGTAATTGTTAATCTAGGATTTCTACAAGTTTTAGTTTCAACTCAAATGCATTCGATTAACGGATTTAGTGTACCGTGACTTAGGTGCTACTAGCTATCAACGTCCCGAAGAACGGACAAAAAGACACTTTGTAATCAACACAAGTAAATCCTAACAACGACAATGTACAATCACATATCACCATTTCGCAAAGTCATAACTTTTAACATCATTCGACAATTCACGAATTCATAACAAATGTAATACTATTATCAAAAGTTTCAAAAACCAAACACAAATTGTCACTAAGATGAAACAAGAACAATTCGAAACACTAAAATCAACAACTACCTACACCGGGGTGAAACCGAGATGATTAGCCGCTCATGGTTGATAAAGCTTGATCACCGGAAGTTTGGAACGCGAATGAAACCATCTTGAAACTTGGTGGATGAAGGAATGATGGAAGATTAGGGTTTATGGATGATAATGGTGAGATGGATAATGGATTGGATGAATTAGGGTTTGTATGATTGATTGTGTGATGGATGATGATGATTCGGGTTGTAGGTTGATGATAGATGGAATTGGATAGTGAATTCTCTCTCAATTACGCTCCAAGATGAAGATTCAAACTCCACACCAAGTGTAACTTACGACTTGAATGCCCAAGAGCCAATGAAAATCGAGCTTAATCCCAAATTAACAAAAATTCCCGTTTTGGTTTTCTGGTGCCCGTCGCCGGCGGGTTCGTCTGATGAGCTTTTCTCCCGACACCCTAAATGACTGTATACGGGTTATTATGGCCGACGGGACTTTCTGGGGCCCGTCCGAGACGGGTATACCCCCGTCGCCGACGGCCTCTAGAATACCAATTCTTCAAACTTCGATTCTTGCACTCCCGGTTGATCCGTAACGCGTCCTGGTGCTCCGGTTTTCGACCCGGTGACCCGTAAAGCTCTCGAAAAGCTCCTTAAACTCCATCAAACCTGCGAAACACATATTTGATTAAAAGTAGGCTATCCGAATTTAAAACCTATGTAAAAACATCAAGTTATGCAATAACGAACACCGGTTTTCAACCGCGTATCAGGTACCTCTATTGTGTCATAGAATTCATGTAGGATGTAGGAAGAACAAGCTTCCATTTAGGTACCTCTTATGGTTCACCACTACACTTGATGTAAAAACATACAAGGAGGGTCATGAACTAATATCAATACAAGAACAAGAAACATCTACACCATGAGAAATCATCAAGAGACGTGGGAATTTTATGTTGGACAACCCAAGTTAGTCCACAATCACATCTTCATTAAGCTTGAAGCTTGAACACCACTTGTGGGTTAGAAACCCTAAACAAAACAAAAAGTATTTGAGGATTAACCTCTGATTTTGTATGTCTCAACCTTGTTTTTAAGCCTAACTAGCCATAGAAGTGGTTATAAGCATAAGGACATAGGTTTGAGATGAGAAAACTCAAGTTTGGTTAAGTTTAACAAAGATTACATGAAAACAAAAACAATCAGTGGACTTTGGAGCCTTTTTTCCGGAGTTCCAGGGACTTATTTACTGTGAAAAACCCATGGAATCGAAGCTAAGGTCAAACCAAGCACATAGGAAAAAGAATGAGCTAAAACAGATGAGAAATGAAGAAGTTATGCTTGTTTGAAGAACTTGATACGAATCTGTCTTCTCTTCCGAATTTCAGCAGATTGAGAGGTGTTTGAGAGTGATTGTGAGGTGTTTGAAAAGTGTAAAATGCTGGGAGAGTGTTGGGTATTTATAGGGAAGAGTTTGGGTAGTTTGTAGGTGGATAATTAATGCTAAAACAAGGTTTAAACTCAAAAAGAACTCAAAATCGCGCCTAAATTCGCGTCTGTTCAGGTATGTTTGCGCTGATCAGGTTGTTTGAACGAGTGGTTAAATGAATTACAGGCCAGGTTTGTTCAACAAAAAGGCCGCAGCCCAGTTGGTTGGACGCGTGTGTGTGTAGGCTGGGTGACCCGAGTTCGAGTCCTGGCATCCCTTTTTTTATTGTTTTGGTTTCTTTAACAGTTTCAGTTATTGCAGAATCAGTCCCTGAAGTTTAGTTTGGTGAATTTGCACTAACGGTCCCTGTGGTTTAACTAACTAACCAAGTTATATAGTTTTTTAAAAAGGAAACTAACTTTTAAACTAACTAAGTTATATAATCATTTAACTAATTAATTTATTTAAGTAATTGCTAAAGTAATTTAACTTGTTTTACTAACTAGGTTATTTTCTAACTTCAAAATCCAACGAAACTAACTAGATTGTTATAAAAATAAACTTTTAAATAGTAAAATTAATTTATTTAAATAAATTAAACCATGAATGAATAACCATTTTTATAACGACTGAAATTAAAGATAAAGATTTTTTGACGATTATAACGAATACGAGAATACAAAGTTTTCCAAAAATAGGAATATGAACAACGGTTTTTAAATATAGAAAGTATGAAAATGCAGGGCTTTACACAAACGGTGATCAGATATGTGTCTACGGTGAAGTACTCTCGAGAGATTTGAAGCTTATGTCGTGTATTCAAGCGAGCAAGTACTAACGCAAGGAGTACACCGCTTTTCTAGCCCATATCGTCGTACCAGTGAAGGAGGAGAAAACTGTGAAAGACGTTCCTGTTGTTTCTGATTTTCCTAAATTTTTTCCTGACGATTTACCTGGTTTACCCCCTGCTCGTGATATCGATTTCCGTATCGATCCTATTCCAGGCGCTACACCTGTTGTGAAAGCTCCCTATCGCCTTTCTCCATCCGAAATGCGCGAGCTGTCTAGTCAACTTCAAGAGTTACTTAATAAAGGCTTCATACGCCCTAGCAAATCACCATGGGGTGCACCTGTCCTTTTCTTGAAAAAGAAGGATGGATCGTTCCGAATGTGCATCGATTATAGGGAACTTAACAAGCTTACCATCAAGAACCGCTAACCACTACCCCGAATCGACGACTTATTCGACCAACTTCAAGACGCTACGTGTTTCTCGAAGATCGATTTACTTTTTGGTTATCATCAGTTGCGTATACAAGAGCAAGACATTCCGAAAACCGCTTTTCGTACCCGTTATGGCCATTATGAATTCGTGGTCATGCCTTTTGGTCTCACAAATGCACCAGCAGTCTTCATGGATTTGATGAACCGTGTGTGCAAACCCTTTTTAGATCGTTTCATCATTGTGTTTATCGATGATATCCTTATCTACTCGAAGTCGAGAGCCGAACATGCGCAACACCTCTGTTTAGTTCTCGAGCTTCTCCAAGGGAATCGCCTCTACGCCAAGTTCTCCAAGTGTGAATTTTGGCTCGAGGAGGTTCAGTTCCTCGATCACATCGTTAACACTCAAGGAATTCACGTCGATCCTGCTAAGATTGAAGCTGTAAAAAGTTGGATTACGCCGAAGACTCCCTCCGAAATCCGTTCATTCCTTGGATTGGCAGGTTATTACCGTCGATTCATCACCGACTTTTCTAAAATCGCCGTACCTCTACTGCCCTAACCCATAAAGACAAGTCTTTTGTTTAGGGAACCGAGCAAGGGAATGCCTTTCAAACTCTCAAGCATATGCTATGCAATGCTCCTGTTCTCGCACTTCCCGACGGAAATGACGATTTCGTAGTTTATTGCGATGCCTCTAACCTAGGTCTTGGTTGTGTTCTGATGCAACGAGACAAGGTTATCGCGTATGCGTCTCGAAAACTCAAGGTCCACGAGAAAACTACACTAGCCACGATCTCGAACTCGGTGCAGTTGTTTTTGCATTAAAGATATGGCGACACTACCTTTATGGTACCAAGTGTACGGTCTTCACCGACCATAAGAGCCTACAACACATCTTGAACCAAAAAGAACTGAACATGCACCAACGCAGATGGGTTGAACTTCTCAACGAATATGATTGTGAGATACGCTTCCACCCAGGCAAGGCAAACGTTGTAGCTGATGCTCTCAGTCGACGAAGCTATTTGCATAGTATTCGTAATGTTCAAGCCCAGAATAATCTCGAAGCTCTAATTCGCGACGCCTAGCACGCATGCTTCATTGAGAATACCTTGAAAGAGGAAATGAAGTGTGGTGCCGAAACTCAGCTAGTGACTAAGTCGAATGGTATCTTTCATTATCTCGACCATATTTGGATTCCTAGTCTTCATAGTCTCCGAGAGATATTGATGACTGAAGCCCACAAATCTCGATATTCCATTCACCCCGGTGCTGACAAGATGTACCAAGACCTCCGTTCTAGGTACTGGTGGCTGGGCATGAAAAAGGATATCGCTTTGTATGTGTCGAAAGGCCTAACTTGCTCGAAAGTTAAGGCCGAACATCAACGACCCTCTGGTTTACTCGAACAACCCGAAATCCCGATGTGGAAATGGAAGAGTATAGCCATGGATTTTATTACCAAACTTCCTCGCACGCCTTCTGGTCACGATAGCATTTGGGTTATCGTTGATCGTCTTACGAAATCTGCTCATTTCATTTCGATACGAGAAGACTTTAAGGTTAACCGATTAGCCTGAATCTATACCGACAAAGTCATTTGTCGACACGAGACACCTCATTACATCATCTCTGATCGCGATGGTCATTTTACTTCACGTCTCTGGGAGACATTCCAATCCGCTCTTGGTACGACTCTTAATCTCAGTACAACATTCCATCCCCAGACCGATGGTCAGACTGAGCGCACGATCCGCACCCTCGAAGACATGCTTCGTTCGTGCGTTATAGATTTTGGTGGTAATTGGGATTCGCATTTACATTTGGTAGAATTCTCGTACAATAATAGTTATCACGTTAGTATTCAAATGGCACCCTTTGAGGCACTATATGGTAGAAAATGCCGATCACCTATTGTATGGCACGAGATCGGAGACACACAAATCACCGGTCCCGAGTTACTACAAGAAACGACAAACAAGATTCTCCAAATATGAGACAATCTCCTGAAAGCTCGTAGTCGTTAAAAGAGCTACGCCGATAAACGCCGCAAGCCCCTAGAGTTCGAAGTTGGAGATCATGTCCTCTTAAAGGTTTCACCTTGGAAAGGAACCCGATTCGGCAGGAAAGGGAAACTAGTGCCACGATACGTGGGTCCCTGTAAGATTCTGGAGAGAATTGGTAAAGTGGCCTACCGACTCGAATTACCGGTTGAACTCAGCATCGTACATCCGACTTTCCACGTCTCAAATCTCAAAAAGTGCCTAGCTGAAGAAAATCTTCATGTACCTCTTGAAGACTTGCAAATAATTGAGCCTCTGCACTTTGTGGAAAATCCAGTAGAAATCATGGATCGAGAGACCAAGAAACTTAGACGCAGTCGCATTCCTATAGTGAAGGTTCGCTGGGAAGGCAAACGCGGCCCCGAGTTCACTTGGGAACTCGAAAGTGATATGAAAGTTAAATATCCGTAACTCTTTGTTACGTTTACTACTTAATTTCGGGACGAAATTCCCTAAAGTAGGGGTGTTTGTAACAACCCGACTTTAAGGATTGTTATCCGTTTGCTACTTACTTCGATTTGTAACCGTTTTGTACTCCGAGATTCAATATAAATAAAGGTTTATGTTATACTAAATACATTTTCATCACACATCACCATTGCACGCTTAAACGCTTTATATTCGTGAACACTCAACGCTAACGCAACATGAATCACATAGAATTATGCTACTTTACTTTCCGAGTGTGCTTGTTTATTCGGTAACCACTCTCGCCTTCGCACTCGCTTATCACGCTAAATCGCTAAATCGCAAACGCTGATAATAGTAGTAATGTTATGTGTTCTTATATGCTTTACTTGTGTGTGCTTTATATGTTTATGGATTATACTCGCAACTCAATTTATCGCACCGAAACACAACACAACGCTACGCTTAATATCTCGCTAAAATACTTAAACTACACATACTAACTAACTCAACAAAAAGCATTAAACGAGCATCCTACACGCGAAACGAAAGTTTTCAACACAAAACTGGCACCTTCGAACTAAGCCAGCAGCTTCCTACGAAGGCAGCTAGCTTCGAACCAGGTGACCAGCCATCCTCTATAAATAGCCAAGCCCCCTCCTCTCATTCTAACTTGCTGCCTTTTACTCCGAAACGCTGCCGAATTGCTGTCCTACTGTTTTCAAGTAAGATTTATCTTTTTTACATGATTACACAACGTTTTCCACTACGATTTTCCACAAGATTCACTTCGATATCATCCAAAACTCTTTTGTTTTCAACTAAACTTCATCTTTTCACTTAAACTTCAACTTTTTCATCTTAACTTCATATTTTTCATGAAAACCTTCATCTTTTTAATCAAATCTTCATCATTACCACTGATCTACACTTGAACGAGTGATTTGGGTTTAACTTTGGCGACCCAAGTTGTACATCTGAAGATCTCATACTCACCAAGTGTTAGATGCAAGTGGAAACCCTTTTAAACTTTATTTTCACAATAAAACGGACTTAAACGACATGTATTTCATTCACTGGATAGTGGAACGAGGTGGTGTCGAAACCGTCATGAATAGGACTCGAAAATGCATCTGATGCAGGCAAAAACACTACTCCGAACGCCAAGAACAACCACGAATGTGAGCTGGACTGTTCTGTGCGAAGCCCGGCTTCATACAGAAGGCACTGACTTCACACATCACAGCCCAATTCTCATTCGTGACTCAGACAAAGACCTCCCCGACTCTAAGTTTAATCAGTAACTTAAGGTTGGAGGGATGAACACTCGATTTTCTGAAGACAGATGCGAAGAACACTCGATTTTGGACAACGGGAGCAACACGTGTACGAAGACCACAACCTTCGTACGAAGGCACAGCTTCGTACGAAGCTTCTGTTTCCCACCCGACACCTCGATTTTGACCGTTTCAGCACCTTGGAGGACTTACGCTTTTGTTCCCTTACGCAGGCTAATCCGGCGCTCCCTTCAATCCATTTTCAGATCGTGTTTACTTGCTAGATACGCCCAGTGAGTATACTCGAACCCTTTTTCGCTTAACGCACTTTTGGGTGTTACATACGTTCTCTATCAAAAACACCACTCTTAAACGCTTTACAAACGCTGACCACACTCGCATGATATATGTGATTAGATGAATACTTGTTGCTATGCAATACACTGATGACTTGTCCGACCGCCCTCAGCAACGCCAGTACTATAGTTTGGACTCAGCACCTGTTTAGTCAGGGGTTGAGGATAACATGTGTCGCGCATACTCTACTTGCAGTCGTGTGGTTTGGTGGTATCATTGTTGATAGCTTACTTGATTCGCTCGTTACGTGTTACATGCTGGTTATGTGTAAACGCTTTTATACTATACTTATGCTACACTTGTGTACTCACCTTTACATTGTTGTATTGACTTTTATTTTAACGTATGTGATAGGTTGATGATTATCGTTTGCTGCAAATGGATAGGAAGTCTAGAAACTCACCAAATAAAAATCTAAGTTGTCAGACTTGTTTTGTTTGAGAGATATGATATCTGTTATGACATTTGCTGGAATGTTTGTTTAATAGTATGGGATATTAAACCTATTAAATATTGGTAATGAATAGTCATTATGGATTCTCATGAGCAATCTGTTTCGCTTAGTGCCGCGCCCCGATGATTCCGCCATCGGTTGGGGTGTGACACGCATAGACCAGTTTGATTAGGCTCGTACTGAAAAGGGTTCATTAGTCTTCCTGAGAACGAATTTTAATCCAATTGCAATTGTAGTTGTATATTATGGTAGTTGTTTATATTTTGAGTTTTTATTTGTTTTTAGTTCTAAAAAACTAAAAAAATTAGAAAAATACAAAAATAGTGTCTTGCTTTTCTATAAAACCAACAATCCATAAATAGAGTGTTTATTTGTTTTCTTAAAATTAAAAATATAACCGTTCTTGAAGATTTGACAGATCATAAAAAGTTGAATGAATTTTAAAATTGTGAAATTTGATGTACTGAGTGTTCATCTGGTACGTTTCTCTGTTGCATAGAAATGTTTGCTTATGAATTTCTGAGCATGTGCAGAACTTGATTTCAATCAAGAAACAGGAATTAAAGAAAAATGAGATGTTGTTAGTTGCTGAAGAAGCACAACAACAAGATGTACCTGAGTTAGAAGAACCGGATACGAAACGTCGTCTGACAATGAAAGTACATTTGAAGAAGTACCATGTACCTGCTTGAAAGAGAGAAATATCGAACAAGAAAAGAGTTGCTGAGAAACCTCCTCTCGCATCCTCTCTTGCAAGTTGTTCAAGCAAAGTTGATCGTAATCCTAATATAAAGCTAACAATAAGAAAAGAAGAAAGAGACCCAGTGCTGAGAGTTCATAAGTCAAGAACTTCCAAAACATCTACAGCATAACGAAAACCATAGACTTCTTTGAAGATGTTGCTGAATTCATGTTATGAAGACAATTTGATGGCATCAGTCTAGGGGGAGATTGTTAGGCCTTAAAGTGTGAGACTGACGCATCAAATTAACACAACGGGCTATAGTTACGAACTAGGCCTTATCGGGCTAGTTTATATTAGGTTTTGGACCTTTATAGGTCATTTGGGCCAAGCTTTAGGTCATGTGGGCCAAGCAGGCCCAAGGGGAACCCATGTAGGGAAGTGGGCTTGCCTAGGTATATAAACAAGTTTTTAACTTGTTTTAGGTTTTAAGCCTTATTGTTACAGAATTTCCTAGAGATAGAGAGGGAGGAGATTTGTCTATCATGAGCTTGTACCAGACAATTTTGCTAGTCGATAGTAATAGCATCGTATGCAAATGTTAAAAAGTGTTTTTGGTGTGTTCTACATGTTTATTTTTGAATCACATCAAGTTTGGATTCCACACAAACTCGGTGTTCGTTGATATCATTGTTAGATCCGTTAAATCGAGACTTACATAAACGAATGCTAAAATTTTATATTTTGGTACAGGTGTACCCTAATCCAGATAGGATTTACAAGTGGAGGATCTTTTGGCTGATCCTGAGAATGAATAATGGTTGTCCATATCTGCGTATCTTCGAGCTGTGTGGAGGTACACACATTCTCAATATTGGTGACTTTTATAAACTTTTCTTCTACATGTTGTATTAAAATATATAATATACAACTAAGGACCCATATTTCAAATACATGAGAGGCGAAGGTATTTGGTCTTTTAACTGAGGTGGGAATTGCTAAGGGGATAGAGTTACTGCTGTAACAACACAATATGCTTTTGAAGCTATTATGAAGGCGTCTCAGCTTTAGATGGAAGTTGATCAGGCATCCAAGCTAGAAGGAAGCTTCTTGAATAGGTTGTCATATGTAGAATTTAGATTCATTTACTAAAAAGTGGGTTTTGATTTAGGTTATATGATCTTTTACAGGTTAAAGGGACTAATCTGGTCAAGTGGCCTCAATGTCATATGAAGTGATTTCTAATGGATAAAATCTCATAAATCACTTTGATGAAAGAAATTTTAATGATTCATATTACTTATATGTAAAATTTTAATTTATTAGTAACATGGAGTCGGCCTGCCGTGTCTACACTAATTTGACATGTTTTAAATCGAGCCCTATTTCGCCCTTTACCCAACCCACTATTTTTGCTCACAATCCAAATTGTATATTTGTTTCTATTTTGCTTATGGTTCTTGAAATTCTTTAATCTTTCGGTTTCTAGAAAGTGACAGCTTTAAATGGTCAAGTAGAATTTGCACTATTCCAACAACAAAGAAGCCCGATCTCAAGGCAAAATTCTCCGCCCTTCAGTTAAGATGATGCAATCTGGTGTTATATTAATGATTAGAAGACTCAAATTATTTTAATTATATTAATAATATAATATTAATTTAACTGGTGATTAGAAAACACAAATTATTTCATTTTTGTTAATAATATAATGTTAATCTAACTGGTTATTTCAGCTGTATGGAGACTGGTTGTGGACTGTGGTGTTTGGAGGATGACAAGTCAAGAAATCGAGTCAACTAAGCCGACTTGGTCAACACAGTCAATTCGGATCACACTTGGCAAATATACGGATAGAGTTTTGGGAGAGGTATAGCGCCTTTGTAATACAACTTCAGGTATACCATTCATGTTTAAAAATCACCGTGATGTTTTGCTTGAAAAACGACGACAAATCTGAAGGTGAAAGCATACGTTCTTGGTAAACAGAGAAAGCGTAGTCAGTTAGTCGAATTTGGAAAAAGGTATACCTTCTTTCGTTATTTTCATGCTTTTGAGACTAATTTTAGGTTGAATATTTCCTTTTTTAGCCAAGTAGTTATCTTCACTTTCCTATAAATACTTTGAGCTTGACATGAGTTTGTGGTTCAACATGTGACCTTATATGTTTACACAGTTAATTGCAATTTTCATATCATTAGATGTCTAGATAGCTTTGTTCATTTGTGTTAAAGGGATCTTACTCGAAATAAAGAAAATAAAAATTAAATAAGAGGTGCCAATTATTAAACTAATATTAGGTGCTATAGTAAAATCATTAATCTCACACTATTATTGACCTTTTATACTAAAAGGAAAACATATATTATCTTGTATTCGATTATTGTAAGAAAATAATATATCTATGGATAGCGACTAGAAGTATCTTATCCCTGTTATGTGTTTATACGGATACAATTGGTTATGCCATGGGTTCATCGTAGGCCAAAATTCAATTGGAAAATTCAGACAAGTTGGTCTGGTGATGTAAGTGTAAATGAGACTGGTGTGGAGCCCAATGAAATCGACCTGGTTATGACTCAAAATGGTTGTCAAGATCAAAGGTCGTCAAGGCTTTTTAAAGGCTGCAAATGGTGACATTGTATCTCTAAATACTGGCTAAAAGTTTTTTATGTGCATTGAACTTTTCACCCAACATGACTCATTTTTTTTCCGTTTTTTGTAGGTGAACGGAGATGTTAAGGTCATTTTATTCTCATACGTGTCAAAGGAAACATGGGTATTTAGAAGTTAACCGTGAAGGCATCTACTTACAAAATGACGAAGAATAGTGATCGGGAGTCATTTGTGTTCCTTAGTTACTAACTTTTAGTCCGATCAAATCTCTTGCTATCTCTTATAACCATCCTACTCATGATATCATATGACATTGTAGACTGGGAGACCAATTGTGTATGGGTTGGGCAGCAAAAGGGAGAATATGGAGTTAGAAGAAATGTTGAAGGATGAACTTATGCTCAAAATAGCTCTTTCTGGCTGCCCCACTCTTAATGATATATGGATGTCACTTTGTTTATGATTTATTAAGCGACTTCAAGGATATCGAATTTTAGGTGTCTGTTAAATTAAAGAGGACTTGCATCTATAACGTTGGATATGGTAGGGCGTGCTACACCAACTGGACTGAGCTCATGTTATTTTTAGTAAATTGTAAATGTAACATTGTTTGTCTTTTTCTTTATGTTTTTGTACACGGCTTATAAAGAAAACTTCATACCTAATGATACAATCCACTTTGTTACTAATTTATACATACACATATGATTAATGTAATTTAAATTTTCCTACCCAGGTTGCCACCCGGGTGATAACCTAGTTGATATACAAATATCTCTAAAATTAAGGGAGAATTCATATTTTTACATTAACCAAGTCTTGCAATTGTAATATTTAAGTTATAATTGTATGAGTTAATTAAACAAATGGGTCCTATGGTTTATACCTAAGGGGAGGCGGGGTGGTCTGTGATGGCCACCCCATCACGCGTCAAACAATAACGAACACCGCCCCCCCCCCCCCCATGTTCATAACGCGTTATTTTTGAAACGCGTTGAAACGTTCACGCGTTGAAAACTTTGAAAAATTCAAACGTTGCTTGCTTTTTGACCGTTATTCAACGGTTAAATTCAATAAAAAAAAACAAAAAAAAAAACCTTTAAACCCTTTTATCTATTTATATCTCCATTTTAAACCATTTTACACACACCAATCTACATCTTTAAACCATTTTAAACCTATTTCACACAATCTACATCTTTCTCAGATGGATTTCCCTACGGATTCGACGTTTCCGATGTCTAGCGATAGCGATACCGAGTCGTCTTCCGACAATGAGACGCTAAAATATTTTGTGTCGGTGTATAACGAACTTGATGCCGAGTCGTCCCGCCCAAAGAAGAAGATGGTAGACCGTGATCATATACGTGCCAACGAAGTGTTGATGAACGATTATTTTGTGGAAAATCCGCTCTACAATGCCGAAACGTTTAGAGATCGGTTTCGTTTACCCAAAGAATTATTTTTAAAGATTGTTGGAGATATCGAAGCAAGCGAGGAATGGTTTCAAGAAGGTTACGATGCGAGAGGCAAACCAAGTTTCACGCCGATACAAAAATGCACGTCCACCATTCGCCAACTAGCGACAGGTAACCCTCCCGATCAATATGATGAATACCTAGCTATGTCAGCCAGAACTTCACGTGAATGTTTGCAATTTTTTTGCAACGCGGTCATTAAGTTGTATGCTAAAGAGTTTTTACGTAAACCGACGAGCCACGATATCTCAGGTATTTACGCCGCACACGAGGCTAAATGGCATTTTCCCGGGATACTCGGTAGCATCGATTGTACACATATCGAGTGGAAAAATTGTCCAAGAGAGTTGCGAGGGGCGTATGTTAGGGGAGACATCAAAAGACCAACCATCATACTAGAAGCGGTGGCGTCGAATGATTTATGGATTTGGCATTCGTATTTCGGTGTTCCAGGTTCAAACAACGACATCAATGTGTTGCACACGTCGCCGTTGTTTCAAACCGTAACGGATGGTACCGCACCTTCCTCTCCTTTCTATGTTAACGGGAGACATTACAAACGAGGCTTTTTTCTTGTGGATGGTATCTACCCGTCATGGTCTGTTTTTGTGAAAGCTCCCTCATTTCCTGTCGAGCCTAAAGAAATCGTGTTCAAAAAATTGCAAGAATCGGCAAGAAAAGATGTTGAGAGGGCATTTGGTGTTTTAAAGGGTAGATGGGGTATACTACACCGACCGGTTCGTGCGACGAACAAGAAAGCAATACATAGCATAGTGTATGCATGTATCATATTGCACAATATGATAATCAAAGAAGACGGACGTGCAATATCCCCGGATTGGGTGCCGGATCCTCCTACACAAGTTCAAGTTTCACATAATATCCATCTAGAATTGCGTAATGAAGAAACTCACTTTCGGTTGAGATACGATTTAATCGAACTAGTTGGTTCTCTAGGTTTGGAGTTTCATGAGTCGGACGAGGAGTAAGTTTTTTTTTTTTTGTTTAATTTGTAGCGTAAAATATTTCTAGTATGTTAAATTGAAGTAGCATGTTTTAATTTAATGGAAATTTATAATTTTAGTGTTTTATTGTTAATTTATAATTTAAAATAAAAAATTAAAAAAAATTGTGAGTGATTGAATTCTATCACTAGTGACCACCTCCACTACATTTCTATCACTAGTGATAGAATATTGGGTGATGACATGGCATGAGTTGATTGTATATTGGAAGTGATAGAATTCTATCACTAGTGACCACCCCCCCTCCCCTAATTTCGCCTTTGGGTACTAACTTTTTTTTTTTAAAAAAAAGGTTTAGGTTTTATGGTTTCTATTTTGTAACACCTTTGGGTACTAACACCAAAATTTGTTAATTAATGACTAAAATACCCTTGCATTTTTTTAAGTTATCAATGTAACACATTTGGGTACTAACACCTAATTTTATTTAGGTTTAAATCAATTTTACAAAATCTATTTATTTTTTTTATTTTCATCTTTTTATTATATCTCTTAATTAACATAAAATCTATTTATTTATTTTTATTTTCATATTTTTATTAAATTTCATATTTAACATAAAATCTACTTGTTACACCAGTATTTTTTTAAATAGATTTCCAAATAAAATCTACTAGCTATATAGTTTTATGTAAATTAAATTTCTTACTCGTTTTAAATAATGTAAACCTTACTCGTTTTCAATTTTGGATAGATATGATTGATAATAATAAATATCTTTCATGTAAAAAAAATTTAAGCCTTTTTTTAACTCGTTTTTTGTTCATTTACATTTTACTATTTTAGAAAGATATTTAATTTACATAAAACTATATACTTAGGTATTTTAGATAAAACTATATAGCTAGGTATCTTAGATAAAACCAAAAAAGTTTAAACCTTTTTTAAACTCGTTTTTTTTTTGTAAAAAAAAATATTTAATTTACATAAAACTATATAGCTAGTAGATTTTACTAGTGTAACTAGCAGATTTTATGTAAGTTAAATATCTTTCTAAAATAGTAAAATGTAAATGAACAAAAAATCGAGTTAAAAAAAGGCTTAATTTTTTTTACATGAAAAATATTTATTATTATCAATCATATCTATCCAAAATTGAAAACGAGTAAGCTTTACATTATTTAAAACGAGTAAGAAATTTAATTTACATAAAACTATATAGCTAGTAGATTTTATTTAAAACATCTATTTAAAAAATACTAGTGTAACAAGTAGATTTTATGTTAAATAAGAAATTTAATAAAAATATGAAAAAAAAAAATAGATTTTATGTTAATTAAGAGATATAATAAAAAGATGAAAATAACAAAAATAAATAGATTTTGTAAAATTGATTTAAACTTAAATAAAATTAGGTGTTAGTACCCAAATGTGTTACATTGATAAACTTAAAAAATGCAAGGGTATTTTAGTCATTAATTAACAAATTTTGATGTTAGTACCCAAAGGTGTTACAAAATTGAAACCATAAAACCTAAACCTGTTAAAAAAAGTTAGTACTCAAAGGCGAAATTAGGTATAAACCACAGGACCCATTTGTATAATTAACTCTAATCGTATATATTTAAACGTTTAATACCATCACATAATACCATCCATAATAAATTTAAACGTTTAATCCTACCAAGAAGTATATAAAATAATTTTAAATGTGTAATATCAGGACCAAGAAGTGTAATGGAGTTTTGGGCTTATCAACCAAGTCTTGCAATTTCTCTAGCTTGAGATACAAGTCTTATATTTTCTAATTATATTACTTTTCAAAATGGTAAACAAAAGTCTGTTTTACAGATTCTCAATTTGTTTATCTTTTTAATATTATTTTGAAATTAATAACCAAAATACACATTTATAGATTCTCAATTTGTTTATCTTTTTAATATCATTTTAAAATTAATAACCAAAATACACATGTTTGTTGTTTTTTCAGATTGAAAAAGTCTCGTGGTAATTAAACAAATATGGTTTTTATATTACTTGCCAAGTCAAACTATATGTACTTTTTTCTGTATCCCAATGGACAACAAAAGGGATTGTGACACCCACCTATTGAGTTACCAATATTCCTTGTTATAATAGATTATCGACGATAGCAACTCATATGCATAGCTACTAGCAGTGGCGGAGCTTAACCAAAAGTTTTAAGAGGGCGTAAAGTGATGGGATGCAAAAAAAAAAAATTTTATCGATATGTTTCGGGTCGGGTCGGGTTGAGTATTCGATTCAAGTCAGGTCAAATAATAATAGTTCCAAATAAAACAAAGTGTATATTTACCAAACTACCCATCATTTATATACAAAGTTTATAAATATTTAGGATATACAATTTAGGAAAAATAATCGGGGACGATCTTATATAATTTTAAAATTTTCAGACGAAAAATCAAAACTTATACATTTTTAACCGAAATATTGGGGTGAACGGATGCACCCCAGGCACCCACTATACTTCGCCCCTGGCTACTAGTCTCTTGCCTGGAGCTTTTTTATTAGTTTTCCTTTGTCTATAAATAAACAAGTGGTTTTCACATTTTTATTATTTCAAAGAAAAGAAATCCGTCTTTTTGTATGGGTAAAGTTTTAATTATATTTTAATAGTTTACATGTCTCTTTTATTTGTTTTCACTTTTCACTAATAACCATTCAGTTTTATGATCAATATAGTTATACTATTTATTTGGCACATCTAGCTACCATGGACATTGCATGGTTGTTAAAATACAACACATTACCGCCACGGTATCCCCATTTCCCCATTAGTGAGGAACGACTAGAGGTTAATTCGTCACCACCTATAAAACACCCATCGGTAAGAGATGTATTCGTCGTATACCCTCTTAATCTCGTTTCTCTTTCGATACTTACACTACTATGCGTTAACCTAAACTTACACTCATGTCGGAGCTTGCTCATCACGCCAAACCCTCATGATGAGTCTAATGATGTTCTTCTTTGTCTCATGTTACTTGAGGCAACAAGACCATACAATGGTACGTTTACGTACATTAATGTTTTCTTGTAACAAGCTTCTTGCTATTGATATTAATGATAATTGCTTTGGAGAATAATAATGTACTTTAGGGAGGTCTTTATAAGGTGTACTAGTTTTTTGAGAAAAGTGTAATGCACATGACACACTACAATGAGTATTTACTTTCCATTGGTTGCACCTTATGTCCTTATAATATATAAATTTTATGGTCTAGAAATTCCCTCCCATTTGCTTTTAGTTGTAACTTCACAACCAAAATATCGTATTTATCCAAAATTATAATTTAGATAAGCAAAAGTCTATATGTTATTATATGTTTACCAAGTTGTAGTATGGCAAGTTCTTTTGGGTGATCAACCAATCATATGGGTTTTTCTATTCTTAACGAGGTCAAAAACGACAATTAATTTTATATTGTTATAACTTAAGGGATAATAATGCCCACCAATTCTTACGTATTCTTAATTAGACTTGGTGATTGGCCGGATTTTTATTATTCCACATTAATAATCTTTTTTTTTTTTTTTTTTGAAAGGCAAGGCTAGCTAACATTACATTCCAAAACAAAAAAAAAGGCCCATCTCAGCAAGGAGCTAAGAGGAAACCTCAAAACAGAAACACTACAAGGAAATAACAGATTACAGTTCACCCTTAACTGTCTTGAAATCACAGTTCACTTTTTAAAGTTAAAACACAAAGAGGTGAGGTATGGGCCAGGCTCACCCTAAGGTATTGAGTTCTTTTTTTAACTAATCATCTTATCAAACCAGACAAACAAATTATTTTTTTCCTTATAACTTTTAAGTTACTATATTTTATAAACTTCTGAATATTTCGTTATGATGTGCTTATTTTGTATTTTGTATGTATCAATATAAATTTTGTTTAAAATCAAGTTGTTAATAGTAATGTACAAGTGATCGTAGCACAAACATACTTACGTACACATCCTTAAAACGGTACCCCCCCCCCCCCCCTTATAAAGTCAAGTGTTTTATCCTTTTCGCCGGGTACAAGTGGTGTTTTTATATATATCTACGCTTCCATATAATTTTTGTTCAAAATCGAATGGGTCAGGTATAATTGATTTGTTTCCATTTACCGTGACGAACTTGACCGATATCGTCCAAACAATATTGCTACTGATACCGAAATTTTTCTTTTTTACGGGGTTCAACGCCATTGCCACAACGCGCGGGGTGGGTTTACATGAGGTTTTGAACGCAAACACGCCACATATATCCCACGGACACAAATACTAGTTATTAACAAATGCTATGATGTACAATCTTTTCTTTTGTATTAAAGTTATGATAATTATGACATGAAAATTTGAGTATAATATTCTCACACAAATACTAGTTATTAACTTGGATTATTATCCTGTTTTTTTCTGTACCTTGCAGGCATTGTGGTCGTGTCATTTGACGACCATGATTGGATGTAGCAAGTTTGGAAATGTCAACAAAGCTTTTTTTTTATATATATAAATATTAATGTAGTTATAATAATAATGATTTACCTGTATTAAAAACAAAACTAGAACGATGATTGGAAATTGAATAACTTAACTAATATAACCTAGGAGTTCTAGAATTATGAACCAAGTCTCCTACATTGTTATAGTGCAAGACTGATGGTGTGCATATACTAATAATTAATATTTGTCTTTGAACATTTCTAAAACCAACCATCTATAACATTTGTCTCTATATAAATACAGCATAAGACCACAATATCATTACACAACACAAAGAATTTGTACTTAAAATATCCATTTGGTTACAAACTATAGAGAAGATATGAACACCATAAGCTTCTTATCTCTTGTTTCTCTCATTTTTTCTATTGGCACTGCAACTTACTCGGGTTTGTCATCAAGTTATTATGATCGAGTGTGTCCAGAAGCCCTCCCGACTATCAAACGTGTGGTGGAGGATGCATTGGCACAAGAACGCCGCATGGGTGCTTCTCTTTTACGTCTTCATTTTCATGATTGTTTTGTTGACGTAAGTAACTTAACTAAGTTATATATTTGCGACAGAAATGACTAGCTTTTTTAACCAACGTTACATCCTTAGAATAATCAAAATCACGGCTTGGTTATAAATAAAATATAGTAAACGATTTCAAACAAGTCTTTAACTTATTTGATAACAACGATAAACATTTTTCCTGAAGTTCTTCAACCAAAATTGAAGTTTTTTTGTATGTTATTTGATTAAACATTAGATTTTCACATATAGATTATGTTTAATATTTACAAATTCAGCAAATACCGATTTAATAACTCAACTACTAAGAAATCACAAAGTTCAATTACTGCTTATGAATTTTTTATGTTGAATATTTAGGTTGCAAAAAGAAATGTTAACTTGTAGCACATAACACTTGAAAGTATTGGTTTTGTTTTACTGACTTTATTTTTTTATATCACATAGGGATGTGATGCTTCCATTCTTTTGGATCAAACATCAACAATAGATAGTGAGAAAAATGCACTCCCCAACGCAAATTCTGCCAGAGGATTTGAGGTTATTGACAAAATCAAGTTTGAGGTTGACAAAGTTTGCGGTCGTCCCGTTGTGTCGTGTGCTGATATCTTAGTTGTTGCTGCTCGTGATTCTGTGGTTGCGGTAAGTAAAACATACTGATGAAAATAAAAAATAAGAAGTTGTAGGATAATGCATAGTGTGATGGAATTTAGTTACTTTTCTCATATATATATGGTGTGTAGCTTGGTGGGCCATCGTGGAAAGTCAAGCTTGGAAGAAGAGACTCAACCACCGCTAGTCGGACCGCAGCTAACGCAAACCTCCCATCACCGTTCATGGACTTACCCGCCCTTATAAAAAACTTCAAGGACCAAGGGCTTGATGAAGAGGACTTGGTTGTGCTTTCGGGTGCACACACCCTAGGGTTTGCTCAGTGTCTAACCTTTAGGGATCGTATTCACAATGAGACCAACATTCATCCAGCCTTTGCGAGCCAACTTCGGACCATTTGTCCACAAGTTGGGGCCGACTCAAGGCTTGCACCACTTGACTCAACACCTGGCTCGTTTGACGTGAAATACTTCACCAATTTGGTGAGTAAAAAAGGAATTTTGAGATCTGATCAGGCACTTTTTGATGGTGGCGTAACTAATGAGCTTGTTTCAAAATATGGTCGGAACCAAAAAGAGTTTTGGGCGGATTTTGCAAAGTCTATGGTTAAAATGGGTGATATAAAACCATTAACAGGGAACAGAGGTCAGATTCGCAACATGTGTAGGAAAACTAATTTCAAGAAATATTAAGAGTCCATCGAGTGGGTTAATTTGTATTATAAGTTTGAGTGAGTATATATTGAGTGTCTGGGTATTTCAATTCTTTTCGTATGTCAATTTCTTAAAAACTGTAGTATTCTATTCTTTCGTATTCTGAATTAAAATCGTTTGTAATTTGATTGTTCTTTATTATGAATTATTATTAAGATTTGTTTTCTCATACATGTATCCCGACTAAGATTACCTACGTTGAATAATTTGATTGTTATTTCAAATACTGCTTTTTATTGACATAAACTATGTAACTAACTCATTTTCATATTTTTTAGTCTCTTGCTAGGCTACTTTATTTTTATTTTTGGATAAATTACACTTTTCGTCCTTTATGTTTGTATTGAATTGCAATAGATAGCCTTTAACTTTAATAATTACAGTCACAATCATTTATTTGGAAAACTCGTTACACCTTTCGTCCTTTAGCACTAACCAGATTAATTTTAAACGTTAAGTTATATCATGTGCACCACATGTGAGGACATTTATGCCTTTTACACACTTTATTCTTCCCTATTATGATCCCTCATTTATAACACCACCACCACACCAGACTTCATCTTCTACCTCCACCCACCCCATCTTCTTCATCTACACAAGATCCGACTAAAATCAAAACGTTTCTCTCTCTCTATCCCTAAACACTTTCTTTCTCTCTCCACACCACCACCCATAAGCACAACTTTAACAACAAAACTTAGGTTACAAACTTAATAAGATTGAACAAAAAACCTTCAAACTCAAATTACACTCCTGAACAAAACTATAACAAAAATTACTAAATGGGTACCTCAGAATTAACTTTAAAATACATAATTTCCTCATTTTTAAACACAACAAGGCACTTATCTTCAAAAAAAAAAAATCAAGAATACAAAAATTACTAGATGGGTACTTCAGAATTAGCTTTGCAAAAATCAAAACTTTAACATAAAAATTACCTAAAAGTCTGTAGAATAAGGGACCCTCTAAAAATTTGTTGGTAGTAAAATCAAGTAAAATGTCCAGATTCTTCATTTCAATGCCTTAAACACCAAAATATTGGCAAAATCCCATCAACCTGTTGTTGGAAATTTAGTGAAAATGAGTTTTTCAATAAATATTTGAACATTAATAATATTTATATATGTGTTGTATAAATAATTATTTATGGGTTTGTGTTCAAACTATGTCCAAATAAAGCTAAGATGAATGAGATATCGAAGCTTAAAGTTGTATGTTTGGAACAAACAAAGATGAGAAAAATGGATTGAGATTTGTCACCTTGTCCCACATAGGTGGAATGACAAAACTTAAAGTGGTATATAAGGAGGAGCACTCCTTGAAGGCAAACAGTAGTGGGGACCCAAAGGGTGCATCGCACCTGCAAACATGCGTGCGTGACGTGGGCTATAAGCCCAATGTGGTGCGTTTTGGACCTCGCACACCGCCTTTGTATTTTTGCCCATGAGCGCGTGGTGAGATACATGGCGGGTCCGCGTATGGCGCACCATTGGGTGGTGTAAGCGGATGTCATGGCATGGCTCATGTCGATGCGGTGCAGGCTCCTTAGGCGCATGGCGCACGTCATTGGCTATGGCGAACACTGCAAGTGGCGCGCGAGTATAGATGGCGCATGAACAGGTGGCGTCTTGGTATGCGCAGTGGCGTCTGTGTGGCGCGCAACTCCATATGGCGTGGCGCGCGGACTGGCAGGCCAATTCATGCGCGCGCAGGTTTGCAGTAGTAACTAGGCGCACTGGTCTGCATACCGTGCGCATACGCGGGTTCCATACAGTGTGGCGCACGGACTGAAGAGCCACTTCAGGCGCGCGTGCGTGTCTGCAACGGTAACAGAGCAATTAGTTGGACCTGGTCAAACTAGCTGTTACAACTTGTTTAATTCGTGTCATAAATGAAAATGACAGTTTTGACTAACCACTTAAATCCCTTTAATTAGATATTAAAACTATTAAGTATCTTGTTTATTAAAAGATTAATGGCTTTAGTTATGACAAGATTAATTTCTTGTTTATGACTAGTTTAATGAGATTAATCTCTATATGTGTGTATATATATGGGATTTCATAGATATACACACTACAACAAGTTCATCTTTGTTGCATGGAAATTTAGAGAAGAACTTTCTTTAAATTGTGTTACACAACTTAAATTTTCCACTAAATTAGAACACCATTATACCCGGTGGAATCTTGGGCATGAGAGCCATCCCCGGCAGTACACATACTGTTCCGGTTGTTGTACCCCGGGAGACAGAACCGTCAGAGAGGAGCCGCGGAATATGTTTTAAGGGAAGCGTGTTGAACACGTGTCTCAACCAAAACCTTCAACAATTTTGCTTGTCTTGCAGCGGAGTTTCGATCTGGAAGGTGAGGTTGAAGTTTCCAAAGACGCTTGCTTGAATCAAGATTGGTACAATTATATTGTATTTTATATTCTTTTATTTAGTTTTTGTAACCGGTATTGTACTAGTCGAATTTCCCACAAATAATGAGAGTCTCGTTATTATTTATTATTTATTTTGTAATATAATTTAATAAAAAATGAACCTAGTTCCTACAATCTTAAAACAGACTTTCGTGAAGATTGTTGCTACAATCTTAAATCTCTTCTCTACGAGGATTTAGGTTCACGAAAGTTAAAATATTTAATGGGATTTTTGTTAAAATCTGCAAATATTTTTTTTTTGGGAAATATATGTAGTACAAACGAGTCGGATTATTTAAGAGTAAATTGCCATTTTAGTCCCTGAGTTTTGTCCAAATTTGCCACTTTGATCCAAATAGTTTTTTTTTCCCCTCTGGGTCCCTGACTTTTACATTTTGTTGCCATTTTGATCATTATGTCTAACTCCATCCAAAAACCCAGTTTGTACTTAATTACTAATGTTTTCAGTTGCCATTTTGATCCAATTCCAAAAAATAAAAAAAATTCCAAAAAATTCAAAAAAATCTAAAAATAAAAAAAATTCTAAAAAATCATAAAAATTCTAAAAAATCCAAAAATCATTAAATGTTTCGGCACGAAGCGTTTCGACCCGTACCGTTTCGAACCGAACCGTTTCGACCCGTACCGTATCGAACCGAACCGTTTCGACGCGAACCGTTTCGAACCCGTACCGTATCGAACCGTACCGTTTCGACCCGTACCGTTTCGAAGCCGAACCGTTTCGAGCCGAACCGTTTCGATACGGTACGGTTCGAAACGGTTCGCGTCGAAACGGTACGGTTCGAAACGGTACGGGTCGAAACGCTTCGCGTCGAAACGGTTCGGGTTCGAAACGGTACGGGTCGAAACGGTACGGTTCGAAACGGTACGGGTCGAAACGGTTCGGTTCGAAACGGTTCGCGTCGAAACGGTACGGTTCGAAACGGTACGGGTCGAAACGGTACGGGTCGAAACGGTTCGGTTCGAAACGGTTCGCGTCGAAACGGTTCGGTTCGATACGGTACGGGTCGAAACGGTACGGGTCGAAACGGTTCGGTTCGATACGGTACGGGTCGAAACGGTACGGTTCGAAACGGTACGGGTCGAAACGGTACGGGTCGAAACGGTTCGGTTCGATACGGTACGGTTCGAAACGGTTCGGTTCGAAACGGTTCGCGTCGAAACGGTACGGATCGAAACGCTTCGCGTCGAAACGGTTCGGCTCGAAACGGTTCGGCTTGAAACGGTTCGGGTTCGAAACGGTACGGGTCGAAACGGTTCGTGTCGAAACGGTTCGGCTCGAAACGGTTCGCGTCGAAACGGTACGGTTCGAAACGGTACGGGTCGAAACGCTTCGCGTCGAAACGGTTCGGCTCGAAACGGTTCGGGTTCGAAACGGTACGGGTCGAAACGGTTCGTGTCGAAACGGTTCGGCTCGAAACGGTTCGCGTCGAAACGGTTCGGTTCGATACGGTACGGGTCGAAACGGTTCGTGCCGAAACATTTAATGATTTTTGGATTTTTTAGAATTTTTATGATTTTTTAGAATTTTTTTGATTTTTAGATTTTTTTGAATTTTTTAGAATTTTTATGATTTTTTAGAATTTTTTTTATTTTTAGATTTTTTTGGAATTTTCTTGATTTTTTGGATTTTTTTTGATTTTTTGGAATTGGATCAAAATGGCAACTGAAAACATCTTTTAAGGAAATCCCCAAAATACCCCTGTTACAAACTGGGTTTTTGGATGGAGTTAGACAAAATGATCAAAATGGCAACAAAATGTAAAAGTCAGGGACCCAGAGGGGAAAAAAAAACTATTTGGATCAAAGTGGCAAATTTGGACAAAACTCAGGGACTAAAATGGCAATTTACTCTTAATTTTATGATTGGAGTACAATCTTTAATCCGGATACTATGTTACAAAAAACGAACGTTTGATTCAAGTTTTGGAGTTCTTGGTTTTTGTTCGTGTTTAGATAAACCGAACCGTATACAAAATAATATGTATTTCAATATGTTTTGAAATACTTAAAATTTTCTAATGGGTGTATTAGAAAATTTTATTTTGTAACCCCTTACAAAGTATTTGTAACGTTTAATTTCTTTTTATAAGCTTTTAGAAACCATAATTGATATATTAATGTTGGTTTAAAAGTCTTGAAATATATGTATTTTCTGATGAGAATATTAGAAAGTAATTATTTTATAAAATAACAAGTTTTAATATTTTCTAACGAGCGTGCTAGAAACGTTGATGTTGAAAGAATAACAAGATTAAAACTTTTTATATCTCTAACGAGCGTGTTAGAATTTTATAGAATAATAAGTTTTAATATCATCGTTTATATCTAATGAGCGTGTTAGATATGATGATTGTGTAAAACTAATTTGTTAAAAGACGATTAGATTTTCTAACGAGCGTGCTAGAAAATATATGTTTAGATTTTCTAACGAGCATGTTAGAAAAGATTATTATTTCAAATAATTACCGACGAGCGTGTTGGAGACAATTATTTTTGATAATAAACCTTGTAACGGTTTCGTCTAAACTATTAAGTTTCTAACGAGCGAGTTAGAAACGGATTTTTTTCCACATACGTTTAAACGATTTTTATTTGTTTATTTCTAATGAGCGTATTAGAAATAGTTTATTTTTTTATAAACTTTGAAATAAATTTTGTAATCGATTATTTCTAACGAGCGTGTTAGAAACGATTTAAAGAGTTTGATAGTTGTTTATTTTCTAACGAGCGTGTTAGAAACGATTTAACAACTTTGTCAATTGTTTATTTCTAACAAGCAGGTTAGAAAACGTTTATTTTATATAAACCAAAAAACGGCTTATGACAATAAATGAGCGTTTAATTTTCTAATGGGCGTATTAGAATTAGTTTATTTTATAACCAACTATTTTAACGATTTGCAATCGTTAATTTCTAACGAGCAGGTTAGAACCGGGTTAACAATGATAAACTATTTAAGATGATTTGTAATCGTTTTATATATTTTCTAACGAGCGTGTTAGAAAATATTTGTGTTCATTTCTAACGAGAGTGTTAGAAAACGTTCATTTAAATAAACCAAAAGTGAATAAATGTATTCGTTTTATTTCTAACGAGCGCGTTAGAAGGGGTTTACTTTATAAAAATCGAATATTTTGAATGTTTGTTCTATATTTAAATTCTAATTAGCATATTAGAATTGGTTATCATACAAACCACTCATTTTAACGATTGATAATCGTTATTATCTAACAACGGTTAGAAATGGTTTGAATATGATAAACTATTTATTAAAACGATGTGCATTCGTTTTATTTTCAAACGAGCGAGTTTGAAATTGTTTTATTTAATAAACTATTATAAGGTTTATTGTCTTGATTTGTAATCAAAACATAAACATATAGTTTAATAGTAAAACACTTGCATAAACAAGAAATGTTTTGAACGAATAAAACATGTCTTTGCGAATTATAAGTGATTCGATACTTTCAAGAGAAGTATAACGTCTTGAACCATATAATAGTCTTGGAAAGACTATTTTGTGAAAAACAACTCGATGTTGTTATAGGCATAATAAGTTGCTTAACTACTTGAGTAGTTAATTGTAAACAACTTTATATTTTGGACAACTTGTGATTATTCAAGTTTAGAATTCCAAGATGAGGGAGTACCTCAATACATGACACCGAACGATGTAATTGCGTTTATTTCGGTCAAAAGTGTTGAAGATAATAACACTTTGGCATTTGATGTTTAGATGTCTTTAGTGTATCCGTTTTTTGTCCACTTTTATTTTTATTATAAATGGTAGACTATCGTTTGGGTTTATTTCACATAAACAAATGGTTTAAATATAATAAAAGATAAATATTTATTTTGGACTAATAATATTTTGTCAAAAGGATACACATTTTGATACAAAGTGTAAAAAGTAATTTACACAAACACAGCAAGCGGGTTGTGAGCATGACTTATGTAATAAGTCACAAATCAAACATCAAATGCATAACGGCGTCATAAGAAACGTGGTGAATTTTTGAGATGAAATACACGAAAACGAGATATGTCATCTAATGTTGAGAGCATCAACATGGAAATGCACATGTAAGTTTTCAAAGAATATAACATATGAAAGAAATATATGTTATTATTGTAAATGATTTTAATAAGTTTAGAAAATTTATTAATGGAAATTTACAATAGTGATGGACTTGTAGATGCTTCTACCACCATCAATGTTGTTTAAATTATGTGGAGGCTTGGTCCTCATTTTGGGAGAGTATCCCAATACATGGTATTAATGAATCAACAACGTAAATGTATATATCACTATAGGCATACGCGAATGCTTTGTTGTTGAGAGTCAATCTAATTGACTATATCTCAAGACTCAAGTGATTTTATACAAAGATTTTTCATGAAAGTTACTTGGATTAAGACTTATGTTTAAGTCTTTAGGAAGTCAATGGTGAAGCCTTGGAGATAAAAAAGCAAACGAGTTATGATCCTAATGGATGAAGTTAACTATGGTTTTGAGGCCTTCCTAAAACCGATGGTTTTGGAATGGTGAAATAAAATTTCATTATTGTTTCTAAACTAAGAAAAGAATGTTTGGAAGAGATAATGCGTTATCTTTTAAGGCTGTGAAGAATCAGAATGATGCATCTTCTATTCACATGCTAGAGTATTGCGGTCTAAAGCATGCTAGACTAATACTTGTTAATTTATATGCTCGACGAAGATTAAATTAACTTTAAACATTCAAAATATGTGATGACACAAGAACGAATTTTGTGCTAAAACAAAACTATAATTTCACTTCAAACCAAATGGATTACTCAAACTTATTCAAAGTGCAAGCAATGTGGGGGGATAAGAGCCATTTAAGAAACAAACCCTTTAGGGCATGTTGAAATGGAAGTTGAGAAGTTTTCTCAAACTCGAAATGAAAGGGAGAACCTTTCATCACCCCATTTGGATGTTATCCAATTACACTTAAATGTGGGGGGTGACTTGCATTTGAATGTGGGAGGTTTGACAATAAGGATTTTGGCAATCCAAATAAATATTGCAAACACATGACCATGTGGAGTACACAATGGTTATATGGAGTCAATCGAGTTGATTATACTTGAATGCCAATTGGTTTGATTCAAATCTAGTAAGATGTCAGTCATGACACACCAGAGGCATGGTGAGAACGTGTCTAGCCATGAATTGAGTTTCATGTAATTCTAAAGACAAGGTACATAACTGGATCCAAGTTGAGATCACGAGTTATAAGTCTTATGAATTGACTAAAAGGCAAAAGTGACTAGCAAGTCAAGAACACGTTAGAACAACTGATCGCAATTTTAAATTATCGTTGTTGACTTAGCGAAGTCAACAAATAATTTTGGATCCAACAACCAGTGGGTTAATAAGAGATCAGGTTGTGGAATGAGACTAAAGCCCATTTGAAGAAACACTGGTTAAATGACTAGAATCAGATAAACCAGGGGGTTAGGTTCTGCATAAAAAGGTTGGTTTCTTCTCGCTCGGTTCAGGGATGTCGGATCTTCTTCTCTTCTCGATAGCTGCAAAACAGACACCGTTAGACTCGCCACAGGGAGAATGGGGGTTCTCTCCGTGACCACCCTCCGGCGTGAGAATAAGTATCGATATTTGAAGAAGAAGAAGTATAAGTGAAGTGAATGTAACTTGGAAATTATACCTGAATTATCCTTCTATTTATAGCCGGGGTTTTGGCGGGAAAACCTATTATTGAAATGTTGACGGAAAATGCTAACTCCGTAAGCGGTTATTTTTCCCTCCGTTAATCTCTTAATCGAGTGTGAGAGCACACGGATCGCGGTCTAGATCAACGGTTGGGGTGTTGCCACGTGGAAAGTGGGCAAGTGGAGATTTCTCTTCAATTTCATGCCATCATCGTGACTTCAGGGGGAGCCCGGGATGATGACATATGGCCAGATGGTTATAACCGTTTGGTGGTGCACGATTGAGTCTTCCAGAAGGTTACAGCCGTAATCCAATGTGACTCCTTATCGTGTGGTATCAGTGAAGTAAATAATATCCAAGTCTGGGTATTATTTAAGCGGGAGTGCTCATTGGGATTTTTATCCCCTGTTTGTTATGGAGAGAGGCGCAAGGGTACATTAGTTCCCTTTTGGCGCAGGTGTTGCTTGCTATTTTTCTTCTAAGTTCTCTTTGTAGGACCAGTGTGCGGCCGCGCAAAGTCTAAAGAGGGCTAAAAGATAAGGTTGCGGTATGGTCCCAAGTACTCAAAGCGAGGTTTTTGGGACCTTACCCCTTCAAGTCCCCCCAGTCTAGTGTTGCTCTTATGCAAATGAGTGGAGCACTGGACTATGAGAAAGAGTTGCTTTTTGCTATAAAAATTTTGGCGCGAAAATGGAGAATCTTCTAGGAGAAGATACTCTTGCTCATTATTTTTAGTTTTTTGAAAAAATCATTATTCGAAAAAGATGGAAATCTTTTGAGGAAAGATATTTGTATCTTTCTTTATTCCTAACTGTTGTTACCTTGGGCGAAGAGTTTTTGTAATTATGGGCTGACGATTCCTTACATCACTGTGAAAGTATAAGTTGTATTGTCTCTTCGTCTTCGAACTGAACTGTAGCTCTAGGAATGTGCAGTCATTTGTGTCAGACGGTTTTTAATGTGATGTGACATTTGCAGTGGCAGCGCCGTTTCTGAGTCAACTGACTAGACACTTAATCATCACGACCCTTCTTTCAATGTTCACGCCCTCCTTCTTTGGCCTATATATTCCTTTTGCAGTGTGGAGATATTTTTCAATTTGGGGAAATATGAAGGTTAAGCGACAGATTCGATGGCGAAGAGTTTCCGAAGTCTTGAGGACTTTCGAAGCTGTGGACGCTTTGCTTCTTCTCTCTGGCCTCGTGGTTGACCCTTCCACCGGTGATGTAGGTATAACAATTTTAAACCAACACCCTCCTGAATATTTTTCAGACACCCCAATATATTTTAAAATATCCCAATATGTCTTAAAATACACCCCATACGCGAAAACGGACCCCGAATACCTTGAATATTACTAAAAATAAATAAAAATCAAGGTTTTGGGTTTTAGGCGGGCCGCGTAAGCCACACCTTAACCCTTACGCGGGCCGCGACAAGGTAAAATGTGGCACAGCCCGGTGCTGACACGTGGGCCAACACATGTCGAACCTACTAAGTGACCCGGATCACCTACGCTGTTGACCAGCGTTGATGCGGGCCGCGTAGGCCTTCGCCTACATTTACGCGGGCCGCGAGAAACCCAAACTCAGCCCCTATATAAGAAGGCCTCGAGCCTTCAGTCGAATTCGTTCAGATTTCTTTTCTCAATCTCAAAATTGAAGTGTAGGCATTATACACGGGTATAATACCCCCCCCCTAATTTACAAGATTCTGCTCCTTTGTAAGTATTATAACCCCTGGATACGTATTAGATACGCTGCCCGATTGATCTAGGGTTCCGTAACGGCTGTCGTGGTTCTGCCCGACGTAGTCGTTGGAATGCCGTCTCAGGGAGGGTATTACTAATGTTAAAATGGGTTATTATACTAACACGTGTGCATTTGTGTAAATTATAGATTGTCACCAGGAAACTCTTACCGAAAATCTAAGACAGCAATATGAGTAATCCTCTTTTTGTGTAAACCTTTTTGTGAGTAATCTCCTTTTTGTTAACTGTTTTACAAAACCTCACTTAATTAATTATAGAGTTAATTGCCAAAATCGTCCCTGAGGTTTGGGCAGGTTTGCCATTTTCGTCCAAAATGACACTTTTGTACCAAATTGCCCCCAACGTTTGTAACTTTTTGCCATTTTCATCCAAACCACTAACTTAGTTTATTTTTTCTGTTAAGTTGAGGATATTTGGATGAAACTGGCAAATATAAAACCACAGGGACGATTTTGGCAATTTACTCAAACTCTTTTAAATTTCTTTTATTTAATTAATTTTGTTACATATATAATAAAAAAAGAATATACATGCAATTTTTATATGAAAAAAATAATAGCTTTATCACATAATTTTTATAAATTTTAATCCAACCACTAACTAAGTTAATTTTTCTATTAAGGCGAAGGATGTTTAATAACCAAGACATAAATTAATTTCTAATTTTTTATATAGATCAGTTTTATAAAAATAAAATCTACTTAAACCTCTAAATTTTATAAAACTAAAATGCTGGTGACCTTATTGAAAAATGTCAAATAAAAAAAATCTTATCATATGTACCAAGTTTGTAATTCATCTTCTACTCTTTTAAATTCGCTTCTAAGGAAAAACAGAAGCCAGTGCCCACCCTCCCCTATCAAACAACGTATCGTTACCAAACCTTAAAATTACACACCAAATTGTAATTATAATGTTATGAACCAAAAGTTTCTTTACTCAAGCCACTTAGAATAAGTATTAGTTAGTTACCCTCATAATCATAATTAAATAAATATTTTATTTCTACAAACATATTTCCTAGGTGCTCAACACATTTAAAAAATATGTAACGTTTTACAATTTTTTTCTATCTCCACAACTGATAAATATTAAAAGTTGTAATCGATTGTTATGTGTTGCACACCAATGGCGTTTTCTCTTTATAAAACTAATTTATATCAAGAAGCTATAAATTAATTTCTATCTTCATTTATAAAATTTAAAACATCCTTCACCTTAACAGAAAAAATAAACTGAGTTAATGATTTGGATGAAATTTTATAAAAATTATGTGACAAAACTATTAATTTTTTTCTAAAAACTCCATGTATATTCTTTTTTATTATATATGTAACAAAAATAATTAAATAATAGAAATTAAAAAGGGTTTGAGTAAATTGCCAAAATCGTCCCTATGGTTTTGTATTTGCCAGTTTCATCCAAATATCCTCAACTTACCAGAAAAAATAAACTAAGTTAGTGGTTTTGATGAAAATGGCAAAAAGTTACAAACGTTGGGGGCAATTTGGTACAAAAGTGTCATTTTGAACGAAAATGGCAAACGCGCCCAAACCTCAGGGACGATTTTGGCAATTAACTCTTAATTATATATTAAACAGTTATTGAGTATTTGTAAGAATACCATTATTGTTGGTATGTTGGGGTTTTGTATACAAAGTTATGTTATTGCCTTGCGAGGGGTAACATTTTCACAAGTCGGGTCTGACAGTACCACGGATGTTAATTGATATAACTTGGAAACAAATATAATTGCGAGATCACCCTCAATACTGTACATTGGTTTTTATTTAGACTTGATTAAACTGGGATTCACTCACCAGTATTTCCCACTGACAAAATATTTTTAAAACGCGTTTCAGGTAACAAAATGTGAACGCCAAATAGAAGCCAGCTGGACAGCACTGAAGGCTTGGAAAAGTGGCAATAAAGTTACCTAAAAATAAATGGATGTTTTATTAAATAAAATAGGGTTTTATCCCTATGAAAATGTGTGTACTTAAACTTGGGATTTTTCCCATTTGTTTAATATATTAAAAGCGTGGTATTTTACTCTGATAAAATTTTTCCTAACTACGGTCCTGATGTAAATTCCGCTGCCAATATTGATTAAACACGCGATACCACCGAAACTGGATCGCGGCCGCCCGTTCCTGAGGATATAGGGATCGGGGGTTGCGACAGAAGGTGGTATCAGAGCTAAGCCACTGATTCAGCCACAGAAGCGTTCTGCTGACATCATAATTCAATCTGTTAGGAAATAAATTACGGAAATACGTGCATAATTGTATTTTCTTGTTATGTGTTATTTGACTATTTGTTAGTTTACAGTATGAGCGACCAAGGACCATCTGACGCGTACCGTAATTGTCTGGTTCGCCTAGAAGCGAAGGCACCTCCTCTTCTCAGCCTGCCCTCTCGGGGTATTCTGCTGATACGGAAGAAGGAATATTCGTGTTTAAGGCTCAGTCAGAAGAGCCATTTCCTCAGAAAAAGAGGGGATGGTTCAGTAGAGGAACACACGAGCGTAGAAAACGTATGAAAAAGTTACAAGACCAGAGAACACTAGCAGCAGTCAAAAGAGAGACAGATGCCTATGCCCAGGACATGATCAATAGGGGAATAGCCAACATCCACATCCTAGCAACCACTGCAGCTGACCCTAATCTGGAGCAAATAATAGCACCCCAACCATAACCACCATTCCCTGATCAACCAATGGAAATAGAAAACCCTGACAATCAAGTAGAAATGCATGATTTCAACCCGGAGGAAATACCTAGGGTACCAGCACCAAATCCCTTAGACCCAAATTAAGACCCCTGGTGGGACGACAATAGGGACTATGTGCAACGCTACCTGATACACGAAGACATGCCCATGCAGAACTTAGGAGCCTATCCATGTTTGGATCCTTTAGATCCCTATTACCACGATGTATACATTAGGGAGATTTTAGAAGATCCTTACCAATTCCAGGCACCTACACCTCCATACCAGGAACCCGCACCCCAGATTCCTAACCCAGTCCTAGAACCTGCACCCCCAATGAGTGCAGAAAACGTACATGAACTTAGGACATTTGGTGAGGAAATTTTAGAGTGTAGTGAAAGAATGAGACAAGTGGGAGAGCGACTCGTCTGGAAATACGAAGATGCAATATGGATTTCTGGATGAATCCATATCCATGACTGTGAGAATGGAAACGGTAATAATAATATAATAATAATATATGTGTGTATGAAAAAAAACTACGGATGCCTACTACTATTAGTGTAATTTAAATTTCAGTTGGTATTGTAATTTTTAATTTCAGTACTGGTGTGTAATAGATGCATATTATATGAATAGAGTAAAGTCGCAATGATCGACGTTTTTGACCAAAATGCGTGTCATGTGATTGGCTATAATAAATATTATTTTGTGATATTAATACGTGATAACTGTTTAAAATTCAGATGGCCGACGAAGGAAATCAGGAAAATCTGAATAACGATAATCAGAGTAACAATAACTTGGTTAATGAGAATCTGAACAACAATAACAATGGAAACCAAGTGGATAATAGTGTCATTCAACACATAGTGGCACAAGGAATTATTGATGCAATGCCATATATTCTTCAAACTGTTAAGGAGGCTAATAATAAGAGTAGACATGATAGCAAACGACTCTCTGAACCTGCCAACAGCGTAAACAATGGCCCTGTACTTCAAGTGCCCATTCCCAAAAGAAGAAGAACCATGCCTTACGGTTGTTCTTACAAGGAATTCTGGTCCTGCAAACCAATAGAATTCTCGGGCAATGAAGAACCTATTGCAGCTCTATGCTGGATAGAAAAGACTGAGGCTGTCTTAAAAATAAGCAAATGTGCGGAAGAGGACAAGATAATGTTTGTTTCCAATCTATTTAAGAATTCAGCTTTAGAATGGTGGAACACTATCCTCTAGTCTAGAGGGAGTGATAGAGTTTACAATATAGAATGGGAAGAATTTAGGAACATGGTAGAAAGGAAATTCTGCCCTCCCAATGAAAAAGAACAAATAGCAAACAAATTCCTAAATCTTAGGATGAATGGAGTGGATAGTAAGGGGTACACAAAGTTATTCTTTGAATATGCTAGAATAGTACCTACCCTTGCATCACCAGAGTCGGTATTGATCTCCCGTTATATCTGGGGATTAATTAGAGAGATTAGGCATGTAGTCAAGGCAGCTAGACCTCAAACCATAGAAGAAACTGTAGAATTAACAAACACCTTGACTGATGAATTAGTACGTACACGAGAAGAAGACCAAAGGAAAAACCTAGCACAGAGGCTTACTCATGAATTCTGTTACGGAAATTCCAACCGTAGGAATATAGGTTCTACCTCTGCACCCTACTGTAAGACTTGCAGGAAGAAGCATTCAGAAAAATGTTCCACTCACTGCAATTTCTGTAAGTTACCAGGACACAAGGAAGAAGATTGCAGGAGGAAATCTAGTAATGGGTTATGCTTCAACTGTGGAGAAAAAGGTCATATCAAGCCAAATTGTCCAAAATTGGCTCCAGCTCCAAACAACAAGAACACTAAAAATGCTAGAGCATTTGTTCTAACTGCAGATGAAGCTAAGATGATTCCGGACGTGATAGCCGGTACGTTTTTAGTTAATGATATTTTTGCTAAAGTATTATTTGACTCTGGAGCAAACCAAAGTTTTATTAATACTTCATTTTGCAAACTTCTTAATCAATCATTAACTAAACTTCCACAAGAATGTCTAGTAGATACAGCTAATGGAAAAACTGTTAGGATTTCTGAAATCTTGCAGGGAGCAAGAGTAGACATTTTAAATCAAAAGTTTATTGCAAACCTTTACCCAATGAATCTGGAAGGATTCGATGTTGTTTTAGGAATGGATTGGTTAATAGCCAATAAAGCTAGTATTTTATGTGATCAAAAGTCAATTCAAGTAAATTCACCAAAAGGTGAAAAGATCATAATTAAAGGAGATAAACCATCTAGATCCACAAAATTTATCTCTGTAATGAAAACTGCAAGTTATATAAGAAAAGGATCATTAGTGTATTTGATTTCCATAATCACTAACACTAAAGGAAAAAGAACTAAAAGACATTCCAGTAGTGTCTCAGTTTTCAGATGTATTTCCAGAAGAATTACCAGGACTACCACCGGATAGAGAAGTTGAATTCAGAATTCACCTGCTACCAGGAACGGCCCCGATTGCCAAAGCACCTTACCGTTTGGCACCCGCAGAAATGCAGGAACTGAAGAAACAATTAGATGAATTGCTGGAAAAAGGATTCATACAGCCAAGTTCATCCCCATGGGGAGCGCCAATTTTATTCGTTAAAAAGAAGGACGGATCGATGCGTATGTGCATTGATTACCGTGAATTGAACAAAGTCACGATTAAGAATCGGTATTCATTACCAAGAATCGATGATCTGTTCGATCAACTACAAGGAGCTCGATTTTTCTCTAAAATCGATTTAAGATCAGGATATCATCAATTAAAGGTACAGGAAGAGGATATTCCTAAGACCGCCTTCAGAACAAGGTATAGCCATTATGAATTTACTGTCATGCCATTTGGTTTAACCAATGCCCCAGCTGCATTTATGGACATGATGAACCGGACATGTAAGCCATATTTGGATAAATTCATAATTGTCTTTATAGATGATATTCTCATTTACTCTAAGAGTAAAGAGGAACATGCAAAGTATTTGCACGCACTTTTAAGCTTATTAAGAAAGGAAAAGCTTTATGCTAAATTTTCAAAATGTGAGTTTTGGTTAGAACAGGTACAGTTTCTCGGACACTTAGTAGACCATGAAGGAATTCATGTGGATCCAACAAAAATCGAGGCAATTACTAAATGGAAGACCCCTGAGTCACCAACCGAGGTTAGAAGTTTCTTAGGATTGGCCGGTTATTATAGAAGATTTATTCGAGATTTTTCTAGAATAGTCATTCCTTTAACTAAGTTAACCTGTAAATCCATTAAGTCTGAATGGGGACCAAAACAAGAAGAAGCCTTTAGAATTCTTAAGCAAAGATTAACCCATGCACCCATATTAGCGTTACCAGAAGGAACTGAAGATTTTGTAATTTATTGTGACGCTTCTAAATTAGGTTATGGATGTGTGTTAATGCAACGTTAAAAGGTTATAGCTTACGCCTCTAGACAACTTAAGAATCATGAAGAAAACTATTCAACACATGATCTTGAATTAGGAGCAATAATTTTTGCTTTAAAAATTTGGAGACATTACCTTTATGGTAGTAAGTTTACCATATTCACTGATCATAAGAGTTTAAGGTATGTTTTTGGACAGAAAGAGTTGAATATGAGACAAAGACGTTGGATGGAAATGCTTAGTGATTATGATTGTGATATCCAGTATCATGAAGGAAAAGCAAATGTAGTGGCAGATGCTTTAAGCCGAAAGTATCACGAAAAGCCAAAAAAGGTACGTTCTCTTAAGTTAAATCTAAAAGTAGATTTGAATGAACAAATTAAAAAGGCACAAGAATCAGTAATCAAGGAAGATACTGAAAAGCTAAAAGGTATGATAAGATGTACCAGGATTTAAGGAAAAAATTTTGGTGGATATGAATGAAAAAGGACATAGCAACCTATGTTTCTAAATGTTTAACTTGCTCACAAGTTAAAGCTGAACATCAGAAACCTTCAGGATTGTGACAACAGTTAGAAATGCCAGTATGGAAATGAGAATTGATAACAATGTATTTTTTTACTAAATTACCCAAAATGAAGAAAGGTAATGATACAATCTGGGTGATTGTAGATAGGCTAACTAAGTCAGCTCATTTCCTACCAATAAAGGAAACTTTTAGTATGGAACAGCTAGCTAAATTGTATGTAAATGAAATTGTTTCTTTACATGAAATTCCTTTATCAATTGTTTCTGATAGAGATAATCGTTTTACCTCTCATTTTTGGACAAGTTTCCAAAAAGCCATGGGAACCAAGTTAAATATAAGCACAGCTTATCATCCTCAAACGGACGGACAAAGCGAAAGGACCATTTAGACAATGGAAGATATGCTTAGAGCTTGTGTAATTAATTTTGGAGGTAATTGGGACGATCACTTACCATTGATAGAATTTTCTTATAATAATAGTTATCATACAAGTATCAATGCTGCACCATTCGAAGCACTTTATGGACGAAAGTGCTGAACCCCAATCTATTGGGCAGAAATTGGGGAAAATCAACTATCTGGACCTGAGATAGTGCAGGAGATGACTGACAAGATCATTCAAGTCAAGGAACAACTAAAAGCAGCACGTGATCGACAGAAAAGCTATGCGGACAACAGGCGGAAACCATTGAAATTTCAAGTAGGAGATAAAGTATTGTTAAAAGTTTCTCATTGGAAAGGAGTGGTAAGATTCATCAAAAGGGTAAAGCTAAGTCCCAGGTATATTGGACCTTTTAAGATTATTAGAAGAATAGGACCTGTAGCCTATCAGCTACAACTGCCAGTGGAAATGGCAGGAATACATGATGTATTTCATGTATCTAATCTCAAGAAATGCTTAGCCAACGAATCACTTGTGGTACCTCTTAAAGATATAGAGGTAAATGAACAACTCAAGTTTGTAGAAAGGCCTCTACAGATTGAAGACAGGAAAGTCAAGAACCTCAAGCACAAGAGATTATTTCTGGTCAAAGTGAAATGGGACTCCAAAAGAGGACCAGAGTATACATGGGAGCTTGAATCAGAAATGCAAAGGAAATATCCACACTTGTTCCAGTAGATCTCGAGGACGAGCTCTAAAACAAGGTGGGGATGATATAACAATTTTAAACCAACACCCTCCTGAATATTTTTCCGACACCCCAATATATTTTAAAATGTCCCAATATGTATTAAAATACACCCCATACGCGAAAACGGACCCCGAATACCTTGAATATTACTAAAAATAATTAAAAATCAAGATTTTGGGTTTTAGGCGGGCCGCGTAAGCCACACCTTAACCCTTACGCGGGCCGCGACAAGGTAAAATATGACGTAGCCCGGTGCTGACACATGGGCCAACACATGTCGAACCTACTAAGTGACCCGGATCACCTACGCTGTTGACCAGCGTTGACGTGGGCTGCGTAGGCCTTCGCCTACATTTACGCGGGCCGCGAGAAACCCAAACTCAGCCCCTATATAAGAAGGCATCGAGCCTTCAGTCGAATTCGTTCAGATTTCTTTTCTCAATCTCAAAACTGAAGTGTAGGCATTATACACGGGTATAATACCCCCCTAATTTACGAGATTCTGCTCCGTTGTAAGTACCCCTGGATACATATTAGATACGCTGCCCAATTGATCTAGGGTTCCGTAACGGCTGTCATGGTTCTGCCCGACGTAGTCGTTGGAATGCCGTCTCGGGGAAGGTATTACTAATGTTAAAATGGTTTATTATACTAACACGTGTGCATTTGTGTAAATTATAGATTGTCACTAGGAAACTCTTACCGAAAATCTAAGACAACAATGTGAGTAATCATCTTTTTATGTAAACCTTTTTGTGAGTAATCTCCTTTTTGTTAACTGTTTTACAAAACCTCACTTAATTAATTATATATTAAACAGTTATTGAGTATTTGTAAGAATACAATTATCGTTGGTATGTTGGGGTTTTGTATACAAAGTTATGTTATTGCCTTGCGAGGGGTAACATTTTCAGAAGTCGGGTCTGACAGTACCACGGATGTTAATTGATATAACTTGGAAACAAATGTAATTGCGAGATCGCCCTCAATACTGTACATTGGTTTTTATTTAAACTTGATTAAACTGGGATTCACTCACCAGTATTTCCCACTGACAAAGTGTTTTTAAAACGTGTTTCAGGTAACAAAATGTGAACGCCAAATAGAAGCTAGCTGGACAGCACTGAAGGCTTGGAAAAGTGGCAATAAAGTTACCTAAAAATAAATGGATGTTTTATTAAATAAAATAGGGTTTTATCCCTATGAAAATGTGTGTACTTAAACTTGGGATTTTCCCATTTGTTTAATATATTAAAAGCGTGGTATTTTACTCTGATAAAATATTTCCTAACTACGGTCCTGATGTAAATTCCGCTGCCAAAATTGATTAAACACGCGATACCACCGAAACTGGTTCGCGGCCGCCCGTTTTCGAGGATATAGGGATCGGGGGTTGCGACAGTAGGTGTTCATGGTGCCATTCCTCTGGGTTCTTCAAGGAATCGGGTCATCCCCGATCTTTCAAATGATAACAATGGTGGAGTTACTAGGTTGTCAGCACACATTGTAACTGGATCATTTCCGGCTGATCGGAGGGGGAGTTATTCGATTGTATACTACGTCGCCGTCGTGGTGTTCATGTTGTTCTTCCGGCCGAAGCTCTGACCGGTGTGGAAGCTGTTGCTGATGAAGATGATGGGGAGAATGCTAACCCTTGGATTGTTGATTCCCTCCCTCTTTCTGAGTATGGTGAAGTTCTTCATACTCCGTATGAAGATTTAGATATGTTTCCTGGTGTGTAAATTTGTTTAAATTTGTAACTATTTTTTTTATACACTGCCGTGTTTTGTAAATTTTTGTTAAAGTGCTTGATTGCACTAGTAACTTGCTGATGCACTTCTGTGCATATTTGCTTTGATAACTATAAGTTGTGTTTGGATTACAATATGTTGCATGTGCATAATTACTTTGTTTAGGTAGAGCGAATAAGAGTGGTATTGTGCTCATGCGTGAACGTAGGTCTAGAATGTGCTCAGAGTTGTGCTTACTTAGACCGTTCATGAGGTATACAATGTTCACCATATTGTTTTCGCGTGTACCAAAAGAATTATATGCAATTTGTAACAAACAGTAACATGTGTAAAGATAATTGTTGCATTAATAGGGCGCAGGGCCAATAATACAAAGTAAAATAGAAAAATACATTGCTTGTATAAGTCTGGATTTTTTTGAATAGCTTGGCTATATGTAACACCTGCGCAGCTGCTGCGCATTCCAGGTGCAAGGAACAGTTGTTCCGTCAATTCTTTTCAGGGTGTATGCCCCTTTGCCCAGGACCTCGTTGATAATGTATGGCCCTTCCCATTTAGGCGCTAATTTGCCCGGCTTCTCCGCGTTGGACGCTTCGTTGTCGCGCATGACGAAGTCTCCTGGGACAAAGGTGCATATCTGGACGCGCGCGTTGTAATTTTTTTCAAGTTTAGATTTATACCTTGCTTCTGCGATGGCCGCATTTCCGCGTGTTTCCTCGAGGAGGTCTAAATCCATTCGGCGTTCTTTTCCATTGTCTTGTTTTTCCATGGCAAGCATGCGCGGTGATGGGAGATCGATTTTAGCTGGGATTACTGCCTCTGACCCGTATACAAGGCTAAATGGGGTCTCTACCGTGCTGGTATTTGGCATGGTGCGATGAGCCCATAAGATGCTAGGGAGCTCATCGACCCATCCTCTGCGCGCCGTTCCTAATCTTGCCTTGATGCCATCAACTATTTGTTTATTGACACTTTCGACCTGCCCATTTGCTTATGGGTGTGCCACAGAGGCAAAGTTATGCTCGATCTTCATTTCCTTGAACCACTTCTGGAGGTCTTCTGAGGCAAAGTTTGTGCCGTTGTCGGAAATGATGCGCAATGGTAATCCGAAGTGGCAGATAATATGTTCCCATATAAATTTGCGGATTACCATTGCTGTGGTTGAAGCTAATGCCTTTGCTTCTACCCACTTAGTGAAGTAGTCAACTTCTATAATAATGAGTTTTACTGCGCCTGGCGCATCAGGAAAAGGACCGACAAGATCGATACCCCACTGTTGAAAAGGCCAGGCGGTAGTGACTGGTACGAGCGGATTTTTGGGACGGAGGGTTTTCTGCGCGGGGCGCTGGCAAGCTGCGCATTTTGTTAGTGCATACGTCTGTCGACTTCGTCATGTATCGAGTCTTGTATTACACATGGCACGAAGTTCGAGAAAACAAGTTAAATGGCTGATTCCGCTTGAGCATGTGATTTCGCTTGAGATATGTTATTTCCCTTGAATGTATTTGTTGTTATGATTTCGCTTGAAATGAGGTTTCGCTTGAGTCTGTTCAAGCGAAATCAGATATCTATAAATAGCTTTCAAGCGATATCAGATGTAATGCTCTTGTTTCCGACGGCGAAGCTCTGTCGAAGTGTCTTCAGGATTGTAAACGTATCAGAATCAATATACAAGACAGTTATTAGTGATATCTTGCTGAATACAACTCATTATGTCTGTTTCCGCCTTTCATTTTGAGTAGAACGCCTCTGATCGACTCATTTCGGGTCTGCAAACGGTCCTACGAGTGGTATCAGAGCATCAGGAAGAAGAGTTCTGCAGATTTCAGCTTGATTTTATCTCATTCTATTTCATCTACACCTTCTTTTATCAATTGAACAACTTTCTACGGATAAAATGACCTGAATTTTTCACAACATAATCGAAACTGTGTTTTAACAAACCCTTGGGAAAATTAGAACAAAATTCAGCTTAAAAATGACAAAAATGGACAAAAGTTCTAATTTCGCTTGAACGAGACATTTAATTCCGCGTGAAAAGTTATTACCATTTCAAGCGAAATACCTTATTCCGCTTGAAAATATGATATTTCGCTTGAAAGTTTGAAACGGAATAAGTGATTCCGCTTCAACCAGATATTTCGCTTGAAATTCAAACGAAATCAGGTGTTTTTGTTTGAAATACTAATTCCGCTTGAAATCTTAATCTCGCTTGAAGTTGTTTGCAGGTGATTTCGTTTGAAAGTTAATCTCGCTTGGAGGTGATCCTGTTTGAAGACCTTATTTCGCTTGAAAGTGACTGTGTTTGAGAAAAATTTTACGGAATCATGAGTGAAGAATTTTACAACGCATTTGCAACATCACCGACTACTCCGGCTACCATTGCTCAAAACATGAACTTGGAAAACGAGACTGGAACTACTCAAAAACCCCCGAAGCTAATGAGCATTGAAGAGTATTACGGTTGGAAAGATCGGTTTGAAAATTGGGTTCAAGCTAATCATTTGAGATCTTGGGAATGTATTTTGAAGAAATATGTGCTACCACGTACTGATCTGCAAGTTGAGAAAGAAATTTCTGAATTCACTGATAAAGAACGAGACATGTACAGAGCTGAAAAAATGATGATTAGTCTGCTTCGGCAAGCTATTAAATAAGACATTTTTGTTTTGCTTCAACATGACAAAACTTCAAAATTGATTTGGGATGCTCTTAAAATCAAGTTTGAGGGAAGTGAAAATATGATCAAAAGTAAAAAGTCACTGCTTAAGAAAGAATTTGATCTTTTCACAAGTTTGCCAGGGGAAGATACAAAGAAGTTGATTGAAAGATATTGCCACTTAGTGCGTTCTATGTCGTTGCTAAGTATAACCAAAGAGCGAGAGGAATGGGTTGACAAATTAGCTGATGCGTTACCTCAAAAGGAATGGGGTACATTTTTGATGATCTTAAAGAATATCGGAGTTTATGATGGTTTGACGATTTCTCAGTTCATCGAGAAGATTGAGGGTCAAGATCTTGAACAGCAAAAGATTGCAAGGATGAATAATCCAAGTAATCAACAAGATGTGAAAATGTATTACAAAGGCAATGTTCAAGAGGTTGAAAAGAGTCCGAAAATTCAAACTGCTTTTAGTGCTGGAAACTCATCAGAAAATGTTGAACAAAGTCAAAACAGCAGCAGTGGATTTTCTTCATATCCAAGTATTAATCCAAAGAGTTCAAATTCAAGTTTTCATTCTCAAAGTTCAAAAAGTGGAAATGGTTGTGTGATACAGTGCAACATTGCATTGAATCTTCCAGATGGTCAAAGTTTTTCTGAAGAAATTGCAAAAGATCACATGGCGTTACTTGCAACTGTGCTACAATCCTATGAAGGTTTGATTGCAGGGAGGATCGAAAATCCTATGCTGACGAAAGAGGATTACGATCAGATAGACGCTGAAGAGATGGAGCTCATGGACATCAAATGGTGTCTAGCTAGTGTTTTGAGAAGAGCTGAAAAGTTTAAAATGATCACAGGGAGAAATGATTTTCTGGATGCACATGTGTCTACTTTAGGTTTTGATAAATCTAAAGTTACTTGTTTTCGATGCCGGGAGAAAGGTCATTTCAAAAGAGAATGCAAAAATCAAGAGGCTAGTGGAGCAAAGAATCCATTTGGAAAAGATGACTATTATCGGAAAGCCATATATCAACAAGTTGCTCATCAACCATATCAACAAAAAGAAATACAAACTGCTCATGGGAAGATGATTGAAGATGCAAATAAGAAAGCTTATTCTGGATCAAGACGATGAGAAAATGGCTCCAGGTTTCAGTTGGGAAAAATTCATATCAGCTGATAGTAAAGCATGTTTAATAAATCAAGATGATGAAAAATTACCTGATGGTTTCAGCTGGGATCAGTTTGCAGATGAGAATGGGAATTTTAAAGCTTTCATTGCAAAGATAGTTCAAGAACCTGATTTATTTACCGAATGGATGAAAGCGATTGGTGTTCATGAAAAGAAACAAGAAGAAGAATCGGTTTCATCCGATGAAAGTTCAGAAGAAGAATATGTTGTTGACAAAAAATCATCTGATTCTGGTTCCTCAGATGATAGTTCTGAAAAGACAGTACATTTTGATCAAACACCATCAGATTCTAGTTCTTCAGATGAGAGTTCTGAGAAGAAAATAGATTTTGATCAATCACCAACTGATGACAGTGGTGATGATGAGGAAGAAAGACATATTAATGTTGCAAAAACTCATCTATCTCCTGAAAGCTTTCAATTTTATTTTGCAGATCGCTTGGAAAAGCTGAAGGAGAGACGAGTAGCAAAAGAACAAAAGAAAATGAATAGTGAAAGTGTTGCTCAAGAAGAAGAAGAGACTTTTCAAAAGGAAGAAGTTGAAGCTGAGAAGATGATTGAAACTAAACCAGTGATAGAGGTTGAGAAGGTCTTTGAAGTAGAAAAGATTGTGGAAGTCATCAAGCCTTGCTTAAAGTGTTCAGAATCTTGCAAGCAATGTGCAGAAAAGGATGAGAAACTGAGCGAGCAAGAAAAGATGAAAGAACAATTGTTGTTCAATCTCAACTACGTGAAAGAATCCTATGATGTGCTAAACAAAACAGTCACTGGTCTTCAAAAGACAAATTCTGAAAGAGAAGATGCATTGACTATGATGAATTCTGTGATGATGACAAAGCAAAAAGCCATAAATCATTACATTGAAGAATGTGCCAAATTGCAGCAGGAGTTGGAGACAGAAAAGATTGAAAATGAGAGAATTAGACGTTTATTACAGAGTTATTCTAGTTCTGATTATCTCATTGATCGAATTTATCCCACTGTTGCAAGTTTTGAAGCATTTAAAGATGATGAGAAGCCAAAGAAGAAAGATACTGGTAAGAAACAGAGTGTTAGTTATAACAAGTGTCCGCCTCCGATTTGGGAATGATATTCTCCTAGAAAACCGAATGAGGAGCAAGTCGAAAAAGCAGTCAATATAAAGTTAAAGTCCGATATAACCGATGAATTACCAGAAAACATTGACGTCGTGTTTACATTGTCTGACACTGATCATGAGTCCGAGTTAATAAAAAAAGTGGTTGATCAGGTGTTGGATATAGATGAGGAGTCAGAGTTAAAGTCTGAGTCAAAGTCCGCGTCTGGGTGTTGAAGTTCGTCAGTCAAAAGTTCGAGTTCGTCGGGCAACAGTTCAAAGTCGTCGGTTAAACGGGTGTACAATAAAGAATTCCTGTTATCAAAATCTAATTTGAATGACGAAGCAATCAAAGTGGCATATACATTGATTGATTCAGACAAATTATATTCTGATGAGGAATTTCCAATAAGAAGTGTTAATTTTGAAAATATCAAAAAGGTTTTCAAACTAATAGAAATCAATATTTCTGAAATAAAAGATGGAAATCGTACTGAAAAACCTAAAAAATACATTTCAAGAGTTCAACAACGATTAAACAAGAAAAAGGGTTACGGTTCTGTTTCTGGTTTTCAAAAGAAACCAAACCATAATGGTAATTTCAAAAAGAAAGGACTTGGTTTTATTCCACCTGAAAATTATAAAAATGAGAAAATTTCTAAATCAAATACTAAATTTGTTTCAGGAGGAAGTGCTGAGGAAGAACAGAAGAAACCTTTCTGGAAACAATCAAACCAAGAGTTTCTTGCTGAAAAGAAGAGAATATGAACTGGAGTTTTTCATAGAAAAGACACTAGAACTTGTTTTAGATGCAATGAAGCTGGTCACATTGTATGGAATTGTTCGTTGGATACAAAGACAAAACAGGAAGTTTCTGAAAAATTTAAAGGAAAAGTTGTTGATAAAAATGAACCACCAACTGAGAAATTTAAAATTTTTGAGAATTCGAAGTTGGTGAGTGTTCAAAGACTCATTTTTATCAAAAGAGAGCTAAACATGACAACCAAGTGTGGGTTGTTAAGAAGTTTTATGAGAAACTTGGCGATGAATCTAACTCCACAAAGTTAGAAGAGCCACAAGCTGAGTTAAAAGATGAAAACTCAGTACCTCCAATGGATGATGTTCACTTTCCACCATTGAGGGCTGAAAATGTTAAATCAAAAGTTAGAAAAGTTGTGATCTCAAATCAATTTTATTCTGAAAAGAATGAATTTGATGTTGAGAAAGCATTTAATGGGAATGTTAAAAAGATTTTTGAAAAATGGTTGACGGTAAAGTGAAAGGGGTAAAGGATTTTTATGAAACAAAGAAAGCATCGTATTACCCAAGTACAGGTGAGGAGGAAACATCCAAGTTTGGTGAAGCTTGGATGTCTGTTTTTCACAAGTAAACATCTGGACTTGCCGGAGCTCCCAAGTGTGTAATCGCGGAGCATGAATCGGCATCATTCTTGATAAAAATTGTTTTTGTGAAAAATCTTAAAATGGTTAAATTTTACAGGTTGTGACTTGCCGGAGCTCCCAGGTTGGTAAGAGTGGAGCAGGAATCGACATCTTTCTTGAGAAATTCACAGGATGGTAACTGTGATATTTCGATTTACAAGTAGTTGAAGAAGGTTTTCATCTTCAAATAGTTAATCAAGGTCATTAAGTTGAACTTGATTGGACCATACTTACAAGTGGTATTTTGGAGAACAAAGTGATGACCTAACCCCGAACCTACAAGTGGTTAAAACAAAACTTATTTTCCAGAAAAATCATTTTGGTTATAACAAACTTAAGTGTTTTGAAATCATTATGAGAAAATAGTTTGTTGAAAGGGGGAGTTCTGATTGTTTATGCCAAGTGGATGGCGAATTGAAGCGATTCGATATCAGTTGTCAGTTTATTGTATAGTTTGTTTTCAAATTTCCTAAAATGTGTTTGCATTTTAGGGGGAGTAAAAATTTTCAGAAAATCCAAAAACATTAGAAAATTTGAAAAAGACAAAAAACATGATAAAATTCAAAAATGAGTTTTGGTGTCAAAAAGGAGGAAATGATAGTACATCAGTGGATGATCACAGCATGCTAAAGAAATGGAAGGTAAAATGTGATAAACAGCATGCTAAAAAAATGAGTTTTGGTGTCAAAAAGGAGGAAATGATGTGCCAGTAGGTTTTTACACATTTAGTAGATTGTGACGAGATATAAACCTAAATTTCAAACTTGCTTATATCGTGGAGAAACATCTCTCGGATATATGGGTAACCCCCAAAATCTTGTTTGAAAGGTCTCTCTTTCTGAGATACTAGGTCTTTATACTCAGTGATATCTGGGGTATTATCCCGGGACTTCTGATTTTGCGGAAGCAATGGCCTAGTCCCCGGAGAATACTTTACGCTTACTTCAAATAAAAGCCTGCCCTCAGTACAAAAAATGATGAAACATTGAAAAATGCTAATCATGTGCTGTTGAAACAAAAGATCCTCTAAAGGGGACCCACCAAAAGTCGAAGCCGTCATCTCTCTGCTGAACGGAAGTTCTGACCTGAGCTCTCACGGTTTTCGCAATTTAACTCCTTACAGATATCATCTGTGGTATACTCACCTGTAAGACTGAATATTGGGATCTGGATACGGGAGTATATTCGGAGGTGGGACACGCTATTAAGTTTAAGTATCTAAGACATTAATCTTGTATCTCGAAGCAGTTGAACTTTGTGTGAAAATTTAAGTGGTTCAGTATACTGACAATCTAAGTGAATCGTTTAGAACTTAAAATGTTTAAAGCTTAACGGTGTTGGTGTTTTGTCTCAAAAACTGATATGATCCTCTTACACAAACTTAAAAAAAATATTGTTTGTATATATTTCTTTACTGCATTTCATTTTATATCAAAATCCAAAAAGATTTTCAATGTGTTTTAGCATAATTTTTGAAAAATTCAAAAAGTTTTTCGATAACTGATGTTGAAGAGCTGATTTTCAAAGTTCCAAGTGCTAAACATGATGAGCATGTGGTAAGGGGGAGTGTATGTTTAAATGAGAAAAGGTTTTAAATATTTTTCAGTACAAGTGGTCATCTGAGGTTTCTATCATTGATACATCATTCTGGATTAATTTGAGAGGGAGTTTGTAGATAAAGTTGTAAATTGTTAAATTTGTGAAATTTATTTCTAGGTTAAGAATGTGCAGGTTTTGCCAGGTTTCGATTCTGTATCTGAAATCTGTGTGATAAAGAGCCAGGTTCCGATACCTGAGGACTCTGTGATTTCAACATGCCAGACTGCGATCCCAGCATATGAAAGGGGGAGTCTGAAGACATCAGAGTAAAGATTGTTCGAGGAGAATTTGTTGATGCTGAAGAGAAGAAAGAGATAAAGTTTGAGGATGCTTACTCGTTCAGACTGATAAAGACTGAAGATGTTGAAGACTCGACACTTAAGACTCGTCAACATCCGAGGGGGATTCTGTTAGTGCATACGTCTGTCGACTTCGTCTTGTATCGAGTCTTGCATTACACATGGCACGAAGTTCGAGAAAACAAGTTAAATGGCTGATTCCGCTTGAGCATGTGATTTCGCTTGAGACATGTTATTTCGCTTGAATGTATTTGTTGTTATGATTTCGCTTGAAATGAGGTTTCACTTGAGTCTGTTCAAGTGAAATCAGATATCTATAAATAGCTTTCAAGCGATATCAGATGTAATGCTCTTGTTTCCGACGGCGAAGCTCTGTCGAAGTGTCTTCAGGATTGTAAACGTATCAGAATCAATATACAAGACAGTTGTTAGTGATATCTTGCTGAATACAACTCATTATGTCTGTTTCCGCCTTTCATTTTGAGTAGAACGCCTCTGATCGACTCATTTCGGGTCTGCAAACGGTCCTACACATTTGCGTAATAATTCCACCGTATCCACATGCATCCCCGGCCAATAGTAGCATGCGCTCATTATCTTTGCTACTACCATACGCGGTCCAGTGTGTATCCCGTATAATCCTTCATGGATTTCCCTGACTAAGTACTGCGCATCTGTTTTATCGACACATCACAGGAATGGACCCATGAATGACTTTCGGTATAAAATACCGTCTGCCATTTTGTAATTTAGCTCTTTGTGCTGGATCTTCCTTGCTTCTGCTTTTCCTTTTGGTAGTTTGCCATGCTGCAAGTACATGATGATCGGAGACATCCAGGTTGGGTTGCCGACCTCAATAACGTTTACTTGTTCGAGGGGAACGAATTGGTTGGATAACACCTCGATGCACACTTCCTTTGCTAAATGTTTAAAACTGGTGGCGGCCAGTTTGCTCAGTGCGTCCGCATGCTTATTTTCACTTTTGTTTATTTGAATTATCTTGAACGTTTGAAATTGGCTGATACGTATTCGTGCTTGTTCCAGGTATAACGCCATGGCTTCACCCTTTGCATCATAATGGCCATTCACTTGCTCGGCCACTAGCTTTGAATTGACGTGAGCTTCGAGATTTTTTGCTCCCATTTTAAGCGCTAAACGGAGGCCTGCTAGAAACGCTTCAAATTCTGCCTCGTTGTTTGTGCTTTTGAAGTCCAAACGTATCGCGTATGTAAGCTCATGATCGTCCGGGCTAACCAGTCGAAGGCCTGCGCCTGCTCCATCGTCATTAGAAGCCTCGTCTGTGTGCAGCGTCCACACTCTATCGTTGAAGACTGGAATATGGTTTTGGATCGCCTCACATTCTTGCACTTTGTCTATGGGGACTTCTGTGGCGAAGTCTGCTAAAACTTGCCCTTTGATTGCTGGCCGAGGTCTATATAGGATATTGTATCCTCCCAGCTCGATTGCCCATTTAGCCAATCTCCCCGCGACATCGGGTTTAGACAGGATTTGGCCTAGGTGATAATTAGTGAGAACTGTAATAACATGGCCTGAGAAATACCGACGAAGTCGTCGTGACGCATGTACTAGCGCGAGGACCAGTTTTTCTATCATCGAGTAGCATGTTTCTGGGCCGGTTAGCATCTTACTAATGTAGTATATTGGGGTCTGAACGCCCTCTCTATCCACCATTAACACTGCGCCAACCGCTACCTCTGCTGCGGACAAATACAAGATTAGCGGCTCTTTCTCTTGCGGTGCTGTCAATATTGGTAACTGGATTAGACACTCCTTCATTTGCTTGAAGGCTTTCTCCGCTTCTGGTGTCCACTGAAAATGTTTTTTTCTTGATGCAATTGCGCAGTGTGCTAATGAACGGATAGGATTTCGCAGCGTGGTTTGCCAAGAATCTGTTCAAGGCTGCTAACCGTCCCGCGAGTCGTTGCATCTCTTTCACCGTTGTTGGCGACGGCATTAGCTGGATGGCTTGCACCTTTTCCGGGTTAACCTTAAAACCATCTCTGGTTACTATGAAACCCAAAAATTTTCCTTCTTCCATTCCAAAGGAGCACTTTGTTGGGTTAAGTTTTAAATTGACGCTACGCAATGAATCAAACGTACGTTGAATGTTTGCAAGCATGGTCTCTTCTTCTTGGCTCATGATGACGAGGTCATCCATGTAAACCTCCACTGTTTTACCAATGTCTTCCCCGAAGACTGTGTCCATCAAGCGCTGGTAAGTAGCTCCGGCATTGCGCAGACCGAAAGGCATTTTTGTATAGCTAAAGATGCCTTTGTCTGTGCGAAAAGCCGTTTTGTCTTCATCTTCCTCTTTCATCTGTACCTGATGGTAGCCTTTGTAATAGTCGAGAAAGCACTTCCAACGGAAAGATGCTAGAGAGTCGACTTTTTGTCTATTTCAGGAAGCGCATAACAATCTTTCGGGCAAGCTTTATTGAGGTCTTTGAAGTCGACGCACATGCGCCACCCGCCGTTGTGTTTTTGAACCATTACTGGGTTAGCGACCCAGGTGTGGTACTGTACTTCGCGCAGAATCCCGGCATTGAGTAACTTTTATACTTGCTCGTTCTTCGCTTCCGCCTATTCTGCGCTGAGACTGCATCTCCCTTGCGCGACAGGTTCTGCTGAGGGTCGGACGTTCAAACAGTGTTGCGCTATATCTCGTGGAACCCCAGTCATGTCTGCTGGGCACCAGGCGAATATGTCTTTAATGTTCAAAAAATAATTCTTTCAATTGTATCCGTATTGTTGGTGAAACGGCGTGCCCTAATAAGATCGTTTGCTCTGGATACTCTTCGTTGAGAACCCACTTTTCCGGTTCATTTGATGCTGAAGGTTTGGCAACCTTTGCTGGTGGCTCGTCGTCCACGTACATGACTTCCTTGCTGGAATACTGAATCGCTACTCCGGTTTCCGTTGGAAAGCCGCAAGCAGCGTGCGGAATGGAAGTAATCATGCTGAATTCTCTTTGCGATCTTCGTCCCAGCAACACATCGTGACGTGATGTTGCTGGCATAACCATAAAATTTACTGTGACTGTGCGCGAATGTTCGCCATCTGAAAGTGTCACAGGAAAATCAATTTGCCCCAATGAAAAAACGGCTTCGTTGCAAAAACCAGTGAGAGGGAAATCAACTGGCTCTAGACGTGCCTTATCTTCTAGATCAAGTTGTTTGAAACATTGTTCATAGATTATATCCATTGAGCTTCCTGGATCTATGAACATGTAGTCAGTTCTGTAGTGGCCGAAGATGCCGGTGATAATTACTGGACGTTCTTCCTGTGGTCCTCCGGGGACGACAGGAAACACAACTTGCTGCTCCCTCCAGTGTTGATTATGGCTTCGTTTGTTTGGCCTTCATGAGGGACCTCCTTGTACCATGTTTATCTGCTTTGGTTCGGCTACTTGCTTATGACTACTAGATTGGATGTCCCACTGATGAACTGACTGTGGGTCCAATACTGTAGTGTCGAATTGTTCCAGATTTTCTTCTTTAATATCAGATCTGTTGTTTGACAACTCAGAACTGACATTTTGAGGAAAAATTTGTTTCATGGCGAGCTGGAATCTGGCGAACCAGTACTCTGGGGTTTCTTCCCGGAGTAGATCTGAACGGTTATGGTCTCTGATCTGTGGCAAGGGACCAACTTCTTCCATATGACTGGTGTTATTTCCTTTGTTGCCCATGATTCCGTCGATCTGAATATCTCGGGTTACAAAATCCTTAATTTCAGATCGAGGACTTGATGGGTGAAACGATGAATTCTCTGCCATATGAAAACAGAGGATGAAGAAAAAATGAATCGAAACGAGAAAAAACGAATGAAACTGAGAAATCGGTGGGCGCCAATGAAGAAACACTGGTTAAATGACCGGGATCAGATAAACCAGGGGGTTAGGTTCTGCATAAAAGGGTTGGTTTCTTCTCGCTCGGTTCAAGGATGTCGGATCTTCTTCTCTTCTCGATAGCTGCAAAACGGACACCGTTAGACTCGCCACGGGGGAATGGGGGTTCTCTCCGTGACCACCCTCCGGTGTGAGAATAAGTATCGGTATTTGAAGAAGAAGAAGTATAAGTGAAGTGAATGTAACTTGAAATTATCCTTCTATTTATAGCCGGGGTTTTGGCGGGAAAACCTGTTATTGAAATATTGACGGAAAATGCTAACTCCGTAAGCGGTTATTTTTCCCTCCGTTAATCTCTTAATCGAGTGTGAGAGCACACGGATCGCGGTCTAGATCAACGGCTGGGGTGTTGCCATGTGGAAAGTGGGCAAGTGGAGATTTCTCTTCAATTTCATGCCATCATCGTGACTTCAGGGGGAGCCCGGGATGATGACACGTGGCCAGACGGTTATAACCGTCTGGTGGTGCACGATTGAGTCTTCCAGAAGGTTACAGCCGTAATCCAGTGTGACTCCTTATCGTGTGGTATTAGTGAAGTAAATAATATCCAAGTGTGGGTATTATTTAAGCGGGAGTGCTCATTGGGATTTTTATCCCCTATTTGTTATGGAGAGAGGCGCAAGGGTACATTAGTTCCCTTTTGGCGCGCAGGTGTTGCTTGCTATTTTTCTTCTAAGTTCTCTTTGTAGGACCAGTGCGCGGCCGCGCAAAGTCTAAAGAGGGCTAAAAGATGAGGTTGCGGTATGGTACCAAGTACTCAAAGCGAGGTTTTTGGGACCTTACCCCTTCACCATGGAAAAGGGACATGAGGGAAACCTAACCTAGTTGACTGGAGATCCCAAGATCTAGGTTCAATAGGACAACTTAATCATGAACCGAAGGGTAGTCACTGTGGGGGCATAGCTATTATATTTGTTTATATATAAGCTAGTGTATATATTCATATATCCCCCTAAAACTATAAAAGGTTGTTTAAATACGTCCTAGTCCATTCCTATAATATTCAGTGACATTGTTATGAGGCTAAGCATAATATATGGCTAATTGATTTGTGGAAATCATAGTAAGTCATAATGCTTTTAATGATTCAAAGGAATCACCTATGTGAGAGAGAAGTAGGGTCGCTTCGAATGGCATTGTGGGGTGCGCAATCCTAGAGCTCTCGCAGAACCAGTCTAGTGTTCCAGGACCATAATAGGACACGATAATGAGGGGATGGCCTAGCTAGGGAAAGTATTGTGTGAATGTATATTGTCGTTTACATAAATGGGGGTTGTTCAAGGACATCACGTCCACAAAACCCTAGTAGACTAAGTATGCTTCACAAAGGAAGGTTCAAAGGCAAAACCTACCTATCCTGCAATACTTGACTGTCGAGGTTTTATCGGGAATTTTGGATGTTTTAATCGATCTCCATTCATGTGGGGGATTGTTGGAAATTTAGTGAAAATGTGTTTTTCACTAAATATTTGGACATTGATAATATTTATATATGTGTTGTATAAATAATTATTTATGGGTTTGTGTTCAAACTATGTCCAAATAGAGCTAAGATGAATGAGATATCGAAGCTTAAAGTTGTATGTTTGGAACAAACAAAGATGAGAAAAATGGATTGAGATTTGTCACCTTATCCCACATAGGTGGAATGACAAAACTTAAAGTGGTATATAAGGAGGAGCACTCCTTGAAGGCAAACACTAGTGGGGACCCAAAGGGTGCATCGCACCTGCAAACATGCGCGTGTGACGTGGGCTATAAGCCCAATGTGGTGCGCTTTGAACTTCGGACACCGCCTTTGTATTTTTGCCCATGAGCGCGTGGTCAGATACATGGCGGGTCCGCGTATGGCGCACCATTGGGTGGCGTAGGCGGATGTCATGGCATGGCTCATGTCGATGCGGTGCAGACTCCTTAGGCGCATGGCGAACGTCATTGGCTATGGCGAACACTGCAAGTGGCGCGCGAGTATAGATGGCGCATGACCAGGTGGCGTCTTGGTATGCGCAGTGGCGTCTGTGTGGCACGCGCTTCCATCTGGCGTGGCGCGCGGATTGGCAGGCCAGTTCAAGCGCGGGCAGGCTTGCAGTAGTAACTAGGCGCACTGGTCTGCATACCGTGCACATACGCGGGTTCCATACAGTGTGGCGCACGGACTGAAGAGCCACTTCAGGCGCGCGTGTGCATGTCTGCAACGGTAACAGAACAATTAGTTGGACCTGGTCAAACTAGCTGTTACAACTTGTTTAATTCGTGTCATAAATGAAAATGACAGTTTTGACTAACCACTTAAATCCCTTTAATTAGAGATTAAAACTATTAAGTATCTTGTTTATTACAAGATTAATGGCTTTAGTTATGACAAGATTAATGTCTTGTTTATGACTAGTTTAATGAGATTAATCTCTATATGTGTGTATATATATATATATATATATGGGATTTCATAGATATACACACTACAACAAATTCATCTTTGTTCCATGGAAATTTAGAGAAGAACTTTCTCTAAATTGTGTTACACAACTTAAATTTTCCATTAAATTAGAACACCATTATACCCGGTGGAATCTTGGGCATGAGAGCCATATCCGATAGTACACATACTGTTCCGGTTGTTGTACCCTGGGAGACAGAACCGTCTGAGAAGAGGCGCAGAATCTGTTTTAAGGGAACCGTGTTGAACACGTGCCTCAACCAAAACCGTCAACAATTTTGCTTGTCTTGCAGCGGAGTTTCGATCTGGAAGGTGCGGTTGAAGTTTCCAAAGATGCTTGCTTGAATTAAGATTGGTACAATTATATTGTATTTTATATTCTTTTATTTAGTTTTTGTAATCGGTATGGTACTAGTCGAATTTTACACAAATAACGAGAGCCTCGCTATTATTTATTTTGTAATATAATTTAATAAAAAATAACCTAGTTCCTACACCTGTTTCTAATAAAATTCATGAACTAGGAAGCAAAACTCATGAAATTAACCAAAATCAAAGTCTCATATACTTAACTGGGTTAGCCGGAACTTGTCCCTCTTAAGAGGCAAAACAGCTTTCCCCTTCCGGCGGAGCCACCGTAGCAACACCACCACTGCCACCGGAAACGTCCTCATCAACATCTTCACCCACCTCAGCTTCAGCGGCCACTACAGAGACCCTTTTGGCTTAAAAATGGTGGGTCTGATGCATTCTGAATGGGATTGTAGACAAGAAATTTGGTTTTGGGTTTGTTTTGAAAGTGGAGGAGAATAGGGATGATTTGGGTTCTTGTAGATGGAGGGATGAGAGAGTGACGGTGGCTGAAGTGGAAAGGAGTGGTGGAAGGTTGTGGAAGAGGTGGTTACAGGAATCGAGACATATGTGGGCTGGAAGTAGGATGTTGTGGTATATGTATTTTTTTATTTTTTTATTAAGAAACATTTTAAATAAAAACATGAAATGACCAGTATACTCTTAAGTGATTAAACTTAATTGAAAATTTAACATGGTTAGTGCTAAAGGACGAAAGGTGTAACGAGTTTTCCAAATAAAGGATTGTGACTATAATTATTGAAGTTAAAGGCTATCCATTACAATTTCATACAAATATAAAGAAGGAAAAGTGTAATTTACCCTTTATTTTTAGATTTCTGAATTGGATAAAATTAACAACTCATGATAACAATAGAATAACAAACTTAGGATAATGATATATGGGTAAATACAAAGCTATTTAATAGTAGTTACATGCTTTTTATTTGGTTTCATTAATTAGTATTCGGATGTATGATTAGTGGACAATGAGCTATAGTTTAATTGGATTGTAGGGTAAGTGAAGATTTGGGTCTAAGATCATATGTCTCAAGTTTGAATTCGATCCCAACCAGTTTTTATCGTAGTTGGCCTTTGGGCAGTAGGTTTTCACAGAATTGGAGATGGTGGGCATGGGTTGCTCAACGATATCTACGATCACAGACGTTTTGAGTCATTTTTTTGCAATTGGGTTACCTAGGTAGCCAACTTTTATTTCATTGGTCGTTAAAAAAAAAGATTTATGATTTAGTGGTTATACTTTCTACGACTTCTTATTTTTTAAAGACCGTGTATTTTAACTTTTCTTTTACATATACACCCTAAAAAATTAGTATAGACATGAACATTAGAGCCAATGACCTCTAGCTCAAGTGGTAGGGGAACTTGAGTTTTTCTTTGAAGACTCAAGTTCAATTCCTATTTGGTGCAAAAAAAGTAGTGAGGCATTGGTGGGTAATGATAGGAGACCCAGGGAAACCTGGGTTCGATCCTTGAGCCAAACGGGTTTTACTGGTAATTTTATCGTCGTGCCTACAGGTGGATGGGTTACAGGGTTTTTCCCAAATTGGTGGTGGACGACTCGGTTACTCTCGCTGTACTCCGTTTGTCCAGTGGGTGCCCCAAAAGTGCTCGGAATTGATTTGTTGGCTGTTCAAAAAAAGACATGAACATTGGAAAACTCAAATCTTTTACCGTTTCTAGAGGTATGAATCAAGTCACCTGAATTGTTTAGTGCAAATATGCTAAGGCTAAATATATATTCTCTTTTATCATTTCTAACATCAACCATCTTAAACATTGTGTTCGATATAAATTCATTCAATGCAACAACATAATACAACACAAATTATTTGTATTGAAAATACCCTTTTAGTTGCCAATTATGAAAACAATGAACAACATAAGCTTCTTCTTTCTTTTTGTTTTTCTGATTTTTCTATTGCCACGCATCTGTGGACTCGGGTTTGTCATCAAGTTATTACGATCAAGATTCGAGTGTGCCTTGAAGCTCTCCCAACCATCAAAGAATCAAACATGTGGTGGAGGATGCATTGGCACAAGAACGCCTCATGGACACTTCTCTATAAGACCATGCATAGTGGGCGTGATTTTTTCAAAATTTGCCCTCAATCACGCCCAAACACGCCCCCTCCCCACCCTCCTGGGCATTATTGGGCGTTATTGATCAAAAATTCCCCCTAGGCGTTTTTTAAATAACGCTATGTCCAAATTTGAAGGACCAATCACATTTAATCTTCCTTTTTCTTGGCTAATAGCCTTTTTTGTTGGGTTTTTTATTTTTATTTAATTCTCTACACCCTTTTAACATAATACACACATCCCCACTACACTTATTTTAGAAAAACGCCCAATAATGCCCCTTGCTGACTGTACTGCCACATGACGGAAAACGCCCAAGGGTGGGGGCATTATTCACCCTTACCACTAGGCATGGTCTAATGACTTTATTCTCATGATTGTTTTGTTAACATAAGTAACTCATTTCTATCAATGAAATATTATTTGAAATTCCACATTCTTTATACATGATGCTTGGATAGTGGTAGGAAAGTTGTATTCTTCCATCGAAATGCTTAGCTTTTGAACTAGTACATATGGTTCAATGTTACAACTAATAAAGTCTACATAACATTTTTAAAAGTATCCTAACGATAAAAGTATTCAAACTTTCAAAACAACATTAGTTTTGCACACTAGTTCCAAGACAAACTCACATGAATGTAAGCATTTTTATGAAATTATTCTCTTTATATGAAAAATAAATTTATATTTGTTTTTAATTTGATTAAACATGCAATATCAACATACAAATTGTCTACAATATTCTTGTTTTCAGTAAACCAGTATTTCAGTTAACTGTAAACACACTTACTAAAATCAGGAATCACAAACTTCCATCATAACTATCACGTTTTCGGTTCTCAAAGGGACATCCTGGTGGTTAAGTAGTGTGTTCTCCAACCAAGTGGTTTGAGTTTAAATCTTAAGAAGTGTAGACGGCCGAAAGTGTTGATTTTAAAAGTAGAGTATTGTAAAGTAGGAAGTGTATTCGCAGGTAAATTTTTTTTTTCCCGATTTCCAAGAGAGATAAAAATTCTTATGTTAAATATTTGGTCTATTGCTATTGCATAGACTTAACTAGTAACGGACAAACAAGGCGTTGGAAAACAAGTTTTATCTTGTAGCAATGTTGCATTTAAGAGTTGATGGTTTTGGTTTTATTTGGGTTTTTAACTATCAGTTTAACTAATAGCTTTTACTTCTAATTCTAAATTACAACAAATTAATCATAATCTATCTCAACCCAGAAATAGAACCCTGGTCTTCCTATTAGAGGCAAAAACCTCTACCGCTGAGCGATAGCTAGAATGACAATTACATGTTATTGGGTCCCTAGCTAGGATGAGGGTTAACTTTTCTTAGTTAAGTGTGTGTAAATGATCAAAATGCCTATCACTATAAAAGATTAAATGGTTGCCCCTTTAATTAACCCCCCACCCTACAAAATTCTTTTATTAAAGATTAGGGTCATTGACATGTGGGAGGTAATCTAGGTGGGGTGGGGGTGGTGGTGGTGGTGTAGTGGGTTTAAGTTTTAGGTTGTTGAACACTTGTCATTCTATAATGGTTTCTTACACTTCTTATTTTTTGGAGCATTTGTAGAATAACTTAACCCTAGTTTTTAGATGAAAACTAAAAACAAGTCATTTTCACATGTAAAAAAAAACCCACATTCATACTTAGAACTATCATGAATAGTTATTATACCTTATAAAGGAATTTAAGTTACGTACATTTATACTTAATAAATAAATAAATAAGTAGGTGATTGTTTTACGTGTTATAATTTTGTGAGCCTAAAGTTCCTTTTTTCACTTCTCTTATTTTACTTTTTTGTATTCTATTTTCTTAATTTTAGAAAAATGTTACTAGGTATTGGGTAATAAAATTCAATTAGACCCAAGCCCTGGCCCAACTAAACCCATTAATGATATAAATTAAACACAAATAGCCAAATGCCCAATTAATTTAGATTATTTTGCTAAAATTCTTGTGTTTTATATTTTGTTATCCTAATTATAGTCGTATTATTGAGTTTTTATATACAAGTTTATATTTTAGTGTCTTTTTTTCTAGTCGCACGGGCCATGAATTCTTAGTGAAACACTAAGGTACAAGGATATGAAGTTTAGTCATCCTCTCAGTTTTCTTCGTTAATGCCCGTCTGACTAGACCAAACAACGAATACATTAAAATTACAAGCATATTGCATACAAGTAATTCGTTTTAGCAACAAAAAGTACAAAGGATGTTAATTAAATTGACAACATTCCCCAATATAGCATTAAGATAAGAAATTGAGATGGGTTGATGTAAAGTAACTTCATCTTTTCGGATCTCCAAAACTACTTTTGATAAAATTAAAATATATACAGACACTATATATAGAGGAGATGGATTATGAAAAAACTAGTTTAAATAAAAAAAAACTAAAAAATTACCTAAACAAACACACCATCTAATTGCATTCGAACTACTTTCCTCATTAAAGAAATTTCAACAAAAGAAACTTAAAAAAAAAAAAAAACTTTTGAATTCTCTCTCTTTGTATAAATCAAAAGATATATACTTCAACAGAACAAACAGAAAAAAGAACTATGACAAAACTTTGATCCAATGGACAGAAAAGAGGACTATGACAAAACTTTGATCACAATGGAATTTTAGTAAAAAAAATGTCCACATTCCACGAGGTGCTATGCACTTAACAAACAAAATCAAACGAAATTCCTTGCTGTTTCATGGAAACTTTTGTTTTCCAACAAAATGAAAATTTTCATTTTGAAATCACTAAAGAATTGTTCACAATCCACGAGCCAATAGAAAAATTGTTTTAATAAAAAAACCCAATGTTAATAAGACTTGGTTATTTTCATGTTGTGTAGTTTAAATAACTTGCTTGTAAAAAGCTTGCTGACCGGTTAATCTCTTCTCTTAAATATGAGAGTAGATGTAAGGTTCCCCACGTTGCGGAAGGGAGCTAAATTATTTTAACTTCAGGTTGAAACCAGTTTAAAAAAAATCCGTGTTAATAAGGCTTAGTTATTTTCATGTTAGTATAGTTTAAATAACTTAGTTGTAAAAAGCTTGCCCGACCTGTTAATCTTTTCTCCTAATATAAAACTAGATGTAAGTTTTAGATTGGCAACAATGATGACAGCATTACCAAAAATATAATATACGCAGACTTTCTTGCTGAGATTAATAGTCTTTGCTAACACACACAAACACAAAATTTACTTTGCAATCAAACATAGTCCACACAATTGTAAATAAAAGATAAAAATATATATTTTTTTTTGTCTACGGACAGTATGCATTAACAATTCCTATATAATACATATCTTTTAGATTTGCGCATAGATACCTACTACTCCCTACATAAACACGTGTAATTATTTGCTTTCATACAGTAGTTCACATTAATTGCATTTAAATTTAACCACAATTTGACATGTCAAAGAAGGAAAAAAACGTAGCTGCAATCCGCAGTGCAGCAAGCTACATTGTCAACGAAAATATATTGTGTGCAACTTATGTAACTAACACACTTAGTGTTAGTAACCTAAGTAGCAACCATAACAAATGTACAAACTCTTGGTTCCAGCTTATGTGTCTAACCTAATGGATGTAACTCAATGACAACTAGCTTAACATAAATATAAATCTAGCCCCCGCCGCATCGTGACGGGTTACTTTTCTAGTTTACCAAATTGAAACCATAGAACTCAATTTTCCAACCAAGAAATGTTAGTACCTAATGTTATATTGACAACCACAGGAACTAACTATATTAATTAATTATAAAAATTTTAAGAAAAAGTAAATTTATATAAGATTATGTACGGAGATGTTCTTTACTTTTTTGCAATGTGATTATCGACCAAATTTAGTTTATTCTTGCGACCGAACTAGTTATAGATTTTTTATATAAATTTCAGAATCGATATGTTTAACTCTTTATAAAACTTTTACTACTACACTAGCCAGGAATATAATTAGCGACCGAAAACAATGTTGCAAATTCCACTGAAAAACTTTAATTTTTTTAATTTATTTAAAAACTTTTTTTTACATCGTTGGACAATTAAAGACGAAAAGATCATCTTAAAATATGTTGCAATTCCTGTCACTAATGCATCAATTAGAGAAGTTTTAATTCAGTAATTTGTGTGTAGTAGTGATAATATCGATATATTACAAGGTAGTGATATATCTATTTTGCTAACAAAAAGTCTACTTATCGATTGGGAGTTCTTCGGGTTTCGGGTTTTTTGGTAGGTAAAAGTGACCCAATAAACAACCCTTTAAAGTTCGGGTTCTTTGGGTATGCGTTATTCAGGTTCGGGTTTATTCGAGTCGGGTTGTTCGTTTTTCGGGTTTAGATGTAAAATGAATGGAATGTTTTTTTTTTCACAATTTATCATCAAATATATCATTTTGATAAAAAAAAAATCAAGGTTTAAACATCATTAAACAATATTATACGATAATTTTCAAAAGTCTTAAAACTTAATGTTTCACATACAAACGACTCCAAATCAAATCACATCTATAAAAAAAAAAAAAAAGACAAATAATGTTTGGGTTTTTATTTGTGTTTCGAGTTTAGGGTTTTTTGGGTCGGGTTATCAGGGTTTTTTGCTTGGGAAAAGTGACCCGATAACCTACCCATTTAAAGTTCGGGTTGGTCGGGTTTGAGTTATTCAGGTTCAGGTGTCTTCAAATTCAAGTCGAGTTTCGGATTTCAGATAAAAAAGGACAAACTTACTTATCAATATATTTACAAGTTTAAGTATGACAAATTGTTTTGGGATATCAATAATATTTTTTATATCTAATAACAAATTAATCATCATCATCATACTTAGTAAATCTCACCAATAGCAAAGTTAAGTTAGGGTCTGAGAAGAGTAAGATATAGACAATCTTACCTCTACCCCGTAGGAATAGAGAGGCTGCTTCCAGTGACACCCTCGGCTCGATAGTAGTTTTGCATCAAACATTGGACATAAGGCACATAACACTCGACACATAAGACAAATGCCAATTAGTGCATGTACTCCATTGTCTTTCGGCTATCAACGCCACCACATGATGTATGATTAACCATCCCCCTCTTTTTACATTATTTTCATGAAATTAGTAAAATAACGTTAAAATTAGTGCACTTTCACTTTTGACCCCCGAACACCCACACGTATATACATTATATATACATCCACCAAATACATCTATTGATTTCTTATCTTATGGGTAATCAAAAAGTATGGTTTATTATTATTATTATTATTATTATTAACTCTATAACATTTTCAAGGTTTGGTGAACAGTGTATATATAATATCTTAAAGATTGAAATTACAATTACAAGTATGTTCTTGGTTGTGAAAATGAGGGCCAAACTAATTTACGATTTTGTCACGCTTTAAAATTACAATTTTGCTATCAGTTTAAAATTACGTTTTTACCTACAGTTCAAAACTCTATAACATTTTCAAGGTCTGGTGAACAGTGTATATATAATATTTTAAAGATTGAAATTACAATTACAAGTATGTTCTTGGTTGTGAAAGTGAGGGCCCAAACTAATTTACGATTTTGTCACGCTTTAAAATTACGATTTTGCTATCAGTTTAAAATTACGTTTTTACCTACAGTTCAAAATAAACTTATGCTTTTGCCCCTAGTGGAAAATTACAATTTTGCCCTCGGTTCTAAATAACGATTTTGCCTCGTCTAAATTTACAGTTTTGCCATTAATTTTGTTTTTTTCCTACCCATGTAAATTACGATTTTGCCCTCAATTTAAATTTACATCTTTGTCATCGATTTTCTTTGCTTTTCCAGATAAATTAGGATTTTGCCCCCAGTGTATAACTACATACACAAGATGGGGGAATAGTGCGAGGAAGCTGCCTGAGACTCCCTCAGTGGCCCAACCAATTTACGATTTTATCACAGCTTTAAAATTACGATTTTGCCATCAGTTCAAAATGACGTTTTTACCCCCAATTCAAAATAAAATTATGCTTTTACCCACAACTAAAAATTACAATTTTTCCCTTGGTTCAAAATTGCGATTTTACCCCGTTTAAATTTACACTTTTGCAGTTACTTTTATTTTCCTCCTCCCAAGCAAAATACGATTTTGCCCTCAATTTAAATTTACATTTTTGCCATCGTTTTTCTTTACTTTGTTGTTTCTTTTTTTATTTTTTTTTTCTTTTTTTGTCCTTTTCCGCTTTATGGATATATTATAGTTATTATTGCGCGAAACTATTAAGAAAAATTGTATGAACATTCAAATATAATGAGTGTCTCAAGTTCGAAGCCCTGCATTGGAAATTTTTTTTTTATTACCTGCTGCTAAATAAAAGTTTGAGTAAATTGTTTCATTTATTTTTTTCTTTGTCTATTATTCTTAATAATATTTTCCGTGATTTACTCCTTTTTTCACTTTTATGTTGTTTTCTCTACTTCTAAATTTGTAATTTTTATAACCAACCGGAACGGTATCTGTATTTACGGGTAAAACATCGGTAAGTAACAAACCGAACGGGTACCGTGCTCATCCCGTTACAAAAGAAAACGAATTGATAACGTTCGAATTTCCCGCCATATAGCGCGGGGAATTTCACTAGTTATTATTACTAGCCAAGTCAAAACCTACCTTTATTTTTATATCTTATTCATTACTTGGGGGATTATGCTATCTACCAAGTCTTACATATGTTTCTAGAGCTCATATAACCAAAATATCAAATTAACTCAAATTAGGAGTACGCGATTTAATATATCTTATGTATAACTTCTGGGATTGAGATATCTACTCACAAAAATAATTTATATAGTAATTTTAATAATGAATAACTCAAATCTTTAATGAGTTCTAGAATTATATAACCAAGTCGCCTACGTTGTTTAGTGCAAGTATACTAATAAAAACATTAGCTTTTGCCTTTGACCATTTCTAAATTAATCGAACCATCTCTTACCTTTGCGATCCTTATAAATACAGCACATAAGACTGCAACAACAATACACAACACAAACAATTTCTACTAAAAAGCACATTTGGTCATCATTTATGGAGAAGATGAACATCAGAAGTTTATTACTACTATATCTTTTTGTTTCTCTCATTTCTTGTATTGCCACCGCATCTTCAAACTCGGGTTTGTCATCACATTATTATGATCGAATATGCCCTGAAGCTCTTCCTACCATCAAACGTGTGGTGGAGGATGCATTGGCACAAGAGCAACGCATGGGTGCATCTCTATTACGTCTGCATTTTCATGATTGTTTTGTTAATGTAAGTAATTTATTCCTACAAATTTATATTTGAGATTTCATTCTTGGATATCGGTTGCAAATTAGTCATACTCTTGCCATCGAAACGCCTAGCTTTTTGTACTAATACATCTAGTTTAATCTTACAAATTAAGTTTATAGAACGATTAAAAGCAAGTATCCTAAGAATTAAAGTATTCAAACTTGATAAAAAAACAAGAGCAGTTTTGGACGTTAGTTCAATGATAGAATCACATATTGCAAGCATTTTTCTTAAAGTTCTTCTCTCCATGTAAATAGTAAAATGTTTTTGTTTGTTATTTGATTAAACATGTAACTTCCGCATTTAAATTGTGCTATAATATTCATGTTTTACAATAAATTGGTGCTTAAATATAACCATATACGCTTAATAAATAAAGGAATCACAAACTTCATAATGCACACTTGAAAGGGAAGAACAAGCTAGGCACTGCAATATGAAGTGTTATCTTGTAGAATATAATAGAGTAGAAAGTGTTGGTGTTGTTTTTTGAGTTTATTTTTTAAATCTTGAAGGGATGTGATGGTTCCATTCTTTTGGATGAAACGCCTACAATAGATAGCGAGAAAAATGCAGCTCCAAACGCAAATTCAGCTAGAGGATTCGAGGTTATTGACAAAATCAAGGATGAGGTCGACAAAGTTTGTGGCCGCCCGGTGGTGTCATGTGCAGATATCTTAGCTGTTGCCGCTCGTGATTCTGTTGTTGCGGTAAGTGATTGCGATTGTTAACATACACCTAGAGAGTAAAAATTCTCACTTTCATTGAGTTGAAAAAAAATCATGAATGTGTCCCTCTTTAACAAATTTTTGTAATGATGAAAACAAATAAAAGAAATAAAATTTTAGTGTGACAAACATATTATGTGTGTAAATCTAAATATTTTTATGGTTTGCAGCTTGGTGGCCCATCATGGAAAGTCAGGCTCGGAAGAAGAGACTCAACCACCGCTAGCCAAAGCGCAGCTAACGCTAACATCCCGGCACCGTCCATGAACTTACCTGCCCTTATAAAAAACTTTGAGGACCAAGGGCTCGACGAGGAGGACTTAGTTGTGCTTTCAGGAGCACACACCCTAGGGTTTGCTCAGTGTCGAAACTTTAGGGATCGTATTTACAACGAGACCAACATTGATCCAGCCTTCGCGAGCCACCTTCAGACCATTTGTCCACAAGTTGGGGGTGACTCAAGGCTCGCACCACTTGACCCGACACCAAACTCGTTTGATGTGAAATACTTTTCCAGTTTGGCGAGTAAAAAAGGACTTTTGAGCTCTGATCAAGCACTCTTGGATGGTGGTGAAACTGCTGAGCTTGTTTTGAAATACAGTGGGGACGCCGAAGAGTTCTGGGAGGATTTTGCAGAGTCTATGATTAAAATGGGTGATATAAAGCCATTAACAGGGAATAGAGGTGAAATTCGCAACGATTGTAGAAAAGTTAATTAAAGATATTAAGATTCGTTTGAGCGGGTTGATTTGTTTTTTGATAATCTAATTATATTATGAATTTTCGGGTTTTGTTTTCTAGTTTTGTTGGTGGGATATCTATCTTGAAATTGTATATCTTTTGCTTTTCAAATTAAAATTGTTTGCAATTTGTTTGTTATAAAAGAATAAGTTTTGTTCTTTATTGAGTAAATTGCCATTTTAGTCCCTGAGTTTTGTCCAAATTTGCCATTTTAGTCCAAATAGATTTTTTTTTGCCTCTAGGTCCCTGACTTTTACATTTTGTTGCCATTTTGATCATTTTGTCTAACTCCATCCAAAAACCCAGTTTGTAACAGTTTGTACTTAATCACTAATGTTTTCAGATGTCATTTTGATCCAATTCCAAAAAATCAAAAAAATTCCAAAAAATCTAAAAATCAAAAAAATTCTAAAAAATCATAAAAATTCTAAAAAATTCTAAAAAATCCAAAAATCATTAAATCTTTCAGGACGAACCGTTTCGACCCGTACCGTTTCGAACCGAACCGTTTCGACCCGTACCGTATCGAGCCGAACCGTTTCGACGCGAACCGTTTCGACGCGAACCGTTTCGAACCGTACCGTTTCGAACCGAACCGTTCGGCTCGAAACGGTTCGCGACGAAACGGTTCGGTTCGATACGGTACGGGTCGAAACGGTACGGTTCGAAACGGTTCGGTTCTAAACGGTTCGGTTCGAAACGGTACGGGTCGAAACGCTTTGCGTCGAAACGGTACGGTTCGAAACGGTCGGGCTGGAAACGGTACGGGTCGATACGGTACGGGTCGAAACGGTACGGGTCGATACGGTACGGGTCGAAACGGTTCGCGACGAAACGGTACGGGTCGAAACGGTACGGGTCGAAACGCTTCGCGTCGAAACAGTACGGTTCGAAACGGTACGGGTCAAAACGCTTCGCGTCGAAACGTTACGGTTCGAAACGGTTCGGGTTCGAAACGGTACGGGTTCGAAACGGTTCGGGTTCGAAACGGTTCGGGTTCGAAACGGTACGGGTCGAAACGGTACGGGTCGAAACAGTTCGGGTCGAAACGGTTCGGGTCGAAACGGTACGGTTCGAAACGGTTCGCGTCGAAACGGTTCGGTTCGAAACGGTACGGGTCGAAACGCTTCGCGTCAAAACGTTACGGTTCAAAACGGTTCGGGTTCGAAACGGTTCGGGTTCGAAACGGTTCGGGTTCGAAACGGTACGGGTCGAAACGGTACGGGTCGAAACGGTTCGGGTCGAAACAGTACGGGTCGAAACGGTTCGGGTCGAAACAGTACGGGTCGAAACGGTTCGGCTCGATACTGTCACACCCCCAAAATCCACCTGCGGAGTATCACCGCTTGGGAGCGTGACTGACCAGGATCATGCCACCAATCATATAGAACAATGTATAAAGTAAAAGTAATTGCAATTTAATTCCAAACAATCCATATGAGAGGTGTTCCAAAACATGAGTATGTTATCACAGTATAGCGGAAGCGTATGAATAAAACCCAACAAAATAAAGTATGAAATGTCATAAAGTGTAAACAAGTATTCAAGATCCTTGCCCACAACGACTACGCCTCCCGTGCAAGCTCCATAAGTACCTAAGGTCCTGCAAGGCATGTAACAGAGGATCAACAACTAGTTGAGCGAGTTCACAGAAAGTAAATGCGTAATAGTAAGTTCGTATGTAACATGTGGCTCTACTGGGCCGATAGTACGTTCTATTGGTGGGGGCTTCCCATGTTATATATCCCCTAGACTATTCGTAATCATAAGTATCCTTCCCAATCCGAGGATAGTAGTAAATATAGGTTTACGCAGGTTTTATGTAAGTGCCCTTCCCAACCGAGGACAGTACGTAGCGAGTACGTAGGTTTAGCGCTGGCGTCCTTCCCAATCCGAGGACGGTAGTACGTAGGTTTAGCACTGGCGTCCTTCCCAATCCGAGGACGGTAGTACGTAGGTTTTACGTAGGTTTAGTGCTGGTGTCCTTCCCAATCCGAGGACGGTAGTACGTAGGTTTAGCACTGGCGTCCTTCCCAATCCGAGGACGGTAGTACGTAGGTTTTACGTAGGTTTAGTGCTGGTGTCCTTCCCAATCCGAGGACAGTACGTAGGCTTTGCGTAGAATTTGGCACAGGCATCCTTCCCAATCCGAGGACCGTGGTAAATAGTCTAGTGTTAATGCAAGTACAGGTAATCATTCAATCCCATTCCCAACCCAACTGGGGAATCCCATGCCTTGGTAAGAGTGTGAACTCACCTTGGTTTGCTCGGTATGCTAAGTATGTGCTCAAAGTAAATCAATCACGTCCTAAAGTATGCACGTATAGAACAATCAGTTTGTAGTCACGAGTGGTACACGCATGAGCATGTAGTACGTATTCACAATCACACAAGTCATGTATATCATTTAACAGCAGTCAGATATTCCAGTTAACTCTTAACAGTAGTTAACTAACCAGGTTAACCTTTAACAGAATTAAAGTAAGTTACTGTGCTGATTACACATTTGGCGAAACACAACAGTTGGCGAAACACATAAGTTGGCGAAACACAATAGTTGGCGAAACACACATTCTGTTTCGTCGTGGACTCCTTTGGCGAAACAGAATTTCTAATTCGTCGATGACTCTTGGCGAAACACATTCTGTTTCGCCGAGAGTTCTGTTTCGTCGGATGTCTGTTTTGCAGACGCAGTTACAGCAGTTACGAAATACGCAGAAACCCTAATCATTCTAACAGCCGTCATCAATAACAGATATCATATGGAGATCAATGTGCACATAGAATCATCATACTCAATCATCAAAGAATCACCATCTAGCATGAACCCTAGTTTATGTGTACAACATATAGATTAACATACAACATCATATCATCGATCCCTATCAAGATACTAATGTGTATTCAGAATCAGGCCACATAAACAACATTCAGAACCGAGTATTCGATCGTATCAAGTTTCGCATAGAACTATTTATATCCGACTACATCATACATATCGAAATCTATATCATCAACATACTCTTATAATCGCAGCAGTAACACACATATGTCATATACACAAACATGAATCGAGGTTGTACAGAATCAAGAAACCGATTAATGAACACACAACTAACCGAGATAAGAAGAATGGTGGATTGAAACTAAGGAAGGCTTCGAGAGCTTCAGTGGCCGTCACCCGGAGAAGAAGGGACTCTAGGGTTTCAGTTGTGTTGATAGAAAATGTAAAGTGATGTTGTTTTTACGTAAAATACTCAAAATACGTTCTGGGCCTAGCTGGGCTACTGGGCCGGCGAAACAGACTTCTGTTTCGTCGGGATGTATATGGCGAAACATCCTGTTTCGTCGGAATGGGTTATGGCGAAACACTCTTGTGTTTCGTCGGGTTCCTAACAGTTTAAGTTTTACAAACAGTACGCAAGTTATACAATCACACATAACCATGCAACACACTAGGTTTTATCATAACACAACTATATGGTCAAAGTCAACGTGCATTAAATGCGAATAAAGAATGTCGGAAATTCGAGTTGTCACATTATCCCCAACTTGAAAGAAATTTCGTCCCGAAATTTAGCATGCAGTTACTGAGGAAAGCTAATGGTGTGACGTTGTTTACCTGAATTGTATCGCGGCTCCCCGAGCATGTTTGCGAAGATTACTGGTTTTCTTGGGGTGTCACATTATCCCCCCGTTGATTTGGAATTTCGTCCCGAAATTCTGCATTGGTGGCTTCAGCCTCAGTAGTAGTTGCATTGGTTTCCGAATAACTGGGGATATTTGAGTTCCATTTGATCTTTACGCTCCCAGGTGAACTCTGGGCCGCGGCGGGAGTTCCAACGAACTCGTACAAGAGGGATTCTCGTGTTCTTGAGGACCTTAACATCCCGGTCCATGATTTCAACAGGTTCCTCGACGAAGTGCAACCGCTCGTCGATAGTGAGTTCCTTTAAGGGAACTATGTGGGTCTCATCTGACGTACACTTCTTCAGATTCGACACGTGAAAGACGTTGTGAACTGCACTGAGTTCAGGTGGTAAGTTCAATCTGTAGGCCACTTTGCCTATTTTCTCAATAACCTCGAAAGGTCCAACATATCGTGGATTTAGTTTGCCGCGTTTGCCAAAACGAACCACACCCTTCCAGGGTGAAACTTTAAGTAGTGCTCGATCCCCAACCTGGAATTCGAGTAGTTTCCTGTCTAAATCAGCGTATGCTTTCTGACGGTCGCGTGCTGCCGCCATGCGTTGTCGTATTTGTGCAATCTTTTCTGTAGTATCGACTACCATTTCTGGACCTGTGATTTGACTATCTCCCACCTCTGCCCAACAGAGAGGTGACCGGCATTTACGCCCGTACAATGCCTCGAATGGTGCAGCCTTAATGCTGGTGTGGTAGCTGTTATTGTATGAAAATTCCACGAGTGGCAGATGTTTTTCCCAACCATTGCCAAAGTCTATTACGCACGCCCAAAGCATGTCTTCTAGAGTTTGAATAGTGCGCTCAGACTGCCCATCGGTCTGAGGATGATACGCCGTGCTCATGTCTAAACGAGAGCCAAACGATTTGTGCATTGCTTGCCACAGTTCTGAAGTAAAACGTGCGTCACGATCAGAAATGATGGAGGTGGGCACTCCGTGCCTCGAGACCACTTCTTTTAAGTAAATGTCTGCTAAGGTAGAGAACTTGTCTGTTTCTTTGATAGCCAAGAAGTGAGCAGACTTTGTGAGTCGATCCACGATCACCCAAATAGTATCATTTCCACGCTGAGATCTAGGTAACCCGGTAACAAAATCCATGGAAATTTGCTCCCATTTCCATTGTGGTATCTCAGGTTGTTGGAGTGGTCCTGACGGTTTCTGATATTCTGCCTTGACTCTCGCACAAGTCAAGCATTTGCTAACGTATGTGGCTATGTGGGCCTTCATGCTAGGCCACCAGTATGCAGTCTTAACATCGTGGTACATTTTATCCGAACCAGGGTGTACCGAGTAGCGAGACTTGTGAGCTTCATCCATTACCAGCTCGCGTAAGTTGCCGTACAATGGGACCCAAATGCGTCCTGTTACGTAGTAAGCACCATCTTCCTTCTGTTCTAAGCGTTGCCTTGAGCCGCGTAAGGCTTCTGCCCTGACGTTTTCTGGTTTCAATGCTTCCACCTGAGCATTTCTTATCTGGGAAGGAAGACTAGACTGTATAGTGAGTTGTAAAGCTCGTACGCGCTTAGGCGCGGTGTCCTTTCGACTGAGGGAGTCAGCCACAACATTGGCTTTGCCTGGGTGGTACCTGATCGAGCATTCGTAGTCATTTAACAGTTCGACCCATCGTCGCTGTCGCATATTCAGCTCTTTCTGTTTGAAGATATGTTCGAGGCTTCTGTGATCAGTGTAGATTGCGCACTTGGTACCATACAAATAGTGTCGCCATATCTTAAGTGCAAAAACAACCGCTCCCAGCTCTAGGTCGTGTGTCGTATAATTCCGTTCGAGAATCTTTAGTTGGCGCGAAGCATAAGCAATAACTTTATCCCTCTGCATCAATACACATCCAAGACCTTGGATAGATGCGTCGCAGTAGACTACGAAATCGTCCGTGCCTTCAGGCAGTGAGAGGATAGGTGCGCTACAGAGTCTATCCTTTAAGTGTTGGAATGCTGTTTCCTGTGCATTACTCCATCGGTAAACAACACCTTTCTGTGTCAGTAGTGTAAGCGGCTGAGCAATCTTTGAGAAGTCTTTGATGAACCTTCTGTAGTAACCCGCCAAACCTAAGAATTGGCGTATTTCTGTTGGTGTACGAGGCGCAGGCCAGTTCTTAATCGAATCTACCTTGGATGGATCTACATGAATCCCATCCTTGTTTACCACGTGGCCTAAGAAGTGGACTTCACGAAGCCAGAAGTCGCATTTTGAAAACTTAGCGTATAGCTGTTCCGTTCGAAGAAGTTCCAAAATAAGTCGTAAGTGCTGCTCATGTTCCTCCCGACTCTTCGAATAGATCAGGATGTCGTCGATGAAAACAATGATGAACTTGTCGGGGTAAGGTTTGCAAACCCTGTTCATAAGATCCATAAAAACCACAGGCGCGTTCGCTAGCCCGAATGGCATGACCATAAACTCGTAGTGGCCGTAGCGAGTTCTAAATGCTGTTTTGGAGACGTCCTCATCCCGGACTCTCAGTTGATGATACCCTGACCTTAGATCAATCTTCGAGTAATAGCTCGACCCTTGCAACTGGTCGAATAAGTCGTCGATGCGTGGAAGAGGATAGCGATTCTTCACAGTCACCTTGTTCAATTCGCGGTAGTCTATACACATGCGGAAGGTACCGTCCTTGTTCTTCACAAATAATACCGGAGCTCCCCAAGGCGAAGAGCTAGGACGTATGAAACCCTTTTCCGAGAGTTCTTGTAGTTGCTTAGACAGTTCTTCCAGTTCCGTTGGAGCTAAGCGATAAGGTGCTCGAGCTATAGGTGCTGCTCCTGGAGCGAGCTCGATCTGAAATTCGACCTGGCGATGAGGCGGTAACCCAGGTAACTCTTCTGGAAACACTTGAGGAAAGTCGCGTACTACAGGAATATCCTCAATCTTTTTCTCTTTCTTCGATGTATCGGTAACGAGTGCCAATAAAGCAGTGTGCCCCTTGCGCAAACACTTCTGAGCCTTCAAAAAAAAAAGATAATACCACTCATGACACCACTCTTGTCGCCTTGAACTTCGAGAGGTTCTTTGCCAGAACGAGGAATGCGAATAACCTTTTCTTTGCATAGGATCTCTGCTCGTTGTTGGGATAACCAATCCATACCAATGACGATGTCGAAACTATCGCAACACTGGGGTCATTCCTAGTATCACCCTAACCAATCACGAACACTCGACCCCTGGCACCATTGCCGTCGTTATTACCCCCGTTGTTGTCTTCGCTAGTTCCCGTTTCCTTGGTTGTGGTTCTGATTCTGGTTCTGGTTCAACCGTGGGCAGTGTCTCTTGAAGAGACCTTCAGCACCACCCTGATAACATTCCCTTGTTACCCTGCTGTTGCTGCTGATTCTGTAGATATTGTGACTGTTGTTGCTGGTTCTGGTTTGCAGGACATGTGCTTCTACCATCTTTGGCTCCATGACCAAGCTTGTTGCATCATTGACAATGATTTCGGTTGCACTGCCCGCTGTGGTGCAGTTTACATCGTTTGCACTTAGGGTAGCAGAAGTAGTGGAAGTAGTAGTGGTAGTAGTATCGCTGATACGTTGAGGCAGCTTGTTCTGTCCCACTGCCTGGTCTGTGAGACGATGAGCAAGATGAGTAACATCTTGAATAGTAGCAAGATTAGCCGTCATCACATAGTTTTGAATTCCTGGTACTAAGCCTTTGAGGTACAGCTCAAGGCTCTTTATGGGAGGATCCACCATAGTTGGACACAAAATTGCCAGTTTGTTGGATCGTTTCGTCTACGCTTCTATCTCTGACCCCGTCATCTTCATGTTAAAGGACTCCACTTCCAGCTTGTGGATGTCATCACGACTGTAATATTCACGTTTGATCAGTTCCTTAAAATCACCCCATGGGGTGGCATTAGCAGCCGCCAGCCCCAGTATCTGAACTTGCGCGTTCTACCAAGTTAACGCAGTGCCTTCGAGAATATGAGTGGCATATTTCACCTTACGAGCCTCGGGTCATTCTCACACTCGATGACCGATTCGAGTTCCTCGAACTAATGGAGGAGTCCAACAGCTCCTTCAGTGTCGCTGATAGCAGTAGGACGACAGTCCATAAAAGTCTTGTATGTGCATACAGGTGGCTGAGCGTGTTGACTTGTCGTGTGCGTAAGAGTAATCAAAATTATGCACAAGTGTTGAGTTACGAGAGTAGGATCTAAAGATCCTAGAGTAAGTGGTGATGGCAGGTTACACCTCCTGCCTGGGCAGCTGCGAGTGCTGCAGTAACTTGTTCAGTGATCGAAGCCGCCAACTGGGCTTGAGTTAGGTTAACGCGTCCACTCATGATCTTGACATCAAGGAGAACATGTGGGTGAGAGGTTCGCGAATAGTGCGAAGAGGGTGAGCACACAAGTATTCTCGAGCAATAACATATAATAGGTTCTGTAATCTGAGCATACCACGAGCAAAGTTCTATGTAATTCTAGCATGTAGGCAATAAACATAAACCTTATTACCTAGGATGTTGAGTCTTGCACGTGGAGCGAAGCGTCGTTGTGGATCGTTGAGAGCACTGTTCTGGTTATAGTCTGGTTTTAATAAAATCGTTTTCCCCATATTAAAACCAAGTTCTCTATAACCAATGGCTCTGATACCAATCTGTCACACCCCCAAAATCCACCTGCGGAGTATCACCGCTTGGGAGCGTGACTGACCAGGATCATGCCACCAATCATATAGAACAATGTATAAAGTAAAAGTAATTGCAATTTAATTCCAAACAATCCATATGAGAGGTGTTCCAAAACATGAGTATGTTATCACAGTATAGCGGAAGCGTATGAATAAAACCCAACAAAATAAAGTATGAAATGTCATAAAGTGTAAACAAGTATTCAAGATCCTTGCCCACAACGACTACGCCTCCCGTACAAGCTCCATAAGTACCTAAGGTCCTGCAAGGCATGTAACAGAGGATCAACAACTAGTTGAGCGAGTTCACAGAAAGTAAATGCGTAATAGTAAGTTCGTATGTAACATGTGGCTCTACTGGGCCGATAGTACGTTCTATTGGTGGGGGCTTCCCATGTTATATATCCCCTAGACTATTCGTAATCATAAGTATCCTTCCCAATCCGAGGATAGTAGTAAATATAGGTTTACGCAGGTTTTATGTAAGTGCCCTTCCCAACCGAGGACAGTACGTAGCGAGTACGTAGGTTTAGCGCTGGCGTCCTTCCCAATCCGAGGACGGTAGTACGTAGGTTTAGCACTGGCGTCCTTCCCAATCCGAGGACGGTAGTACGTAGGTTTTACGTAGGTTTAGTGCTGGTGTCCTTCCCAATCCGAGGACGGTAGTACGTAGGTTTAGCACTGGCGTCCTTCCCAATCCGAGGACGGTAGTACGTAGGTTTTACGTAGGTTTAGTGCTGGTGTCCTTCCCAATCCGAGGACAGTACGTAGGCTTTGCGTAGAATTTGGCACAGGCATCCTTCCCAATCCGAGGACCGTGGTAAATAGTCTAGTGTTAATGCAAGTACAGGTAATCATTCAATCCCATTCCCAACCCAACTGGGGAATCCCATGCCTTGGTAAGAGTGTGAACTCACCTTGGTTTGCTCGGTATGCTAAGTATGTGCTCAAAGTAAATCAATCACGTCCTAAAGTATGCACGTATAGAACAATCAGTTTGTAGTCACGAGTGGTACACGCATGAGCATGTAGTACGTATTCACAATCACACAAGTCATGTATATCATTTAACAGCAGTCAGATATTCCAGTTAACTCTTAACAGTAGTTAACTAACCAGGTTAACCTTTAACAGAATTAAAGTAAGTTACTGTGCTGATTACACATTTGGCGAAACACAACAGTTGGCGAAACACATAAGTTGGCGAAACACAATAGTTGGCGAAACACACATTCTGTTTCGTCGTGGACTCCTTTGGCGAAACAGAATTTCTAATTCGTCGATGACTCTTGGCGAAACACATTCTGTTTCGCCGAGAGTTCTGTTTCGTCGGATGTCTGTTTTGCAGACGCAGTTACAGCAGTTACGAAATACGCAGAAACCCTAATCATTCTAACAGCCGTCATCAATAACAGATATCATATGGAGATCAATGTGCACATAGAATCATCATACTCAATCATCAAAGAATCACCATCTAGCATGAACCCTAGTTTATGTGTACAACATATAGATTAACATACAACATCATATCATCGATCCCTATCAAGATACTAATGTGTATTCAGAATCAGGCCACATAAACAACATTCAGAACCGAGTATTCGATCGTATCAAGTTTCGCATAGAACTATTTATATCCGACTACATCATACATATCGAAATCTATATCATCAACATACTCTTATAATCGCAGCAGTAACACACATATGTCATATACACAAACATGAATCGAGGTTGTACAGAATCAAGAAACCGATTAATGAACACACAACTAACCGAGATAAGAAGAATGGTGGATTGAAACTAAGGAAGGCTTCGAGAGCTTCAGTGGCCGTCACCCGGAGAAGAAGGGACTCTAGGGTTTCAGTTGTGTTGATAGAAAATGTAAAGTGATGTTGTTTTTACGTAAAATACTCAAAATACGTTCTGGGCCTAGCTGGGCTACTGGGCCGGCGAAACAGACTTCTGTTTCGTCGGGATGTATATGGCGAAACATCCTGTTTCGTCGGAATGGGTTATGGCGAAACACTCTTGTGTTTCGTCGGGTTCCTAACAGTTTAAGTTTTACAAACAGTACGCAAGTTATACAATCACACATAACCATGCAACACACTAGGTTTTATCATAACACAACTATATGGTCAAAGTCAACGTGCATTAAATGCGAATAAAGAATGTCGGAAATTCGAGTTGTCACAGATACGGTACGGGTCGAAACGGTACGGTTCGAAACGGTACGGGTCGAAACGGTTCGTGCCGAAACATTTAATGATTTTTGGATTTTTTAGAATTTTTTTATTTTTTAGAATTTTTATGATTTTTTAGAATTTTTTTGATTTTTAGATTTTTTTGAATTTTTTAGAATTTTTATGATTTTTTAGAATTTATTTGATTTTTAGATTTTTTTGGATTTTTTTTGATTTTTTGGAATTTTTTTTATTTTTTGGAATTGGATCAAAATGGCAACTGAAAACATTTTTTAAGGAAATCCCCAAAATACCCCTGTTACAAACTGGGTTTTTGGATGGAGTTAGACAAAATGATCAAAATGGCAACAAAATGTAAAAGTCAGGGACCTAGAGGCAAAAAAAAAAACTATTTGGACTAAAATGGCAAATTTAGACAAAACTCAGGGACTAAAATGGCAATTTACTCTTCTTTATTGCTTGTTATCTCAATTACTACTTTTATCAACATAAATAAAGTCCTTTTCCACGTTTCTAGTGTCTTGCTTGGGTGGTTTATTGTATTGGTTTTTGGTTGAAAAACATAAACAAGTCATTTCCACGTTTCCATGATTCCGAAAAAATATCACAAAAAAATAAAAATAAAAAACCCGAAACAAATAAATAAAAAAACTATTAAGCTAGAGTCCGTATTTTCTGACAGATTTGTTGCCAACGCATTTGGGCTAGGATCAATGCATCGCTTGTGAGATGGTCGATGGTTTTAGACAAAGATTCGATATCTTTCTCCATATGTCTCGATTCTTGTATTGCGACAAACTTTTTGTTTTCGGCGTTTCTTTCCTCCATAGTTTGTAAACGCCTATGACCGGTAGGTTGAAGCTCGGTTGCGGTTGCGTGGTGTTCGGGTTACAGGGTCTCGACGACACACAGAATGAGGGTTGGAAGGGATTCATGCTTGCGGGTGAAAAGTTAAAAAAAAATAGTGGAGAAAGTTTTTAAAAATTAGAGAATGTGTGTGAAAAGTTTATAAATAATGAGGTCAAAAGTGGGGATTATATAGGGTTAAAAGTTGAAAAAAAATAAGTAGTTAATGCATTTGACCGTTTGATCAACGGTACAATTTTGAAACTCGTGCGGGCTCCGACGTGGTTTAAAAAATGCTTTTCGAATTTTTGGTTCAAAAACGCCCCGGGGGCAGTGGCTCCGGCGTGGTGGGGCGTTTTTTTGTAAAAAAAAAACGCCCAAAAACATAACGACTACATGTGGTCAAAGAGGTTTAAAAAGAGAATTTGGTGTGAGCATTCGTTCCAAATATTTATTATCAACTTAATAAATCTAACTTCACTGGTGGAGATTCGTTAGGGCCAGACCCTCCTCCCCCTAAATTTTTCGTTTAATGGTGTTACTTTTTACCGAACTTTTTTTTTTTTTTTGAAATTTTTTAGTGTAAAATATTGAATTTTGAGAGTCCGCCATCTCCCGCTGATTTTTCATTAAAGATCCGCTAATGTGTTACTTTTTACCAAACTTTTTTTTTGAAATTTTTTAGTGTAAAATATTGAATTTTGAGAGTCCGCCATCTCCCGCTGATTTTTCATTAAAGATCCGCTAATGTGTAACTTGTAAGTTGTCATCGGTACACAACTAGTGAGAAGGATATAATAATGATCCTTGCCAGCTTGTTACAAGGAGAATGGGTAGGTGATGACCACCTTATTAGAAAGATGTTTTGTGATCACTAAAATTATTGGTGAAACAATATTGGTGATCACTCCCAAGCTTAATGAGATGTGATGAGGTGATTACTACCTTTTTAATGACATGCTGTAATGGTGATCTCTACCAACTTAGAGAAGATTTTAGTGGAGGCAAACTCAATGCCAAAGATCAAGAAGTAGACGTAAGGTGAACTTTTAAACATCCACCCTAACTATTATGCATTCGGAGTCATATCCTCTCTTATTTCTTTATATACGTGCGAATTGTATATATTATTTCCAAGAACTAAACCAAAGTTGTTAAAAGTCGATTTTCTTTTTTTAAAAAACCCCATATTCTCCCTCTGAAGAAATCTCTCTATTCTTAAGGATAGATGTGAGATTTCTCTACATTTCAGACCCTACCATTAACTCTGTTATTTGCGAGATTTACTGGGTATACTTGTTGTCGCTGTACCCTATTTGCTCTTTGGGTTCGTCACGTCCCAGGTTTTGGATGACTCCCGATTAGATGTACATAGATGATGTCACCTACATATCTTCTTCATTAATATCTTAATCATCGATATATTTACCACGTTTAAGCATGACAAATTCTTTGATGGCTTTGAAGATTAATATTAACCAAGTCAAATATAACTATGAATTATATACATGACATGTCACTTAACCCATCAACTCTTACCTATTCTGAACAGGACTAGGTAATAGGAATTTTTATTATACTAAATCAATAATCAAACTTTCAAAACGTGCCATACGATTTTCAACAAAGGCTATCACGTACGGTCCGTGTATCTTTCGCATTACATTAACTTAAGTGAGTTATTTTATGAATTAGTACATTTTTTTATGAGTGAATAGCGTTTATTATTTTTTTTTTCCTTTTCACAAACTAATTTGAAGTCAATATGCGACTGTGCCACTTATCCTTAATGACGACCCTGACGAATAAACTGCTTTTTATGCAACAAGAAAAACAAACTTAAAGTTATTAAATTTGAATGTACATGCGTGTTTTAATTAAGTAGTCACAAAGTTTCTTTTTAATGACTTTTTAGTATTTATAAAAACGACTGTCTTAAACTAGCTTTAAAGTAATGATGATTTTACTCCTGCTCCTGCTCTTGCTCCTATTGTTATTTTTGAAAAGTGGTTCAACTTCATGCACTACTTATTGTAGTAGTATTTAGCTTAATATACAACCAAGGAGCAAATTTGTTTAACATTATACGGTGTGGAGGGGCTTGAGTTAAGAGTATTGCTTGACATGTGGTAGGTGTAAGCTATACCAGTCCACACCCAAAAAAGTGGGGTGTGGAAGGGGCGTGTCCAGGCCGGCGTTGTGGAAGGGGCTAGCCAAATGGTCATCAACACCCAACCATACATTGTCAGCCACGTCACCCCAGACCAACACCCCACGCCAAGCGGGCAACGCTGACCAAAACGCCAACCCGAGGTGGAGCAACCGGTATTAAAGGGCCAACAACGCCCAAAAGCATACCCACACCCACCAGTCTTACAAATTATGTTACAAATGAAAAATCTACTGTATTAATGTGTCTTAGTTGTCAATATATTTACCAAGTTTAAGTATGCCAAATTCTTTTGGTTATCAATCAGTATGGTTTTTGATATAAGTGACAACTGCATCCACCAAATACATGTATTAATTTTTTATATCTCATGTATTACTTAAGGGAGTTTTCTAATATACTATTTTAAAATTACTAAGCAAAATTTACATTTTTGTATGTTAACTGAGTTTGACAAATTCTATTGTGCAATTAAAATATATTACTGCTAGCCAAGTCAACCTGTACTTTTTTTATAAATATTTTATGTATTAACTTATGGGATTATGATATCAACCAGGTGTTACTAATACTAAATATTAGTTTTTGTCTATGACTATTTCCAAAACCAACCACCCTTAACTCCTTATAAATACAACATGACTTGTGTTTTTGTAAATACAACACAACTCAATACAACATAAAGATTTGTACTTAAAAATCTTTTCGATACAATTATTATGGTGAAGATGAATATCATAAGCTTCTTATCTCTTTTTCTTTCTCTCATTCTTTCTATTGCTACAGCATCCTCAAACTCAGGTTTGTCATCAACTTACTATGACCGAATGTGCCCTGAAGCTCTCCCGACCATCAAACGTGTGGTGGATGATGCATTGGCACAAGAACGCCGCATGGGCGCTTCTCTATTGCGTCTTCATTTTCATGATTGTTTTGTTAACGTAAGTAACTTCTTTCTACCAACTTATAATTGAAATTTTGCAATCGTTATCCATCATAATAGAACTAACACATTCATATGGTTATTAGACCAATCATATAAACAAGTCACCTGTGAATTCATTAAGTGTTCAAGTTGATAACAACAATAGCAGTTTTGCACATTGCAATACGATAGGCTCATGTAATATAAACATTTATCTTAATGTTCCTTCTACTTTAAAAAGTTAATTTGTTTTTATTTGTTATTAGATTAAACATGTAAATTTCATCAAACTTATGTACCTTTGCTAAACTGAGCAATCAAAAACTTCCATTATACTTTCTGTTGATTTGACAACAATTATGAATAAGGTGTTGCAAGATGAAGTGTTATCTTGTATAGCAATGTTTGCATTTAAGAGATTGGAAAGTGTTGGTGTTATTTTTTGAGATCATTTTCTATATGATGCAGGGATGTGATGCTTCCATACTTTTAGATCAAACGTCAACAATAGATAGTGAGAAAAATGCAGGCCCCAATGCAAATTCAGCCCGGGGATTCGAGGTTATTGACAAAATCAAAGATGAGGTCGACAAAGTTTGTGGTCGCCATGTGGTTTCTTGTGCTGATATCTTAACTGTTGCTGCTCGTGATTCTGTCGTTGGGGTAAGTAAAACACACTTAACAAGTTTCTAATAGTTCAGCCGAGTATACCTATGTGGTACACTTTGGTATGCATGTTTTCATCAAAAACATTATTTGGTAATATATGTTGGAAAAAAAAGTTCGTATGATTATGCATTTTTTGACGTTAATTCTAAAACTTCTATGTTATGCAGCTTGGTGGCCCATCATGGAAAGTCAAGCTTGGAAGAAGAGACTCAATCACCGCTAGCCAGACCGCAGCTAATGCCAACATCCCAGCACCGTCCATGGACTTACCGGCCCTAATAAAAAACTTCGAGGATCAAGGACTAGATGAGGAGGACTTGGTTGTACTTTCAGGTGCCCACACCCTAGGGTTTGCTCAGTGTCGAACCTTTAGGCCTCGTATTTACAGTGATAGCAACATAGATCCAGCCTTTGCGAGCCACCTTCGAACCATTTGCCCACAAGTTGGCGGTGACTCAACGCTTGCACCACTTGACCCGACACCAAGCTCGTTTGACGTAAAATATTTTTCTAATTTGGTGAGTAAAAAAGGGCTTTTGAACTCTGATCAAGCACTATTAAGTGGTGGTGAAACTGCTGAGCTTGTTTCGAAGTACAGTGGTTCCCATGAAGAGTTTTGGGAGGATTTCGCAGAATCTATGATCAAAATGGGTGACATAAAGCCATTAACAGGGAATAGAGGTGAAATTCGCAATAACTGCAGAAAAGTTAATTCGGAATATTAAGAGTCGGTCAAGCGGGTTAAATCGTTTTATGATAATCTTATTATATTATGAATTTTCGGGTTTTGTTTTCTAGTTTTGTTGTCGGGATGTTGATTTTTTGAAAAAAAATGTAGTGTTTTGTATATTTTCAAATTAAAATTGTTTGTAATTTGTTTGTTTGTTAATCAATAATATTTGTTCTTTGCGTGTATATTAATGCTTGTTATTTCAATTACTTATCATCATCACAAATGAAGTCTGTAAAATGGTATGAAATCAAGCACAACACAAGAGATAGCGACAAAACGGTGACCAAAACTTTATTGATTTACCTAAACCAAGAAAAACACCCCCAAATACCCAGGACCTTAGAAATTGAAAGATAACACTAAACAATATAATGATAATGATCTGAAACAAAGACAACAAGATCTCACAAGAGATCAAACAAGATCACACAGGATCGATGATACAAAACCCTAATCACAAAGAGAGAGAACATATGAAGTTTCAAGAGGTGATAAGTGACAAATGAACCCTTATCTTCTCTTTTATATGTTGGTCATAACATTCTTTCACTTTAGCCCCCCATCATCTAGTCTCCTCATACCAGTCCTTGAATATTACCATATAACCCTTCAAGTTATTATCCTGAACACTTAAACCCTTGTCAGTTATAACAACTCATAACAAAGAATGTAATAACTTTATAATACGATAAAATGTTTCAACATGAATTATCATATTGCTGACTAATTATTTTAACATGCCCCTTAATTCATGTGGCAAACATGTCGTATATGCCAAGTTTTTCACAAAGAGAGTGATGTTGAATGGCATTCAATCCCTTTGTAAAGATATTTGGTCATCGGTATGAACCATTTCAGGCTCAATAACCCCACTTGCAATCTTTTCTCTCAGAAAATGCAAATCTATCTCAAAATGTTTTGTCCTATCGTGAAATACAGGGTTCAGAGATATAGAAATAGCAGATTTACTATCACAATATAATTTAACAGGCAATGTATACTGAACTTTCAATTCAGTTAACACATTCATAATCCACATTATTTCACACGTGGCTGAGCACATTGCTCTATTCTCAGCCTCTGCTGTTGATCTTGAAATAACACTTTGTTTCTTGTTTTTCTAGGAAACAAGTGTATTTTCTAAGAATATTCCAAAACCTGTAACAGACCTTCTTGTTACAACACATTTAGCCCAGTCAGAGTCCACAAACCCTAACAATACCATATTCTTAGAATTTCTAAAACTAATACCACTACTAGGAGACCGTTTCAAATATCTCAACAATCTCAATGCAATATTGAGATGGGATTGACAAGGACGATGCATGTATTGACTAAAAAATTGGACAGTATAGCTTATATCTGGTCTAGTTAAAGACAAATATATTAGTTTTCCAATTAATCTTTGAAAACCATTTACATTTTGCAATACCTGTTATTCTTTAATAGTTTTTTACTGGTTACCTAATAACTTTCTTCTATTGGAGTTATAACAGGTTTACGACCTAAGTAACCAAACTCATTTAACAATTCAATACAATATTTCCTCGGTGACAAACAAATACATGCATCAGAATATTACACTTCAATTCCAAGGAAGTATCTAAGCAACCCTAAATCTTTAATTTGAAAGTTTTCACTTAGACATTTTTTGACTTTATCTATTTCCACTTTGTTGTTTCCAGTCACAATTATATCATCTACATACACTAAAAGAACTATAAATGTACACATCTTTATCAGATAAAACAAACAATGAATGAAAATACGTTCCAAACAAACCCCATACTAATTAACACATTAGTTAACTTTCATTCCATTGTCTTGGGGCTTGTTTTAGCCCATACAATGATTTAACCAACTTACACACTTTTGTACTATCTTTTGAAAAATAACCCCGTGGCAAGGAAATGTAAACATATTCTGGTAAGAAACCATATAAAAAAGCATTATTTATGTCTAACTGATATAGTGACCAATTATTATTAACAACCAGTTTTATAACAACCCTAACAATTTAGTGCCGAGGAAGTAAATGATGATTCAAATGATCAACCATTACTATTTGATTGAACATGTTCATATTGATATTCATGTTCCTTAAGCATTTCCTACAAAACATGCATTTCCAATTCATTAACTCTAATACAATCAAAGAAGTTTGTTTTACCATTTTTGTATTCCCTACCTGGATACTCATAAAACTCACCTCCATGGTGAATTTTAAGTGAGAAAAATGTTGGACGATCAGCGGTAAACAAACCAAAAAAAAAATCGTTAAGCACTCCATAGATGGTTTCATGAGCACAAGTTAGTTGCGATTACACTTACGGTATGTGGTGTATAGGTCGAAATATTCTTCAACACAATGAATCCTTCAAAATCCACCAGTAACAAGAAGAAGTTGAGGTTTTAAATTTAGTGATTTCAATCGAACAAGCAGTTGGGTTCGTTTGGATTCGACGACTTTTGATTTGGGATTTTAGTTTTTCCACAGGAATGTAAATCAAAACGATCATACAAACTCAAGGATTCATAGTGTATTCATAGTGTATAAGGGTGAGCTGATGATAATACCTCCTGAGTCAAATAGTGCAACTAATGTCGAAGTAAGGGAAGGACGTAGAGTGTAGCGCTTTTCAAATCACAAGGACACAAGTTTCTATTTTTGCAATTAGGGACTCGAGTTAATTTTTCCCCATACCACGGGGATGCAAATTACACTATACTCATTTTAATACTTGCGTGTTGAATTTATCTTCTATACCACCATGATACTCATATATTTTCCCCCTTTTCCTTTTTATATGTGTGTTATAAAGCAAACTTAGTGTAGTTTTGATAAAGATGATCGATGTTTTAATGCATACATGAGTCAGAATAATAAATGCATAATTTTCCGATTAAAAGAATAATTACGTGATATAAATATTACTTATGAATAATCAGATATTAATAACTCATCCTCATCTATATATATAATAAACAAAACCATTGGGGGACACATGTCACCCTATGGTTTAAGCCAAATAAGCTGCATATGTGGCAGTACATGTGGCATGGCTCTAAGGGCAGGATTGGGATAGCTTCCTATGTACGCTTTCAATTATACGTTATCTCTCATTCTCTCATTCATCATCGTTCCTCTTCTAACCGAAAACCCTAATCGCCAAGAACCCTAGATCAAAATTCCTCTGCATCTTCATCTCTCAATCCTGTCCGACAACCTTCAATCGATCTTCAAGACGCAATACTCTTCTCTCTCTGAAGATCATCTACGAATCATCAATCATCGGCTTTGAAGCCTTTATACTCGAAGGTAATCACAAGATGGTAACTGAATGTTCTTTATCTTTCCGGTGTTGAATCATTTTTGTTTAATTTTGAGTTGTGATTGTTTGATGTTTGATTTTTGGTTGCAGATTAAGGATGGATTTGCGGTGGGGAAAGATCTGGTTGCGAGTGTGATGTCCGCCATGGGAGAGGAGCAGATCTGCTCTCTCAAGGACATCGGTCCAAAATAGTTATCTGATATTTATTATGGTTAAAGAAAATGGTTTGTGATATCAGCAGAAATTTTTCTGTTAAAAAATCATGAATATGTTTGCAGCACTTAGCATAGTACTTGATAATGGATTATTTAAATGATTGCAGGCTCTCCTATTTCTTCAGAACCCTTGAGGTAAAGTTTTCATCGACATGATATTGAAGGATATATATATTTCTTTCTTCCATTTATCATAGTGGTGTTTGGATTTGCGATATGAAAATAATAATTTGAATAGCATTGATCAATTTGGAATGTTGGATAAAAGTGACTCTGATAATTGGATTATTTAGGTGTCAGATAACAACTGCAACAAACTAAATTGAATATCTCAGGGATAGCTAAGAGTACCCATATATCATCCATTTACGCTATATTTGCTATTTTAAAAAAAATGATAATTGTTGAATTTTTTTTTAAAACACACATCCAAACGACCCTTTATTTAACTAGCATCCATAGTTAACATTTCTATACAACAATTTCTGTGGCACAGGGACGAATCATTGCTTAAAACAGATTTTTCACCCCAGAAGTGGATTAGATCTTTTTCTACATGCAGTGGTATGCTTGCTATGATCTATGCGATTTTTTGAATATTTTCATTCATGTTGAATGTGATTTTGTGAGTTGTTGGCCCTTTATTTGGCGATTTGGTGTTTTTATTTTAAAAAAACTATTTTTTGTCAATTGTAAAATTGATTTTTTATTTAACAGAACCTGCTAAAATAGAGAAGATAGTCAACACCTCGGTCAGAAGGGGACACACTAGCCCTGCTTATTTTACTGCATCTGGTGCTATGGTTGGAGGTGTTTTAAGTACTCCCGCTGTAAATGCTCCACAGGTAGGGTTCTTCAATTTTTATTTTTAAATTACCAAACTTAATTCTCAGCCACTTTTTGGCTGTAGTATTATTGCTCATGAAATCCAATTTGCTACTGAAATTCCATCCATGAAATAGCTATGGTATGCTTATAATCATTTTACCCTTTAGGTATATTTATATTAACATTTCTACATATTATTAAAATTTAAGGATGATTAAACGTTCATTATTAGAATACATGCTTCTTTGTTCGTATGATTTCTATAATGTTATGATTTTAAAGTTCTATGCCCTAATTGGGTAACTTAAATTTGCTTCAGGACAAAGAAGAGCTCCAGTTGAAGGCGCCTTCCTGATGCAACTAAGGGTTAGTGAATATGTTAACTCTGGACGTTCATCTTGTGTATTGGAACATGATGATTATCTATTTATTTGATGTCTCTGGCTATTAATCATTTGTCTCGTATTAAGATGTATCATCTGTATGTATTTCTGGAAACGACCATTTGAGGGATGTTTTTGTTAAGACCATGGGTCTTGACGACATTGACATTGTGACACTATTTTGTGGCCACACTCTGGTTGGTGTCGATAGTCACTACATTCATTTGAATTTGCTTGAGCAAAATTTTAACGTGTATTTTTTTTTATATAGGGAGCTGCCCACAAGGAGCGATCTGGATTTGAGGGACCATGGACTTCCAATCCACTTATCTTCGACAACAGTTATTTCACGTAAGATCTATATCTATCTATCTATATCTATAATAAATGAAACCATTGGGGGACACTTGTCACCCAATGGTTGATGCCAAATAAGCAGCCATGTCATCATACATCATACACTTGGCATATCTCATAGTTGAGGATTGAATCTGGCTTCTCATTTACGCTATACTTTCTCTCTCATCTCTCATAACCCTAATTCGAACTCTCTCTCTTCTCTTCTCTGGCGAACACGGCGACGAAACAAGAGCGAATAGTTTTGATCAAGAATCAACGGATTTGAAGACAAATCATCTAAGGTACTCTCTAATTTCAGTATTTCATGTTCGATTATAGATTTTAATTAGGGCTTTTGTTGCAAGAAATCAAATCCTCGAGATCAAATCGGCGATTTAGTGAAGAGGTATAATCAATCTTCATTAGATAATAGTCTTCATCGACGGTATTGATTCGTGATTCCGATATCCCCATCTTTTACATACGATTTCGTTTTCTTTTATCGGATGTTTCAGATTCAATGGTTTTGAAAGATTCTTTGTTTGTTAGATTATCATACGCGATTGATGTTATTGTGGTGTACAGTTTCTTTTTTAGGGTATGTAATAGCCGATTTTGATGTTTTTATATTCTACCATGTGTTTAGGGTTCGATTTCATAAAATGCAAGTTCAATTTCATACGATTTCATCTTAAACTTTCGTTTAGGACTCAATTTTATATGGAAGCAACAGTGAGAAGAGTGCAATTTGGCTCGTCACGTTCAAGACATGATTGGGTAAGATTAACCCTAACATTTTTTATTTCAAAGTTTCTATTAATTTGGTTAATTTGAATTGAGAGGCTCACTTGATGGATATTATAAAAGAAACTATTCTACCTTCTTAAATCTAATTAGGCAAACGAATTCGATATTATAATTGTATGAAGTCTTCGTAGTCGGCAAAAGAAGAAAAGTTTCTATCAGGTTTTGGTGTTGATGGACTTGTCATGAGTAATTTTATAAGTTTATAAATATAATATTAGTGATGAGTAAATGGAGTATTGTGTGTACGTTGAAAGAGAAGTCTATTATTGACTAATAGCATCTTTTTTCGAAGAAACTGATTAAGGAGGCTTTTATGCTACAAGATAGGTATCTAACCAGGTTAGGTGACGAGTTAGGACCGTAAAATTTTGGAGCGGGTCAAAACGGGTTAGATTAACTGAAGGTTCTTTTTTTCTAATATGATTGCAGAACCATTATCAAGTTAATAATCCATTTTTTGAGTAAAGAAATTTAGGTGGTTTGAATAACTAGGCATGCTAATTCTGTTACTTTTAACATGTATGTTTTATTAGTGGTAGTAGATGACGAAGTTGGCCCATTTCAAATCAATAATTTTATTGCTCCATGTGGGTTTAACTTAATCTTTACCATTTCAATTCCGGCGAGGCATGTTTTCTCGCTTTAAGGTATCATGCGGGTTCTACTTCAATTTTAACTTTTCATAGTGTATGTCAAATCGATTTCACTTATCTAGCAAAAACTAAGTTTGAAGATGTACAAAGTTGTGCACTTGAACAAAACCGATGCTCGGCTTGCCAATAACGGTCAATCCCTTGAACTTCAAAACCTAAGGTGCCGAGTAAATTTCGATGCTTTGAGATTCACTCTTCAAATAGAAGAATTGGGTAGACGTGTTATTTTAGGGGATTTTGTCATCATATAATATTTTCTAAAATCCTTACATTACTTTGTCTATATGTATACATTATCTCTTTTTATAATTTGTATATTGTGATTCTAAAGTTGAAATTGATGACAGGTGATGTATGATGCGAGTGGTGTAAGATTGGAAGCAGGACGCCAAGCGGAGGTTGGTCTCTCCTATTTAAAAAGTTTGTGCAAAACGACTGAAACAATAGACTTTACATAAAGTTATTAGACGGTTACATATATTCTGGTTCATATATGTCATTATTAAGATTGTAAAATTGTCAGGTTCTGAATCAAATCGTATATGAACTTCCTGCCGAACATCCTTTAGCTGAAAGAATGCTATTACATGAACTTCTTGGTCACACCCCTCCTCAGGTCTGTTTTCATAATTTGGTCGATTTGATCTGTGTTTTATGTTAAACGGGTCAAATGGTTTAGATTTTTAAAAAATAGTTAAAAAGGAAACGGGTCAAACGGGTTGCAAGTTATCAAAAGTCACTTTTATTGCATACAACCTCTTAAATTGTTTCTCACCGATTCAGATTATTATTACCTTGAGCTAAAAAGGGACGAGTGAAATGGGTTAAATGTTGTTTAAAAAAATTAAATTGAAGTAGTCTTGATTTTTGTAATCAAAGTTAACATATTTATTATTTATAAAAAAATAAAAAACTGGATGAAAAAGTGTTGGTAGGTTAAAACATTTATTGAACAATAATAATGTACGGATGATTATATGATATGCAGGTAATTGCTGTGATAGATGGAGTTACGGTACAGAAGATGCGAATCACGTTTTTGTTAATTGTATTTGGGCCCGAAGTATATGGTGGCAAATTGCGGTTTGGATGTGCATACCCCTCTAACTAATATGTGCAGTTTAAAGGAAGTGGTGAAAGCTTTGACTGGCAACATAGGGTCAGCTTGATGGATGAGAGTCGTCTACACGGTTATTCTGGCTACGATGTGGCAAACCTGGAATGCAAGGAATCTTAAAGTTTTTGAGGGGCAGTTTGTTCCAACCCGAAGAACTGTCGATCTCATAAAAGATGTTTTCCTTTGGATTTCTCACCGAACGAAGTTACCAAAGCTGGACTGGGATAAGTGGGCTGAATTTAGTGTTTCGAAAATTTTGTAATGGCTGTGCTTTTGTTTTATGTTTCCTTTCCTTTTCTTTGTAGTTGTTTTGTGTTTTCAGCCTCTTGCTGGTTCTATTTATATATATAAATAGTGAGTTGCCGTTAAAAAAAACACGAAATATTTCGGCATTTGAATACTTTTCTGTATTTTTCTTCCAATGTATGTATTTGTACAGAATATTTCATTTCAAAGTAAATAATATGGTTTTGGTTGAAGCCCGCGTATTACGCGGACATTAACCTAGTGAGGTTATAAGCAAAAGGTAACTCAAAAAGGTCGAAGTATCACGGTTGATTCCATGGTTAGATCATGGATCACCTATATCTAGATCAATATTGACTAGAACACCGAAGAAACAGAAGAATCATGGATGTCATGGGCGAAGGATAGTGGGGGCGGGAGGGGGTGGCCGACCCCCCGAACTTTTCGCTCAGTAGGGGAGAGTATGTAGTTTTCGTATAAATTTTTTTAGGTATATACGTTTTCGATCCCCCGTTTTATTGAAATTTATGGGTATATACGTTTCCAACCTCTCGGTCAGAAATCTCAAGATTCGCCATTGATGGTTGTTGTATTGTATGGTTACCGTAGATCAACTATATAGGCTCTAGAAAACCCGTCAACAAAGTCAAAATAAAAAAAAATAAAAAAAAAAGAACGAAATATAAAGTGACAATACATAAAATCATTAAAAGCCAAAAGTCATATGATAAATATCACTTAAAAATATGAGTAAAATGCACGGATAGTCCCTGTGGTTTGGTAAAATTTCACCCTTAGTCCCCAACTTTTATAAATTACACCCGTGCTCCCTGTGGTTTGACAGTTTGTTACTCGGATAGTCCCTGGAGTGGATGGGGGTTAGTTTTCTCCGTAAGTCCATGTGAAATTACAAAATTACCCTTGCTTTTATTAAAATATAAAAAATAATTCACATACACACACATAGACCAGATTTTTTTTCCACCATGGCTCTCTCTCTCTCTCTCTCTCTGGCAAACCCCCAGCACCACCACCTGCCACCCCCACCCCCCCCCCCCCCACAACACCACCAGCCACCACCTACCCCACACCACCACGACAAACCCCACACCACGACCGCCTGCTTCAAATCCGACAATCAACATATACTTATCGAAAATTGTAATTTGTGTATCACCGTCGTCCTCAGGTATGAAAAAAAACCCTAGATTTCTAAATCTACAGGAAATTGCAGCTCAATTTATTTCAAAACATCAAAAACGATACAAAAAACACAACAGAAAACAGTAATTAGGGGAACATACCAGAATCGTTTAGATTTGTTCCTGTTACAAGCCCTAATTTAAGGTCACTGAGCGAAGTCGTTATCAGGACTTAATTGACGGATGTATTGATGATTCTAGGGTTAAGATTGATGGATGAATCGATGAATCTAGGGTTTAAGCTAAACAGGACATGATGAATCGATGAACGATTATGAATATGTGTGTGTGATCATAGTTAGATGCGACCGGGTTACAGGATTTGATTGCGAATTGGTGCAGGATTCATGTATATGCGATGAGTGTGTGTGTGTGTTATCGGAGGTCAGAGATGAGGCGTAGAAATGCGATGTGTGCGTGTGATGATCTAGGGTAATTTAAGACTTCATATGTTGCCACCACAATGTTGCTTATTTTGCTACGGTTTATTTCCATAGCAAATTTTGGTGGCAGTTGGCGTTTTTTGTAGTAGTGGTTTCAGGGTGGAGGTTGGTAGCCATGGTGGAGGTGGTGGTTCAGACAAAATTTCCGACGACAAGGTAAACCTTACTGTTTTAGGCTGAAAAAGTTGTTTCAGTTGCATATTTTTGGCTGAAAAAGTTGTATAGTGTTTAGTGTTAAATGGTAGAGGCTGGTGGCGGTGATGGTGCAGGTTTGAGGAGGCTGTCAGTGGTGGGTGGAGGGTGATGGTGCAGGTTTGAGGAGGCTGTCGGTGGTGGGTGGAGGGTGATGGTGGTGGATAGAGGTTGAAGATGAAGTATAATTTCTACTTTTTTTTGTATTATATCATTAAGGGTAATTTTGTAATTTCACATGGACTTAACAGAGAAAACTAACCCCCATCCACTCCATGGACTATCCGAGTAACAAACTGTCAAACCACAGGGAGCACGGGTGTAATTTCTAAAAGTTGGGGACTAAGGGTGAAATTTTACCAAACCACAGGGACTATCTGTGCATTTTACTCTAAAAATATTTAACAAAAGTTAAAATTGGATGTCTATATAATAAAGTCTAGTAATTTAAAAAGAGGTGTAATATAACATTTTTTACAACATATAATGAAGACTTTTAAGATTTATACAAAATGAAATTATTTATGTGGCAAAACTAATACTTCAAATATTTTTATTAAATTAAGTAGAAAAAAGGGAGGATGCATCAAATAAGAAGTAAATCAACTTAAATACCTAAATAGAAAAAGAACAAAAACATTTTGATATTGTATAACCAAATATCAAATTATGTTTACAAGGTTTGGTCGTTCTTTTTAATAAGAATAATACACTTTTGTTAGACCATTTTCAACACACTTAAAAATGTATCCGTCAGCTATCACATTATATTTCTGTATATGCAAAAAAAACACTCATTTTCTTACTAACCTTTACAAACATCCATACTAACACTTACATTTCCCATCATCACCATTTTTTATATCGATACCAACACTTACATTTTCCCATTATCACCCTTTTTTATATTTTATTTTTAATACTCAAATTCTTTTTGTATAACTAATCCATTTTCCATTTCTCGTATTCTTACATTGGACTTTTGGTTGTTCTCGTGAATCTTCGGATATATGTATAAAAGCTTTCATAGGTAAATATTACCTTCTCATTTTTGCATGGTTGTATTTTTAGTGGCTAAACTTGGTGTTCCTTGTGAACCAGGTCCGACTTCCACTCTCTCTATTATTTTCGGCGTCATCCAGGTGAAGGGTGAATACGGGTGGCGCCGGTTCGTCTTAGATGGGAGGCGGGGTTTTACTGATTATTCCACTGTCATGCCTTCGGGCGGGTGGAGGTCGGGTTTCCGCGCATCTGGGAGAGCCAAGGGGCTGGTGGCAGTCGTCGACCTTGGCCACAGCACCCGGTGTCACGGTGATTGACACGTCATTCCTTGCCATTAAAAAAAAAGATTATTATTAATATTTCTTTTAAGTAAATATTACCTTTGCCATTGATGTAGAGTAAATATGGATTTGAAACCGTTGCCATTATCATTATCATTTGGAATGAATATTATGGATGTACATTTGGGATCATTTAGTACAATTCTTGCCCATGGTATTATTGCCTACTGGCGTCTTCGGATGGGATAGACTAAGTGATTATTAGGTACCGAGTTTGATTCTTACGATTCTCACAAGTGGGTTTTCCCAGATTTACTAAATTTCCTTTTGAATTGGTGTATAGACATTATTGTATAGCGGAGATGAATATTATCGGATGATTCCACTTGTGGTACGATGTTATTTAGTACAATTCTTTTTCTTTTTTATTTTGATGTGGGCTCCACTCTTAGACCAAATATGGTGCACATGAAGAAGGGCGCTTGCCCAAATGCAAGTCACCTCCAACGGTGAAAAACTAGTTGGTGTGATTTTAGTTATGCCATGTCATCAAATGCAAGGGCTAAATGCGTCCGCTACGTTTCGTCTTTTGATTTTTCACGTCATCGCCATGTAACCATTAGCTATCACTCACATTTTTCATATTTGATGTGTAATTATTTCACAAGCACTACGTCAAAAAAGGCTTACAGCCACACAAAAAAAGTGTGACCGTACGCCTTTCGCCACACTTTTTTTTCCAGCTCAAGTGTGACCAAAGGTCGAGTCATCGTAGGTATCATACTGTCACATTCACGTTTAGTGGCCATAGCAACTTAAATATGTGGCTAAATGGTACCATTATTTCTTCCTGAAATCAGATATTCTGTACAATAAGTGGCTAAAGGCTAGCAACAGCCACATAATTTATGGTAAGTGTGACTGGTTCTATTATATAGTCACTTAAAAGTTTATTATTGCCACATCAACTATAAAAATGTGGCTAAAAGAGTTGTTGTAATCATACATTCCATCCATTAAGTGTGACTAAATGGTAGCAACGGCCACATGAACTCACTATAAGTGTGGTGGTTTTATTATTTAGTCACATGGGTTTACTATAAATGTGGCTGATGACGGGGGTAGCCCAAGACTAAATAAAATGACTAAATACGTAAACGCTCAAAGGGTTAAACGGTTCAATGGTTAAAAAGCTGAGGAGGTGAAGTAAAGCAATACGGGAACAGTAAATAGTCACATCTCCGGATTGCTTCACCAACTCGCCAGCCGCAAAAGCAATGCAGGTCCTCAGAACACATTCTATTATCCAGGGGTCAAAAGGCTTCAACCCCCGAAAGGGTAAGCCCATCACTGCAAGCAAGGTCACTAGTCAAATGCATCCCTCTTTGGGAGATGTCTTCTCCTATATATTTGACACTTCATTTACTGAGTTGGGACATTCCTGGTCAGTCAAGATTCCTTAAATCTCTGGTCATTCACTCCGAGTACTTGCTTGATGCGAGTTACTCCCTTTCACATCCAACACACACATTCTGTTTGCCCCTTCACCCGAATCTGAATACACTTCAGAGGAGGATCCTTAGCAAACAACAAAAATAAACTAGTGAACCTCCTTCCACGTCTTGCAAACGTGGGGGGACCCCACGACTTGCGTTAGGCAAAGTTAAACCCTTTAACCCTTTTGCCTAACCAGCCTCGCTACTATCCTTGGTCTATTATTTGTTGCATCAACAAGTTGGCGCCCACCGTGGGGCTACGCCGCTATTTCTCCTCAAAAAGACCTAGTAGTGCAGCTCCTTTCTCTTGAAACTACCATGTCCGAAAGCGGATCCCCGGGTGAAGTAAATCAGGTTCCAAACACCTCAACCCCGGGCAGCAGCCAAGCCCATGTGGCTATACCAACCTCTTTCTCAACTCCGGGGAGCACTCCCGAGTTTCTCACCTTCAACACTCCAACTCCGTCCAGATCTGGAGTTCCTTCCCCCAATGTTGGTATCTCTGACACCCCAGCACGTGTTGAACTTACCCCTGAGGGTGTTACCAACAATTTCCTTGAGTTGAGGTCTCTCCTCAACCAATATGTGAGTAGAGAAAGAGACAAGGGAGTGAGGATTCGTCTAGACTATGACGAGCCGGAACCAACATTATCTCCCGGACCTCCCATCCCTCCTTTTACAACTAGGAATGAGGCTGGTCCCAGTAATCCTCCAAACCCTAATCCATATCTATCCACAATGGTGAATCCCACAGTACATCCTATCTTTTCTTCCCAACCAATTACAAGTGGTGCTCCTTTGGGACATGAGCTAACCCTTGACCAGCTCCTACAGTCCCCAGTAATAAGCCTTCCAGCCTCTACAACAACTTCATGGGAACAAGCTCTGTCCGTGCTCCCTTTGGCACGAAGTGCTGTTATGAGCACCCCCTTGGAGTAAGCTGCTCAGTTGCACCCGGAAGCCTTCAAGGCTTCAACCTCATGCCCCCAATGATTGCACAGATGATGGCCAACTTCCCGTGGCAGCACTTTATTAATCAAGTGTTGGCCACTCAGGGAAACAACAGCAATGGCAATAACATGGGTGCAAGGGTTGAAGAAGACTTGGCCAAACCATATAAGCCAAGCAACCTTTCATGCTTTTCACAGCAAATAGCTGATTATGATTTTCAAGCAAAGATCAAGATGCCTCCTCACATCAAAACGTACGATGGGACTGAAGATCCTGAGGACCATCTTCAGATCTTTACCGGTGCAGCAAGGATAGAGAAATGGTCAAACGCTGAATGTTGCCTAATGTTCATGCAAACCCTTGTTGGATCAGCAAGGATCTGGTTCAACGACTTACCTGCTCGAAGCATTCGAAGCTTTGACGACCTCAGCAAGGGTTTTCTGGCCAATTTCTCCCAACAAAGGCGATATGTCAAAGACGCAACTGTAATCTTTCAGATAAAGCAACGTGATGATGAAAGTCTTCGAGCGTTCATCGAACGATACAAGAAGGAAGGTCTAACTTATGTAGGGGCAGGCGAGAAAATGAGAGTGGCTGGTTTTATGAATGCCATCACATCCAAATATCTCACAAGAGACTTTAACAAATCCCTGCCCAAGACCTTGGAAGAAGCTCTCGAAAGAGCTGAAGCCCACATCCGGGGAGAGGAGGCAGTAGACATTAAAGAGCAAAGGAAAAGAGGATCCAGCTGGCGAAGCAATAGTCCAGCTAGAAAAAAGGGAAACTTCAACTCTTATGATAGACGACCAAAAGGTTCAGACCATCGAAGGTCTGAGGGTCGGAACCCTTCCAGCAGGGAGAAAGGCATGAGTTTCACACCCCTCACAAAGACTCCTCAAGAAATCCTCGCAACGGAAGAAGTCAAGCATAACTTTCGGCCTCTCCCCAAAAGTAAAAAAAATGAGAACTCCACACAGTTTTGTGAGTTTCATGAAGAAAAAGGTCACCACACCAATGATTGCTTCCAGCTCAAGAAAAGAATTGAAGAAGCTGTTAAGTCCGGAGAACTTGCTCATTTGGTGAAAGGGGTACGGGACAAAATGGCTGAAGGAAAGGGCAAGGAAGTCAATATGGTAGATTTCGATGGAAGGGTTCCTCACAAGAGACAACGGTTGGAAGCTTGGTGGTAGAAGCCACTGTGGGAACGTTGCAAACAAATAAAGCCCTCTTGTGGTAGAAGCCACTGTGGGAACGTTGCAAACAAATAAAGCATACATAGACACTGGGGCAGCCACTGAAATCATGTTTGAGAAATTCTTCAACCGCTTGAGTAATGAAGAACGTTCAAGGCTTCAACCCTCTGGGACTTCCATAAAAGGTATTGCCGATATACCCCTCAAGCCTTTAGGGCAACTGACCCTTAATGTTCGTTTAAGCGAAGGTCAGAAGGAAAGAATCCAACCACTCACCTTCGTGGTTATCAACATACCTTCAAACTATGATGTGATCATTGGAAGACCAGGGCAGTCTGCATTCTACATGGCCGTGTCTGTTGGCCATGGCACACTCAAATTTCCCACCAAGAGGGGGATAGCAACCCTTCAACCCTCTCAAGAAGCCTACCTGGTTGAGGGTGAAAGTTCCAGAAGTGAAGAAGACAAGCAAAGGCTAATCATAAATCCTAAGTACCCTAAACAGAGAATAAGGGTCAATCCAAGCCCTTCACAAGAAACCCTCTCGTATCTTGAAAAGTTGCTAACACATTACAGCGATGTCTTCGCTTGGTGCCCAGAGGACATGACGGGGATCCCTCGAAACATTGCTGAACATGAGTTAAGAATACCACCGGATGTCAAGCCTGTGGTGCAAAAGAAGAGAAGTTTGGCACCTGAGAGAAGCCTGGCTGCTTGCCAAGAAGTTGAAAAGCTTGTGTCGGCCGGCATTCTCCGAGAAGTCAAGTACCAATCATGGGTTGCAAACCCGGTTATGGTCAAGAAACCAGACAACTCTTGGAGGATGTGCATAGATTTCAAGGATCTTAACAAGGCTTGCCCTAAGGATTGCTATCCACTAACAGAAATTGATCTCAAGGTTGACTCCCTCACCGGTTACCCTTTCAAATGCTTTCTCGATGCTTACAAGGGGTATCATCAAATACTCATGAAAGAAGAAGATGAAGAAAAGACGGCGTTCCACACCGATAAAGGAATCTTTTGTTACCAAAAGATGCCTTTTGGCCTCAAAAACGCTGGAGTAACCTACCAACGTCTAGTAGACAAAGCCTTTGCAAGTCAAATTGGTAAAAACATGGAGGCATACGTCGATGACTTGGTGATCAAAAGCAAGACGGAGTATCAAATGCTCGATGACATTCAGGAAACGTTCAAGAACCTCAGAAAGGTTAACATGAAGCTCAACCATGAGAAATGTTCATCTGGGTTTGAGGAAGGAAAGTTCTTGGGTCACATTGTTGGGAAACAAAGCATCAAGGCTAACCCAAACAAGGTGAAAGCTGTTCTTGAAACCAAACCACCAAAAACCAAGAAGGAGGTTGAAAGCCTGAACGGGAAGCTTGCAGCCTTGAAGCGTTTTACCTCCAAGCTGGCTGAAAGATCTCTGCCCTTCTACAAAACGCTCAAGAATTGCTCTGATAAGAAGGACTTCAAATGGACCGATGAGGCTGAAGAAGCCTTCAACCAGATGAAACAACATCTTGCTTCCTTACCTGACATTGCAGCTCCGGAAACGGGGGAGTTAATCTCGGTGTACCTTTCAGTCGCTGAGGAAGCCGTAAGCGCGGTCCTCACCATCGAGCAAGAAAAGGCCCAGGTACCCGTTTATTTCTTCAGCAAAACTCTAAAATTGGCTGAAACCAAATATCCTCCTCTTGAAAAATTGTCCCTAGCCCTAGTTCAAACAGCTAGAAGGCTTCGAAGGTATTTCCAAGCACACCCTATACAAGTGGTCACCGACCAACCTATTAAGAGTGTGCTTGAAAAACCAGAGAATTCGGGAAGGTTGGCCAAATGGGCAGTGGAACTAGGTGAATATAACATCACCTATGTGACACCCCAGGAAAACCAGGAAAACCATACAACTTAACTAGCTTCCTCAGTGAGTGCCTACCAAATTTCGGGACGAAATTTCTTTCAACTTGGGGATGATGTGACAACTCGAAATTTAGAACCTTTCGTTGTGTGCTTGAACGTTTAGCGACTAACTGATTTGATGATTTAATGAATACATGTGAACTTATATGATTATGTGTTATGTTATGTGTATGCTTGTGTGTATGTATGTGAACCGAGACAACACGAACCCGACTCGAGACCATGTGGTCTCGAGTGAACAACGACTTATGGGCCGGTTAGGCCACACACACACACCCCTTAGCCCATTCGAAGCCCATTAGGGTGCACAAGGTGAAACAAGTATATAAATCTTAGTGTTAGCCATGTTGCCATTTTCTTTGGATAACACACACTCTCCTACTCCCTCTCACTAAACCCTAGACACCAAACATCATATTTCTCCTCCTTCTTCTCGGATCCAAACCGGTGACACTAGGACTAGCGGATCGGCTCACACACACACACTCGGAAGTTTCATACTCGCCTTTGAAACTCATCAACCGGTTAGTGATTTTATGATGTTTGTTGTTGTTTAATAATGGTATGAATGATATGATTAACTAGTATAGTTGTATGCTTGATAATGTTTCGTGAATCGGATGTATATATTGTTGATAATCGGCTAACATGTTTCGGATATATTGCACAATGAGCTCATGATATCTTGTATTGAAATGTGATTCAAATCATTAAATGTGAATGTTCATAAAACCGGCTTGCACATGTGAATAGAAAGCATCATGTTATTCGGATTAGGATAGATTTTGGAGATGTTATGTGATGACTTGAAACCATTAAACGAGTATGATCGAATGTTTGAATTGTTGTTCATGATTATATTTGTGATTAATGTTAGAAACCGAAAATATGATGAACAAGCTTGAATGATCATGATGAACTATTTGAATATATGAAGAACTTGTTGAATATCATATGAACATGTTTGAATATTTGAAATCTGCTATGTTTGATCCAATTTGGTAAGTTGTTAGACAAATAAACATGTTTAAGTGGATAGTACATCATGTTGCATGAAATCAGAATGTTATTGGATAGTACACTGTACCGAATCAGCTCCTGTCCAACCGAAACCTCCAGTTGCGACTCGAAACCACTGCATGACGAGTCGAGACCCCCGGTTGCGACATAGATTGCGAGTCGTAAACACCTGGTTGCGACTTGAAACCACACGAGATCAGCACATAAACCGTATGACTCGAAACCACAGTTACGAGTCCGGTTGCGACTCGAGACCAAAACAGCACGAACCGAGACCATGATTGCGACTCAGGTTGCGAGTCGCAAACGCCTAGTTGCGACTCGAGACTATACGCAGATACACGCTGTTTGGGCTTGCACCTCATTTCGGACTTAATTGATTGGGCCGGACTCTTGGGCCTAATGCACGGACCTTATATGTTACTGTTGAACGTGAATGTTGTTGAACTGCTATGATCAAACGTGTATGCCATGAACGATACTTGAATGCATTATGCTAGGAACATACGGGTACTGATTGAATACGAACCTGATTGGTATGATACAACTATGATAGGACGTGAGTAGCCACGATATTGCTTGATTGACTTTTCTGTGTATCTACCGAGCAAACCAAGGTGAGTTCACACCCTTTACAAAGCATGGGATTCCCAGGGGTCGGGAATTGGGGTTAAGGAACATGGGTTCCTCGTCCTCCTTGGGTAGGACAGCAATGGTTCAGGAATGTAATTCCTCGTCCTCACGGACAGATAACTCGTACTAGACCAAAACTCTATCATGAAGTCCCTCATCTTTGTATCGACTTAATCGCCGAGGCCAATGGCGAGCGGGTCATTAGTTAGATAGCGCTATTTAGGTTTGACAAACCTCACACCGTGCCGCAGAGGACGGGCGTGAACTAATGGACTACTGGCACGTCAATGATGATAGACATTGACAGTTCAGGGCACATAAACATGACTACAGTCAGCAGTCGATATGGTAACGAGTCTAGTAGATACATGGGGTAGCCCCCACGGCCGAAATGCCAGATAACTAACACGGGGTAGCCCCCACGGCTGGATGGCCAGAGTAACCGGGAATAAACAAGTCACGTTTTTAACTATGGGGTAACCCCCACGGCAGGATGCCAGCTAAAGGAACTGTTTTCGAAACTACTTAAAACGAACACCCAACCGTGAACTCACTCAACTTGTTGTTGACTCGTTACTACATGCTTTGCAGGTCCTTAGGTTCTTAGCTGGGGCTTGCATGGAGGAGGATCGTTGTGGGACATGGACGGCTGTGTGCCATGTTAAACTTTGAAACTATTAAACTCATGTTTTGACTTTAAGACTTATGCTTCCTCTTGCAACTTAACTATGTTTTGTTTGAACACCAATTGTATTGGTTGGATTTTATAACTACTTATATGCTTGTTCAATATGATTGGTGGCTGGATCCTGGTCAGTCACGCCTCCAAGCGGTAGTACTCCGCAGGTGGATTTTGGGGGTGTGACAGATTGGTATCAGAGCCATTGGTTATAGAGAACTTGGTTTTAATAAAGGGAAAAAAAACGTTTTTGTTAAAACCAGACTATAACCTGTACAGTGCTCAACGGTCCACAACGATGCTTCACTCCACATGCAAGGCTCGACATTCTAGGTGATATGATCTGTGTATATATTGCCTACTTGTTAGTTACATAGTACATTGCTCATGGTATGCTTGGTTAGAATAACTACTGTTGCTTGAACACGTGCGTACTTACTCACTTCTGACATCGCACTTTCGCGAACCCCTCTCACTCACGTTCTTCTTGATATGAAGATCATGTCTGGACGCGTTAACCTAACACAAGCCCAGTTGACGGCTCTGATCAACGAACGAGTTGCTGCAGCACTTGCAGCTGCACACGCAGGAGGTATATCCTGCAGTCCGAACTCATTCTAGGATCTTTAGGATCCTACTCTCGTGAACCAACCTTTGTGTTAAACTCTGTCTCTTCTTTCACCCACGATGGGTCAACACGTTCAGCCACCCGTGTGCACTTTCAAAACCTTTATGGACTGTCGACCTAGTACCTTTAGTGGCACCGAGGGAGCGATAGGTCTCCTACACTGGATTCGCAGGATCGAATCGGCATTCGAAGAAAGTGAAAGCCCTACCAGTAAGCGAGTAGAGTACGCTGCTGGTACCTTGCAAGGGAAAGCGTATTCTTGGTGGAACACACAAGTTCAGATGCTCGTATTAGCGGATGCGAATGCCACCCCCTGGAGCGACTTCAAGGATTTGATCAAGGAAGAATTCTGTCACCCGGACGACATCCTAAAACTTGAAATAGAGTACCTTGGCTTGAAAATGGAAGGATCAGAGATCGAAGCGTACACAAAAAGATCCAACGACTTGGCTGCCCTATGTCCTAACTTGTCACAACCCATTTCTAGACGAATCGAGCTATACCTCAGAGGCTTAGCCCCAGAAATCCAAGGGTCCGTAATTGCGGCCAACTTTTCCACAATCCAACAAGTCGTTCGTTTGGCGCACCAGCTCACTGATCAGGCAGTGGAAGAGGGCAAGTTGCCCAAGCGTAACTCTTCCAATACAAAAGCTTTTATTAACACCAAGCATGTTTGGGGGGATCACCAGGGCAAGGGATGTAGCTCTATACAACAGGACCCGCACGGGAAACTCGCCCAGCAGGGGCTGGACTACCAAATTCAAGGGGGATACCTTGGAAATAAGCCGAAATGCCGCAAATGCCATCAACACCACACCGGGTCATGTATGGAATCGTGCTGCCATCGGTGCAAGAAGACGGGACATGTGGCTAGAGATTGCAGGAGCCCATACCCTGCACACCGAAACCAGCAGCAGCAGGGTAGCAAAAAGGGGTGTTTCCGTTGTGGGGGCTGAAGGCCATCTTAAGAGGAACTGTCCGCAGATGAGGCAGAAACGCGACAACAACAACAATGGGGCCCGGGGGCGGGTGTTTGTGATTGGCCAAGGTGAAGCAAGGAATGACCCCAATGTTGTGGCGGGTAAGTTCCTTCTCGACGACTTTTATGTTTCAGTTTTATTTGATTCGGGTGCCGATACTAGCTACATATCACTAGAAGTTAGTCGAATGCTTAAGCATATTCCAACACCCTTGAACATCAAGCACACAGTAGAGCTAGCAAATGGTAAGAGTTTAGAAGCCACACACGTAGTCAAGGGTTGTAAGGTTATTCTCGCTGACCAGACTTTCTCTATCGACCTCATTCCTATTGTCTTGGGTAGTTTCGACGTTGTCATTGGGATGGATTGGTTGTCCCAACACCGAGCAGAGATTCTTTGCAACGAGAAGGTTGTCCGTATTCCAGGTTCCGGCGGTGAACCTCTCATGATTCATGGCGATAAGAGGAGTGCTGTTGAGAACGTCATTTCTCTCCTTAAGGCCCAAAAGTGCTTGCGAAAGGGCCACACTGCCATTTTGGCTCTCATTACTGACACCACGGAGAAAGAGAAGAAGATAGAAGATTTTCCCGTTGTACGCGATTATCCAGGAGTATTTCTTGAGGAATTACCTGGTCTTCCGCCTCATCACCAAGTCGAGTTTCAGATCGAATTAGCTCCTGGAGCTGCGCCTATAGCCCGTGCACCTTATCGTTTAGCCCCATCGGAGTTGAAAGAACTCTCCACGCAACTACAAGAACTCTTGGATAAGGGTTTTATTCGTCCTAGCTCATCGCCCTGGGGAGCTCCAGTATTAATTGTAAAGAAGAAGGACGGTACTTTCAGAATGTGCATCGACTACCGGGAACTCAACAAGGTGACGGTGAAGAATCGTTATCCTCTACCGCGGATTGACGACTTGTTCGACCAGCTGCAAGGGTCGAGCTACTATTCAAAGATTGATTTGAGATCGGGATATCACCAGCTGAGAGTCCGAGAAGAGGACGTCTCCAAAACAGCTTTCAGAACTCGATACGGGCACTATGAGTTTTTGGTCATGCCTTTTGGGATGACAAACGCACCTGCGGTTTTCATGGACTTGATGAACCGAGTGTGCAAGCCTTACCTGGACAAGTTCGTTATAGTCTTCATCGACGACATCCTGATCTATTCCAAGAGTCGGGAGGAACACGAGCAACATCTGCGACTTATTCTGGAACTCCTTCGAACAGAACAGCTTTATGCAAAGTTCTCGAAATGCGACTTCTGGCTTCGAGAAGTCCATTTCCTAGGCCACGTGGTAAACAAGGATGGGATTCACGTTGATCCATCCAAGATAGACTCGATTAAGAACTGGCCTGCGCCTCGTACACCAAAGGAAATTCGCCAATTCTTGGGTTTGGCGGGATACTACCGGAGATTCATAAAGGATTTTTCTAAGATTGCACAGCCTCTCACCTCACTAACGCAGAAGGGCGTTGTTTATCGCTGGAGAGAATGCACAGGAGTTAGCATTTCAGCACTTAAAGGATAGTCTTTGCAGCGCACCTATCCTTTCCTTGCCAGAAGGCACAGACGACTTTGTGGTTTACTGCGACGCATCAATTCAGGGTCTTGGTTGCGTATTGATGCAACGAGACAAGGTTATAGCCTACGCCTCACGCCAACTCAAGGTTCATGAAAAGAACTACACGACGCACGACTTGGAGCTGGGAGCTGTTGTTTTTCCACTTAAGTTATGGCGGCATTACCTGTACGGTACCAAGTGCGCCATCTACACTGACCACAGGAGCCTCGAGCATATCTTCAAACAGAAAGAACTAAATATGCGACAACGACGATGGGTCGAGCTGCTGAATGACTACGAGTGCTCAATCAGGTATCACCCGGGTAAGGCCAATGTGGTGGCTGACGCCCTCAGTCGGAAGGACACTGCGCCTAAGCGCGTACGAGCTCTACAACTCACGATCCATTCTAGTCTTCCCTCCCAGATACGAGCAGCTCAGATAGAAGCACTGAAACCAGAAAACGTCAGGGCCGAAGCCCTACGCGGATCGAGGCAACGTTTAGAACAGAAGGAAGACGGTGCTTACTACGTGACGGGACGCGTTTGGGTCCCACTCTATGGCAACCTACGAGAGCTTGTGATGGACGAAGCACACAAGTCTCACTACTCGGTACATCCTGGATCGGATAAAATGTACCACGACATCAAGACTACGTACTGGTGGCCTAGCATGAAGGCCCACATAGCAACCTACGTCAGCAAGTGTTTGACTTGTGCGAGAGTCAAGTCGGAATACCAGAAACCATCAGGCCTACTCCAAAAACCAGAGATACCTCAGTGGAAATGGGAGCAAATTTCCATGGATTTTGTCACTGGCCTACCTAGATCCCAGCGCGGGAACGATACTATTTGGGTGATCGTGGATCGACTCACAAAATCTGCACACTTCTTGGCTATTAAGGAGACGGATAAGTTCTCCACTCTCGCAGAAATATACCTCAAGGAAGTTGTTTCGAGGCACGGGGTGCCCACCTCCATTATCTCAGATCGAGATGCACGTTTTACTTCAGAGCTGTGGCAAGCAATGCACAAATCCTTCGGCTCACGATTAGACATGAGCACAGCGTATCACCCTCAGACGGACGGGCAGTCCGAACGCACTATTCAAACCTTAGAAGACATGCTTCGTGCATGTGTAATCGACTTTGGCAACCGCTGGGAAAAGCATCTGCCACTTGTGGAATTCTCGTACAATAACAGCTACCACACCAGCATTAAAGCTGCTCCATTTGAGGCATTGTACGGACGTAAATGCCGGTCCCCTCTTTGCTGGGCAGAGGTGGGAGATAGTCAAATCACTGGTCCAGAATATGTGGTAGACACGACCGAACAAATCGCTCAGATACGAAAACGCATGACGGCCGCTCGTAAGCATCAGAAAGTTTACACCGACATGGGCAGGAAACCGCTTGAGCTCCAGGTTGGGGAGCGGGTACTACTCAAAGTTTCACCCTGGAAGGGTGTGGTTCGTTTTGGTAAACGCGGCAAACTCAACCCACGATACGTTGGACCTTTCGAGGTCATTGAGAAAATAGGCAGGGTGGCCTACAGACTGAACTTACCGGCGGAACTCGGTGCAGTTCACAACGTTTTTCACATGTCGAATCTGAAGAAGTGTCCGTCAGATGAGACCCACGTAGTTCCTTTGAAGGAACTCACTATCGATGAGCAGTTACGATTCGTCGAGGAACCAGTCGAGATCACGGACCGGGATGTTAAGGTCCTCAAGAGCACTAGAATACCTCTCGTTCGAGTTCGTTGGAACTCACGTCGCGGCCCAGAGTTCACCTGGGAGCGCGAAGATCAGATGAAACAAAAGTATCCCCAACTGTTCGCAAACGGTACAACCACTACTGAGGCCGAAGCTACGGAATTTCGGGACGAAATTCCAGATCAACGGGAGGTGGATGTGACACCCCAGGAAAACCATACAACTTAACTAGCTTCCTCAGTGAGTGCCTACCAAATTTCGGGACGAAATTTCTTTCAACTTGGGGATGATGTGACAACTCGAAATTTAGAACCTTTCGTTGTGTGCTTGAACGTTTAGCGACTAACTGATTTGATGATTTAATGAATACATGTGAACTTATATGATTATGTGTTATGTTATGTGTATGCTTGTGTGTATGTATGTGAACCGAGACAACACGAACCCGACTCGAGACCATGTGGTCTCGAGTGAACAACGACTTATGGGCCGGTTGGGCCACACACACACACCCCTTAGCCCATTCGAAGCCCATTAGGGTGCACAAGGTGAAACAAGTATATAAATCTTAGTGTTAGCCATGTTGCCATTTTCTTTGGATAACACACACTCTCCTACTCCCTCTCACTAAACCCTAGACACCAAACATCATATTTCTCCTCCTTCTTCTCGGATCCAAACCGGTGACACTAGGACTAGCGGATCGGCTCACACACACACACTCGGAAGTTTCATACTCGCCTTTGAAACTCATCAACCGGTTAGTGATTTTATGATGTTTGTTGTTGTTTAATAATGGTATGAATGATATGATTAACTAGTATAGTTGTATGCTTGATAATGTTTCGTGAATCGGATGTATATATTGTTGATAATCGGCTAACATGTTTCGGATATATTGCACAATGAGCTCATGATATCTTGTATTGAAATGTGATTCAAATCATTAAATGTGAATGTTCATAAAACCGGCTTGCACATGTGAATAGAAAGCATCATGTTATTCGGATTAGGATAGATTTTGGAGATGTTATGTGATGACTTGAAACCATTAAACGAGTATGATCGAATGTTTGAATTGTTGTTCATGATTATATTTGTGATTAATGTTAGAAACCGAAAATATGATGAACAAGCTTGAATGATCATGATGAACTATTTGAATATATGAAGAACTTGTTGAATATCATATGAACATGTTTGAATATTTGAAATCTGCTATGTTTGATCCAATTTGGTAAGTTGTTAGACAAATAAACATGTTTAAGTGGATAGTACATCATGTTGCATGAAATCAGAATGTTATTGGATAGTACACTGTACCGAATCAGCTCCTGTCCAACCGAAACCTCCAGTTGCGACTCGAAACCACTGCATGACGAGTCGAGACCCCCGGTTGCGACATAGATTGCGAGTCGCAAACACCTGGTTGCGACTCGAAACCACACGAGATCAGCACATAAACCGTATGACTCGAAACCACAGTTACGAGTCCGGTTGCGACTCGAGACCAAAACAGCACGAACCGAGACCATGATTGCGACTCAGGTTGCGAGTCGCAAACGCCTAGTTGCGACTCGAGACTATACGCAGATACACGCTGTTTGGGCTTGCACCTCATTTCGGACTTAATTGATTGGGCCGGACTCTTGGGCCTAATGCACGGACCTTATATGTTACTGTTGAACGTGAATGTTGTTGAACTGCTATGATCAAACGTGTATGCCATGAACGATACTTGAATGCATTATGCTAGGAACATACGGGTACTGATTGAATACGAACCTGATTGGTATGATACAACTATGATAGGACGTGAGTAGCCACGATATTGCTTGATTGACTTTTCTGTGTATCTACCGAGCAAACCAAGGTGAGTTCACACCCTTTACAAAGCATGGGATTCCCAGGGGTCGGGAATTGGGGTTAAGGAACATGGGTTCCTCGTCCTCCTTGGGTAGGACAGCAATGGTTCAGGAATGTAATTCCTCGTCCTCACGGACAGATAACTCGTACTAGACCAAAACTCTATCATGAAGTCCCTCATCTTTGTATCGACTTAATCGCCGAGGCCAATGGCGAGCGGGTCATTAGTTAGATAGCGCTATTTAGGTTTGACAAACCTCACACCGTGCCGCAGAGGACGGGCGTGAACTAATGGACTACTGGCACGTCAATGATGATAGACATTGACAGTTCAGGGCACATAAACATGACTACAGTCAGCAGTCGATATGGTAACGAGTCTAGTAGATACATGGGGTAGCCCCCACGGCCGAAATGCCAGATAACTAACACGGGGTAGCCCCCACGGCTGGATGGCCAGAGTAACCGGGAATAAACAAGTCACGTTTTTAACTATGGGGTAACCCCCACGGCAGGATGCCAGCTAAAGGAACTGTTTTCGAAACTACTTAAAACGAACACCCAACCGTGAACTCACTCAACTTGTTGTTGACTCGTTACTACATGCTTTGCAGGTCCTTAGGTTCTTAGCTGGGGCTTGCATGGAGGAGGATCGTTGTGGGACATGGACGGCTGTGTGCCATGTTAAACTTTGAAACTATTAAACTCATGTTTTGACTTTAAGACTTATGCTTCCGCTTGCAACTTAACTATGTTTTGTTTGAACACCAATTGTATTGGTTGGATTTTATAACTACTTATATGCTTGTTCAATATGATTGGTGGCTGGATCCTGGTCAGTCACGCCTCCAAGCGGTAGTACTCCGCAGGTGGATTTTGGGGGTGTGACAACCTACGTCCCACGAAAAGCTATCAAAGCCCAAGTCTTGGCTGATTTCATCGTGGAAGTCCCAAACCAAGCAACCACTGAAGTGAACACTGCTACCACTGAACCCTCCAACCCTGAAGCCTGGAAGCTTTTTACCGATGGGGCTTCAAGCATTGAAGGGTCAGGGGCTGGGCAAATTTTGATCAACCCAGAAGGTTTGGAATTCACATATGCTCTCCGTTTTGATTTTCAGACCACCAATAATGAGGCTGAGTACGAGGCACTGATTGCCGGTTTAAGGCTGGCCAAAGAAATGAAGGTCCAGAAGCTTGAAGTGTTCACAGATTCATTGTTGGTCTCAAGCCAAGTAAATGATAGCTATGTTGCCAAAGAGCCCAACATGAGAAGATACAAGGAAAAATCCAAGGAGCTAATGAATACCTTTCAAATGTGCAACATCAAACAAATTCCCAGATCACAAAACAAAAAGGCCGATGCCTTAAGTAAGTTGGCATCTCTCACTTTCGCCCACCTCACCAAGAAAGTGTTGGTGGAAGTGTTAAAGGCTCCATCAATCGATGAAGTGGAAGTTCAAGACATAGTCACCGAGGATGATCCAAACTGGATGACTCCCATCACAAAGTTCCTAAAAAATGGAGAACTACCCAATGATCAAGTAGAAGCTGAAAGGGTTAAAATCAAGGCAAGGCAGTACGTACTACAAGGAGAAACCCTTTACAAAAAGGGTTACCTTGCCCCCTTGCTAAGATGTGTTGGTCCTGAGCAAAGTAAGTACTTGATCAAAGAGATTCACGAAGGCATATGTGGAGCCCATTTTGGAGCTAGGTCGGTGGTTGCAAAGCTCATGAACCTTGGGTATTTCTGGCCCTCAATGCATCGAGATACCGCTGAGCAATTGAGGAAATGTGATGCTTGCCAAATTTATGCACCAGTCCCAAAAAATCCTAAGCATGATTTGGTCCCAATAACCTCTGCATGGCCGTTCTATAAATGGGGAATGGACATTGTTGGTTCGTTTCCCCCAAGCAAAGGTGGGGTGAAGTTTTTGTTGGTAGCAATAGATTATTTCACCAAGTGGCCAGAGGTTAAACCACTCGCAAGGATCACAGGCAAACAGGTCATTGACTTTGTTTGGGAGAACATTATCTGCCGCTATGGATTGCCGGGGGTACTCATCACTGATAATGGAAAGCAATTTGCTGAAAAGCCTTTCAGCGTTTGGTGCAAAGAATACAGAATCAACCAGGTTGTTAGCTCAGTGGCTTACCCGCAATCGAACAGTCAGGTTGAAAGAACGAATAGAAGCATAGTGGAAGGTATCAAAACAAGACTGGGAACATATGAAAGCAACTGGCTTGAAGAACTGCCTAGTGTTCTATGGGCCATAAAAACGACCGAAAAAACAAGCCATAAGAGAACACCCTATAGCTTGGTATTCGGATCCGAGGCTGTGATCCCCGCTGAAATAGGAGTTGTAACACAACGAATTGTCAACATGGATCCCGAAGCAAACCAAAAAGAGACCATGTTGAACTTACAACTCCTAGAGGAAGCACGAGACCAAGCTGTAATTCAAGAAGCCAAGTACAAGCAACGAATGGAAGCCTACTACAACAAGAGAGTCAAGAACGAACGTTTCAAGCCAGGAGACCTGGTCCTTAAAAACAATGAAGCTAGCAAAAAAGAAAATCAAGGAAAGCTCGGCCCAAAATGGGAAGGCCCCTACACCATCCTTGAGGCACATAAGGGTGGATCTTACAAGCTAGCAGACTCAGAAGGCAAAAGGCTTCCAAGACATTGGAACGGAAAAACCTTGAAAAGGTTCCATGCTTAAACAAGAAAAATTGGTTTGTATTTCATAAGTTGTATTTCGAAAATGACATTACCAAACCTTTTGTAAGAACAAGTATCTATTGAATGAATGAAGTTATTTTATCAAATTTGTCTTTCTATCCTAAGATCAGGTTGAGAACCTAGCAAGAAACTCCATGGCAAGGGCCATGTAAGGGGATGAGCTCCCAGGCCACATCGCTCAATAGGTTCAAGGGTTGAATGAACCTATATAAGGGGTGAGTTCCTAAATCAATACAACTCCATGAGACTTATTAAGTAAAAACAAAATTGTCTCATAGACGGGTTTGAACAGCCTACACCAAATGTTCCTTAAGCCTTAGAAAAATAACCAACAAGCAGGCTTATGAAATCAAACAAAAACAAGAAAATAAAAAGGATAGGGGCTATGTCTTCTTGTTAAAAATACCAAGGCTAAGTGACTGCAGCACTGAACCCTTTAAGGTATAAAACACATAAAGACAACGCAAACTCGACAAAGACAAAGTTATCAAAAGACAAAAATAATCTAAAGGATGATACAACTTGAACAAAAAATTAAAGATACAAGCCAAGTCAAATCACTAAACTAAGAAACCTTCAAGGCTTCAAGCCACCAAGGTGACAACTAGAAATCTCAAAGGCTTCAACCTACCTACGAATAGCCAAAAGGCTTAAAAGGTTGAAGCCAACCCGGCTGCCTTAACAAAATAAGCCAAAGTATAAAAACACAACACCAAGAAAATGGATAAACATAATAACATACCAAAGAAAGCCCTGAAAGACTTTCAGTCACAAGTTAAAACAAGTCCTAGTAACTTGCAAGTCTAGATATTGTTCAAACGGCCATACAGGCCTAAAACACAACCAACAGGAACCTTAAGGGTTCCTGGAAACCTAATATTGTTCAAAGTTAACACTACAAACCACAAATTGTTTTTGGGTGCTAAGAAAGCTACGAATTAAACATCAGCAGAGGATTTGGAAACCCCGGAACCCTCACCCATGGCCTTCTTTGCTTTCTTGGACTTCTTAGCCTTTGCACCTCCATCATCACCTACTGCTGAAGCCTCCAAGCTTGCATCCTTCGGAGCACCTTGTTCCGCCGAAAAAGTATCATCACTATCTCCAAAGTAGGACCTCTTCCTTCAAAGTGAACCCAAGATTTCGGCACAGACTTTTTCATTAAGGCCCTCCGGCTTTAAGTCCTGCAACACAGCAAGAGGCTTACCAAAACAAGCAGAAACCTGATGGATATAAGGGTAGGTCAGCTTCTCCATTTGCTCAACAGAGCCTTTGAAAATATCGGAAGCCTCGGGACGAAACAGGGGAGACTTCTCCAAAGGCTGACCGGATTCATGAAGCTTATAACCATCAATGAGGCCTTGGTGTTTCCCCAGGTTGAGCAACTTAGTATAAACTTCACCAAGGGCAGAGTTAAACTCCTTGGAGTGAAGAAGGTAAGTAACAACCTGATGAAAACCCTGCTCAATTAACCCCTGATTATCAATGGTGGATCGAGCAACCGAAGCCTTCAACCCTTCCTTTTCCTCATCAAAAACCCGCTGCTGAACAAATAAAGCTTCCCTGTCAGCTTTAAGCTTCAACCGATCAGCCTCAAAGCTCTTCTTCAAGTCATTCATCTCAATCTCGTGCACCCTAGTCAGCTCCCTAACCTTTTTGTCCCACGCCTCTTCTTTCTCAGCAAATCCAGCTATCTCCTTCTTCATCGCAGCCATTGAAGATTTCATCTTATCTTTCTTCTTAGAAAATTCTTCATATTCCTGCATCCTTTTACGAAAATGAGCAATCCCTTGAGGAAGCATAGCAGCAAGGTTGCAGGTGCTCAAAATCATGCGGGACAACATCAAGTCATCCTCCATCCCAGCAATAGTATTGTGAACTGAAGGAGGAGCAATGTGACTCAGAGCATCTTCACAAACAGCAGCATCCTTAAAGCTGTCATCATTTTTCACCGACCAACTAGGAACATAAACCTCTTCCGGATCCAACCCTTCAACATCCCTGCTTGAAGAACCCTGAACAGGGGTAGCAATAACCTTTTTGCCTGAAACCTTCTTACCATGAACAACCAATTCCTTCTCCTTTTCAGCACCCGCCTCAACACCTTGATCTTCAGAAGCTTCAATATCATCACTCAAATCCACTAGTTCAGTAGAGGTGGATTGAGGAGCAGCCTTCAACAAACGGCGGGTAGATCGACGGGTTGAAGACTTGGGAGCATGAGACTTAGAAAAACCTTTGACATTGGAAGTACTAATATAACCCGAGCCCTCAAACCTTTGCTCAGCAGTCCTAACAACAACATTTTCACTAGGAACAGATGGGACATCCCCAAACACAACATCAGAAGTGTCGTCACTCTTAATGAAATCTAAGGCAGACATGACTGTATATAACAAAACAAAAACAAAACACATAAGGCATAAGTCAAGAAAAATGCAAAGAGGGCAAAAAAGGAAAACGCATACCCGTGCCACTCCTCATTAGAACCGGATCCCGATCAACATTTTCCCACAATTTACTAACCCCTAAAAGAACTAGCAAATGTTCAGGAAAGGGACAAACCCTCGAAGGGCACTCCCGGATGGCTTTAAGAAAAACATCATTTAACTCAGATTCAGAGGGCTCCGGTTCATTGAGAATGACATCCAGGTGCCTCCACACCATTTTAAATGGAACAATAGAATCAAAAACCCAGAAAAAGAGGTCCTTCCAAGTACCAAGTGTTGTAACCATAGACGAAATAAGGCAAGAATCAACCTTGGATGTTTCAAAGGTGAACCAATCACCATTTTTAGGCAAACGAAAAAACCGGCGAAAGAGCAACAAGGAAGGATCATATCCAAGGGCACGGCACAAAACCTCAAAGTGAAAAACCCTAGCCATGCCCTTTGGATGAACTTGCCCAAAAGAAACTCGATAATATTGCAATAGATTCAAAACAAAGAGAGAAAAGGGATAGCGAAGGTTCGAAAACTCAAAATGACGGCAATACAGAGCAATCGAACCAGGGGTTGGTTTATCAACAGGAACATCACAAGCAGGAGCGGTCGGTTTAAACATTTTATCAATACCATATTCCAGACAAAATGACTCTACCTCTTCTTGTGTTAATTGGGAAAAGGATTTTGCTAAATCCTTTCGGGCACCCATTTTTGTAAGAAAATACGAAGAATGTAAGGAAAATACAAAGGAAACCGAAACTAACCTTGGAGAAGAGGAAAGAAATCGCAAGGAAGGAACTTGATGGAATTATGTAGAAAGTGAACGAAAATTTCAAGTATAAAAGGAAAATAAAACTCAAAATAGGGGTAATAATGGCGAACAGTTTTTTTCTGCAAAACCGCCACCCTATGAACTGCCATACATCAATCAAATCAGTTGTCAGTTATTTAAAATTCAAAAATTAACTGACTCCAATCCTTTAAGCCTTCAAGCGTTGAACCCTTGAAACCTTCAGGCAATAAAATACATGTATTAAAGTCAGAAGTCTTTGAGCTCATTCCCTAAAAACCTCTGACTTGGGGGGCTGATGACAGGGGTAGCCCAAGACTAAATAAAATGACTAAATACGTAAACACTCAAAGGGTTAAACGGTTCAATGGTTAAAAAGCTGAGGAGGTGAAGTAAAGCAATACGGGAATAGTAAATAGTCACATCTCCGGATTGCTTCACCAACTCGCCAGCCGCAAAAGCAATGCAGGTCCTCAGAACACATTCTATTATCCAGGGGTTAAAAGGCTTCAACCCCCGAAAGGGTAAGCCCCTCACTGCAAGCAAGGTCACTAGTCAAATGCATCCCTCTTTGGGAGATGTCTTCTCCTATATATTTGACACTTCATTTACTGAGTTGGGACATTCCTGGCCAGTCAAGATTCCTTAAATCTCTTGTCATTCACTCCGAGTACTTGCTTGATACGAGTTACTCCCTTTCACATCCAACACACACATTTTGTTTGCCCCTTCACCCGAATCTGAATACACTTCAGAGGAGGATCCTTAGCAAACAACAAATATAAACTAGTGAACCTCCTTCCACGTCTTGCAAACGTGGGGGGACCCCACGACCTGCGTTAGACAAAGTTAAACCCTTTAACCCTTTTGCCTAACCAGCCTCGCTACTATCCTTGGTCTATTATTTGTTGCATCAACAGTGGCTAAAACTATATTTAGATACACAAAACTATTTTGTAATTTTAAAAGTGACTATTGTCTAACCTTTAGTCACACATAAAGACTGTTTTAGCCACATCAATTAAAAAAAGTGTGACAAAAAGGGTTGTTGTAATCAAGCATTATGTTCATTAAGTGTAGCTAAAGGGTAGAAACAGCCATATGAATTTACTATAAATGTGGCCTCTTATGTTATACAGTTACATGAAATTGTTGTAAGTGTGGCTAAAAAAAATCTAGACACACAACATTTTTTTAATTTTATGTGTGGCTATTGTCTAACCTCTAGTCACACATATTTGTTATTCTCATAATGTTTGCTATCATTTCGTCACACAAACAAAAAACAAAATGACTATAATGTGGCTAATGGTTATATATAGCCACGTAAAATTTTGTAATTTTAAATGTGACTACTGTCTAGCCTTTGGTCACATACAATTTTCTTTTCCTGTGACGTTTGGTATCATATAGTCACACAAACAAAAAAAAAAAAAAAAACAAAGTGACCATGGTATGACTAATGGTTATTTATAACCACACAAAATTATGTAATTTTAAATGTGGCTATTATATATCCTTTAGCCACACATATTTGTTGTGGTTCTGTATGGCCATTTTCATATAATTAGCAATTTTATTTTCAAATATTTGTAAAATTAAAACAATAGTAAACAAGAACAAACCTAAAAATAAAATTAATGATATTAACAACAATAAACCAAAATCCATACATAAGTTTTCAATTTAAATACTAAACATAAACTTCTAATCAACAGTTATCTACAATTGATGCAGCACTTGCAACATAACGTACATCACTCCTGATAGCACTTGCAACAACACTTGTGTCTCAACATGCATCACTCCTAGTAGCACTTGCAACAACATAACCTCCTGCATAGTATATAAACCAAGCATTAGTAAATTGCTCCTGTTTATGATTTAACTACAAGTGCAAATCACAAAACATACCCCAAAGAAAAGCACTTTGCACCAAAGGAGGCACCTTAACCTTCCTAACGATGTATGTATTCTTTTGAAATTGTCATAATTAGGGGTCTTTCGGGTATTTGATTATAATTGTATACTTGCTCATATCATAGCAATGGTTTTCCCATTTGATAAAGAAAGCGTAAAAATATCACATACCGTTTGGCATTCATGATCATATTTGCAATTCCTTGTCCAATAAGACCGCAACCGAATCCTTCCGAACCATACAAAAGACCCTGAACCCATAAGCAAACCACAAGTTATCACCAGAACCAGTTTAATAGTTATAATAATAATTAAGTAAAGTTTCTTAATAACTTGTAAAACATAGACCAATATCCATATAAACAATTAGAGACATCTGTATATATACCTTGTAAAAATATGTGGCGAGCCGTTGCTGTGCTGAAAATCGACACTGCGGTCTCTCAAACTCAACACAATAAATAAATAAATCAACATCAAGCTACTGTTAGCATTATATTCTTTGAAGGCATAATAATAACTTGCTTGGAAGAGCTATTGACTGCTGCATCATTTGTTGTGCCTGCTGTTGTTGCTGGGCACACATATCAGGCAGTGGAGGCATCATCCACTGCTGCTACAGTGGCGGTTGTTGGTTAATAACAAGAGAGCATCACAAATAATTAATACAACTCACAATGAAAATGAAAGAGAGATTGGCACATACAATGTGTATATACTTATCTAAAAACACTTCAAGAAACACAAAACTCTTTGTATGCATACCTGCTACAAAGGTCAAGCAACAAAACCCCTGCTAACCATCTTCTCCCCCCAATTCTTTGTGTTTCTTGATTTACCTAGCCTGCCTTAACTACCCCAAAACCATTTTATAATCACCTTAAGCTCAATTTCATTTACAACAAACACTAAATGTCAAATATCAAAGTTGTGATTTAACTATGAGTATATAGCTAGCTGGTACTAAATGTAAAAAAAACAAGATATTATTTGCAAAAAAAAAAAAAACAGTAGACAACATCAATGCAAAAAACAAGATATTATTTTAGCTTTTTATAGCATTAATTTCAATCACTTGGTATGCACTGTTGTGTGTGCGCCTATATATATATATATATATATAGGTAGAGGATCCTGTACAAAGTTCATCTTTTGTAAGAAGTGTAAGAAATAATTTGGGAATGACAAGTGTCCCTCATCTTAATTAATTCAAAAGGGTATATTAGTAATTGTACATTCTTGTCAATTATTTGATTTCCAATATAACTGGAAAAAAAAACTGGCGATGAGAATATTTAGGGATTGATCGTTTCATCTCCATCTCCGATTCAGATCATCTTCTCCGACCATCTTGTTAACCTTCCGTCATCATCATCACAATTCACGTCATCTTCTCCGATTTGAACACCTACATCTCCGACCACCGTCACGAATTTCTTACGTCTCCACAAATCATTCACCGTCATCGTCTTTCATCTTCGTCATCCTCATTTCTGATCGTGACTTGAATCATAGTCATGTTGTTTTAAAACACCACACCATGAACAATGTCTACAGATAAAACACCATGACTTGAATCATAGTCATGGTGTTTTAAAATCTGGGAATGTTTTTGTATTGATAAAACACCACGCCATGAACAATGTCTCCTGATAAAACACCATGACTTGAATCATAGATGTTTAAAACACCACGCCATGAACAATGTCTCCAGATAAAACACCATGACTTGAATCATAGTCATGGTGTTTTAAAATCTGGGAATGTTTTGTATTGATAAAACACTACGCCATAAACAATGTCTCCAGATAAAACACCATGACTTGAATCATAGATGTTTAAAACACCACGCCATGAACAATGTCTCCAGATAAAACACCATGACTTGAATCATAGTCAATTTATCCAGTTGTTTTAAAAACACCACGCCATGAATCTGATTATAGATATCTTTATGATAACGTATGAAGAATATGCAACCAAAGACCTCCTACAATTAAGGTGAATCATTAATTCCGATATTTAAGGAAAAAGGAGCGAATTTAGGAGTTTTTGGTTGTGTAGGTTACGGTTACCATATTTCAAATATTTAAAAAGACACTATTGCCCTTCAATTTTACATAAGGTCCCTCTAATTAAAACACAATTTACATTTTTATACCCTATTAATCTCAACCATTAGATCAAATATCCAATGGTTTAAAACACTTCTTACCCTTCTTACATTTTAGACACTTTTTACCATATCCCTACCCTATATATATATATATATATATATATATATATATATATATATATATATATATATATATATATAGGATAAGGATCATGTGAGAAGTAGTAGGCTATTTGAGAAACTTAAGAAGCATTCTGGACCACACATTTTCCCTAAGCAAAAAAATGCAAAAAAAATGTAAAAAAATGCAAATTTTTTTTATTATTTTTTTTTTTGGAAAAATCGCAGCTTTTTCTTTAAGGATTTAATTTTTTATTTGGAAAAATCGCAGCTTGTTTTCTGAAGTGAGTGTGCACAAGAAGAAGGGCACATGAAGGAAACGGAACCTGAGTGGAACCAGTAAAAACAACAAACACACATACAAATGAAAAGGAGCCAAATTGCCAAAGAGAAAAACATCAACTTGCACCTTTTGAGTTATTCATTTGTTCAGCAATTTTATTTGCTTCGGCTTCTGCCTTGACAGCTCGGTCAGCTTGACTGCCAGCAAACTTTGCCCTAAAGAATTCCACATCTTCATCTTTCTTCACATCACAAAGATAGCACACGCACACAAGAACAGTAAGCGAGGTGCATAATTCTCACTATGGCACATGTAATTATCAAAATAGGCATTTGTTTTACATACGAGTTCTTTAAATAATGGCATAGGGGATCCCAATTACGTAGCAGGTACCATCTGCCATGGTCTTTTAGCCTTCTTTATATCTCATTTTTCATCAGAGAGAAAAGTTGAAGGGGAAAAGAAAGCTGATTGAGCACCTCAATGGAGAATGATGGCATAAACGGCTGAAGGGGCAAAGAAGGCAGTATTAATAAACAGCATGGTATATATAGAATTACAAAACTTTCAACAGACTTAAACAAATAACATCATATCAACAGTGAGCCAAATCAAGCCCTAATTTTCAAACTTCAAAGTAATTCAACCAGGCTAAACTAAATTTAGAAAAACCAACATACGAACAAAACTAAATACATAACCAGGAATTTCGGTTATAAGATTTCTATAACCTAATTTTCTCAAAATTTTGGTGTGAATCACCTACCATACCAAGACGACCTTCAATGGATGTTGATGAACTGTGGAAATCGGATATTATCAAAATTTTCTCAAAGTTGGATATGTGGAAAATATGGCAGCAGATGATGGATTAGGGTTCCAATACGGAGGGGGTGGATGGCCACACGAGGTAATTAAGTTGTGACCATATGCGAGTAATAGTCATATGTTTTATTTTGTCAAGACCATTGGTGACTTTTAGCCACGTATAAAAACTTATAAGTGACTAACAAAAACTGATTTTTGTCACATAAATTCGTAAGTGACCAAATGTATTATATTTTAGTCACATCATTAAAATCCATTAGTCACAGTTTTCTTTACTCTTTACTGTGGCTATTGATTATCACAATTTTTTATTGAAAATATGACTAAAGGTTTTGAAAAGATGTGTTTTCGTCATATCAATTAAAAAAAATACACAAATACCGTGGCAGTAGGTCACATTTGGCCACATTTTTCAAGTTGTCGCTAGATTGGCTAATAATGTCACATTTTTTTCAAAAAGTGTGGCTAAAAGTTTTGAACTGTTATACAATGGTCACATTAATAATAAAATGTGTGGCTCTAAGTGTTTTAAAATATAACAAATTACTTTTAGCCACACATTTTTTCAAATGTGTGGCAGACCGGTTTTGGAAAAAGTGTGGCCGTAGGCTATTTTTCACGTAGTGAAGTTTACACTACTTAATACCTATTAAAATAATATTTAAATTATATAAAAATAAAAGTGAAAAGTCAGGAGAGATGAATTTTTTGATTGGTTCAAACAATTAATTCCTAAGCTAAAAGTGAAAGACATGGTGGGCGTGAATGCACACACCTCTTCATCTTCACGCCACTTTTTCATAGACCTAGAGGCGGTGTATAGGGCGTGAAAGAGGGTTAAAATTCAATGTGACATATGAGCGTGGAACAATAACGCGTGATCTTACTATTAATTTTGTCAACGTTTAACATCGTATTCTTAGTATGAATGTTTTACCCTTATTGAACTATTAAATGAATATTTACATATTTCCCTTTCTAATATCATCAATCAATTACATATTTTGCCCAATTCTTGTAGTATATTTCCCCAATTCTTCTACCTGCTACTCTTAAAACATTTTTTTTAGAGTAAACTGCCATTTTGGTCCCTGTGGTTTGGGCACTTTTGCCATTTTAGTCCAAATCTCAAACTTTTTACATCTGGGTCCTTGTGGTTTGCATTTTGTTGTCATTTTAGTCCAAAATTCAAAAACCCCATTTTTTTTACTGTCGCAACCTCCTATTTTGTCTTTTAGTTCAGGGGCATTTTGGTCATTTTGCTTTTCATTTTACATTTTCTTAATTAACATCATCCCCAAATAAATCATCATCATCCCCTATCTCAACCTCTTTACCCTAACTGACTCTCTCTCTTCTCTCTCTAGATCGAAACTCAGGCATGAATACACATATGTGAGTAATACCAAACTCAGATCCAGCATCGTCATCGTCCCACCTGAGCACCACCTGAGCACCAGCGACCTCATCCCCACTCTGGCGACCTCATCCCCACTCACCAGCGACCTCATCCCCACTCCGGCGACCTCATCCCCACTCACGGCGAAGACCTGTATCTCTCCTCCATCCTTCTTTCTTTTCAGATCTGTAAATAGGGGGTGGTTGACGATGACTGATTATGATGATGATGACTGATGATGATGATGGACGGTGATTATGATGATGATGTAAGGGGGTGGTTGACGACGACAGTGGAGGTGGTTATGGTGTGGCTCGGGTTTGAGATGGGGGCGATGGTGGTGGTGCTATAGAGAGAAGGGGTAAACGAGGAAGGAGTTTATCTGGGTTATGATGGCGGTGGTGAGCTTTGTTCATAAATCGAATCAGATTTTGTTCAGAAATCGGATGTGAGCTTTGGAGAGATTAATGAGAAGGAGAATGGTAATTCATCTTGTATTTTTTGTCTATTTGTTTATGTTCAGAAATCGTTTGTTGATTTTGTTCAGAAATTGAATCGGATTCAATTTACATTAGGTGTTGATTTTGAATCAGAAATTGAATCGGTTAGGGTTTGGAGGTGGATGATGCGGCGGTGGGTGAATGGGTGGTGATGGTGGAAACAGGTGGTTGTGGAAGGAGGTTATGGCGATGGTGGTGGTGCTAGAGAGAGAGAAGGGAGAGAGGGAGGAGGTGGCGGTGGTGGTGCTATAGAGAGAGAGAGAAGAGAGAGAGCTGATTATTTTTGGGGATGATGATGATCAGTTTATAATAAAACATAAATGACCAAAATACCCCTGCACTAAAGGACAAAATAAGAGGTTGCAACAGTAAAAAAAATGAGGGTTTTTGAATTTTGGACTAAAATGGCAACAAAATGCAAACCACAGGGACCCAGATGTAAAAAGTTTGAGATTTGGACTAAAATGGCAAAAGTGCCCAAACCACAGGGACCAAAATGGCAGTTTACTCTTTTTTTTATATAAAATACATTATAACCTTTTTAATTATAACTAATAATATTAAACTTGTGCGTTGTGTGGGGTACGCGGTGGTAATTTGGTCATTGTATGAAGTGTACAATCTTTGCGTTGTTAGCAACCTAATCTATGTGCAAAGTATAAGGTTATGAGGTGTGGGGGCTTCATGGGGCTCCATCCCCGCCACGTCACCATCCATCACCACACCCTCCAAGTGAAGAGGTGGGCGCAATTGATGGGGCTCCATCATGGTAACACCCGGTAGCGCCCATATGCACATATTCCGGTGGGGCCCACTAGTTTTAAACCAATCAAATGTTTTTTTTTTTAATTTTGTTTAATAGGGGCTCCATGCACACCCCCCAAATTAAAGGGGGGCTCCATGGCTGACGTGGATTCTATGTGGACTTGATAAAGCCCCATGAGGCTCCATCCACACCTCATAGCCTAAGCGAACCAGAATAAGAAAGTAACAAATAAGTTGCTATAAACACTAAAAAAAGAAGTCTAACGTAGAAAACTAAAGAAAAGTATACACATGATCATCATAACTAATAATTCTTTTGTTCCAATTCCACCAGAAGCATTCACATTCACTACGTTAAAAGACTTAATTGAATTATGTGTTGAGCATTTCCCAATTTCCTAAGGGTAATCAACTGAAAATCCAATTCAATTCCTCCAAAATTGAACACATGATATTGCATCAGATGTTTTAAGGCTAACCACGAAATGCCGAAAATATTAAGGATGCTTAACAGTTCACATTCGCGGGTGAAATGATGTTTAGGAGGATGATAAATTGCCTCAGTTTCTTCTGATTTTGTTGTTACCCCTGCCGATTCACACACCCAAAACCCTAAAATCGGGACCTTCAGCGTGGGAGTAGTCTTGCATGGTGAACTAAAATAGAGAAGAAAGCGTTAGTCGAAAAAGACACAATTTTTTTAAAACTCATAGAGAATTGGTTGTCGTCTTTTATTTTATGGTTGTGTATAACATCTCGATGATTGATTCCATATCATTTCCGCATAATGCGCAATTGATTTTGAAATTTTGGTATCGCATTTGTACTTCTTAAATTTTATGAAACTTTATGTTTTTTAGCGCAATTGATTAATTGCATTTTAATGAAAGTTTGTGTTTTTTATTATGAGTATTATGGTTTTGTTTGTACTTTTTGACAAGAAAAACAAGTAGAAGAATTAGTGTTTGTACTCTTTGACAAGAAAAACAAGTAGAAGAATTGGAGAAATAATACATGAATTTGAGAAATATGTAATTGATTGATAATATTAGAAATGGGAAATATGTATATATTCATTTAATAGTTTATTAAGGGTAAAATGGTCATTATAAAAATAATTTTAATGAAAGGGGAAAATATGTAATATATATGGGTTAGGGAGGGGAAATATATAACTATTTTTTTTTGTTTGAGGAACGTAATAAACCAGCTTAGTAGAGAGAAATATGTAAAAAAAACCATGCATACTTCAATTCATTCAATTGATTTTTAATTTAAAATTCATACCGAGACACAATATTGATGTGTAAAAATCAAGATCAAGAGGTTTAAAAGAGAAGTTGGTGTGAGCCTTTGTTCCAAATATCTGTTATCAACTTAATAAATGTAACTTCATTGGTGGAGCTTCGTTAGGGCTAGACACCCCCTCCTAAATTTTTCCTTTTGTGGTGTTAATTTTACCGATTTTTTTTTAATTTTTTAGTGTAAAATATTGAATTTTCAAAGTCCACCATCCCCCGCTGATTTTTCGTTCAAGATCCGTCAACGTGTGACTTGTAAGTTGTGATCGGTACACAACTAGTGAGAAGGATATAATAAAGATATGTGCTAGCTTGTTACAAGGAGAATGCGTAGGTGATCTCTACCTTATTCGAAAGATGTTTTGTGATCACTGCAATTATTGGTGAAACAATGTTGGTGATCACTCCCAAGCTTAATGAGATGTGATGAGGTGATTACTACCTTCTTAATGACATGTTGTAATGGTGATCTCTACCAACTTAGAGAAGATTTTAGTGGAGGCAAACGCAATGCCGAAGATCTAGAAGTAGACGTAAGGTGAATTTTTAAACATCCACCCTAACTATTATACATTCGGTGTCATATCCTCTCTTATTTCTTTATATACGTGCGAATTGTATATATTATTTCCAAGAACTAAACCAAAGTTGTTAAAAGTCGATTTTATTTTTTTTTAAAAACCTCATATTCTCCCTCTGAAGAAACCTCTCTATTCTCAAGGATAGATGTAAGATTTGTCTACAATTCAGACTCTACCATTAACTATGCTATTTGCGAGATTTACTGGGTATACTTGTTGTCGTTGTACCCTATTTGCTCTTTGGGTTCGCCATGTCGCAGGTTTTGGATGACTCCCGATTAGATGTGCATAGATGATATCACCTACATATCTTCTTCATTAATATCTTAATCATCGATGTATTACTATTTACCACGTTTAAGCATGACAAATTCTTTGATGGCTTTGAAGATTAATATTAACCAAGTCAAATATAACTATGAATTATATTATATACATGACATGTCACTTAACCCATCAAATCTTACCTATTCTGAACAGGACTAGGTAATCGGATTTTTTTATTATACTAAATCAATAATCAAACTTTCAACAAAGGCTATCACGTACGGTCCGTGTATCTTTTGCATTACATTAACTTAAGTGAGTTATTTTATGAATTAGTACAATTTTTTATGAGTGAATAGCGTTTATTATTATTTTTATTTTTTTTCCTTTTCATAAACTAATTTGAAGTCAATATGCGATTGTGCCACTCATCCTTAATGACGACCCTGACGAATAAACTGCTTTTTATGCAACAAGAAAAACAAACTTAAAGTTATTAAATTTGTATGTACATGCGTGTTTTTAAGTAGTCACAAAGTTTCTTTTTAATGACTTTTAGTATTTATAAAAACGACAGTCTTAAACTAGCTTTAAAGTAATGATGATTTTATTTTTATTTTTATTTTTTGAAAAGTGACAATTTCATGCACCACTTATTGTAGTAGTATTTAATCTAACTTAATATATATAACCAAGTAGCAAATTTATTTAACAATTACAAATTATTTTACAAATGAAAAATCTACTGTATTAATGTGCCAACTGCATCCACCAAATATACATGTATTAATATGCTCATGTATTACTTAAGAGATGTTTCTGATACAATTTTTGAAACTACTAAGCAAAATTTACATTTTTGTATGTTAACTGAGTTTGACAAATTCTCTTGGGCAACTAAAATATATAACTGCTAGCCAAGTCAACTTATGGGATTATGATATCAATCAGTGTTCCTAATACTTCGTATTGGTTTTTGTCTATGACTATTTCCAAAACCAACCACCCTTAACTCTTTATAAATACAACATGACTTGTGTTTTTGTAAATACAGCACAACCCAACTCAATACAATATAAAGATTTGTACTTAAAACCCTTTTCGATACAATTATTATGGTGAAGATGAATATCATATGCTTCTTATCTCTTTTTCTTTCTCTCATTCTTTCTATTGCTACAGCATCGTCAAACTCAGGTTTGTCATCAAGTTACTATGACCGAGTGTGCCCTGAAGCTCTCCCGACCATCAAACGTGTGGTGGAGGATGCATTGGCACAAGAACGTCGAATGGGCGCTTCTCTATTGCGTCTTCATTTTCATGATTGTTTTGTTAACGTAAGTAACTTCTTTCTACCAACTTATAATTGAAATTTTGCAATCGTTATCCATCATAATAGAACTAACACATTCATTAAGTGTTCAAGTTGATAACAACAATGCCAGTTTTGCACATTGCAATACGATAGGCTCATGTAATATAAACATTTATCTTAATGTTCTTCTACTTTAAAAAGTTAATTTGTTTTTATTTGTTATTTGATTAAACATGTAAATTTCATCAAACTTATGTACCTTTGCTAAACTGAGCAATCAAAAACTTCCATTATACTTTCTATTGATTTGACAACAATTTTAAATTCTGACGTTTAATAACTATAGCAAAAATTGGTTTTATATAATAATGATGCATTAATTAGTAACTTATGAAGAAGGTGTTGCAAGATGAAGTGTTATGTTGTATAGCAATGTTTGCATTTAAGAGATTGGAAAATGTTGGTGTTATTTTTTGAGATTATTTTCTATATGATGTAGGGATGTGATGCTTCCATACTTTTGGATCAAACATCAACAATAGATAGTGAGAAAAATGCAGGCCCCAATGCAAATTCAGCCCGGGGATTCGAGGTTATTGACAAAATCAAAGATGAGGTCGACAAAGTTTGTGGTCGCCATGTGGTTTCTTGTGCTGATATCTTAGCTGTTGCTGCTCGTGATTCTGTCGTTGGGGTAAGTAAAATACACTTAACAAGTTTCCAATAGTTCAACCGAGCATACCTATGTGGTACAACTTGGCATGCATATTTTCATCAAAGATATTATTTTGCAATATATGTTGAAAAAAAGTTTGTATGATGATGCATTTTTTTAAGGTAATTCTAAAACTTTCATGGTATGCAGCTTGGTGGCCCATCATGGAAAGTGAAGCTTGGAAGAAGAGACTCAACCACGGCTAGCCAAACCGCAGCTAACGCCAACATCCCAGCACCGTCCATGGACTTACCCGCCCTGATAAAAAACTTCGAGGATCAAGGGCTAGATGAGGAGGACTTGGTTGTACTTTCAGGTGCACACACTCTAGGGTTTGCTCAGTGTCGAACCTTTAGGCCTCGTATTTACAGTGATACCAATATAGATCCAGCCTTTGCGAGCCATCTTCGAACCATTTGTCCACAAGTTGGGGGTGACTCAACCCTCGCACCACTTGACCCGACACCAAGCTCGTTTGACGTAAAATACTTCACTAATTTGGTGAGTAAAAAAGGGCTTTTGAACTCTGATCAAGCAATATTTAGTGGTGGCGAAACTGCTGAGCTTGTTTCGAAATACAGTGGTTCCCACGAAGAATTCTGGGAGGATTTCGCAGAATCTATGATTAAAATGGGTGATATAAAGCCATTAACAGGGAATAGAGGTGAAATTCGCAACAACTGCAGAAAAGTTAATTCAGATTATTAAAAGTCGGTTGAGCGGGTTGAATTCTTTTATGATAACTTATTATATTATGAATTTCCAGGTTTTGTTTTCTAGTTTTGTTGTCGGGATATTGATTTCTTGAAAAAAATGTAGTTTTATGTATATTTTCAAATTAAATTGTTTGTAATTTGTTTTTTATTTTGTTAAACAATAATATATGTTCTTTGTGTGTATATTAATGTTTGTTGGCAAAAGATCAAATACAAAAAAACTTAACCTACTAAACATACAAATTGAAGGAAAAGTAAAAAATACAAGGTGGCTTTTTTGTAATGACCACCAACTATCAAAGTTACTATACAAATGTGAACTCAATCAAAAATACCTAAAAACACAAAAAAAAAATTTAATATTTTTTATAAAAAAATCGCTACATTTTGTTACAAAAAAAAAATTATTTTTTTTGCTACTAAAAGTAGCAATTTTTTTATAAAAAATATTAAAAAATATATATTTTGTGTGTTTTTTTTTTATTTTTTTTAGATTTTTTGAGAGTTTAGTTTTTAGCATTTTAGCTTGGGTGGGGGGGGGGGTTAGGTTTTTGGGGGTGGGGGAGGGGGGTTTATGTAACACCCCGTGTTTTCAGGGAAGTCAAAGTCAAGGTCCAAGTCAACGAACGACTTCGCGCGACCGATTAATAATAGATTTCTTTGATTTTTGCTATTATGTGGAGTAAGTGTCTATAACTGCAATAAATCGACGTATATTAATCGCTATTCGAATCGACTTACGACTGTGAACAATAGGAAGTAACAATGCGATAAAGTTAACTAAACGATAATCAAACTATGCTAATCAAATCGACATCGAATCAAACCTCAACTCGAAATACGCATTTAGAATATTGATTATACGTGTGTGTGTGCCTTACGTGTTATCTGTGCATGTTTATTTATGTGTGTTGTGGTAATCAATCGAAACGCAATCGAACTCAATCGACATCGAACTCGAATCACAATCGAATTATGATAATTAGTGGAGAAAGGATAGTGCGAGATATGAGTGGTTGGGATTAAAAGTAATTTGACTAGGAAACCCTATCGTATCGAACCGCTCGCAACCGAAATCGAAATATCAAAAACCGTCGCGCCGAACACTCGAAACGTGCCGACTGATCGATCAGGCTACCAGCCGATCGAACAGCCAGCTGATCGGACTGCTGTCCGATCGGACAGGCTGTCCGATCGAGTTGCCTGGCCGATCGGCTAGCACTTTCCCCATTTGGTATCCTATAAATACCCCTGTCATTGTCATTCTTTCAACTTTTGGAAACCTCTGTTCGACCAGCACGCTTAGTTCGTCTTTTTCGCAGGTTCCTCTCGATTCCGGTAAGATTTCGTCCTAAATCTTGTACTTTCTTGATCTACACACACTCCTACACCTTTCTATCTTTCAAATCTTAACTTTTAACCGTGAAATCATCAAGATTCAAGTGTTCTAGGATGATGTCATCATGGGTTCTTGAAGAACTTCATGTTTTGGCCTCACTCCACCAAGAATAACTTGGATCTAGCCGATTTCCACATAAACAAACAAAGATCTCTCATAGATCTAAACATATACACGGTAAGAAGGATTGAAAGATGGATTTTCCAACTTTCTTTCAACTCTTTTTCACTCAATGCCTTCAAACCGATGGAAACGGAGCTTGTGCCGGTTCACAAATCACTTCGGTGGTTCGCGTGGCTCAAAATCCGGATACTATCCACGAGGTTAACCGATTTCGGGTTAAACGATAAACTCCGTTCCGAACAGTTCACCGACCGGGTTTTGGTGATTCCTGTTGTAACAACCCTCGGTAAAACCAACACCCTTATAATATGTCTAACACTCTAATATATTTTAGAATGTTCCAATATGTCTTTATATACACCCCGTATGTGAAAACCGAGCCCGAAACATGTTATAACATATAAAATAAATAAAAATCTGAAAACAGTAAGTTGAGGCGGGCCGCGTAGACCCACCCCAACCACTCACGCGGGCGGTATCAGGGTTGAAACCTGATATCGTTGATTTCTTTAGTTCAAGCGGGCCGCGTAAGATTTAGCTTACGTTTATGCGGACCGCGAGAGATCAACAAACGCGGAGACATCCGGAGCTGACACGTGTTGACATCGTGGCGGATCTACTTGGTGACCGGGACAAGCTATACGTTGACTGGATGTTGACGCGGGCCGCGTAAGGATTCGCCTTATCTTACGCGGGCCGCGTGAGAGTCAAATTCTGCAACTATAAATAGAACGCATCAGTTTTCGTTTTCCGTCGCTCACAATTCATTCTCAATCTCGAATTCTCTGATATTAGGCATAATTTTCAAGTATTATACCCCCTAATTAGCGAGGTTCTGCTCCGTTGTAAGTATTATAACCCCAATTTCGTAATAGTTACGCTGTCCGATTGATTTAGGGTTCCGTAATAACTGTCGTGGTTCTGCCCGACGTAGTTATTGGAATGCCGTCTCGGGGAGGGTATCATTTATATTTTCAAAGGGTTATGATACTAATCAATGTACATTTGTATAAATTATAGATTATATCCAGGAAACCCTTACGCGAAGTCTAAGATAGCAATGTGAGTTTATCCTCTTTTTGTTAAACTTTTTGGAATGTTTTACAAAACCTTAATTATATTACAATGTGATTAAGTGGTGATTGAGTCTTTATAGTTCTTCAATTATTGCCGGTATTATGGGGTTTTGTATACAAAGTTTATTACTACTTGCTAGTAGTAAGTCGGGAACGACAGTACATTACCATTGGACGACGAGTTAGCCAATGGGTAATTTGACCATAGCCATAGATCCGGTCGAGTGGCAAATACTGAATGAGTAATTATGTATAAATAAACAATGTGATCGCTCTCAATACTGTTTTAATTGATAAAATGTTTCTTGATTAAACTGGGATTCACTCACCAGTATTTCCGACTGACAAATGTTTTTAAAACGCGTTACAGGTAAAAAAATGTGACAGCCAATTAGTGAAAAGCCAGCTGGAGAGCACTGAAGGCTTGGGAAAAATGTGGCTATAAAAGTTACCTAATAAACGATGTTTTAAATTCAATAAAATAGGGTTTGTCCCTATAAATGTACTGTAATAAGAAACTTGGGTTTTGCCCATGTGTTTATTAATATCAATTATGGTGGTTTTACTCTGATAAGCATTTCCTAACTACGGTCCTGATGTAAATTCCGCTGCAAGATTTAATACCTGATACCACCGAAAATCTGAGCTCGCGTCCGCCCGTTCCCGGGACAGATAAGGGATCGGGGGTTGCGACACCTGTCCGACCAGGGGAACCAAGTAAGGACGAGGAATCCATGGTTCGACTAGTTGTCAAAATACCTCAACAAAACGACAAACAAACAGAACGACCAAGTGTTAGACGAATAGGCTGATCAGGTCAGGGTACTGACCGATCGGACTGCTGTCCGAACGGACAGCCAGCCGATCGGACAGTCAGCCGATCGACTGGCCAGCCGATCGGTTAACACTTGGTTCTACACTTAATCAATTTATTTTGAAGACTAGTATTGAACGAACTGTTGTTCGATCGAACTACTGTCCGATCGGATTACTCTTCGGATCATGAGATACTATACTTCAACAGTTAATCGATTTTTCAGCATGTTCGATGCACTAGGAGTGCCACCCGATCGAACAGCCGTCCGATCAGGTGACACCCTGCTGAGGACTCGTCATGATTGTTCATGCATGTTGTCCGATCGAACAGCATTAGTGTTCGATCGATCAACTACCCGATCCACTGCACCATACCTTGCTTTTCATTAAAGTTGTTGACCATTGCTGACTTGCCAACCGATCGGTCAGCAAACCGTATTATTGCGTCACTTGTTGACCTAACCGATCGAACACCTGTCGGATAGAACACCTGTCCGATCCAAAGCAAAACACTACAATTCATTTGAATACCTAACCGATCGGGTTGCCGGCCGATCGAACAGCCGTCCGATCGCCCGACCTGAAGAGTAAAGGTACTTCAATGTTTTTCAAATGCTATAACGAAAACTTTAAAAGTCAAGCCATCATACACAAACACATCTTTCTCAAAGGAAGAAACAATCCACTCGAACAGCCATCCGATCGGCCTACCAACCGACCGTACAGCGGACCGAACAGACTGTCAACCGAACGGTCAGCCGTCCAATCGAACTACCGTCCGATCGACCAGCTGTCCGACCCTCCAACACTTGCTTTCCGTTTTACACGTTGCTTATCGTCATGCTATTAATCCATTCAGGCTAACTTTACTCGCTAAGCGCTCCGTTTAATCCATCAACCGCTGTGAGTATACTCGATCCCTTTTTGCTTTACGCACTTTTGGGTGTTACATACGTTACGAATATTCAAACTACAACAATCACACTACTCAATACTATTTGAACGCTAACCGTGAATGCATGTTATACGTGGCTTATGAATGCTTGTTTGTTATGTTTACACATGGAATGTTGTCTACCTGCCTTAGCAACGATAGTACTATAGTTTGGACTCAGCACCCGTTCATACGGGGGTTGTTAAGGACAATTACTTGCATGGATTACGGTGGTAATCACGTATTACGAACTGCCTCTGTAACGCCTCGTATTTCCACATTCTTTTTTATTATTATTTTTATTCGTAGGAATTACGGGCCACTTAAACGCGAGAACGGGCTTGTGGGCCTTGGGCCCAAGCCCATTTAAAACAAGAATAAACCTAGTGTGTGTATATATATATATATATATATATATATTACTAAGTGTAGTGAAAACCCTAAATCCATCATTTCACTTATCCTCAGCCGACACCCACACTTTTGTTCCCTCCTATTTCACTTTTTCTTTCTACACCTTAGCTACACCCTTCATCTCCTTCACCAATTCAAACCACAGCAGGCCCTCTTTCACTCTCCCTCTCCCTCTCGATCTATACTACAACACACACAGACACCCCTCCGTTCTTACAACCCTCCTCACCTCCTCTCTTATTCTTAAACACAACACAGCCCCCCACCTCTCCTTAATCGAATGGCCAGCCACCACCATTTCGGTGGTGGCATATGACGGCGTGAGCACAGACAAAAAAGAGAGAGAGAGACGCGAAGAGAGAGAGAGAGAGACGCGAAGAGAGAAGAGAGACGCGGAGAGAGAGATAGAGACGACGGAGAAGGGAGGCCGACACCATTCACAGCGACAGCCGGCGTCGGCAGAGGCGGCGATTCGGATTCGGTTTCTGTTCATTCGGGCGAGTTCGGGTCGATTTAAATTTAACCCGGTTCCAGTTCGAGTCTAAATTTAGGTAAGGATTTTACGTATACTTGGTTCTGCTTTGGATTGTTCCGGTGTGACTCGTTTTTCCATTTACTCGGGTGAGCTTGGGTCGTGATTCAAGTTTGTTTCGGGTTCGGTCAAAACAGTCAACAAGTTCGGTCCTGTTTCGGGTCTTGATTCATGTCTTGTTTCAGCTTTCTGTTCGGGTCAATCCCGGTCAAAGTCAGTCAAACCCGATCAAACGTTCAACACGGGTCACTCGGACAGTTTTCAGCTCGGGTCATGCTCCGGTTCGGTTCAGGCTCACGACAGCTTTGGTCAAACCAGTCCAATGGTCAACACGGTTCGAGCGTGAGTTGCGGTAAAATCTCTACACAACGCGGACTTTATTATTCTTATTTTTATCTTACGTTTAAACGATAAATATCTTTCGAGTAAAATGTAAATATTACGTGGACATATGAAATGAACCTTGTATTCAAGCCGTTTGTATATTAGTTAAAGAAAAACTGAACCGACACATCGTTGCGTTATATGTATTGGGTAAACTACGACGTTTTAATGCTACAATAGTATAGATTTATATGTTGTTCCATTGATTGTTGGGGTTTGACAAATATCGACGCTTAGAGTTGTCGGGATCGCCCAAAAACAGAGGAAACTCTGCCCGTTTTTTTTAAAATCCGCAAAACAAAACATGTTTATATAAACCAAAGCTTATTTCTCTTAAATAAATTTCTAGAATTGGTAAGTATAATCTAATTCTAAGAGTTTTACTGATTAACCTTTTTCTTTAAATAAAACCTTTAATATAATATAAACTTAGTTATTTAACAAACTATTATAATTCTTTTATAACACTAATGTTAATTTTTATGATAAAAATAAAATATTTAAATAATTAATCTATAAACATTAAATATTAGGGTTCCTTATTTTAACCATAAATAATAATGAGTTCGTGATATTTTAAATATCTAGGATAAACGCTCTCGTTCGTTCTCTTGGATTCCCAATCTTACTCGTGCGTTACTTACAAGAAATCGCAACGCAATCATTGTGAGTACACTCGACCCATTTACATTTTAAACCACTTTTGGGTTGTAACATATTACCATACAACAATTACACTTACACACACTTAAACTTACTTTGCGAACTCAATCCTATACACATGCTACTTGTTATGCTAGATAATACATGCTTTATGCCATTACTATGTTATACCCTCGCTTAACAATTATAGCGCTATAGGAGTAGCACACCACCCGACGGGGGTTTGTTAAGTCAATATACTATACGGTCTCGTCACTTTTGTGGCGAGGGATGCTAAATACTAGTGGACACTTTGGGTTTAGACGTAATGTTATGCATGCTAGTTACCTTGTATACAAATTGCCATGTGGATTCTAGTAAAATGCTTTATACTTATGCTATACTACTTAAACCTTGTGTACTTGCCCTTGCTTTTGCATTGAACTTTATTTTAACATGTTACAGGTTGATGATGATGATGCTATGAAATGAAGTAGCGTTGATGCCTAGATACACATATAGACGTTGAGGTTTAAATGTTGCATCAATTTTGATTATGTTGTTATGTATTTCTTTCGAACTTGATGTTATTTGAATTCCTTATATTGTTAACAATTTAGTTTATGAAATGAAACCGGTTTATTAAATATTGACACAAATAGTGTTATGAAGTCTCTAGCAATCTTCACACTTCGTCTCATCCCGATGTTTCCGCCATTGGTTGGGGTGTGGCAGATTGGTATCAGAGCCATGACTATAGGGAATTAGGAAAAGTAGGAATGCTTTAACATAGTCTATAGTTTTAGAGCGTTATTCTTATGTTTTGCTTGAAACTACTTGCATGCTACTTTATTTGCTTTTATCTATTCTCTTTTGATCTTTTAAGCATATATGTCACTTACGTGTTAACACTTGACATCCTATACTTGTTTTATTATGTGTTAATACTTGTTTCATTGTTCTATGCTTTATGTGTTATTCTTGACATACTTTTATGTGTTAATAATTGTTTCATTATTCCATTCTTTATGTGTCATTCTTGACATGTTTATACTTGTTTGTCTAATCTTTAACATACACTTTCCCTCATGCATTTTACTTGATTTTCTTAAACTCAAAAACACTCGTATTGTACGAACGAGACGAGTTACCAAAATAGGCGTGAAACCCACAATTTGGTAAGCGACTCTCATCCCGTTTGATTCTGTTTTTCACGAAATTCACCATTAAGTTAGGAGTGAAATCCACATCTTAATGGAAATTTCAAATTTAAATTCGTCAATTTAGGGTACGAAGTCGCCAAGTTAGGGGTGAAACCCACACCTTGTCGACCAGTTCCACTCCTTGATTTTCATAAATCCCACCAAGTCTCGAAATTTCAATTGATTTGAGACATGTAGTAACCGGAAGGGTAAATACCGCTAACCGATTTGTCGGCGAGAGTATTTTACCTATTAGGCCAAAGCATGTTTCTCAAATTCAAAGGAGTTTTCGACCGCTTGGTTTTGTCAAAGTTCTGTTTTGGAACAATACAAGTTTTAATCAAACCTATACTTTACTATCATCGCTTTTATATGATATAATTCTCTAGTTTCAAATTCAAATTTATTTTGGAGATCATTTTTTTTTCTCACACACACGTCATACTAGATCTTTTCATACATTTATACATATGTATGATTTCAAAACGTCACTAAATTTTGTTTACATTCTTTGTAACACCAAAATGGAGACATGTCATCGAGATAGGAGTGATTTCCTTACCTTGACGATTAACTCCACTTCTTCTTTTCTTAAAACGACCTCACCGACGAGTTAGGGGTGATTCTCTTACCTAGGTGATCGTTACCAAAATTTCCTTTAAAAAGAGACTTCATCATATAACACAATCATATTTTACACCTAAATCGTTCATCATTCGTCAAAATCACTACTTATGTGAATTTCAAAATTTATTATTTTATCAAACGTATTCTTTATCTCCTAATCTATTTCACGTAAATCATATACACAAAAATCCTTAATCATGCCTTAAAACGTTTTATCACTCGGATTTCAAAATCTTGCGAAATGCTACCTATCAATTTAATCGTTCCAATGAATCTCTTACCCAAGAAATTCGTATTCGACTTAATCACTAAAACACACGCTCACGTTATATCATCATACTAGAGACTTTCATTCTTAATCGAAATCAAACCAACTTTTCTCAATTACTTATAAGATCTTAGAGATATTATAAGATCGTTGTACCAAAGACTCTTTTCAACATCAACGAATCATTTGTCAAAACCCTTTACAATGAACACTAAGTCCTTTTGCTAAATCTTTTTTTTTTCTAAGGATCGACGTTTCATAAGAACCTCCTAAATTCAAAATTTCTTGTTTGACGTAACGAACTTACCTATTTTCAAAAACCTTTTACTACACAAATTTTCACAAAACGTGGGCAAGAAGACTTCATGGGGACCGACCATCTTCAGATTACGTAAATCTTCTTTTAAAACAAAAGTTACATTTCCCTTCCTTACAAAATACGTCATGCATAACCAATAAGTACTTTATATTCTTTTACATTTACAAACTAGACTTTACCTTACTAGTCAAACTCAATCTATTTCGATTCGATAAACTCAACGTTTCGCTTAAACAACAATACACGCATACCATCGTACACCTTTTAGTCAATAGCACACGACAACTTTGCGTATCATTCGTTTTACATACCCACACGTCTTGATCATTTTACACGCTCAAATTCGTGTATTCGATTTATTTCGTACACACAATTGTCATTACTTATACCTACTTACATTCATACTAATGCACTTTTTCATGTTTATACTCATACGTTTCATGTTCATACCAACATACTTATTCATACTTATACTATTATATATATTCATACGTATGCTTACATTCATACTCTTGATTCATACATTCGTACCCGTACGTGAGCGGAATCCGAGGGATTTGCTTACGTGGGTCCCATACTCCCATACATACTTAAGCATGGATTTGCTTATATACTACATTCTTATACGTACACATTCTTATTTTTAAATTTATGTATACCCTGATTCATACACAACTAGTACAAGCTATGCGAATCATGCGACGATCAAAATAATCGCGGGTGCACACGGGATTATAGTGATTGGCGCATGAGAATCATAATGTGTACTACTGTGTATGGTATGACACGGAACGTAACATGACACCGAATACGAAACCGACATAGCATGGTTAAAACATGGTGGATACGCCGCTGGTACTTCCTATATATAAGTGTTTTCACCATGTTACCAAACTTTCGTAAGACGTGCCATGAGAAATTCGGTGTTTTGCAGACCATGTTTAGACCTAATATGCAAACTTTAACGACACACAAACGCATTGCTAGACGCACGATATCCGATTATCCACGACGAGACCTCATTCTTAACACATCGCTTTCGTCTATCCGATACTTATGCTATTCTTATACTCATAATCGTTTATTAGATCAATCGTTCACCCTTATACCTCGATTATTCTCCGTTGTCCTTCTTACAAGCCTCAATTTTAAACGATCTTCTTCGGTTTGCCAAAACCCTGTCAAGTCTTCCTTCTAAATAAATTTCGGGACGAAATTTCCTAAAGGAGGGGAGACTGTAACGCCTCGTATTTCCGCATTCTTTTTTTATTATTATTTTTATTCGTAGGAATTACAGGCCACTTAAACGCGAGAACGGGCTTGTGGGCCTTGGGCCCAAGCCCATTTAAAACAAGAATAAACCTAGTATATATATATATATATATAGGGAGAAGATCATGCGAGAACCACCTCTTATTGCGAGAACCGCGAGAACCAATGTGAACACAACCAAAAATGCCTAAAAATAGCTAAAAATCACACAAAATTTTTTTTTGATTTTTTTAATATTTTTTAGGTTAAAATCGCTACTTTTCGAAGCCAAAAAAAAAAAAAACAAATTTAAAAAAAAAAATTTTTTTTGGCTTCGAAAAGTAGCGATTTTAACCTAAAAAATAATAAAAAAATCAAAAAAAAAATTTTAGATTTTTTTTAGATTTTTTTTGATTTTTTTAGGTTTTTTGGGGGTTTAGTTTTTAGCATTTTAGCTTGGGTGGGGGGGGGGGTGGGGGGGGGTGGGGTTTAGGTTTTTGGGGGGTGGGGGAGGGGGGTTTAGGTTTTGGGGGGGGGGGGGGGGGGTTAGGTTTTTTTTTAGGTTTTTTGGGGGTTTTAGTTTTTAGCATTTAGCTTTGGGGGGGGGGGGGGTGATGTTTTTTTAGGTTTTTTTTACGTTTTTTAGCTATTTTAGGTTGTGTTCACATTGGTTCTCACAATAAATGGAGTTCTCGCATGAGCCCCTCCCTGTATATATATATATATATATATATATATATATAGGCGAAGAGTACTGTACAATATTCCTTAACGTACATTACGTACAATATAGTGAATTCGCATGTTATAAAATAAAATCGCATGTGATAATTTTGATGAAATAGCCTGTTGTTTTTTTTGTAACAATTTCGCATGTGGTAATTTTGATGAAATAGCATGTTAAAAAAACCAACATGCGAAATTGTTACAAAAAAACATGTGAATTCAGTGCGGGAAAATGATCGGACGGCTGAGATTGTAGCGTACGTATTGTACGATAAGGACATTTGTACGTTAACCTACCCCTATATATATATATATATATATATATATTCCTAAGTGTAGTGAAAACCCTAAATCCATCATTTCACTTATCCTCAGGCGACACCCACACTTTTGTTCCCTCCTATTTCACTTTTTCTTTCTACATCTTAGAGCATTCACATCCTAACCATCAAATTATGTGAGGAGGAGTTTTTATATTATAAAGGGTATAAAAAGTGGTTGTGAGTAGAGGAGAGAGAAAATGTTACTGTTCATCTGTATATTTGGGGGGACACTGTTCACCCGTTATAATTTTTTAATATATTTTGAAAGTGGTTGTGAGTGGAAGTGGGAGAAAAATGTAATGATAATATTATTTAATTGAAAGGAGAGAGAAAAAATATTTGTTTTTAGTGGAAATATATTGATATAGGAGTTGTTTTTTAGTGGAATGTATGTATAATTTGATGGATTGGATGTGAATGCTCTTAGCTACACCCTTCATCTCCTTCACCAATTCAAACCACAGCAGGCCCTCTTTCACTCTCCCTCTCCCTCTCGATCTATACTACAACACACACAGACACCCCTCCGTTCTTACAACCCTCCTCACCTCCTCTCTTATTCTTAAACACAACACAGCCCCCCACCTCTCCTTAATCGAATGGCCGGCCACCACCATTTCGGTGGTGGCATATGACGGCGTGAGCACAGACGAAAAAGAGAGAGAGAGACGCGAAGATAGAGAGAGACGCGAAGAGAGAAGAGAGACGCGGAGAGAGAGAGAGAGACGACGGAGAAGGGAGGCCGACACCATTCACGGCGACAGCCGGCGTCGGTAGAGGCGACGATTCGGATTCGGTTTCTATTCACTCGGGCGAGCTCGGGTCGATTTCAATTTAACCTGGTTCCAGTTCGAGCCTCAATTTAGGTAAGGATTTTACGTATACTTGGTTCTGCTTTGGATTGTTCCGGTGTGACTCGTTTTTCCGTTTACTCGGGTGAGCTTGGGTCGTGATTCAAGTTTGTTTCGGGTTCGGTCAAAACAGTCAACAAGTTCGGTCCTGTTTCGGGTTCGGTCAAAACAGTCAACAAGTTCGGTCCTGTTTCGGGTCTTGATTCATGTCTTGTTTCAGCTTTCTGTTCGGGTCAATCCCGGTCAAAGTCAGTCAAACCCGATCAAACGTTCAACACGGGTCACTCGGACAGTTTTCAGCTCGGGTCATGCTCCGGTTCGGTTCAGGCTGACGACATCTTTAGTCAAACCAGTCCAATGGTCAACGCGGTTCGAGCGTGAGTTGCGGTAAAATCTCTACACAACGCGGACTTTATTATTCTTATTTTTATCTTACGTTTAAACGATAAATATCTTTCGAGTAAAATGTAAATATTACGTGGACATATGAAATGAACCTTGTATTTAAGCCGTTTGTATATTAGTTAAAGAAAAACTGAACCGACACATCGTTGCGTTATATGTATTGGGTAAACTGCGACGTTTTAATGCTACAATAGTATAGATTTATATGTTGTTCCATTGATTGTTGGGGTTTGACAAATATCGACGCTTAGAGTTGTCGGGATCGCCCAAAAACAGAGGAAACTCTGCCCGTTTTTTTTAAAATCCGCAAAACAAAACATGTTTATATAAACCAAAAATTATTTCTCTTAAATAAATTTCTAGAATTGGTAAGTATAATCTAATTCTAAGAGTTTTACTGATTAACCTTTTTCTTTAAATAAAACCTTTAATATAATATAAACTTAGTTATTTAACAAACTATTATAATTCTTTTATAACACTAATGTTAATTTTTATGATAAAAATAAAATATTTAAATAATTAATCTATAAACATTAAATATTAGGGTTCCTTATTTTAACCATAAATAATAATGAGTTCGTGATATTTTAAATATCTAGGATAAACGCTCTCGTTCGTTCTCTTGGATTCCCAATCTTACTCGTGCGTTACTTACAAGAAATCGCAACGCAATCATTGTGAGTACACTCGACCCATTTACATTTTAAACCACTTTTGGGTTGTAACATGTTACCATACAACAATTACACTTACACACACTTAAACTTACTTTGCGAACTCAATCCGATACACATGCTACTTGTTATGCTAGATAATACATGCTTTATGCCATTACTATGTTATACCCTCGCTTAACAATTATAGCGCTATAGGAGTAGCAAACCACCCGAAGGGGGTTTGTTAAGTCAATATACTATACGGTCTCGTCACTTTTGTGGCGAGGGATGCTAAATACTAGTGGACACTTTGGGTTTAGACGTAATGTTATGCATGCTAGTTACCTTGTATACAAATTGCCATGTGGATTCTAGTAAAATGCTTTATACTTATGCTATACTACTTAAACCTTGTGTACTTGCCCTTGCTTTTGCATTGAATTTTATTTTAACATGTTACAGGTTGATGATGATCATGCTATGAAATGAAGTAGCGTTGATGCCTAGATACACATATAAACGTTTAGGTTTAAATGTTGTATCAATTTTGATTATGTTGTTATGTATTTCTTTCGAACTTGATGTTATTTGAATTCCTTGTATTGTTAACAATTTAGTTTATGAAATGAAATCGGTTTATTAAATATTGACACAAATAGGGTTATGAAGTCTCTAGCAATCTTCACACTTCGTCTCATCCCGATGTTTCCGCCATTGGTTGGGGTGTGACAGCCTCGGGCAGTCAACCCGCAGTCATTGGTATCGATGGATCTATGTCGATAACTAACGTGCTTCATTTCTCTATGTGCACGTGCTGGTTATGCGTAAAAGAATTCGAACTCTATATGCTATTATCAAAATTGTATGCTCACCTTTACATTTTATGTATTGACTTTATTTTTACGTATGTGACAGGTGCTTAGGTTGCACACTTGGTAGGAAAGTGAAGCTAGAATAAAGCTTTAGAGCCCAACAAATAGTTGTCTGTAGACATTAGATCAAGGGTCTCTAGAAGCAGATAAACAATTATTGAACAATTAAATCTGAGTTGTCGGAATAGAACATTTGCCTGGATTTTGTCTGTGATAATTTATTTTACTGTTTGAGATACGGTATGGGACGTATTATTTAAATTGAATAGTAATGATAATTGTTATGGAAACTTCTAGACAATCTGTTTCGCTCAGTGCCATACCCCGATGTTTCCGCCATCGGTTGGGGTGTGACAGATTGGTATCAGAGCCATAACTATAGGGAATTAAGCAAGACACGACCTAGTCCGGGTCGATGTCTTTGATACCTAGTCTATAGTTAGGAACCAACAGACCGACTTGTGCATATCCGGTAGGGATTAGGTACGAGCTTATTTCTCGCTATTCTCGCTTATGCTACACTATCACTACACTAGAATTATCAACTATAAATAGGCGATAAAGTCGAGATTAGGTGTGAAAACCACAAACTCCCGACTAGATTGCTTGATCAATGTTGTTTTATCAACTTATCAACGATTTCTTCATTCTTTTTCTATAGCGAACGCTTGTTCAGCGGGGGAATTATACCAAATCTGGGGTGAAATCCATATTTTGATGAATAATCTCCTCTATTTTATCAAAAATAGGGACGAAGTTGTTAAGCCAGGGGTGAAACCCTAACCTTGTGGACTTGTTCCGCTTTTATACAAAACTCTCACCAAAGTCTCGACGGACTCCAACGACCTGAAGTCACGATATGACTAACGGGATGCGTGCCAAATGCCCAAGAATTGAGGCAAAGGCACAATCCTGAAGGTTAAATGTGCACAACGGATCCTTGTGAATAGTCGCACCACCTTGGTTAGTCGAAGTCTACTAGCCGCAGACAATCTATCTCTCGATTTTTATGTGTTTCGAATCTGAGCCCGCTACTGCTGACTCTGATAATTCAATTTTATGTGCTTTATGAACGTTTACCTGTTTATGTGTTTAATTTTGGAAGAACTAATCGATTTATGCCTTCACTTCGACCGACACACACGACTCGCACTGTATTTATATCTCAAAATGGTAACAAATCGTTGAATTATGGGCGACTTTGTGCTACGATATACGCTTATACTACGCTAGTCTCGAACGATCGCAGACTTTGAATAATAGGTTTCTGTTTTCTGACTGCCTCTAGTGATTAAATGCGTATGTGCTTCCTTGCTTTTGTGCTTTACGTGCTTAGGTGTTATGTGATTATGTGCTCTACGTGCTTATGTGTTTATGCGATTTTGTGCTCTATGTGTTTATGTGTTTACGTGAATATGCGTGTTCCTGAGCTTTAGTAAGTAGTAGACGTGTGAGGTGAGATTCGAATACTTTGTGTTGAGTCCTGTGACGATGTCTGTTGCAGACAATGTCATCCGGATCCCATCATCCCCTACTTTCTCGTCAAGAAAAGAGAGACAAACGCCTTGCTGCCATCATCGCTAAAAGTGTAGCAAAGGCCGTGAGTGATGTTTACGAGAATGGCAGCAAATCATCCGAGGAGTCGAGGACCGAAGCTCCTAAAGATGCTACCAAGTCCTTCAATTTCAAGCAATTCAAGTCGTGTGGGCCAAAGGAATTCACTGGCGAGGGACGTCCTACTGCACTATTCCAATGGTTTGATTCCATTGAGGTCACTCTACGGCAGAGTGTTTGCCCCGATGACCTCCGAACTCTGAATGCTACTGGCGTTTTCCATTCCCGTGCATTAGACTGGTGGACGGCCGAGAGAAACAAGCGAGGGAACGATGCAGCCTACGGTCTGTCGTGGGACGAGCTCAAGGAAGTCATGCTGGAGGAATTCTGCCCTCCTCATGAACGTTAGAAGCTAGAGGATGAATTTTGGCACATACATCAGCATGAAGGTGACAATGCTGCGCTCACTGCTCGCTTCAAACAGCTCAGCATCATTTGTCCCGATCAAGTCAAGACTCCGGAGATCACAATCAAGAAGTACATCCGAGCTTTGCCCGACTGCGTCGCAGATTTCGTGCAAGCGGCTAAGACTAAGACGATCGAAGAGACTTATCTACTGGCCGCCGAAATCAACGACAAGAGGGTCAAGGCTGGTGTCTGGGATAAAACTTCAAAGCATCTGCATCAAGCTACCACCGCCACACCAACTGCTGAAACTACCACCTCATCGAGCAACAAGAGAAAGAACAGCTCCAGCAACAAGAACTGTGCGATCACTGCTGCACCGATTCAAGCTGTACCAGCTCAACAGCGTCAAGTAGCGGCGCCTGTGGCTAATGCACCGCCTGCAAAGCGTGCAAACACTGGGCCACACCCGCTCTGCTCTACTTGTACCTACCACCACCCGACTGCCATTGCTTGCCGTTTCTGTGCTCATTGCAATATGTACGGCCATTTTACTACCAACTGCCGTATTCGACAAGCTCCTGCTCATCAAGCTCTACTCACCGCCCCTCAGGGTCAACAAGCTCCTCCGGCACCCGCAGTCAAAGCCAGAGCCTGCTTCGCATGTGGCGATCCTAATCATTTCGCCAACATGTGCCTGAACAGGGTTGTGAAACAAGAACCCCAGCAGCAGCAGCCTCAGCAGCAACAACTGCAGCAGCAGCAACAACAGGCCGCACGCGCCAGAACTTTCAACATCAACGAGCGTCAAGCCGACAACAACGTGGTCAATGGTACGTTCCTTGTGAATGGTATTTATGCTTCATGTTTGTTTGATACTGGAGCCGATAATTGCTTTGTGTCGTTCGAATTCGAGAAACTCCTTAGTCGAAAGCGCTCTCATCTCTCCTCGACGTTTGATGTCGAAGTCGCTACCGGAAGAACTGTCGCCGTAAATTCTGTTCTTCGTGATTGTACTCTTGAGCTCAACAATCACATCTTCCCTTATTCCAATGCAACTCGGAAGTTTTGACGTCATAGTAGGCATGGACTTTCTTCGTGAAAACCATGCTGAAGTTATGTGCTTCGACAAGATGATCCGATTCTCGCTTGCCAATGGTGATTTATTGTGTGTTTATGGTGATACTACTTCGAAAGGTCTCAAGCTTATGTCATGTGTTCAAGCTAGCAAGTATCTCCGCAAGGAATACAGAGTCTTCTTGGCTAACATTGTAGTAGCGGAGAAGGAAAAGAAAGAGAAGAAGGAAGTGAAAGACATTCCTGTGGTTCGAGAATTTCCTAATGTTTTTCCAGAGGATCTTCCCGGACTACCGCCAAGTCGTGATATCGACTTTCGTATCGACCTCATTCCTGGAGCCAACCCTATTGCCAAAGCTCCCTACCGACTCACGTCGTCTAAAATGCGTGAACTCTCAAACCAATTCCAGGAATTACTTGAGAAATGCTTCATTCGCCCGAGCACCTCTCCTTGGGGCGCGCCAGTCCTTTTCGTCAAAAAGAAGGATGGGTCGTTCAGGATGTGCATCGACTATCGGGAATTGAATAAGTTAACTATCAAGAACCGCTATCCCCTACCTCGCATCGACGATTTGTTCGATCAACTGCAAGGTGCTACGTGTTTCTCGAAGATCGATCTACGCTCAGGATATCACCAGCTACGTATTCAAGAGGAGGATATACCCAAAACCGCGTTTCGCACTCGATACGGTCACTACGAATTCGTTGTTATGCCTTTTGGTTTAACCAACGCACCAGCGGTTTTCATGGACCTGATGAATCGCGTGTGTAAACCTTATCTAGACCGTTTCGTCATCGTGTTTATCGACGATGTCTTGATCTATTCCAAGTCGAAAGCCGAACACGCGCAACATCTACGTTTGGTTCTCGAGTTACTCCAGGGGAACCAAATCTATGCCAAGTTCTCCAAGTGTGAATTCTGGCTGGAGGAAGTTCAGTTTCTGGGTCACATCGTAAATAATCAAGGTATTCACGTCGATCCTGCGAAGATTGAAGCTGTCAAGAGTTGGATTACACCTAAGAACCCGACCGAAGTCCGTTCTTTTCTCGGACTAGCGGGCTATTATCGACGATTTATCGAAGGATTATCAAAGATCGTTGTGCCGCTTACCGCTCTCACGCACAAAGACAAGCCTTTTGTTTGGAGAACCGAACAAGAGTCTGCCTTTCGAACCCTCAAGCACATGCTTTGCAATGCTCCTGTTCTCACATTGCCCGACGGAAACAATGATTTCATTGTCTATTGTGATGCTTCCAACCTTGGTCTTGGTTGTGTTCTTATGCAGCGGGACAAGGTTATAGCTTACGCATCTCGTCAGCTCAAAGTCCACGAGAAGAACTATACAACCCATGATCTCGAGCTAGACGCAGTTGTTTTTGCGTTAAAGATTTGGCGACACTACCTGTATGATACCAAGTGTACGATCTTCACCGATCATAGGAGCCTACAACACATCTTTAATCAGAAGGAACTTAATATGCGTCAACGCCGATGGGTAGAACTTCTCAACGATTACGACTGTGAGATTCGTTATCACCCAGGCAAAGCAAATGTTGTTGCCGACGCACTCAGCAGACGGAGCTACCTGCTTAGCACCCGTAATATTCAAGCCCAATACGACCTCGAATCCCTCATCCGCGACGCTCAACACGCGTGTTTTAACGAACGCACCCTGAAGAAAGAAAGAATCTACCACGATGGAGCCCAGCTTGTGAGCAAGTCGAATGGGATATTCCACTTTCTGGACCAAATTTGGATCCCCAAACGGACCAATTTGAGATAGATCTTGATGGACGAAGCCCACAAATCCCGGTATTCTATTCATTCCGGTGCCGACAAAATGTACCAGGACCTTCGCTATAAGTACTGGTGGCCGGGCATGAAGAGGGATATTGCTCTCTATGTTGGAAAATGCCTAACCTGTGCAAGAGTCAAGGCTGAACATCAGAGGCCCTCTGGCTTACTCGAACAACCACCGATCCCTATGTGGAAGTGAGAGAGTATAGCTATGGACTTTATAACAAAGCTACCACACACGTCATCAGGTCACGACAGCATTTGGGTTGTGGTCGACCGTTTGACTAAATCAGCTCACTTTTTGCCGATACGGGAAGACTACAAGGTAGAACGATTAGCCCGAATCTACACCGACGAGATCATTTGTAATCATGGGACGCCTCGTGACATCATCTCTGATCGTGATGCTCGGTTTACCTCACGACTGTGGGAAACGTTTCAAAAGGCTCTCGGTACATCGCTTAATCTAAGTACCGCCTTCCACCCACAAACCGACGGTCAGACTGAAAGAACGATTCGAACTCTTGAAGACATGCTCCGTTCGTGTGTCAATGACTTTGGTGGTAATTGGGATAAATACCTGCCGTTAGTCGAATTCTCGTATAACAACAGCTATCATTATAGCATTCAAATGGCACTATTCGAGGCTTTATACGGAAGAAGATGTCGATCGCCTATTGTGTGGCACGAGATCGGTCATTCGCAATTAACCGGTCCTGAGCTATTACAAGAAACGACAGACAGAATTTTCCAAATTCGAGACAACCTGGTGAAAGCTCGGAATCGACAGAAAAGTTATGCCGATAGACGATGCAAGCCCCTTGAATTTGACGTTGGTGACTACGTACTCCTAAAGGTATCACCTTGGAAGGGTGTGGTCCGATTCGGCAAGAAAGGAAAGCTCGCGCCTTGATATGTTGGACCTTTTAAGATTCTGGAAAGAATCGGGAAAGTTGCCTATAAACTCGAACTACCGGAGGAACTTAGTAACGTCCACCCGACTTTCCACGTGTCAAACCTCCGAAACTGCCTAGCCGACCATGACTTACATGTCTCTCTCGATGACTTACAAGTGAACGAAACATTACACTTCGTGGAGAAGCCTGTCGAAATCATGGATCGCCAAACCAAGCAGCTCAGACGCTCTCGCATTCCTATTGTAAAAGTCCGATGGGAAGGCAAACGAGGCACAGAGTTCACTTGGGAACTCGAAAGCGACATGAAGGCGAAGTACCCGCAGTTATTTAAGGAGAAAGTCTAGAGAGAGAAAGTTCTCAAAGGTGATTCACGGTGTGGTACAACTTCCAGCTTAATTTCGGGACGAAATTCCCAGAACAAGGGGAGGCTGTAACACCCCGTGTTTTCAGGGAAGCCAAAGTCAAGGTCCAAGTCAACGACCGACTTCGCGCAACCGATTAATAATAGATTTCTTTTATTTTAGCTATTATGTGGAGTAAGTGTCTATAACTGCAATAAATCGACGTATATTAATCGCTATTCGAATCGACTTACAACTGTGAACAATAGGAAGTAACAATGCGATAAAGTTAACTAAACGATAATCAAACTATGCTAATCAAATCGACATCGAATCAAACCTCAACTCGAAATACGCATTTGGAATATTGATTATACGTGTGTGTGTGCCTTACGTGTTATCTGTGCATGTTTATTTATGTGTGTTGTGGTAATCAATCGAAACGCAATCGAACTCAATCGACATCGAACTCGAATCACAATCGAATTATGATAATTAGTGGAGAAAGGATAGTGCGAGATATGAGTGGTTGGGATTAAAAGTAATTTGACTAGGAAACCTTATCGTATCGAACCGCTCGCAACCGAAATCGAAATATAAAAAATCGTCGCGCCGAACACTCGAAACGTGCCGACTGATCGATCAGGCTACCAGCCGATCGAACAGCCAGCCGATCAGACTGCTGTCCGATCGGACAGGCTGTCCGATCGAGCTGCCTGGCCGATCGGCCAGCACTTTCCCCATTTGGTATCCTATAAATACCCCTGTCATTGTCATTCTTTCCACTTTTGGAAACCTCTGTTCGACCAGCACGCTTAGTTCGTCTTTTTTCGCAGGTTCCTCTCGATTCCGGTAAGATTTCGTCCTAAATCTTGTACTTTCTTGATCTACACGCACTCCTACACCTTTCTATCCTTCAAATCTTAACTTTTAACCGTGAAATCATCAAGATTCAAGTGTTCTAGGATGATGTCATCATGGGTTCTTGAAGAACTTCATGTTTTGGATTCACTCCACCAAGAATAACTTGGATCTAGCCGATTTCCACATAAACAAACAAAGATCTCTCATAGATCTAAACATATACACGGTGAGAAGGATTGAAAGATGGATTTTCCAACTTTCTTTCAAGTCTTTTTCACTCAATGCCTTCAAACCGATAGAAACAGAGCTTGTGCCGGTTCACAAATCACTTCGGTGGTTCACGTGTCTCAAAATCCGGATTCTATCCACGAGGTTAACCGATTTCGGGTTAAACGATAAACTCCTTTCCGAACAGTTCACCGACCGGGTTTGGGTGATTCCTGTCCGACCAAGGGAACCAAGTAAGGACGAGGAATCCATGGTTCGACTCGTTGTCAAAATACCTCAACAAAACGACAAACAAACATAACGACCAAGTGTTAGACGAATAGGCTGATCAGGTCAGGGTACTGACCGATCGGACTGCTGTCCGAACGGACAGCCAGCCGATCGGACAGTCAGCCGATCGACTGGCCAGCCAATCGGACAGTCAGCCGATCGACTGGCCAGCCGATCGGTTAACACATGGTTCCACACTTAATCAATTTATTTTGAAGACTAGTATTGAACGAACTGTTGTTCGATCGAACTACTGTCCGATCGGATTACTCTTCGGATCATGAGATACTATACTTCAACACTTAATCGATTTTCAGCATGTTCGATGCACTAGGAGTGCCACCCGATCGAACAGCCGTCCGATCAGGTGACACCCTGCTGAGGACTCGTCATGATTGTTCATGCATGTTGTCCGATCGAACAGCATTAGTGTTCGATCGATCAACTACCCGATCCACTGCACCATACCTTGCTTTTCATTAAAGTTGTTGACCATTGCTGACTTGCCAACCGATCGGTCAGCAAACCGTATTATTGCATCACTTGTTCACCTAACCGATCGAACACCTGTCGGATCGAACACCTGTCCGATCGAACACCTGTCCGATCCAAAGCAAAACACTACAATTCATTTGAATACCTAACCGATCGGGTTGCCGGCCGATCGAACAGCCGTCCGATCGCCCGACCTGAAGAGTAAAGGTACTTCAATGTTTTTCAAATGCTACAACGCAAACTTCAAAAGTCAAGCCATCATACACAAACACATCTTTCTCAAAGGAAGAAACAATCCACTCGAACAGCCATCCGATCGGCCTACCAACCGACCGTACTGCGGACCGAACAGACTGTCAACCGAACGGTCAGCCTGTTGGGGGTGGGGGGGGGAGGTTAGGTTTTTTTAGGTTTTTTTTGGGGGGGGAGGAGGGGTTAGGTTTTCAGGGGAGGGGGGGTTAGGTTTTTTTTAGGTTTTTTAGATACATTTGTAGAGTAACTTTGATAGTTATTGATAATTACAAAAATGTCACATTGTGTTTTTAACTTTTCCTTCAATTTGTATATTTAGTATATTAAGATTATTTGTACAAGAACTTTCCCCAGTGTTTGTTATCTTTATTACTTTTTATCGTCACAAATTAAGTCCTTCTCATATTTTTTCTAGCTTGCTTTATTGTATTAGTAATAGAAACAAGTTATTTCCATATTTGGATCATTTATCTTTTCTACAGGTAAAGTTATGAATCTATTTCAATAGCTTAGATTTTTCTTCTAATAATTATTTATATTATGGTCAATACAGTATTCATACCTTTAAACTTTAAAGGATGCAAGTTACGTAAATTTACATGAAGGATTACTGGATTAGTTCTTAATAAAGATATGCCGGGAAGATTGTATCTAAAATTGATTACGTCACTCATATATGTTTTTTTTTCAACAATACTTAAGCACAAACTAATGTAGTTTTAATAAAGAATAGTAGTAAGACCCGTATGTAAACACGGATGGTTTTTAGAAAACCATGCATAACACATTTTAATAGAAAGTATAGATAGGTGTATAGATATTGTACCAAAATGTGTTATCTATTATAGCTAATAGACAACTATAAACATAGATCATCGGTTAATATATTAGTTACATACGACTATTTCCATTCTCCTATACAAAAAAAGGGAGTATCCACCAATTGACAATGTAAATTGTTTATAGACATAAGTACATATATAAGATGTCTAACAAACTTAATAGAATTTAAATACAACTTAAGTTTCAACAAACATTAACTACGAACACACGATCACCTACCTCAACAACTTTCATCACAACTCAATCCAGAGCGTGTTACTGTCACACCCCGATATTTCCACGTATTACCGGTGGGCCCGGTGGGGAGTATCGTGACGTAGTTGATATCGTCATAGTCAAACAACACAATTTAAATGCACAGCGGAAGCAAAAGATGAATCACATTACAAACCGAATAATTTTTTTTTTATTTTTTTACTATTTTTTTTTTGAAAAATCGCTATATTTTGTTAATAAAAAAAAATTTCAAAAAAAAAAATAAAATTTCGAGTAACAGTTATCCATGCACATGTGCATATGTATCATTTCTTTGTCAAATTCTGTAATTCATTACAAATAATAGTCAATTGCACTTTCATTTACACTACCATGTGTAATACACTACTTTTTACGTTAACAATGTTAGAAATGCACATGTGCATCTATATGTATCAACATGAAATAAGGTGTTTTGGTACACTACTTTCTCTTTCATCTATCATTCCATCCATAATACACAAGCATGCACATGTGCATTTTTGTCATTTCTTTGACAAATTCCGTAATTCATTACACATATTAGACAATTGCACTTTCATTTACACTACCATATGTAATACACTACTTTTTACATTTACCAATATTAGAAATGCACATGTGCATTTATATGTATCAACATGAAATAAGGTGTTTTGGTACACTACTTTGAATACACTTTCTCTTTCATCTATCATACCATCCATAATACACTACCATTACCTCCTACCATCCATAATACAATACCATTACCTCCTACCATCCATAATACAATACCATTAACAATATTTTCACTTTATTATATGTATGTAAACACCATTTATACCATCCAATCAACATATTACATCAAAAATTGACAATTATAACCAAACCATCAACTACTAGATATAACTAACCAAAAAACATGTATATGGGCCTACTTCTCCATTCAAAATCACAAACTTTTTGTACCAAAACACGTTATATCATGGTTATATCTAATGTTGCACATGTGCATTTTGAATATTGATAATGTAAAAAGTAGTGTATTACTAATGGTATTGTAAATTAAAGTGCAATTGTCTATTCCTGATAGCGTATTACCGAATTTGTGGAAGTAATGATACATATGCACATGTACATGGATAACTGTTACTCGAAAAAAAAAGTTTTTTTTTATGTTAACGAAATATAGTGATTTTTTTTTAAAAAATACTAAAAAAAAAAATTAAGTGTTTTTTTGATTTTTTTTAGATTTTATTTTGTGTTCACATTGGTTCTCGCGGTTCTCGCATGAACCTTACCCTATATATATAACTTTATATACTTTTTATTAATAAATTTACAAATTTAGGAGATAACTTTATACTTTTTATTAATAAATTTAAAAGTTTAGTAACCATATGTAAACTAGTGAAAAATATAGGGGATTAAATATTAAAATACTTAAACTTAAATCTTAAAATAGGTTATAATTAAATTTTGGGCTTTAAACCATTGGCTAGGCTTCAAAATTTGGGTTTATTGGGTCAAAAACCATGAGACCGATTAGTCCAATTTTCTCCGACCTTGACCGATTTTCACCGACTTTGACCGATTTTGACCATAACCGATTTTTTGACTGACTAGCATAAATTTAGGCAGTAACCCACCGACTAGCGCCTAGGCGCCGATTTCTGCAACATTGCTCTCATTGAGTTGAACAAAATCATGAATGTGCCCCTCTTTAACAATTTTTTGTAATGACGAAAACGAATAAAAGAAATAAAATTTTAGCGTGACAAACATATTATGTGTGTAAATCTAAATCTTTTTATGGTTTGCAGCTTGGTGGCCCATCATGGAAAGTCAGGCTCGGAAGAAGAGACTCAACCACCGCTAGCCAAAGCGCAGCTAACGCTAACATCCCGGCACCGTCCATGAACTTACCTGCCCTTATAAAAAACTTTGAGGACCAAGGGCTCGACGAGGAGGACTTAGTTGTGCTTTCAGGAGCATACACCCTAGGGTTTGCTCAGTGTCGAAACTTTAGGGATCGTATTTACAACGAGACCAACATTGATCCAGCCTTCGCGAGCCACCTTCAGACCATTTGTCCACAGGTTGGGGGCGACTCAAGGCTCGCACCACTTGACCCGACACCAAACTCGTTTGATGTGAAATACTTTTCCAGTTTAGTGAGTAAAAAAGGACTTTTGAGCTCTGATCAAGCACTCTTGGAAGGTGGTGAAACTGCTGAGCTTGTTTTGAAATACAGTGGGGATGCCGAAGAGTTCTGGGAGGATTTTGCAGAGTCTATGATTAAAATGGGTGATATAAAGCCATTAACAGGGAATAGAGGTGAAATTTGCAACCATTGTAGAAAAGTTAATTAAAGATATTAAGATTCGTTTGAGCAGGTTGATTTGTTTTATGATAATCCATGGTTGCAGAAATCGGCCTAGGCGGCCGATTAATCGGCGCCTAGGCGCTAGGCGGCCACTTACTGCCTAATTTTGAGCTAGTCGGTCAATTAATCGGCCATGGTCAAAGTCGGTCAAAGGCGGTACCTAGGCAGTCAAAAATCGGATTAATCGGACTATATTAATCGGTCAAAATCGGTCCTAGGCGGTCAAAATCGGTCAAAATCGAACCATACTATCTGAAACTTGAAGTATTTATGTGAATTTTGAAGTATTATTTTTATACTATTGGGTATATATATATATATATAATTTTGAAAAATAGATATAAAAATCTCATTCCGATTAATCCCGATTAATCCCTAGGCGGTACCTCACCGCCTGACTAGCGCCTAGCGCCTTCTACAACATTGTGATAATCTAATTATATTATAAATTTTGGGGTTTTGTTTTCTAGTTTTGTTGGTGGGATGTCTATCTTGAAATTGTATATCTTTTGCTTTTCAAATTAAAATTGTTTGCAATTTGTTTGTAATAAAAGAATAAGTTTTGTTCTTCATTGCTTGTTATCTCAATTACTACTTTTATCAACATAAATAAAGTCCTTTTCCACGTTTCTAGTGTCTTGCTTGGGTGATTTATTGTATTGGTTTTTGGCTGAAAAACATAAACAAGTCATTTCCACGTTTCCATGATTCCAAAAAAATATTACAAAAAAAAAAAAAATCTAGTAAAAAAAAAATATAGCACAAATAAATTCAGCAAAAAATGTAGTACAAAAAAATTTAGCACAAAAAATTGAGAAAAAAAATTCAGCACAAAATTTAGCACAAAAATATAGTACAAAAATTTAGCACAAAAAAATGTTATACAATATAGAAATACAACACATTTTAGTGGGTTTTTTAGTCTTCATATTTTATATATAGTAATATGGTACTAAAATTAAAGATAAAAAAACACTCGATTTTACGGTGAAATTTTTATGAAAAAATAATGTCGTATAAAAAAATTATGAACGTTTAAAAAACGGGGGTGGAATATGCATGTGCCTTGCATGTGAAGAGAGAAAATCCATAAATAGAATTTTCCCAAGATACCCTTGCACTCCTCCTTTTTCCTACACTTTCATCTTAACCATTGATTTGAAAAATGAATGGTTAAGATTCTTTCTCATCAAACTTATGTAAAATAAACTTTTTATTTGATATTATCCCCTGCTATACATTCGGTGTCATATACTCTCTTATTTCTTTATATACGTGCGAATTGTATATATTATTTCCAAAAACTAAACCAAAGTTGTTAAAAGTCGATTTTCTTTTTTTAAAAAACCCCATATTCTCTCTATGAAGAAACCTCTCTATTCTTAAGGATAGATGTGAGATTTGTCTATGTCTCAGACCCTACCATTAACTATGTTATTTGCGAGATTTACAGGGTATACTTGTTGTCGTTGTACCCTATTTTCTCTTTGGGTTCGTCATGTCGCAGGTTTTGGATGACTCTCGATTAGATGTACATAGATGATATCACCTACATATCTTCTTCATTAATATCTTAATCATCGACATATTACTATTTACCACGTTTAAGCATGACAAATTCTTTGATAGCTTTGAAGATCATTAATATTAACCAAGTCAAATATAACTATGAATCTTATACATGACATGTTACTTAACCCATCAACTCTTACCTATTCTGAACAGGACTAGGTAATAGGAATTTTTATTATACTAAATCAATAATCAAACTTTCAAAACGTGCCACACGATTTTCAACAAAGGGGTCCGTGTGTCTTTTGCATTACATTAACTTAAGTGAGTTATTTTATGAATTATTACATTTTTTTATGAGTGAATAGCGTTTATATTTTTTTATTTTTCCTTTTCATAAACTAATTTGAAGTCAATATGCGATTGTGCCACTCATCCTTAATGACGACCCTGACGAATAAACTGCTTTTTATGCAACAAGAAAAACAAACTTAAAGTTATTAAATTTGTATGTACATGCGTGTTTTTAAGTAAAGTTTCTTTTTAATGACTTTTTAGTATTTATAAAGTAATGATGATTTTATTTTTATTTTTATTTTTTGAAAAGTGACAATTTCATGCACCACTTATTGTAGTAGTATTTAATCCAACTTAATATATATAACCAAGTAGCAAATTTATTTAACAATTACAAATTATTTTACAAATGAAAAATCTACTGTATTAATGTGCCAACTGCATCCACCAAATACATGTATTAATATGCTCATGTATTACTTAAGAGATGTTTCTGATACAATTTTTGAAACTACTAAGCAAAATTTACATTTTTGTATGTTAACTGAGTTTGACAAATTCTCTTGGGCAACTAAAATATATAACTGCTAGCCAAGTCAACTTATGGGATTATGATATCAACCAGTGTTCCTAATACTTTGTATTGGTTTTTGTCTATGACTATTTCCAAAACCAACCACCCTTAACTCCTTATAAATACAACATGACTTGTGTTTTTGTAAATACAGCACAACCCAACTCAATACAATATAAAGATTTAACTTAAAACCCTTTTCGATACAATTATTATGGTGAAGATGAATATCATATGCTTCTTATCTCTTTTTCTTTCTCATTCTTTCTATTGCTACAGCATCGTCAAACTCAGGTTTGTCATCAAGTTACTATGACCGAGTGTGCCCTGAAGCTCTCCCGACCATCAAACGTGTGGTGGAGGATGCATTGGCACAAGAACGTCGAATGGGCGCTTCTCTATTGCGTCTTCATTTTCATGATTGTTTTGTTAACGTAAGTAACTTCTTTCTACCAACTTATAATTGAAATTTTGCAATCGTTATCCATCATAATAGAACTAACACATTCATTAAGTGTTCAAGTTGATAACAACAATGCCAGTTTTGCACATTGCAATACAATAGGCTCATGTAATATAAACATTTATCTTAATGTTCTTCTACTTTAAAAAGTTAATTTGTTTTTATTTGTTATTTGATTAAACATGTAAATTTCATCAAACTTATGTACCTTTTCTAAACTGAGCAATCAAAAACTTCCATTATACTTTCTATTGATTTGACAACAATTTTAAATTCTGACGTTTAATAACTATAGCAAAAATTGGTTTTATATAATAATGATGCATTAATTAGTAACTTATGAAGAAGGTGTTGCAAGATGAAGTGTTATGTTGTATAGCAATGTTTGCATTTAAGAGATTGGAAAGTGTTGGTGTTATTTTTTGAGATTATTTTCTATATGATGTAGGGATGTGATGCTTCCATACTTTTGGATCAAACATCAACAATAGATAGTGAGAAAAATGCAGGCCCCAATGCAAATTCAGCCCGGGGATTCGAGGTTATTGACAAAATCAAAGATGAGGTCGACAAAGTTTGTGGTCGCCATGTGGTTTCTTGTGCAGATATCTTAGCTGTTGCTGCTCGTGATTCTGTCGTTGGGGTAAGTAAAATACACTTAACAAGTTTCCAATAGTTCAACCGAGCATACCTATGTGGTACAACTTGGCATGCATATTTTCATCAAAGATATTATTTTGCAATATATGTTGAAAAAAAGTTTGTATGATGATGCATTTTTTTAAGGTAATTCTAAAACTTTCATGGTATGCAGCTTGGTGGCCCATCATGGAAAGTGAAGCTTGGAAGAAGAGACTCAACCACTGCTAGCCAAACCGCAGCTAACGCCAACATCCCAGCACCGTCCATGGACTTACCCGCCCTGATAAAAAACTTCGAGGATCAAGGGCTAGATGAGGAGGACTTGGTTGTACTTTCAGGTGCACACACTCTAGGGTTTGCTCAGTGTCGAACCTTTAGGCCTCGTATTTACAGTGATACCAATATAGATCCAGCCTTTGCGAGCCATCTTCGAACCATTTGTCCACAAGTTGGGGGTGACTCAACCCTCGCACCACTTGACCCGACACCAAGCTCGTTTGACGTAAAATACTTCACTAATTTGGTGAGTAAAAAAGGGCTTTTGAACTCTGATCAAGCAATATTTAGTGGTGGCGAAACTGCTGAGCTTGTTTCGAAATACAGTGGTTCCCACGAAGAATTCTGGGAGGATTTCGCAGAATCTATGATTAAAATGGGTGATATAAAGCCATTAACAGGGAATAGAGGTGAAATTCGCAACAACTGCAGAAAAGTTAATTCAGATTATTAAAAGTCGGTCGAGCGGGTTGAATTCTTTTATGATAACTTATTATATTATGAATTTCCAGGTTTTGTTTTATAGTTTTGTTGTCGGGATGTTGATTTCTTGAAAAAAATGTAGTTTTATGTATATTTTCAAATTAAATTGTTTGTAATTTGTTTTTTATTTTGTTAAACAATAATATATGTTCTTTGTGTGTATATTAATGTTTGTTGGCAAAAGATCATTTATTTCCATATTTGGATCATTTATCTTTTCTCATCTTTTTTCTAGCTTGCTTTATTGTATTAGTAATAGAAACAAGTTATTTCCATATTTGGATCATTTATCTTTTCTACAGGTAAAGTTATGAATCTATTTCAATAGCTTAGATTTTTCTTCTAATAATTATTTATATTATGGTCAATACAGTATTCATACCTTTAAACTTTAAAGGATGCAAGTTACGTAAATTTACATGAAGGATTACTGGATTAGTTCTTAATAAAGATATGCCGGGAAGATTGTATCTAAAATTGATTACGTCACTCATATATGCTTTTTTTCAACAATACTTAAGCACAAACTAATGTAGTTTTAATAAAGAATAGTAGTAAGACCCGTGTGCAAACACGGATGGTTTTTAGAAAACCATGCATAACACATTTTAATAGAAAGTATAGATAGGCGTATAGATATTGTACCAAAATGTGTTATCTATTATAGCTAATAGACAACTATAAACATAGATCATCGGTTAATATATTAGTTACATACGACTATTTCCATTCTCCTATACAAAAAAAAAGGAGTATCCACCCATTGACAATGTAAATTGTTTATACACATAAGTACATATAAAATATATCCAACAAACTTAATAGAATTTGAATACAACTTAAGTTTCAACAAATATTAACTACGAACACACGATCACCTACCTCAACAACTTTCATCACAACTTAATTCAGAGCGTGTTACTGTCACACCCCGATATTTCCACGTATTACCGGTGGGCCCGGTGGGGAGTATCGTGACGTAGTTGATATCATCATAGTCAAACAACACAATTTAAATGCACAGCGGAAGCAAAAGATGAATCACATTACAAACCGAATAAAATAGTAATATCAAAGTATCACAACGGGGCTGTAATGGATCCACAGGCGGAACAAAAGATAAAAAGATTATTGTTCAACAGACTTTAACATCTTGAGCTTGCAAGACTTGATTTATGATGCCAGGAGTAGCCAGCCTATTTCGTCTAGTACCTGCGCTTAACCTTTTTGGAAAATACGGCAGTTTACACTGGTAAATACAATTAACTGACTCATTTTGAAAATAGTTTTAACTTATACTATGCGCTAAAAACGCGTAAAAAGGCGATTTCAAGCGATTTCCGGGTTTTATATGAAAAGATGATATTTTTATCATTCCAGAAAGCTTAAAATGTTTTATTTATCATAAAAAATCAGTAGCAAAAGGTTTGGTGTCCAAATGTTTTGTAAAACTCATTTTATAGGCCAAAAGGGCAAAACCGACAATAACCGAATCAAAGGTATAACTCTATGTTATGCTCAGCCTAAAAATAAATAAAAATCTTCAAAAATCCCAAATTATTATTTTACATCAGTGGGTAAAAAGTTTGGTATCAAAAATTAGATTTAGATAGGCTATACGCTAATTACGCCGTTTAATTAATAAAAAGCTTTCTAATTACGCTATTGAGCATAACTCTTAATCTAGACCTCCAATTGATGTGAAAATTTAGGGACACGTTTATAAATCAGTAATAAAGATTATTGTCCTCTCACATTTTCAAAATTCTTGTTTTAAGGTCAAAAGGGCATATTGGTCAATATAACGGAAACTTGCATATGAATCGGATAACTAATGAACCAAGTTGTATAACCTCAGAGGGTTACACTATTTAATAACCTGATCCTAATAGAGCTCTAAGGCAATTCTAAAACATGCTCTAATGGGTCAGAACTGAAAGTCAAATCAAAATTCTTCTTTTGCGACTTTCGGTTCCGAACCGAGCTTAAACTGAAAATTGTCGGGTTGAACATGCCTAGACATGTTCTTACATTAATTACCAAGTTATACAAGTGATAAAACAGGTTTCATAGCTTCTACATTGTTAATTATGTGTTTATGCGAAAATTAGCTTTTTGTTGACTTTTTAAAATTAACTTTGACCCGACAATTGACCTATTTAGAGTGGGAATCAGAGGGTGCCCATTTAAGGGTTTATTACCCACATAATTACCAACTCAAAGCTACTTCTAATTTGTGATTTGACTGGAAAAATTTAAATTAATCACGAAGTTAAACCTTAATTACGACGGTTTGACTTTAGACTAATTAACTAAGTAAAACTGAATTAAGGAAGATTAAGGACACTTACTGAAGTCCTATGCAGGACTAAGAATGCTTGGGAAGTGGTCTTGAGCTCCAGAAATACTCAGAACAAGAGTTTGGAAGCTTTGCAAGTGAATTGCTCAAGTGTGAGTTCACAAGTGCAACTATGAGCTCTATATATAGCCAAGGAAGGTCATGGAGATTGCTCCAGGTGTTAAGGGAACTCCAGGGATGAAGACAAGCGCCTAGGGACGTGTATCAAGCAGCTAGAGGGTGGCAAACTCGCTGAATCACGTAAACATGCAAGCTGCAACATTTAAACAGGTTTTCTGAGCTGGCACTCACTCACGTTGCGCGACAGGGAGGCACCCCAGCTGGTGGCGTAGCGCCAGCAACCATCTGATCAGCAATTCAAGTTTCACAAATGTCATTTTCACCCCCTGGACTTTCTAATGCGTAATTTCTTCCATTTTAGGCACTTTTAACCCTTGAAATTTATATTTCTATGATCCATGAGATAAAACCAATCATCATTAGGTCTGGTTTCGTTAAACGATAACCGAAAACACAAGTTTTGCCTCGTTGACGATTTTAACCCCTTAATTACGAAAGTTAGCGTATCTTTCTTATACGATATCGAAACCTTGTGAAATTTTTACCACTTATTCTTGGGAGTATAATTAATCGTTACAAGGATCCGGGTTTGCTAAAAGGTCACTCAGAGGTATAACTTAAACATGTTGACACATTTAACCCTCGCATCTTGTAAACTTTCACTTTCTTCCACAAACGGTTTCGCACGCTTCATGATACATTCGTTTTTGGGTATAAACATCATGTAGGGTTGTTGAAAGGCATAATTATCAAATGTTGACACTTTGTATCCTTAGATACATATACTTTCTTCGTTTGTCAACTTCAGTCCCTCGTAATCAATCCGTTACGCGATTAAAGTTCATGACACGTGTCGATACTATATTGGACATGATTTTGCGAGGTGTTATAGTTACGGAGCAACATCTCCTTTGCTACATGTTGTGTCCTGGTTAAATATGCTACTGGAGACAATGTCACAGCTGCTGATCCAACAATCTCCTTATACAACAGATGATACCAAAACCCTTCTTTATTACTGATCTTTATTTCTCATCAACATCTCCCTGATTTGTCATTTGAATTGTAGTTCAAAGTCCAGGGAGAACATGTCTTCTTCATCATCCCTTTCAAGTTGAAGGTCCAACAAATCTTGGAGATCGTATGCATTCAGATTATATGCACTATCCATTTTAATCTCTTCAACACTACCATCTGATCTGATCAAAGTCAATACTTGGGTTTTTGAGCATGACTTCCACTTTAATATTTTTGGATCAGCTGGTTTTCTTGGGAAAAGACTTATTGAAGATTAGTTTGGTGATTGTGGTCTACTAACTAAATTTGTAGTGGTTTCAGATAAAGCAGATGATAAGAGAAGCTTTTTGGGAGTATGGGTCTTTTGAGACAGAGCAACAGTTTTAGGATAGACTGGCTTTTCAGAAACATTTGGATCTTCAGCTCTAAGTTCTTCCAGCTTTTTGTAGGTCTCAACTATCTTCAGTTTAGACCATCTGGCAATGGATCTAGCTGAACCATAACCAGGAACCACAAGCTCAACTCTCATTCTTTTAAACTTCAATGCCTCATCTCAATCCACTGCTTTCACTTTCTTCCAATTAGGTGGAGTTGGCTTTACCAGAGGATCATTGCGCATTTTTGTGATTTTATTGATTTCTTCTCTAAGAGCATTTTTGGAGTTGGCTTTACCCAAATTGTCGGAGTGATTCCGTATGAACCGGAGCATCAGCAGTAAGGATTGATTTGTATTTTGATGACGTTAAAAAGTCAATTATTGAGTGAAAGCTGCTATTTTTGCTGGTTTTCTCGAAGATGGGGAGGTAGTTGTGAGGGTTTTTGATGTTCAGAGCCATGATCGGAGAAGGAGGTGATTTGGGGATGAAACAGGGTTTATGTTGGAGGGTTCTTAATATGTTGGCCAACTGCTTTGAGAATTTTGAATTCGAGACGGTAATGGTAGAAGCTAGATTTGGGGATGAAACGACGTTTATATAGAGTGAAAAAGTGAATGCTGACATGGCAGAGTTACAAATATTGGATGGCTAACATCTGTCCACGTCAGAACCTCTCTTGTGATAATGAATGACAGTTGTTTCAAAACCTCTGTTGGCCAACGACAGAGGTTGGGAATGTCACACCCCAACCGATGGCAGAATCATCGGGGTGTGGCACTGAGCGAAACAGATTGTTCATGAGAATCCATAACAACTATTAACGATAATATATTTAACGTTCAATATCCCATACTATCAAACATATAAAGCAAAACAGTCATTACAGATATCAGTCTCAAAAACAAATACTATTCCGACAACTCAGATTTATTTAGTGGGTTTCTAAACTTGCTAACTTGATTCAGCATAGCGTAGCATCCTATCAACCTGTCACATACGACATACGTTAAAATAAAGTCAATACATAAAATGTAAAGTTGAGTACACAAGTTTGAATAGCATATAGTAGTAAAAGCGTTTACGCATAACCATCATGTATCACGTAACGGGCGAAGCATGTAACTACCAAACAATGATTACAACTTAACTAAGAGACTGCGTTGTAGAGTATGCGTGACACATGTTCAGCGAACACGTGAAGTAAAGTGATGTGATCCCTAGCAACCCCTGTCCACGACAGGTGCTGAGTCCAAACTATAGTACTATCGTTGCTAGAGGCGGTATAGTGTAACACTGTATAAGCATAGTATAAGCATTCATAGATCACGTATAACATGCGGGAGCGGTTGGCATTATAAAGTGTTTGCGTTGTGTGTGTGTTTTGATATAGAACGTATGTAACACCCAAAAGTGTGTTAAATGAAAATGGGTTCGAGTATACTCACAGTGTGTGTTTAACGAGTAAACACAATCTGGATTAGATTGAAGGGAGCGCGTTGAGTTAGCCTGTGTACAGAAGCATAAGTCATTGAGCAGAGTGTTGAACGGTGCGTAAACAGAATGTCGGATGGTTAAGTGTTCGAATGGTGATCCGAATGAATGGGTATATCCCATCCGAACGGATGGGTTTCCATTCGAGAGGATGGTCATCCGAGGGGATGACCATTCAAACTGATGGCCATTCAAATGAGATGTGTTTGTTTGTAAAAATTGTTAAAGTTCGAAGTTTAGTTAAATCGTTTAGACATTGGAAATTATGAGGACAGGTCATCCGGTCGGATGGTCATCCGAACGGATGGCCATTCGAGCGGGATGATCTGTAGTTGAAATTTTATAAAATTTTCCAAGTAAAAGTTTGAAGTTTAACGGAGACGGCGTGACGACGTGACAAACAACGGAAACACATCAAGTCCAGCTCATTCGGGAGAATGGCCTCAGCCCATTCAGTCAGATGTACTGTTTTTTATGAAGATTCATATTTGACTCGTTAATCAGTCCATCTCTTCGGTGGAAATCGGTTTTCAAGACGGCTCTCGACTAAGGAACGGGTCGAGAGTCCGATTTAGTCCAGATTCCATCAGTTTTGAGTAGAAAAAGTGAAGAAAGTTAAAAACAGATGAAGTTGTTGTGATCAAGTTTAAAAAGTGTGAAATCTTTTAGATCTAGAACCATTCTCAATCAAATGGTGTTCCACAACAGTTTGCCTAAGCAATACGGGTGGAAACCACCTTCAAGAGGTCCAAATCAGTCGATTTCAGGAGAAAAGTTAGTGTTTGTGTGTGATTTTGATGAAGAAGATGATGTAAAAGTGATTAGAGATGAAGATTGTACAAGATTTGAGATGAAAAGCTTACAAAATGGCCTTGATTCGCGATTGAGAGTGACTGAGAGCGTGAAAACAGATGAAGTTGTTGTGATCAAGTTTAAAAAGTGTGAAATCTTTTTGAGCTAGAACCATTCTCAATCAAATGGTGTTCCACAACAGTTTGCCTAAGCAATACGGGTGGAAACCACCTTCAAGAGGTCCAAATCAGTCGATTTCAGGAGAAAAGTTAGTGTTTGTGTGTGATTTTGATGAAGAAGATGATGTAAAAGTGATTAGAGATGAAGATTTTACAAGATTTGAGATGAAAAGCTAACAAAATGGCCTTGATTCACGATTGAGAGTGACTGAGAGCGTGTGAGCGGATGTAGGTATCAAATCAGAGAAAGGAGGGTGTACGGGTAGTATTTATAGTGGAGGTGCGAGGGTTTAAGTCTGTGCACGAGATGAAAGTGGCCAAATGGCCATTCGGACGGATGGTCATCCGGACGAATGGTCATCCGGTAGGATGCCCATTCGATCGGATGTCCATTCGGACAACATGGTTGCATTTGTTAGTTTTCCAGCTTTCGTTTCGTTTGTTATGCGTTGCGTTGCGTTTAATCGAGTTGCGAGTAAGCGTATAAGCGTTGCGTTGATAACGACAAAACATTTAAACAAATAATCACACAATTAGCACACATAAACTAAATGCAATAAAATAAATCTGCGTTTCGAGTTTGCGTTGCGTTGGCGTTGAGTTTGCGTTGCGATAGTGTTTAGTCTAAACAAGCAATGTAACATTCGATAAAATGTTTGTAAATAGTAAGTGTTATAAGTAGCGTTTAAATGCGATAACTACGTTTTGAATAAGCGTTGTAATAAGCGTTTAAAATGCGTTATAAATTTAGTTTAAACCCATAGCGTTAATCGAAATCTCAGGAGTACAAGCGGTTACAAAAAGTATGACAGCGATGGGTAACGATCCGAAAAGTCGGGTTGTTACAACCTCCCCTACTTTAGGAAATTTCATCCCAAAATTAAGGAGCAGGAGTAACAAAGAGTTGTGGATATTTAGCTTTCATATCACTTTCGAGTTCCCAAGTGAACTCGGCGCCGCGTTTGCCTTCCCAGCGAACCTTCACTATAGGAATGCGAGAGCGTTGAAGTTTCTTGGTCTATTGGTCCATGATTTCTACTGGCTTTTCCGTGAAGTTTAGAGTTTCGTTAACTTGCAAATCTTTAAGAGGCACGTGAAGATTTTCTTCAGCTAGGCACTTCTTGAGGTTCGAGACGTGGAAAGTCGGATGTACGTTGCTGAGGTCCTCCGGTAATTCAAGTCGGTAGGCCACTTTGCCAATTCTTTCCAGAATCTTAAAGGGACCCATGTATCGTGGCACTAGCTTTACTTTCTTGCCGAATCGGATCACCCCCTTCCAAGGTGAAACCTTTAGGAGTACGTGATCACCAACTTTGAACTCAAGGGGCTTGCGGCGTTTATCGGCTTAGCTCTTTTGACGACTCTGAGCTTTCAATAGATTGTCTCATATTTGGAGGATTTTGTCAGTCATTTCTTGTAGTAACTCAGGACCGGTGATTTGACTCAAATCATTTGAGCGTCTCCGATCTCGTGCCATACAATAGGCGATCGACATTTCCTACCATATAATTCCTCAAAGGGTGCCATTTGAATACTAGAGTGATAACTGTTATTGTACGAGAATTCTACTAAAGGTAAATGCGAATCCCAATTACCACCAAAATCTATAATGCACGAACGAAGCATGTCTTCAAGGGTGAGGATCGTGCGCTCAGTCTGACCGTCGGTCTGGGGATGAAATGCAGTACTGAGATTAAGAGTAGTACTGAGAGCGGACTGAAAAGTCTCCCAAATGCGTGAGGTAAATCGACCATCACGGTCAGAGATGATGTCACGAGGTGTCCCATGTCGACAAATGACTTCGTCGGTATAGATTCGTGCTAATCGTTCTACCTTGAAGTCTTCTCGTATCGGTATAAAGTGGGCGGGTTTCATAAGACGATCACCGATAACCCAAATGCTATCGTGACCTGATGGCATACGAGGGAGTTTCGTAATGAAGTCCATAGCTAGACTCTCCCGTTTCCACATCGGGATCTCAGGTTGCTAGAGTAAGCTAGAGGGTCGTTGGTGTTCGGCCTTAACTTTAGAGTAAGTTAGGCACTTTGAAACGTAGAGAGCGATATCCTTCTTCATTCCCGGCCACCAATACCTGGCACGGAGGTCCTGGTACATCTTGCCGGCACTGGGATGAATGGAATATCGGGATTTGTAGGCTTTAGTCAGCAAAATCTCTCGGAGATTATTACGACTAGGAATCCAAATTCGGTCGAGATAGTGAAAAATACCATTCGGTTTATTCACTAGTTGATTTTTGGTTCCACATATTATTTCTTCCTTCAAAGTGTTCTCGAGAAAACAAGCGTGTTGAGCCTAGCGAATGAGAGCTTCGAGGTCGTGTTGGGCTTGAACATTACAAACACTAGTAAATCGCTTCGTCGACTAAGAGCGTCAGCAACGACGTTTGCTTTTCCTGGGTGGGAGCGTATCTCATAGTCGTAGTCGTTGAGAAGTTCAACCCATCTGCATTGGCGCATATTTAATTCTTTCTGATTCAAGATGTGTTGTAGGCTCTTATGGTTGGTGAACACCGTACACTTGGTACCATATAGGTAGTGTCACCATATCTTTAATGCAAAAACAACTCCACCGAGTTCGAGATTGTGGGTTGTGTAGTTCTTCTTGTGGACCTTGAGTTGGCGAGATGCGTATGTGATAACCTTGTCTTGTTGCACAAGAACACAATCAAGACCTAGGTTGGAGTCATCGCAATAAACAACAAAGTCGTCGTTTCCATCGGGTAGCGCGAGTACGGGAGCATTGCAAAGCATATGCTTAAGAGTTTGAAAGGCATCCTCTTGTTCGGTTCCCTAAACAAAAGTTTTATCTTTATGCGTTAGGGAGGTGAGAGGAACGGCAATTTTAGAGAAATCGGCGATAAATCGTCGGTAATAACCTGCCAATCCGAGAAAAGAACGAACTTCAGACGGGGTTTTCGGTGTAATCTAACTCTTAACTGCTTCAATCTTCTCGGGATCGACATGAATACCTAGACTATTAATGATGTGACCGAGAAATTGAACCTCCTCGAGCCAAAATTCACACTTGGAGAACCTGACGTAGAGGTGATTCCCTTGGAGAAGCTCAAGAACTAAACGAAGATGCTATGCATGTTCGGCTCTCGACTTCGAATAGATAAGGATATCATCGATAAACATGATGACAAAGCGATCAAGGAAAGGTTTACACACACGGTTCATCAAATCCATGAAGACCGCAGGTGTGTTTGTGAGGCCAAAAGGCATGACCACGAATTCGTAATGGCCATAACGGGTACGAAAAGCTATTTTAGGGATGTCTTGCTCCTGAATTCGCAGTTGATGGTAACCAGAACGTAGATCGATCTTAGAGAAACACGTAGCACCTTGCAATTGATCAAATAAGTCGTTGATTCGGGGTAGAGGGTAACGATTCTTGATAGTAAGCTTGTTGAGTTCCTTGTAATCGATGCACATTCAGAACGATCCATCCTTCTTTTTCACGAAAAGGACAGGTGCGCCTCATGTCGATGTGCTAGGGTGTATGAAGCCTTTATCAAGTAACTCCTGGAGTTGGCAAGAAAATTCGCGCACTTCGGACGGTGCGAGGCGATAAGGGGCTTTAACGACAGGGTTAGCTCCAGGAATGAGGACTATACGAAAGTCGATATCGCGGGTAGGGGTACACCGGGTAAATCGTCGGGGAAAACGTTGGGAAAATCACGAACAACGGGAACGTCCTTCACAGTTTTCTTTTCCTCCTTTGCTACTACAATATGGGCTAGGAAAGCCAGGTATTCCTTTCGGAGATACTTGCTTGCCTGGATACACGACATAAGCTTTAGTTCTTTCGAGGATACTTCGCCATAAACAAAAAGTTGGTCGCCATTAGAAAGAGAGAAACGAATCATCTTTTCAAAACAAACAACTTCAGCACGATTTTCACGAAGAAAATCCATGCCTACTATGACATCGAAACTACCAAGTTGCATCGGTATGAGATCAATCGGGAAAACGTGATTGTTGAGTTCAAGAGTACAATCACGGAGTACGAAACTAACGGTGACGGTTCTTCCGGTGGCAATTTCTACGTCGAACGTCGTTGGGAGGTTAGCGCGTTTACATTTTAGGAGCTTTTCGAATTCAAACGACACAAAACAGTTATCGGCTCCAGTATCAAATAAACACGAAGCATAAATACCGTTAACAAGGAACGTACAATTGACAACATTGTTTTCAGTTTGAGCCTGGCGGACGTTGATGTTGAAAGTTCTTCCGCGAGCTGCTTGTTGTGGTTGCTGCTGTGGCGGTTGCTGCGGCTCTTGTTTCACCACACGCATTGGGCAGACGTTAGCAAAATGATTCGGGTCACCACAAGAATAGCAAGCTCGTGCATGAACAGCGGGCGCAGGAGCTGCTTGGTTGACCTGAGGAGCTGGGAGTGGAGCTAGTCGTGCTAGAGGAGCTTGAGCTGGTTGTTGACATGGTCCTTAACGACAGTGAGCAGTAAAATCCCCATAGATGTTGCAGTTTGCACAGAAATGACAATTCACCCCTGCAGGGTGATGGTAGGTGCAAGTTGGGCATAGACGATGAACACCAGTATACCTACGCTTAGCAGGCGGTGCATTGGTGACAGTAGCTTGGCGGTTCTGGTTGCTGGGTTGTACAGGGACAACGTTGAGAGGTGCAGCGGTAGTAGCGTAGTTCTTGTTGTTGTTGCCCTTTCGCTTGCGATTCTGGCGTGAAGACTTTGAAACTTATGATGCTGTAGTGTCGGTAGCAGGAGTAGCGGTTGCTTGATTGAGGCTCTTGGTTGAGGTTTTAAAATACCCAGCTAAGACTCGCTTGTCGTTGATCTAAGCTGCGAGTTGGTAAGTTTCCTCAATAGTAGCAGGTTTAGCTGCTTGAACAAAATCAGCTACACGGTCAGGGAGAGCTCGAATGTACTTCTTGATTGTCATATCAGGCGTTGCCACCTGACTAGGACAGATAATACTGAGCTGCTTGAAATGAACGGTGAGACCAGCGTTGTCACCTCCTTCCTGCTTGATGTGCTAGAATTCATTCTCCAGTTTCTGGACCTCATGAGGAGGACAGAACTCCTTCATCATAAGCTCCCTGAGTTCCTCCCAAGAAAGGCCATAAGTTGAATCATTGCCGCACCTGTTGCGCTCAGCAGTCCACCAATCCAGAGCCCTGGACTGAAAGACTCCAGTACCATTCACAGTGCGAAGATTTTCTGGGCATCCGTTTTGCCTGAAGGTGACTTCGATAGAGTCAAACCACTGGAACATAGCATTGGGTCCATCTTCGCCCAGTGAAGTTTGCAGGACCACAAGCCTTGAATTACTTAAAACTGAAAGGTACTCGAGGTACGCCACTCTTCGATTCGACAGAGGATTTGCTGCTGACCTCGTTGATCTCACTGACGATCTGAGGTATAACCTTAGCCGTTTCCTTGGCCACCAGTGAAGTGATGTGCTTGTCAGCATGGTTTCGTCGAGCAGCACGTTGGGTATGAGAACCAAATGACTACACTGTCGAGTGCAGATTCTGCAGCAGACATTGTCATATGATTTAGACAAGATTCGATTATTTCGGGCCTTGTAAAGTTTAGCGTTCGTAAAATATCCTTTATTATTATTAGGTAAAGCACAGGAACACGTCGGCACATAAACACATAGGCTCATAATCCACGTAAGCACGTATACACATAGACACATAAGCACGTAGGAGCACATAATTCACATATTTTGCACGTATTCACCTATATTTTGCGTGTATTCACCTACATATTTTGCACGTATTCACCTATCTTTCAAGGTCCGTGTAGCGCGTTCAAGAGTTGTGAGCGATAGCGAGTAGCGTAGCGAGTTGCGTTGCGAGTAGTACAGCATACGATAGTTCTTAGTTTGTTCGCGATTAGTTAGCGTTTTAGATTACAGAAGTTGTGCGCGTTTAGTAAAGCGGTGAGCGGAAAAGCGACAAAGCGTAAAATCTCCAAAAGCAAAACATATAAGCATATAAACACATAAAATCGATAACGTATAAAATTGGCGATTGCTGGTTTAAATCGAAAACAGAGTGCCTTGGGTGTTAGAAATCGACTACCCAAAGTGATTCAACTATTCACAACGACCTCGAGTACACGCTTTGGCCTAATAGACTGTGCTCTCACCGAAACACGGCGAACGGTACTCATCCTTGCAATTACTATGTGACTCGAGTCATTAGAACAATCGAGACTTTGGTGAGAGTTTTGTAAAATCCAAAGTAGTGAGTGGAACGCGTTATTAAGATGCGGGTTTCACCCCTTGCTTAACAACTTCGTCCCTGAAAGTGTGGCAAAACCATGAGATAGAGATGGAGAATTTCGCCAAGATATGGATGTCACTCCTAACTCAACGAAGATTCTCGTGCTGAGAGTAAAAATACACGTAGAGTGAGTGATCTTATCGAGAGTTTTTGGTTTTCACACGTAATCTTGACACAATCACTCGTTTGTGTTATGCGAGTGTTTTCGAAAACGTGTGTATTGTGTTAGCCTTTGGAAAGGCAAAAATAGTTTTCAACCTTAAGAAAGGTTGTATTTACATGAAGTTGTAGTATGCGGTGTTCGCGCAAAGATGTAGTTTTTCGCGAGTCTGAGTGAAAGGGTCAGAAGTAGGTTCATACGAATCCCCTACTGGATTTGCACGAAGCTGGTCTGTTACTTAGACTATAGACTAGGTCAATTCTACACGACTCGACCTAATTCCCTATAGTTATGGCTTTGATACCAATCTGTCACACCCCAACCGATGGCGGAATCATCGGGGCGTGGCACTGAGCGAAACAGATTGTTCATGAGAATCCATAACAACTATTAATGACAATATATTTAATGTTCAATATCCCATTCTATCAAACATATAAAGCAAAACAGTCATTAGAGATATCATTCACAAAAACAAATACTATTCCGACAGCTCAGATTTATTTAGTGGGTTTCTAGACTTCCTAACTTGATTCAGCATAGCGTAGCATCCTATCAACCTGTCACATACGTTAAAATAAAGTCAATACATAAAATGTAAAGGTGAGTACACAAGTTTGAATAGCATATATTAGTAAAAGCATTTACGCATAACCATCATGTATCACGTAACGGGCGAAGCATGTAACTACCAAACAATGATTACAACTTAACCACGAGACTGCGTTGTAGAGTATGCACGACACCTGTTCAGCGAACACGTGAAGTAAAGTGATGTGATCCCTAGCAAGCCATGTCCACGGCAGGTGCTGAGTCCAATCTATAGTACTATCGCTGCTAGAGGCGGTATAGTGTAACACTGTATAAGCATAGTACAAGCATTCATAGATCACGTATAGCATGCGGGAGCGGTTGGCGTTTTAAAGTGTTTGCGTTGTGTGTTGTGTTTTGATATAGAACGTATGTAACACCCAAAAGTGAGTTAAATGAAAATGGGTTCGAGTATACTCACAGTGTGTGTTTAATGAGTAAACACAATCTGGATTGGATCGAAGGGAGCAGCGCGTTGAGTTAGCATGTGTACAGAAGCATAAGTCGTTGAGTAGAGTGTTGAACGGTGCGTAAACAGAATGTTGGATGGTTAAGTGTTCGAATGGTGATCCGAACGAATGGGTATACCCCATCCGAACGGATGGGTTTCCATTCGAGCGGATGGCCATTGAATGAGATGTGTTTATTTGTAAAAATTGTTAAAGTTCGAAGTTTAGTTAAATCGTTTAGACATTGGAAATTATGAGGACAGGTCATCCGGTTGGATGGTCATCCGAACGGATGGCATTCAAGTGGGATGATCTGTTGTTGAAATTTTATAAAATTTTCCAAGTAAAAGTTTGAAGTTTAACGGAGAGGGCGTGACGACGTGTCACACAACGGAAACACACCAAGTCCAGCTCATTCGGTTGAATGGTCTCAGCCCATTCGGTCAGATGCACTGTTTTTTATGAATACTCATGTTTGACCCGTTAATCGGTCCATCTCTTTGGTGGAAATCCGTTTACAAGCCAGATCTTGACTAAGGAACGAGTTGAGAGTCCGATTTAGTCCAGATTCCATCAGTTTTGAGTAGAAAAAGTGAAGAAAGTCGAAAACAGATGAAGTTGTTGCGATCAAGTTTAAAAAGTGTGAAATCTTTTAGATATAGAACCATTCTCAATCAAATGGTGTTCCATAACAGTTTTCATAAGCAATACAGGTGGGAACCACCTTCAAGAGGTTCAAATCAGTCGACTTCAGGAGAAAAGTTAGTGTTTGTGTGTGATTTTGATGAAGAAGATGATGTAGAAGTGATTAGAGATGAAGATTGTACAAGATTTGAGATGAAAAGCTTACAAAATTGCCTTGATTCGTGATTGAGTGTAACTGAGAGCGTGTGAGCGGATGGAGGTGTCAAATCAGAGAAAGGAGGGTGTACGGGTAGTATTTATAGTGGAGGTGCGAGCGTTTAAGTCGGTGCGCGAGATGACAGTGGCCGGAAGGCCATCCGGACGGATGGTCATCTGGTCGGATGCCCATTCGATCGGATGTCCATTCGGATAGCCTGGTTGTGTTTGTTAGTTTTCCACCTTTCGTTTCATTTGTTAAGCGTTGTGTTGTGTTTAATCGAGTTGCGAGTAAGCGTTTGAGCGTATAAGCGTTGCGTTGATAACCACATAACATTTAAACAAATAATCACACAATTAACACACATAAACTAAATGTAATAAAATAAATCCGCGTTTCGAGTTTGTGTTGCGTTGGCGTTGAGTTTGCGTTGCGATAGCGTTTAGTCTAAACAAGCGATGTAACATTCGATAAAATGTGTGTAAATAGTAAGCGTTATAAGTAGCATTTAAATGCGATAACTGTGTTTTGAATAAGTGTTGTAATAAGCGTTTAAAATACGTTAAAAATTTAGTTTAAACCCATAGCGTTAATCGAAATCTCGGGAGTACAAGCGGTTACAAAAAGAATGACAGCGATGGGCAACGATCCGAAAAGTCGGGTTGTTACAGGGAACAGTGTAAGTCAACAGTCGTTAGCATAAACATAAATTATGAGAACAGATGATACCTTTCGGCAGTGGATGAACTTTTAGCTAACATATGTCCATGTCAGAACCTCTCTTGTGATAATGGATGACAGTTGTTTGGAAACCTCAGTTGGCCAACAACAGAGGTTAGGAACAGCGTAAGTCAACAGTCGTTAGCATAAACAGAAGTTATCATTGTTGTGACAGTTAAGATGATCACAATGGAAGAAGATAAAATAGAAATGGAAATATATGCAGCAGAATAACAATCTAAATAATAATGGAATAGTATTCATCCACTAATTCCATCGTAATATTACTAGTTAGAATAATTCCTGATGTTTAGTGGTGTCTGGGATTGCTTAAGACCGTTAAAAGTCTACAGCGCAAGCAATTTTCAAACAATCTAAATAAAAAATCACCAATTATGGTGTTTGCACATTCTTCTAAATTTCCCCCAAATACTTATTATTCCACTTTAAACTAACATACCAGTCACACATTTAAGAGCTTCAAAACACTAACCAGGTCGTCACTAACACTCGTTATGGGTATAACATTTCTTTACAACATGGAAGTTCTTTAAATTCATCTTTTGCAAATCAGTTTCACACTGGGGCTTTGTTAAACTTTAATTTGACTTTAATCACATGTATAATATGTCACAACCGGCGGTGTCGCACCTCCGACAAACTAGGGTTTTCCTCTAGTCAAGCAGCTTCTAGTAAGGTAACAATGGTTTTAATAATATAGTTGGTTTTATACATAAGTGATTTGGTTTCAAATCCAGTGAATGTTATTTTTGAGGATATAAGATGTTTGATGCAATTTTGACATTTTGGGATATTGATCTACTGTTTAGCATGATATTATATGTTAAACTGATGAGATACGTGTGATTTTGCTTGCATTATTATATCTCTGATTCCGATTGTTTGTATGTAATTAGTGATTGAAATAGGAATGATGAGATTAACTTATTAGCACCTTAGCCAGAAACATTATTTATCCATCCTCTCTTGGTGGTGGTGGCGACCAACAGGCGATGTCAATGGTGGTTGTGACCATGCCGGCAAGGGTGGTGGTGGTGGAAATAACGTGGGCCACGTGGCATTGTTATTACACCTATTATCACGTGTTAGATAATAGAGTAAAATGCTCGGATAGTCCCTGTGGTTTTGTAAAATAACACCTATAGTCCTCAACTTTTGGAAATTACACCGGTGTTCCCTTTGGTTTGATGAGTTGCTACTCGGATAGTCCCTGGAGTAGATGTCCCCGTTAAATCCATGTAAAATGACAAAATTACCCCTTGCTTTTATTAAAATACAAAAAAAACTAATTAATCATTTAAAATATCAATTGGGCGACAATTAATTATTAATTATTAAATACAATATATAACACCCCACCCAAACCCCATCCATCCAGTTTTCGACGGTTCATGTATCAATCATCCGTATTTCATCATGTAAGACCAAAATACATCTAATATCATCATATAAGTCATGTTATAGCACATTTAGTTATTCAAAGCAGGTTCATGTCACTTAGTTCAACAGTACATATGTTGGTCCATCCTTTCAAACCCAGAAGAACAGATGATAAGGAAAGCCAAAACTGGTTCAGAACACTTGATCATCATAAGCAGATCTTGTACAATATTCTTCCCTTGACAGTGGTTTACTAGCATCTGACAGACTCTAAGCACTGATCAAATCAACAACTGTTTAGCCAAAGACCTGATCTAATATAAAGACTGAAGCCTAATTAATGATGCCTCCTAAGTACTGATGAAGACCAAAGCACTGCCCATTCGAGGAATGATCAACCTTTGAAGAAAGCACTGATTCTCAACATCGGTGCTTAAAATACAACAGTGGATACTGCATCAGTGTTTTATGTAATCAGTGTCTATTGTAATCAGTGTTTGTATGTAACAGTGTTTAGAGTTTGTTAGGAGGTTAGATGTCACTTTCATGGTGACGTCAGCAAAGATGCTCAGTGGTTTGGTATGTACTATAAATAGAACAGTACTCTGTACTGTTCCATCAGCTCTTTCTTCACAAGTTTTTCTGTACGAACAAATCACTGAGCTCAGGCTGAGGGGGGAGTTTAGTGCATGCATGCAATTGTTTTTTATTATTGTAATTTGAAACAATCATTCGACACAATGGAAAACATGTTTGCTTATAGTTACTCTTCCTTGATTGTGTAATCAAAGTTTATTTCCATAATTCCGCTGCACTTTAATTCTCTATTTCATCTTCATTTCTAATTAAACTACACAATCTAAGAAACTCAGATCCTAACAATTAGTATCAGAGCTTTAAAGACACCCCACATGTTGGATAGTCAAGCAGCAGAAAATATCATCAAAAATCCAGTTTCACATTCAACCACCAAGCACATTGACATCGGACATCACTTTGTGAGGGATTGCTATGAAAAATGTTTGATTTCTCTGCATCATGTTCCAACTAGAGATCAAGCTTTCAAAGGTGGATGTGTCTAAAGCCATTGTTAGCACATCTGCCAGCTGATCCTTAGTTGGAACATGATGCAGAGAAATCAAACCTTTTTCACAGCAATCCCTCACAAAGTGATGTCTGATGTCAATGTGCTTGGTGGTTGAATGTGAAACTAGATTTTTGATGATATTTTCTGCTGCTTGACTATCCAACCTGAGGTGTGTCTTTAAAGCAGTGATACCAAAATCTAGCAGTTGATTTTGAAGCCATAATAATTGGGATGTACAGCTTGCAGCAGCAATATATTCTGCCTCAGCAGTGGATATTGAAACAACTGCTTGCTTTTTGCTTTGCCAAGATACTAAGCAATCACCTAGAAATTGGTACCCTCCTGATGTGGAGTTCCTTGTTGCATTGCATCCAGCAAAGTCACTATTTGAGAAACCTGAAAGCTTAACATTCCCATTAGCAGGGTACCAGATACCAAGTGTGGGAACACTTTTTATGTATCTGAGTATCCTTTTCACAGCTATGAGGTTAGACTTCCTAGGGGCTGATTGGGATCTTGCAGAAACACATGTTGCAAACATGATGTCTGGCCTAGATGCAGTTAGGTACAATAAAGACCCAATCATACTTCTATATAATGTTTGATCAACCAAATCATCCTTTTCATCAGTCATGACTAGCTTGGTGGATGCCATGGGTGTACTATATAGTTTCCAATCATTCATCTCAAATTTGTTTAAGAGTTCTTTAACATATTTTCTTTGATGAACAAAAGTACCATTTTGTAGTTGCTTTACTTGGAGACCAAGAAAGCACTGTAGTTCACCCATTGCACTCATCTCAAACTCAGCTGTCATGAGTTTTCTGAACTCTTCACACATTTTGGCACATGTGCTTCCAAAAATGATGTCATCCACATAAATCTGGACAATCATAAGATCTTTCCCTCTCCATTTTAAAAACAGTGTTTTGTCAATTTTGCCTCTTGCGAAGCCAATAGAGAGTAGAAAGGTGGAAAGAGTTTCATACCAAGCTCTAGGTGCTTGTTTCAGCCCATACAAATCTTTATTTAGCTTGTAGACATGATTTGGATTAAATGGATCCTCAAAACCAGGAGGTTGACAAACATATACCTCTTCTTGAATCTTACCATAGAGGAATGCACATTTGATATCCATTTGAAACACCTTTATGTTGTGGTTGACAACAAAGGCCAAGAACAGTCTGATAGCTTCCAATCTTGCTACAGGGGCAAAGGTTTCATCATAATCAATGCCCTCTTCCTGTCTAAACCCTTGAACAACAAGCCTTGCTTTATTTTTGACAACAATGCCCATTTCATCAGTTTTATTTTTGAAGACCCACTTTGTGCCAATTGGACTCACACCCTCTGGCAATGGTACAAGTTCCCATACTTGTTGTCTTTTAAACTGTTGGAGCTCTTCTTGCATAGCTTCTACCCAACTGTTGTCTTTCAGTGCCTCTTGGTACTTGACATGTTGATGGAGTGATAGAAAACCAGCAAGAAGACCGATGTTTTGGGATTGACTTCTGGTGAGAACCCCTTCACTGATGTTGCCAATAATTTGGTCTGGTGGATGAGACTTCAGGAAGATTAAATCTCCCTTGTATGGAACAATGGCATTAAAGGGTGAAGGCTGCAGATGTGAATCACATGAACTAACAACTGTTGGTGACTTTGGTGATCCAACAACTGTTTGAAATGAAGGTGGAGGAATAGGAGGAATTGGTGTGTCACCATGTTGATTTTGATCCACTGTTGGCAGATTTTTATCAACAGTGGTTGAGGATGTGGAGGCAGAGGTTGAAGGGCTACTTTGGTCAACAACTGTTGATGTAGCAGTGGCTGAGCTCTGACAACTGTTTTGAACATTTGAGGCTCTGGTGTTGGATGTGATTTTAAATTATGGAATCACAATATCATATCCATTATCTTGTGGAGGAGGTGGAGATGTACCTGTACTGTTAGTCTTGACGGAAACATTTTCAAAGGTGAATTTATCAAGATCAAATAACCCAGCAGTGTTTGCAGGGATTTTCATTGAAGAAAGTTCATTGAACTTTACATTCAAAGTCTCTTCCACACACCTAGTCCTAGTGTTAAACACTTTATAGGCCTTGGCAGTGGTTAAGTATCCCAAATGATAACCACAATCTACTGTGGCTGCAAATTTTGAAATTGAATCTTTTAGGTTTAAAATGAAACAAGGGCAGCCAAATACTTTAAAGTATGAGATCAGTGGTTTGATTTTATACAGAATTTCATAGGCAGTCTTTTGATGCCTGGGATTGATCAAAACTCTATTCTGGACATAGCAGGCAGTGTTTACAGCCTCTGCCCAGAAATTTAATGGCAAATTTGAATCTGCAAGCATGGTTCTGGCTGCTTCAATTAAAGTTCTGTTCTTCCTTTCAACCTCCCCATTTTGTTCTGGTGTTCTTGGGATGTTGTACTGCCTTACAATCCCTTTTGACACACAAAACTCAGCCAACTCCCTATTTCTGAATTCTGTGCCATTGTCACTCCTAAAGATTATTACTGGCAAGTAAAATTGCTTTTCAACCTGTTTGACAAAATCTTGCAAAATGCCAACAGTCTCATCTTTAGAATGTAAGAAATAAGTCCATGTAAACTTAGAAAAATCATCGACAATTACCAAACAGTATCTTTTCGTTTTAAGGCTCATGATTTTTACTGGGCCAAACAAATCCATGTGAAGCATTTGCAAACACTTGGTTGTTTTGGACTCTTCAATAGACTTAAATGAGCTTTTATGTTGTTTGTCTTTTAAACAGGAAACACAATACTCAGGACAGGTGAACAATTTTTGTGGAAGACCTCTTACAAGGCGTTGTTCTGACAAAGCAGTGATTGTCTTGAGATTTGTGTGCCCCAATCTTCTGTGCCATAGTTCTGTCTCTTTTTTAGAGGCAGCTGAGAACAGACATGAATCAATCATAGGGCTCTCTTTTTACAAATCAACTACATAAACATTGCCACTCCTTTGAGCAACAAGTTGAGTTTTTTCCAGTTTTTATTATTTCTTCAATCTTTTTTACCATTTCTGGTCCAACAATCTTGCAACTCTCCTTAGTAAAGAATGACCCCTAAACTTTGTCACTCATTTGTGAGACACTAAGGAGGTTGAATTTTAGATTGTCAATGAGATTGACATTTTCAAACTTGACTTTTCCAGACTGAACTTTTCCAGACCCCAAAACCTTTCCCTTACTATTATTACCAAAAGATATATCACCCCCTCCATGAGTTTTGAATTCTTTGAGTAGGGCTTTACATCCAGTCATGTGCCTAGAGCCTCCACTATCTACATACCAAAGACTATCTAGGCATGCAGAAGCTCCCTGCACATCAAGTAAATAATTAGTTCAGGAGGGTTTCCAAAGCCAATAAGGCTTTAGATGGAGTCACAACAGTGTCAGAGTCAAGTCCAGGAACATGGACAGTGGTTAGCTCAGGGGTTTGAACAGCTTTTGAAGCATTTCTCTCTAAACACTGTTGTGGGCCATTTCCTATCAGAAGTTGATATCCAAAGGGATGCCTGTTCACTTTTGGTTTAGAAGGCTTTTTATAAACCTCATAAACATGTGGGACCCTTTGGTACGGAGGTTGACCTTTTCCTCTTTGGAATTGGTTGGCAGGTGGTGCATCTGTCACTTGCACATCTCTTGGAGCAGTGTTTTTGTTCAGCTGTTTTGTAACAGCTGTTTGGACAGACACATATGGTGGTTGTTTCATAACAGGTTGCTTAGATGAGCTCATGGGTGTTTTTGCAGTGTATTCTTTTCTTTTAACCTCAAAGGTTTTGAGGTACACACACTCATGAGTGAGGTGGTTTGTTTTTCCACAGATGGTGCAGCTTTTTGAAGGCTCAATGATGCTTGTTTTGTTAATGTCATAGGCTTTTAAGTGAAAACAATCTTTTGTTGAATGATTTTTCTTTTCTCAAAAGTCACAAAACAAATTTTTAACTTTTTCTCTCTTTTTCTTCTTTTCAGACTTCTTTGCAACAGAGTTTTGAACCACTGTTGGGATGTCCTTAAGAGGAATTACCTTGGCCTTTGGTGCTTTCACACCATCCACTGTGGAAAACTCCATGGGTTTGAAATTCTCAAGGATGTCACACTCATATGACCAAATGGGTTTGAATTGGTATTTTTCAATCTCCTCAAAGGTTGAGGACCCTTCTGGTTTTTCAAGAGTGATTTTGTTACCATTTTTATCAGTTATTTTTATTTCTTGACCATCCTTGTTTGTTGGTATTATCTCAACAGTGTTTTGAACAGACTCATTTACAACAATGTTTTCAACTTGGTTATTTTTCCTGAAACCTATGCCAAATTTTACATTGCTTTTGATTTGTTTTTCTAGCATAACTTCATAACCTATGCAGGATTCCACCCATTTTTCACATGTGATTTGGGTGGATTCCAACTCCTTTTTACAGGTTTGAAATATGTCTATCATGGCCTGGAGTTGATCCTTGGTTATGCTATGCTCATGGTTGAGGCTGCAAATTTCATTTTCTTATTCTTACAATTTGATTTTTAGTTCTTTAATAGATTTTTCAAATTGTATATCATCCTTTAAGATCTTGTCTCTAAGGTTTTCATTCACCTCTTTAACAATAGCAAATGCTATGATGCATTTGTCTAAACATAAGTTTTTCAAAACTTGAGATGATACCTTAGCTGCAGCCATCATGGCACTATCACAGACACTCTCACATTCTTTGGGCTTCTTCTCCTCTTCTTCAACAGACCATGGGTCAGACAGTGGCTCCATCAGTGGTTCAGGTTTGTCTTCCAACAGTTGTTCACCAACAACAGCAGTAACCACTGCTTCAGCAATTGCATCCACTGTTTCTGCACTGGATTCCCCTTCTACAGTTTCCAGCCTTTCTGGGATAGACTCTAATGCTGCAAAACAGAATTCATCACTAGAAACATCATTCTTAGCATATATAGCAAAGTTTTGATCAGCTAAATCTTCAGGCAAGCTACTCCAATCAACAAAGCCTTGGGTAAAGAAGCTTTGCTGATCTGCTTGAGCAGATGTTTGGGTAGCTTGTTGAGGTGCAGCTTGTTGCACCTGAACCTGAGGAACTGGGGCCTGGACATACTGATCTGTGGGACAGGGGATTGGACATAGTGCACAGGAACAGGTGTTACAGGGTGTGCATAATAAGCAGTGTTTACATGAGCAGCAGGGACATATTGGGAATAATGCACAGTGTTTTGGGTATTTTGAGGTCTAGGACTAGGATGTGTGATGATTGGTCCATTATTTTGACTCCTACACTCTCTAGCAAAATGACCTAACCTGTTACACTTGTAGCATTTTATCTTTGATTTATCCAACCCTACTTTCAAGTTCCCATGTAATCCTGGAAATTTTCTCCCTGTTCTCTTATAAAACTTGCTGGTTCTAACACTCAGCAGTGCAAGTTGGTGCAAAATATCCATTTCCTCAATATCAGTTGGATCAAAATGCTAGAGATCATTGAGTTCAAAGGATAAGTTGTCAGAACTCTGGTTTTCACTACTAGCTGTGAAAGCATAGTTAGTTGAGTAAGAATCAGAGTTAATAAAGGCTCCACCAACAGTTATGTCAATGTAATGATCATAACTCTGATCCTTACTACTTCCAGAATCCTCTTGACCAAGAAGTGCTGTGCTACCAAATGTATAGTCATCAGCAACCTTCCCAGACTCTTGTAACTTCTTTTTCTGGTTCAACTCTCTCTCATAAGTGAGGAGTCTACCATGAAGTTGAGTCAGACTTAGTTCTTTGAACCCAACGGAATTTCTAGTTACAAAAGCAATTGTGTCCCATTTTTTAGGAAGTGACCTTAGAAACCTACTATTTAGAGTTTATTTTGCAAATTCAACATTAACAAGTTTCAATTCACTAATGAGACAACTAAAACGTTCAAACTGTTGTGTTAGTGGTTCTCCTTTCATATGGCAGAATGTTTCATACTGTTGATTCAAAACCTCCCTGTTATTTTCTATCACCTCTTCTGTACCACCGAACTATTCCTTTAAGGCATCCCACAGCTCTTTGGCACTGTTACAGTGTAACAGTCCAGCATAAATAAAAATTTGGAAGAGCTGAGGCTACTATGCTAAAAGCCTTTGCATCTAGTTCAATTTTTTGAAAATCTTGTTTTGAATAGTTTTTAGGGCTTTTAGGCACAAAGCCTTTGGGATCTTCAGTACTAGGCACCTGTGGACATGTGGTCCATAGATGACTGACTTCCAACAGCCGGTATTTTTTTTGTGCCAGGACATGACCCATCCGACGTTGCCAAATGTTGTACTCGGATCTGACAAGCATCGGTGGTTTGAAGAGAGTCCCAGTGTTATGAGTGTCATGTGATTGTGATGCCATTCTGGTTGTTTTACAGGTCTTGAATAATCAACTTTTATACGTGATCATACCTTACTCTGTTTTTCAACTAGATACGAACAACTGAAAGTATCAATGAATTCGAGCTGAACTTTTACGTCAAAATGATTGTTACATCAAATTTGACTGTCCAAAGCTCTGGTACCAGTTGAACTACACAATCTAAGAAACTCAGATCCTAACAATTGGTATCAGAGCTTTGGACAGTCAAATTTGATCTAACAATCATTTTGATGTAAAAGTTCAGCTCGAATTCATTGATACTTTCAGTTGTTCGTATTTAGTTGAAAAACAGAGTAAGGTATGATCACGTATAAAAGTTGATTATTCAAGACCTGTAAAACAACCAGAATGGCATCACAATCACACGACACTCACAACACCGGGACTCTTTTCAAACCACCGATGCTTGTCAGATCCGAGTACAACATCTGGCAACGTCAGATGGGTCATGTCCTGGCACAACAAAATACCGGCTATTGGAAGTCAGTCATCTATAGACCACATGTTCCACAGGTGCCTAGTACTGAAGATCCCAAAGGCTTTGTGCCTAAAAGCCCTGAAAATTATTCAGAACAAGATTTTCAAAAAATTGAACTAGATGCAAAGGCTTTTAGCATAGTAGCCTCAGCTCTTCCTAATGACATTTATGCTGGACTGTTACACTGTAACAGTGCCAAAGAGCTGTGGGATGCCTTAAAGGAACAGTTCGATGGTACAGAAGAGGTGATAGAAAATAACAGGGAGGTTTTGAATCAACAGTATGAAACATTCTGCCATGTGAAAAGAGAACCACTAACACAACAGTTTGAACGTTTTAGTTGTCTCATTAGTGAATTGAAACTTGTTAATGTTGAATTTGCAAAATCAACTCTAAATAGTAGGTTTCTAAGGTCACTTTCTGAAAAACGGGACACAATTTCCTTTGTAACCAGAAATTCCGTTGGTTTCAAAGAACTAAGTCTGCCTCAACTTCATGGTCGACTCCTTACTTATGAGAGAGAGTTGAACCAGAAAAAGAAGTTACAAGAGTCTGGGAAGGTTGCTGATGACTATACATTTGGTAGCACAGCACTTATTGGTCAAGAGGAATCTGGTAGTAGTAAGGATCAGAGTTAAGATCATTGCATTGACATAACTGCTGGTGGATCATTTAATAACTCTGATTCTTACTCAACTAACTATGCTTTCACAGCTAGTAGTGAAAACCAGAGTTCTGACAACTTATCCTATGAACTCAATGATCTCCAGCATTTTGATCCAACTGATCTGGAGGAAATGGATATTTTGCACCAACTTGCACTGCTGAGTGTTAGAACCAGCAAGTTTTATAAGAGAACAGGGAGAAAATTTCCAGGGTTACATGGGAACTTAAAAGTAGGGTTGGATAAATCAAAGATAAAACGCTACAAGTTTAACAGGTTAGGTCATTTTGCTAGAGAGTGTAGGAGTCAAGATAATAGACCAATCATCACACATCCTAGTCCTAGACCTCAAAATACCCAAAATATTATGCATTATTCCCAATATGCCCCTGCTGCTCTTGTAAACACTGCTTATTATGCACACCCTGTAACACCTGTTCCTGTGCACTATGTCCAATCCCCTGTCACACAGATACAGTATGTCCAGGCCCCAGCTCCTCAGGTTCAGGTGCAACAAGCTGCACCTCAACAAGCTACCCAAACATCTGCTCAAGCAGATCAGCAAAGCTTCTTTACCCAAGGCTTTGTTGATTGGAGTAGCTTGCCTGAAGATTTAGCTGATCAAAACTTTGCTCTATATGCTAAGAATGTTGTTTCTAGTGATGAATTCTGTTTTGTAACATTAGAGTCTATCCCGGAAGGGCTGGAAACTGAAGAAAGGGAAACCAGTGCAGAAACAGTGGATGCAATTCTTGAAGCAGTGGTTACTGCTGTTGTTGGGGAACAACTGTTGAAAGACAAACCTGAAACACTGATGGAGCCACTGTCTGACCCATGGTCTGTTGAAGAAGAGGAGAAGAAGCCCAAAGAATGTGAGAGTGTCTGTGACTGTGCCATGATGGCTGTAGCTAAGGTATCGTCTCAAGCTTTGAAAAACTTATGTTCAGACAAATGCATCATAGCATTTGCTAATGTTAAAGAGGTGAATGAAAACCTTAGAGATAGATCTTAAAGAATGAAATACAATTTGAAAAGTTTGTTAAAGAACTAAAAATCAAATTTTCAGAAAAAGATAATGAAATTTGCAGCCTCAAGCCTGAGCATAGCATTACCTAGGACCAACTCCAGGCCATGATAGAAAAATATCAAACCTGTAAAAAGGAGTTGGAATCTACCCAAATCACATGTGAAAAATGGGTGGAATCCCGCAAAGGTTATGAAGTTATGCTAGAAAAACAGATCATAAGCAATGTAAAATTTGGCATAGGTTTCAGGAAAAATGACCAAGTTGAAAACACTGCTGTAAATGAGTCTATTTAAAACACTGTAGAGATAATACCAACAAACAAGGATGGTCAAGAAATAAAAATAACTGATAAAAATGGTAACAAAATCACTCTTGAAAAACTAGAGGGGTCCTCAACCTTTGAGGAGATTGAAAAATACCAATTCAAACCCACTTGGTCAGATGAGTGTGACATCCTTGAGAATTTCAAACCTATGGATTTTTCCACAGTAGATGGTGTGAAAGCACCAAAAGCCAAGGTAATTCCTCTTAAGGACATCCCAAGAGTGGTTCAAAACTCTGTTGCAAAGGAGTCTGAAAAGAAGAAAAAGAGAGAAAAAGTTAAAAATTTGTTTTGTGACTTTTGTGAAAAGAAAAATCATTCAACAAAAGATTGTTTTCACTTAAAACCCTATGACATTAACAAAACAAACATCATTGAGCCTTCAGAAAGCTGCACCTTCTGTGGAAAAACAAACCATCTCACTCATGAATGTGTGTACCTCAAAACCTTTGAGGTTAAGAAAAAAGAGTACACCTCAAAAACATCCATGAGCTCATCTAAACAACCTGTCATGAAACAACCACCATTTGTGTCTGTCCAAACAGCTGTTACAAAACAGGTGAATAAAAACACTACTCCAAGAGATGTGCAAGTGACAGATGCACCACCTGCCAACTAATTTCAAAGAGGAAAAGGTCAACCTCCATACCAAAGGGTCCCACATGTTTATGAGGTTTACAAAAAGACTTCTAAACCAAAAGTGAATAGGCATCCATTTGGATATCAACATCTGATAGGAAATGGCCCACAACAGTGGTTAGAGAGAAATGTTTCACAAGTTGTTCAAACCCCTGAGCTAACCACTGTCCATGTTCCTGGACTTGACTCTGACACTGTTGTGACCCCATCCAAAGGCTTATTGGCTTTGGAAACCTTCCTGAACTAATTATTTACTTGATGTGTAGGGTGCTTCTGCATGCTTAGATAGTGTTTGGTATGTAGATAGTGGAGGCTCCAGTCACATGACTGGGTGTAGAGCCCTACTCAAAGAATTCAAAACTATTGGAGGGGGTGATATATCTTTTGGTAATAATAGTAAGAGAAAGGTGTTGGGGTCTGGAACAGTTCAGTCTGGAAAAGTCAAGTTTCAAAATGTCAATCTCATTGACAATCTAAAATTCAACCTCCTTAGTGTCTCACAAATGAGTGACAAAGGTTATGGGTCATTCTTTACTAAGGAGAGTTGCAAGATTGTTTGACCGGAAATGGTCAAAAAGATTGAAGAAATAATAAAAACTGCAAAAACTCAACTTGTTGCTCAAAGGAGTGGCAATGTTTTCGTAGTTGATTTGTCAAAAGAGATCCCTATGACTGATGCATGTCTGTTCTCAACTGCCTCTAACAAAGAGACAGAACTATGGAACAGAACATTGGGGCACACAAATCTCAAGACAATCACTGCTTTGTCAAAACAAGGCCTTGTAAGAGGTCTTCCACAAAAATTGTTCACCTGTCCTGAGCATTGTGTTTCCTGTTTAAAAGGAAAACAAAATAAAAGCTCATTTAAGTCCATTGAAGAGTCCAAAACAACCAAGTGTTTGCAAATGCAGCACATGGATTTGTTTGGCCCAGTAAAAATCATGAGCCTTAAAAAGAAAAGATACTGTTTGGTAATTGTAGATGATTTTTCTAGGTTTACATGGACTTATTTCTTACATTCTAAAGATGAGACTACATGAATTTTGCAAGATTTTGTCAAACTGGTTGAAAAGCAATTTGACTTGCCAGTAAAAGTCTTTAGAAGTGACAATGGCACATAATTCAGAAATAGGGAGTTGGCTGAGTTTTGTGTGTCAAAAGGGATTGTAAGGCAGTACAGTATCCCAAGAACACCAAAACAAAATGGGGTGGTTGAAAGGAAGAACGGAACTTTAATTGAAGCAGCCAGAACCATGCTTGCAGATTCAGGTTTGCCATTAACTTTCTGGGCAGAGGCTGTAAACACTGCCTGCTATGTCCATAACAGAGTTTTGATCAACCCCAGGCATCAAAAGACTGCCTATGAAATTTTGTATAAAATCAAACCACTGATCTCATACTTTAAAGTATTTGGCTGCCCTTGTTTCATTTTAAAACTAAAATATTCAATTTCAAAATTTACAGCCAAAGTAGATTGTGGTTATCATTTGGGATACTCAACCACTGCCAAGGCCTATAAAGTGTTTAACACTAGGACTAGGTGTGTGGAAGAGACTTTGAATGTAAAGTTCAATGAACTTTCTTCACTGAAAACCCTGAAAACCCTGCTGGGTTATTTGATCTTAATAAATTCACCTTTGAAAATGTTTCCATCAAGACTAACGGTGCAGGTACATCTCCACCTCCTCCACAAGATAATGGATATGAGATTGTGATTCCACAATTTAAAATCACATCCAACACCAGAGCAGCAGATGTTCAAAACAGCTGTCAGAGCTCAGCCACTGCTACATCAACAGTTGTTGACCAAAGTAGCCATTCAACCTCTGCCTCCACATCCTCAACCGCTATTGATAAAAATCTGCCAACAGTGGATAAAAATTAACATGGTGACGCACCAATTCCTCCACCTCTATTTCAAACAGTTATTGGATCACCAAAGTCACCAACAGTTGTTAGCTCAGATGATTCACATCTGCAGCCTTCACCCTTTAATGCCATTGTTCCATACAAGGGAGATTTAATCTTCCTGAAGTCTCATCCACCAGACCAAATTATTGGCAACATCAGTGAAGGGGTTCTCACCATAAGTCAATCCCAAAACATCTGTCTTCTTGATGGTTTTCTATCACTCCATCAACCTGTCAAGTACCAAGAGGCACTGAAAGACAACAGTTGGGTAGAAGCTATGCAAGAAGAGCTCCAACAGTTTAAAAGACAACAAGTATGGGAACTTGTACCACTGCCAGAGGGTGTGAGTCCTATTGGCACAAAGTGGGTCTTCAAAAATAAAACTGATGAAAGGGGAATTGTTGTCAAAAATAAAGCAAGGATTGTGGTTCAAGGTTTTAGACAGGAAGAGGGCATTGATTATGATGAAACCTTTGCCCCTGTAGCAAGATTGGAAGCTATCAGACTATTCTTGGCCTTTGCTATCAACCACAACATAAAGGTGTTTCAAATGGATATCAAATGTGCATTCCTCTATGGTAAGATTCAAGAAGAGGTATATGTTTGTCAACCTCCTGGTTTTGAGGATCCATTTAATCCAAATCATGTCTACAAGCTAAATAAAGCTTTGTATGGGCTGAAACAAGCACCTAGAGCCTGGTATGAAACTCTTTCCACCTTTCTACTCTCTATTGGCTTCACAAGAGGCAAAATTGACAAAACACTGTTTTTAAAATGGAGAGGGAAAGATCTGATGATTGTCCAGATTTATGTGGATGACATCATTTTTGGAAGCACAAGTACTAAAATGTGTGAAGAGTTCAGAAAACTCATGACAACTGAGTTTGAGATGAGTGCAATGGGTGAACTACAGTGCTTTCTTGGTCTCCAAGTAGCAACTGCAAAATGATACTTTTATTCATCAAAGCAAATATGCTAAAGAACTCTTAAACAAAATTTGAGATGAATGATTGTAAACCATGTAGTACACCCATGGCAACCACCAAGCTAGTCATGACTGATGAAAAGGATGATTTGGTTTATCAAACCTTATATAGAAGCATGATTGGGTCTTTATTGTACCTAACTGCATCTAGGCCAAACATCATGTTTGCAACATGTGTTTGTGCAAGATCCCAATCAGCCCCTAGGAAGTCTAACCTCAAAGCTGTGAAAAGGATACTCAGATACATAAAAAGTGCTCCCACACTTGGTATCTGGTACCCTGCTAATGGGAATGTTAAGCTTTCAGGTTTCTCAGATAGTGACTTTGCAGGATGCAATGCAACAAGGAAGTCCACATTCAAGAGGGTGCCAATTTCTAGGTGATTGCTTAGTATCTTGGCAAAGCAAAAAGCAAGCAACTGTTTCAACATCCACTGCTGAGGCAAAATATATTGTTGCTGCAAGCTACACAGCCCAACTGTTATGGATTCAAAATCTACTGCTGGATTTTGGTATCACTGCTTTAAAGACACCTCTCATGTTGGATAGTCAAGCAGCAGAAAATATCATCAAAAATCCAGTTTCACATTCAACCACCAAGCACATTGACATCAGACATCACTTTGTGAGGGATTGCTATGAAAAAGGTTTGATTTCTCCGCATCATGTTCCAACTAAGGATCAGCTGGCAGATGTGCTAACAAAGGCTTTAGAGACATCCACCTTTAAAAGCTTGATCTCTAGAATTGGCATGCTTAACATGGACTAACAGGCAAAATCCTATTTTTCTATGAATAAAGCATCAAAATGTTTTCAGAAAATCAAAAATCCATCCTTAAAAATAGAAAATTTTCATTAATCCTTAAAAGTCTGTCATAAACACTGATTGGTTCAAACATCTGATTGTTGAAAATTATCCACTACTGAAAGACAACCTCTGTTTCTTCTTTATCATTGTTAATCGTTGTTGATCAAACATCAGTGCTTTAATCACTGATGGCTATCCACTAATAGTTAAAATCAGCCACTGTTTTCATTTACACTACTGATATTGTTCATCAGTGGTTTCCTAAACAACTGTCATCCATTCCCATTAGAGGTTGTCACGCGGACAGTTCTTAGCCATTCGATCTTTGTAACCGCTGCCACGTCAGCATTCACTTTTCACTTTTATAAAAGCCCTGATAAACCCCCAAACAGAGTTTTCAAGGCCGTATCGAATTCAAAAATTCTTTCATAAGTGGTTTCCATCTCATTCATTCATCTTCTTCCATTCGCAAATTACTTCAAATCACCATGGCACTCACTCTCAAAAACCCCCATAGCTACCTTTGTACAGCTGAGAAAACAAGTAAAAACAAAGATGTCCACTCCATCATCGATGCTCTTTCATCTTCAAAGTACAAAACTTTGTTGACCTGCAACGCACCCATCTACCAGGAAACCCTACGAGATTTTTGGAAAAATTCAAAATTGGAAGTTCAAGACAATAAGCCTTGGGCTATTACATCTAAAGTAAGAGAAATTCTTGTTTCAATCACACCACAATCCATATCTGAAGTTTTTGCGATGAATGATCATGCAGGTAAAACTTCTTTCCCTAAAGATGAGTATCAAACTGATTTGATCGAAAGAGGGTATGAGGGTCAAATGACAAAAGCCACTTTACAAAAGGGAGATTTTCCACCTCCCATGAAGTTTTTATTTCATACCCTGCTCATCTGTGTTTCAAACAAAACAACAGCTTTCAATGAAATTCCATTGAAAATACAATACTTGGGATATGCTATTATGGCTGAAAAGGATTTCAATTATTCCCAAGAGATTTTCAATGATTTGGTTAAAAATGTTAATAATATCAAAGAAAAGAAGAAACCATTTTTGTTGTTTCCAAGGTTTTTGAGCTATTACTTACAGCAGAAAGTACCAAAAGACAATGCACATGTGCTTGTTCAAGGTGCTTCTTTTCAAATAAACTGTCTTTCTGCTGATACATTTATAAGATTGTCAGAGTTAAAACCTTCTAAAACACAAACAGAGGAGCCTGAGCAAACTTTGGATGAGTCCACATATGCTCCTCAGGTTTCTGCTGTTGAGCCCACTGCTCCTGATGAACACAGCAGCACAACCACTGTTGTGCAACCCTCACCAACACTTCCTAAAAAGACCAAAAAGAAAATATATTCAAAAAGCCCACCAAACCCTCTAAAAAGGACCTTCTGGAAGATGAGATCCCAGAAGTTAATCTAGTGACAACACAAAAGTCACCAACAACCATTGTTGCTACTTCCTCACAATAGTTGGTAAGATCTCCACCCAAAACCTTAACTCCTCCTGCTTCCTCACAAAAGGAACAGGTTGAAAGCACAGGGTCACCACAAAATGAAGCATATACCTCACTTGAGGATATGTTTAACAACCCTTCTCCCTGGGCAAATTCTCTTTCAACTCCTATCCCCTCATCACAATTACCACCATCAATCATACCTCTGTTTGATGCCATTGAGCTTCAGACACAAAACAGCCCCTCTCACCAACACATTACTGAGAGTACAACAACAACTATGGCTGTGTCTGAAATACCACAATTGGTTATCCCACAAACAGTTGAGGAGGTTACAATATAGGAGTTTCATGAAATTCCTGTTAGTAGTTCAAGTGGAGCAGCTACTACAGGTGTTGGATCCACTGATCTACACCTGGACAATAGTTTCATAAGTCAGACTCCCTTGAAGGCAATTTCTTCTTTGGGAATCAAAGTATCCACTGGTGTGTTCAAGTTAACCACTGGTGTGATTACTAAGGTAACCACTGTTGAAGAAAGAAGTCCCCAGTACCAAGAAAAAGGGGCATCAGTTGATGAACCATTGGAGACTTCTTCTGGTCCAACAGCTGATACAACCACTGCTGGTGGGAAATCAGATGATCCCATTAACTTGGGTGATGGTTTAAGATATCAAGAATTGACGGAGAGACTTGAAAAAATTGAAACCACTGTCAACAATATGCAAAATATGGTCAAAAAGTTGGTAGATGTTTCTAAAAGTCAACCCACTCCACAACAGTATTCCCAAGAGTTCTGGAATGCAGTTCAACCAATTATTAATGCTCAAAGGGAACTTGCAGAAACTCAGCACAACCATTAATTGGCAATTCTCAGAAATATGGTTGATGCAATATACAAGGATACTCAGGCTGACATCAAAGCCATCAAAGAGGCCTTGGTTAAAATTATTGGCACTGCCCCTGCATCCATCTACAAAGATGATGATACTCAAGATGATGATGCCAAAAAGGGGGAGAAACATGACATGAAGAAGTTTGGCAGACCTACCCCAAAGCAAAAGCCAAATCAAAAGCCAGAAACTGAAAAGAAGTCTTCTGAAACCACTGATGAAACACCTGTCAAAGAAAAGAAAAAGGGAGATGATGAAACCCTTAATATTCTAGCAGATGAAGTGGAGAAAAACAGAAAGACAATTCAGAATCAGAATGAGACAAAGGAAAGCCAGTGGAGAAAGGAACAAAATGCTAGAAAAGAATGGGAAATAAAAACTCAGAATGTTGGCACTTCCACCAGGAAGAAATCCTTTAAACACAACAAACCACCACTTGCCAAAATCTCAAAACCACAACCACAAAAAAAACACCCAAAAAGCCAACCACTACTACATCCAAAACTACACCTTCACCAAAAAAACCACCTGCCAATAAGCAGAAGACAACAGTTGACACTTCAACAATTGTTATGACAACAGTGGTTGAGGCACCAATTGTCTCAACAGCTGTTAGTCAGCCATCCACCACTTCAAACATTCCTTCCCAAGCCATAATCATTTCTGTTCCAAAATCCCAAACAAAAATCCCTTCTCCCATAAAGGTTTACACCAGAAAAAGGAAGTTTCAGGTGCATGATGATGATGATATACCAACACCTATTCCTATGTCATCTTCACCCTTCAATCAAATCAAACCTCAACCATTCATTCCTCCTTCATTAGCAAACCCAATCACTGACCCAAAAACACTTGAAGGACATGATCCTTCAAGAGTTGTTCCATTAGCAGCAGACTATCCTCTGGAATTGCATGCAGTTAAAAATGAAATTAGACAATTCTACACAGTGGATGATCCTGCAAAAAGAAAATTTCCTTCCCTTTGTGGTTTCAGACCTCCCAAGAACATGGAAGAATATCTGAAACTTCAAGCCAAACAAGCTGATTTGCATGCCAAATACGAAGGCCAAGGGGAAAGTGATGGTAGAATCTCAAGTCGAATGCAGATTGCTCTTATCAAAGTAAAGAAATTGGAAGATTATGCAAGAGACTTAAGCAAAGAGATGTCCAATCTACTATCAAATGCAGATCTGCAAAAAGAGATGAGAAAAGATCTCTTAGAGCTAATCATGAGAGACAAGTTTTATCCTGCCAAAGCTGAACAATTCAAAGACTGGCCACTCATTGCACTCAAAGTTGAAGCCGACAGAATTGAAAGGGTAAGAAATGATCCCAGTATGAAAAGGTCTGCACCTGATTGGAATAAGTACAAAAAGACTATTGTAGAACTTACCCTGGAATACAAAAGAAAGAAGGCTGAGTTGGTTGCAGCCAAATATGGTTCAGCAAAGTCCATATCAAAGTGGTCTAGGCAGTACACTGACATGGTGTATGAGAAGCTTGAAAAACTAAGAGAGACAGATCCCAAAGCACCAAAGAAACCAGCATACATATACAAAAAGCTTGATGAGTCACGGAAGCAGACCCTCTCTTTAAAAACATTGTTCACATCATCTGACACCTCCATCATTGCCTTAAATCAAAGAAAAAGGCAAAAGCAGATTGATGAAGAAGAAGATGCACAAAGAGAAGCTGACATCATGAAAGTGGCCATCAAGCAGATGATTCAAGAGAACCCTGACTCAGCAAAGCTACAGAAATAGCCAAAAGATTCATGAGCAGGCCTCCATCACCAAACTTATCAAAAATAAAAACTCTCCCAAGAAACCCACTGAACTCAAAAATACTAAAGTGGAAGTCTGATCAAAAGACCCATGTATTGACCTTGCTCAAGTCCAGTGGAGTAGTTGAACACATAACAAGGGAGGATGCGCTGGGTCTAAGTGTAGCTGACCTCCAAGATCTATTAGAACTTCAACTTTACAGGGATGAGGATGATGAAGATTCCCTGAACTTTGAATTGCAATTCAAGGGGCAAGTTAGGGAAATGTTGATGAGACAATAAAGATTTTAAATAATGAAGTGTTTTGGCATCATCTGTTCTAGGGGGAGATTGTTGGTCCATGCTTTCAAACCCAGAAGAACAGATGATAAGGAAAGCCAAAACTGGTTCAGAATAGTTGATCATCATAAGCAGAGCTTGTACAAGATTCTTCCCTTGACAGTGGTTTACTAGCATTTGATAGACTCTAAGCACTGATCAGCTCAATAACTGTTTAGCCAAAGACCTGATCTGATATAAATACTGAAGCCTAACCACTGATGCCTCCTAAGTACTGATGAAGACCAAAGCGCTGCCCATTTGAGGAATGATCAACCTTTGAAGAAAGGACTGGTTCTCAACATTAGTGCTTATGATACTACAGTGGATACTGCATCATTGTTTTATGTTATCAGTGTCTATTGTAATCAGTGTTTGTATATAACAGTGTTTAGAGTTTGTTAGGAGGTTAGATGTCACTTTCATGGTGACGTCAGCAAAGATGTTCAGTGGTTTGGTTTGGTCTGTACTATAAATAGAACAGTACTCTTTACTGTTCCATCAGCTCTTTCTTCACAAGTCATTCTGTACGAACAAATCACTGAGCTCAGGCTGAGGGGGAGTCTAGTGCATGCATGCAATTGTTTTTTATTATTGTAATTTGATACAATTATTCGACTCAATGGAAAACTTGTTTGCTTATAGCTATTCTTCTCTGATTGTGTAATCAAAGTTTATTTCCATAATTTCGTTGCACTTTAATTCTCTATTTCATCTTCATTTCTAATTAAACTTCACAATCTAAGAAACTCATATCCTAATAGCATAGTTATGGCAATTTCTAAGCGTAGAATTAACGTTTTTGAAACCTGACGTCACATAGTACACACCAAACATGACAACATCATTACATACACTTTAAGACATGTTTTAAAATCATATAATATACCTATATTTTCTATTCTAAATTAGATTTATCATGCATACCTTGTTCATACCCAAAATTACCATTTTTACGTCTTTTTAAGTGTTGAATAACCACATCAGCAATCCGAGTCATTTTGATCATATCCAACACTTATCATATAACTTTCATGAACAAAATAACATGTTTTTATCACCATACTTTCAATTCCACATAAATCATTCATTTGCCATGGTAATTATTACTTTTTACTTCATTTTAAGCATGATTTTCACAACCACAAGCTTCCAAATCATGAATATCATTAATTTTATGTAAGACCTGATTATTATGACAAAAATACTAACATAATATCACCATATATTTATATCATCAAAAAAATCTTCACATGCATGTCACAATCTAATATTTATCATGCATTTTTCGCATTAATCAAGCACATTATACCCTCCTAACTTAGGTTTTTTACCCACAATCATCATCTAACATTTTTATATAACAAATACTATAAATACAACCACAAACTCAGATTAGACATAACCCCAAATTAGATCATGTTGCATGTCAATTTTATCACATTTCAAGTACCATTTTCAACAACCTAAACACCCACAAACATCCATTTAACCTACGGCCCTTACACACACTTTTGCCACTAAAATCTCTTGTTTAATCCAAGTATTTTCTGTTTTCATTTATCTTTAAAGAAAACCTCATTAGTTTTGTGAACAGCTTTGCTTAAAAACAAGATTTAGAAGCAAAAATAAGACGAATCTTAACTAAGGATCTTACCGGAAAATAGATTGACCCAAAAACTTGCATCGAGGCTCCTAAAGGCAAGATCTTGACATGCATGAAGAGAAAACTTGAAAACAAACTCGCCGGAATTTGACCGGAATTCTCGCCGGAGTTTCTCTACGGCTCAAACCACTCCGAATTAGAGAAAACGAACCTCACCATGGTGTCCGGAACGTCGAAATTAGTAGGAAAAGTGTCCCATTGGCCTTAAAACGGTCGCCGAAAATTTCACCAGGAAAATCACCACCGGAAAAGTTGTCGGACCATCGTGGTCGGCCGCCGGACCTCAGCCGGAGGTTGGCTGGATCTTCATCTAGAGAGAGAGAGCAGAGAGAGTTTTGAGAGAGAAGTGAGTGTAGAGAGAGAAAGTAAAGTGGAAGAATGAAGAGAAATGAGTAGGAGGATAAGACTATTTATAATTGGTTTATGAGCTGATGGGCTTGGGTTTGGGCTTAGGCTTAGGCTGGAGTGGGCCTCAAGTCCATTAGTCAAAGTCCATCCTTCTTCAATTCACTATCGCGCGCACACATTTGCGTCAAAATTTTCGTTTTCCCACGTAGATTTCAATTCAAATTATTTTATAAATTAAAATAATTATTTTATATTCAAAATATTAATATTTTGCTAATATGGCATTAAATGCCGCACGCACTCGCGCTCCGCGTTTAAATCTCATAAGTTGATCTCCTTGTCGATTTCTTGTCGTTTCAATGACCCGAAAGTTACTGTAACTTATAAAAATTCTTTTCTAATAACACATAAATATTATCAACATATTTGTTATGATTAACTTGCGAATTCTTGCTATCCTACGCGCAACGTTGATTACATAAACATATGCAACATTGTGTTCGCCTACGCTTGCTTAAATCTCACTTGATTAAACTGATAATAATAATGGACTATTATTCATCCACTAACTCCATCATAATATTACTAGTTAGAATAATTCCTGATGTTTAGTGGTGTCTGGGATTGCTTAAGACCGTTAAAAGTCTACAACGCAAGAAATTTTCGAACAGTCTAAATAGAAAACCACCAATTATGGCGTTCCCCCATTCTTCTAAATTTCCCCCAAAGACTTATTATTCCACTTTAAACTAACATACCAGTCACACATTTATGAGCTTCTAAACACTAACCAGGTCATCACCAACACTTGTTATGGGTATAACATTTATTTACAACACGGAAGTTCTTTAAATTCATCTTTTGCAAATTTGTTGCACACTGGGGCTTTGTTAAACTTTAATTTGACTTTAATCACATATAGAATATGTCACAGCCGGCGTCGTCGCACCTCCGATGAACCAGGGTTTTCCTCTAGTCTAGCAGCTTCTAGTAAGGTAACTATGGTTTTGATAATATAGTTGGTTTTACAAATAAGCGATTTGGTTTCAAATCTAGTGAATGTTATTTTTGGGGATACAAGATGTTTGATGCAATTTTGACATTTTGGGATATTGATCTACTATTTAGCATGATATTATATGTTAAACTGATGAGATGCGTGTGATTTTGCTTGCATTATTATATCTCCGATTCTGATTGTTTGTATGCAATTAGTGATTGAAATAGGAATGATGAGATTAACTCCTTAGAACCTTAGCCGGCAATATTATTTATCCATCCTCTCTTGGCGGTGGTGGCGACCAACAGGCAGTGTCGATGGTGGTTGTGACCATGCCGACAAGGGTGATGGTGGTGGTGGAAATAACGTGGGCCACGTGGCATTGTTATTACACATATTATCACGTGTTAGATAATAGAGTAAAATGCTCGGATCGTCCCTGTGGTTTTGTAAAATAACATATATAGTCCTCAACTTTTGGAAATTACACCAGTGCTCCCTGTGGTTTGATGAGTTGTTACTCGGATGATCCCTGGAGTGGATGTCGTTAGTTTTTTCCGTTAAATCCACGTAAAATGATAAAATTACCCCTTGCTTTTTATTAAAATACAAGAAAAACTAATTACTCGTTTAAAATATTAATTGGGCCCACAATTAATTAATAATATTAAATACAATGTATAACACCCCACTCAAACCCCATCCATCCATTTTCCGACGGTTCTGACCAGAAAACCGCCAACATAGGTCTCCCCAATTTGTTCTTCGCTATTGTGATGTCATTCCTAACTCATCTGATCTGAAGATTCACCGCTCTATTTTTCAATGTTGTGATAACAAAATCAAACTTCCTACATCGATCTGAACATTCCGGCTACCGTTGTTTGATTGAATAATAGTTATTGTTCCGTGTGAGATTACCAAAGAATTACATTTCACTGACACTGAATTTGAGGTCACCTCGTCGCTACCTCCGTTGTATTTGTTTTGGGCTGTTGCAATTCTTCTCTGATTTCATTTCCTTTTTTTCTTTAATTTTGGTCAATTCAATATTCTCCTCTGGTTTGATAGAATATTAGATATCGTTCCATGTGAGATTACACACCCATTTACATGGAATCTGAGATAACCCTCTATTATTTTTGGTGTTCACATATCTCTTGATTCACCAAGAAAGTAATTGCTTTTATCCCATATGAGTCTATCAAATGGAAACAAGCTCTGACTTCTCAGCGATTGAATGCATTTTTTATTAAAAAAATTGGATTTAAGAGTTTTACAGGGTTGGGTTTCCATGATGGTTGTTGTTGATTGTGTTGGTGGAGGTGGGTGGATATGGTGATGGTGGGGGTGGGTGGCAGTGGAGGTGGGTGGCTATGGTAATGGTGGCCGGTTGTTTACAAGGAAGGGGTAAATAAGGTGGATCCCACACTTTTAATAATCCACATTTGTTTTTTTTTTTATTTAGGGAGGGGTAAAAAGTAATTTCAGATAGACTTAATGGAGAAACTAACGGACATCCACTCCATGAACAATCTGAGTAGCAAACTGTCAAACAACAGAGAGCACCAGTGTAATTTCCAAAAGTTGGGGACTATACGTGTTATTTTATAAACTTACAGGGACTATCCGGGCATTTTACTCTAGATAATAATATACATTTTAGTGCTAAACTTCTCTTTTTTCATAAACTTCAAGTCCCACTTCTTAAATAAATTAAATGTTTACAGTTCGAATATATTTTGATATTATAAACAACTTGTTCTCTCCGTTTTCAAAATCAAAACCTTGTTTCACAATCACTAGTTTGCTTTTCACAAGTCTAAACAATAAACGTTTACGTAAGTTTAGAAACAACGTTTTAATATCAACATATTTCATCATCGATGCACGCACTAGACAACTGACTCGTGTTACACTCTTTTCTTTGTGCACGATAATTCAAGATCTTCAGTTCTTCATGCATGCGGTGAAGAGAGCAAATGTAGGATTCACAACATTAATTTGTATTTTGAACAAGTGTAATGGATAATTTTATTAAAGTTTTGTAATACATGTAGAAAGATGATAATATGGAATTAACTTTTGTTTATGATTTATGTATTACTGTCAAGAACCATGTATGTGCATACAAAAGAAAGAAATAGCGACAAAAACAGTGATGAAGGATTTTATTAAGAATATTATACCCAAACCAAAGAACACAACCGACTCCTAGAAGAACTCACAAAAAATTTGTGAGTTCTTCAACAATACAAAGTGATTAGACTTATCTAAAACGATCAGTAACTATGAACCAAATATACATCGAACTTAGATGCACAAACCAAAGGAACAAGATGATAAAAAACTGGAAACTCAGCAGTGTTTGATGAAGAGAACGACGAAGACACAAGAATTGAGTGTATCCATTTTGTTGCAGAGTGAATCCTTTTTATATGGCTGACCACTTGCTGTCCTAAGCCCATTAATCCATCCGCTAAGTATTAACAAGTCAGCCCAATTGCACATATCTTTGTCAGCCCAGTTGCACATATCTTTGATCTCAAGCCCGGCACTAGCAAAGTAACCCACCAGCACATACATATCAAACAAAACAAAATATATATTTTTCAATACTATAAATTAGTAAGTTATATATGCATAAAAGGGTTGTACCTTATGTTTGAAGAGTTTTCCAAAAATAAATAGTATAAATTAGTATGTTATATGTGCATAAAAAGGTTGTACCTTATGCTTGGGGAGTTTTTCAAAAATATTTTGATTTTTTTACTTTTAGTCCTAAAGTATTTGATAAATTACTTTTAACCCAAACTATTTGATTTTTTTAGTTTTAACCAAAAATTTTTCATCTTTTACAGTTTAACCTTACAACTTTTTTACTTTCAACTTTGGTTCCCTATACTTTTCATCTTTCGCAATTTTTTTGTTTTATGCTTCATTCTAAATTTTGCGAGTTAACACGGCGTAAAGTGTGTGTGTGGTTCAACGTTTCGTTCTAAGTTTTGTGAGTTAACACGACGCAACGTGTGTGTGTGATTCAACATTTTTATGTCGTCTATTTTTCCCGTTTGACAAGTTCATCATAACGTGCGGGTCCTAGATGAACTTAGTTATTATTAATTTCTATATTTACGTTTCGGTCTAATTGCTTTGTATTAACACGTCGCAAATTCAGTGTTGGTGGTCGCTCACGATGGTGTGACATTAATACTATTTGGTACGGTTTTACGCACCCGCCGCAACGCGAGGGTGCTAAGTACTAGTTAGACTAAAAATATACAAAAACATTCAATAGTTTCATCAACAAGATTGAAAATCATTATATATTTCAACAATTACTGACACTATCCACTTACTCTACGTTTATGTCTTACAAATAGCATCGTTCAAAGGGCCCATCCATATTATTGTTGGACCCGAGATCGTTTATTTGTTGAGACTCAATAAAAGCACGAGCTCGATTAAAATTTTAAATGAGCTGATCTTGAGTAGGTCACGAGTGGCTCATGTCATTTACACCAGAAAGTAAATATGTACAAATATTCCGAACTCTTCCATTTTGTTTGTAAAATAGTCCGCCGTTAAAAAAGCATAACGGAGTTTAGTTTTTTTTCCAAATTACAAACCGATGTTTTCGGGCTTTTGATCAGAACGAATATACGAGTCGATTGATATAAAATTTACCTCAAAAACAGAGATTAAAACAATGTAGTAGACCTGAAAAGATAATCTGAGATTAAAACAATGTAGTAGACCTGAAACCTTTTAATGAAATAAGTAGCAACTTATACAAAACTTATATGAACAAATGTCAGCTAAGACATAAAAGACCATCAAAAAATGCAAATAGTATATGCTATCAAAATATAATGAAAAGATTATTAAGTAAAAAACAAATCCATTTACTCTCAGCCCCATCACAACTGCAAGTTTTGATTGGGCACATAGTTCATTAAAAATCTATAACTAATACAAATATGTGTTATATACCATTCAATAATGACACCATAGTGAATTTTGTAGACCCAAATCAACACACAATGAGCAAGCAATATAATATTAAGAGCTTCATGAAAAAGATGTTGGAACTTTAATGGGACACCCAAAAAGGACTATGTTGCAATCTCCTAAGATGGAGAAAGATGATGGTCGATAAAAATCAAATTTGTGATCAAGATTTAAAGGTTTCGGACCCTATCCACTTGATGGGAGGTATCAACATTGGCATAGTTTGGTTTTTATATATTTTCTTTTTACTTAAGTAAAATAACATCTAAAATGGTATAATTATACATACAGCAGTATGCATGTTGATCAGTTTTGTTTTAGATGTAATGGAAAACATGAAAACATACCCGTGATTGCAGACATGCCAGTAGAGAATCCAGTAAGTGATGCAGCCATCGAAGTCGACATGCTTGTCAAGATTATCTGGTTCCTTCTTAGGGTACAATCTAATGATGGTGATGATAAAAACCGATAAAGGGGAATCGGTTTGAGAGAGAGAGGTCGAGATTGATGTTGTGAGTAATTAGCTTGTGTAAATTGTGTAACCCTTTAACCTCTACATTAGTCTCCTTATATATGCACCCAAGAGGAAACTCAATTAGTTAATAAGGGTAATATGGTCCATCAACAATTACCAACTAATTATTTAATAGGTTGTTATATATTTTGATCTATATAATGTAAATGATTATAATGACTACTAGATTAAATATTACATCATAATATATTTAATCTTACAATGCATTCTTAATAAACTTCAAAATGTATTGATAACAAAAGATAGTAATCATGGGATAGACTTAAAGATCCAGCTTAGAGGCTTAAGAAAACTGAACTTACAACACTACATGAACAACGATAAGAAATTCCTATTGTTAGTTAGCTGTAACACCTCGAAAAATTCACGTCCTATAATGTGTTGACACGTGTCATAGGTTTGAACGTGTGAAAGAATGTTCTAGAAGGGCTAAAGTTGACAAACATGGAAAGTATGTGAATATAAGAGTACAAAATGTCAACAATGGGTAATTATACCTTACAATAACCCTACTTGATGCTCATACCTTCAAACGAATAAATCATGGATCATACGAAGCTAAATATGAAAGAAAGTGAGATTACAAACTACAGGGGTTAAATGTGTCAACATGTTTAAAGTATACCTCTGAGTGACCTTTTAGCAGACCCGAAGCTTTGTAACGATTAATTATGCTCACTAGAATGCACGATATAAATTTCATACAGTTTCGTTATCATATGAGAAAGTTATGATCAAATTCGTATACAAGGGGTTAAAGCGTCAACGTTGAAAATTATGACCTATCGGGTAATAACAAAATGACCAAGGACTTAACAAAAGTGGGTATAAGTCTTGAAGCCCTTGTAAATAAATATGAAGGGGTCATAGTGCAAGAAATAAGCTTGGGTGACCTTTGGAAGGGCCAAGAGACAAGATGCAACAACTTGAAAATGTGAAAACCTGAAAACGAGGCTTAGGCGGGCCGCGTAAGAGTTGTTATGATCTTACGCGGGCCGCGTCAGACCCCCAGTTGCAGAAAAAAAACGGGCAGCAGCCTGTTTGAGCTTTTAACCGACTTTAATCAGATATTTTCACTATATGGGCGACCCCTAAACAGTCCTAGGCACTTAGGGACATCTGTTGATGATCCATGGCCAGTTGTAGCACTTGTTGTCAATGATCTAAGTGAGATTGAGCACTATATAAAGGCCTTGTTGCAACCATTGTAACCACACCTTCCTTCTGCATATCTGATCATTTCTGGAGCTCCAAAGCAGACTCAAGTGATCACTAATCGTGCATAGGACTTCAGTAAGTATGCTTAACCTTTCTTAGTTGAGTTTTTACTTAGTTTTAGCTTAAAAGTCAAACCGTCGTAATTAACGGTTGACTTAGCGATTAATCATTGTTGGTCCAGTGATTAGTCGAATTGAAAGTAGTTATAAGTTGGTAATTATGTGGGCAATAAACCCTTAAAAGGGCACCCACTGATTCCCACTCTAACTAGGTCAAATGTCGGGTCAAACTTGTTATTAAAAAGTCAACAGAATGCTTAATTTCCAATTTATGCATAATTAGCAATGTAGAACCCATACAACCTGTTTGATCATTAATATAACTTGGTAATGAATGTAAGAACATGTCTAAACATGTTCAACCCGACAATTTTCAGTAGAGACCCGGTTTGGAACCGAAAGTCGCATAATTTGACTTTTGCTTTGACTTTCAGTTCTGACCCGTTTAAGCATGTTTTAGAAATGCCTTAGAGCTTTAATTGGACCAGGTTACATGCTAGTATAACCCTCTGTGATTATACACCTTGGTTCATTAATTATCCAATTAATATGCATGATTCCGTTAATTGCCTATATGTTGACCATTATGCCCTTATTACCATAAAACATGATTTCTAAAAATGTAAAAGAGTAGAAACCTTAGTTACTGAATTATAAACTTGCACCCAAAATTTGACATCAGTTTGAGGTGTAGATTGAGAGTTATGCTCATTAGCGTAATTAGAAAGCTTCTTTAGCGATTAAACGGCATAATTAGCATATAGCCTATCTAAACCCACTTTTTGATATCAAACTCTTTACCCACTGATGTAATATATTATTTTGGGATTTTTGAAGATTTTTAATTAATTTTAGGCTGAGCATAACTTAGAGTCATAAACTTAATTCGGTAATTGTCGGTTTTGCCCTTTTGGGCTATAAAATGAGTTTTACATATCTTTTTGACCCCAAACCTTTTGCAACTGATTTTGTATGATAAATAAATTATTTTAAACCTTCTGGAATAATAAAAATATCAGTTTTCTATATAGAACCCGGAAACGGCTTCTAATCGCCTTTTTAAGCGTTTTTAACGCATAGTATGTGCTAAAACTATTTTAAACATACAAGGGTTGACACCTACTGGTATTTTAGGTAAATTATAATATTTTAACAGTAAGCAAAAGTTGTTTAACTCAGACTTCATGTCACACCCCGATTTTTCCACATCTGTCACCGGTGGGCCCGGTGGGGTGTATCGTGACGTAGTTGATATTACCATGGTCAAACATACACAGAATAGCACAGCGGAAGTCTTGGAATATAAAATATTATTACAAACTCAAATGTCTGAAAATATCAAAGTATTTATTATAGACGAGTCTGTAATATCAAATCCACAGGAGGATCATCATAAAATGTATAGAATGAAACTTAGCAGACTTTATGGCATCTTTAAGGATTTGCAAGATCCTCTTTTTCGACACCGAGCAACTCCCAGCCTATTACGAGTAGTACCTGCCACTTAGTCTTTGGAAAATACGTCAGTTTTCACTGGTAAATACAATTAACTGACTCATTTGAAAAGAGTTTATGAAAATTGATTTAAGTGCACAAGGCACAAACCATTTATAACTTGGGACAATCTTTAATAAAATCTTGTATGCAGTTTTACATGTTTGTCATACATATGGGGCCGGTTTGGAAGCCGGTCATGATTAACCGACTCACCACTTATAAAACCCACAGAGGAGTTATCCCCAACTTGTGGGTAATTTAATATTTAGCATTTGCATCTGTCAGGTGTATGCCTACACCCCGTGCATAGGTCGTGGCCATTAATAACTTAAATGAGCCGAGGATATCCAGGACACGGTCGTTAACCCCCAATGTTTATGTTATCAAACAAAACAGATTAAAACGGGTTATGCAGATTTATTAAATCACAATCCGATTAAATGATCTCATACCCAACCAAGCGGTATTAATATACCGTATCCCAAGCCCGTATAAGGGAAAATAAGTTAAAAGTATTTACCTGAGCTAATACTTGATTCACAGCATAATAACTCAGTCGTATCCAATCTATCTAAATGCAGGTAGCTTTTACCGGGTGGCTCTAGTCTGGAGTGATGGTAATATATAACCAATTCAGAATGCTAATGGTCTTTATTTAAGTCATAGACTTAGACCGGCTAGCTTAAAGTATCATAACGTGGTACGACGCGCTAGATTAAGCGATGACCGGAATAGAATATTATTCAGACCCAACAAGTTTGGATACTTGTATAATATGGGTAAACTAAACACATTCCGGATTTTGAGGATTTAATGCTAAGGTTAAACCCGTTTCGGTTATTATATGTAAACTAGTTACATAAACCGATCCGAACGCATAAATGCGTAATGGGTAACCAAATGAACTATATACAAGTTCCATATGTTATTATGCTTAGAATATGTCAATACATCAGTAGGATGTCAACATATATGCCCAAAAAGTATTTAAAACCATTTTAAGTCCCGTAGGGGCATTTTGGTCATTTTAATACTTATAAAAGAGATTTTATAACAAACTGAAGTTCTGGTCCTTTCTAATCAGTAAAAATATTTATTTTATCTCATTACATCAGTAAGATATCATACATATGTGAGGTTTACCATTTATGGCCAAACTATGTCCCGAAAGGGTATTTTGGTCATTTCACATATGCTTTTACGGGCATTTTTGGAAGTCTGAGTTCACAACTTATACTTACTGTAATAATATTAAAATTTGTTTAAAAATTCAGTAGGTAATAAGTCTTAGGTGTTAATTATGGTTTAAAACCATACTATGCACCTAAATAGCGTAAAATCGCTAATTGACGATAATTAAGGGGTTTTATGGAAATCTGAGATTTTGATCAGTTTTGAATGCTCAAAATAATTTATTTAATATATGAAATCAGTAGGAAAAGGTTTGGCATTCAAATCCTCTGTAAATCTCATTTTATGCATGAAAAGGGTATTATCGTCATTTACCGAATAATACAAGAACTCTATGATATGATCAGTTTATAATCTGATCATTAACTCCAACAATCCCTAAAAATAATATCTTAATAGTAGGTAATGAGTTTCGGATCAAAATCCAAGTTTTAATATGCTTTATGCAAGATATCGCAATTTACTTAGTTAAAAGCTTCTAATTACGATATCGAGCATAACTCCTATTTGGGACCAAGAATTGACGTCAAGTTTTCGGGATAAGCTTAAATATCAGTAACAAAGGTTTTTGTCCTCTCACAATTCTAAAAATCTCATTCTTATGTCAAAAGGGCAAAATGGGCGTTTATAAGCATAATGGCGGAAACTAGCGTATAATTCAAACCACAAGGAACCATGCAATATAACTTCAGAGGGTTATACTACTGAATAATATGGTCCTAATGGAAGCTTAAAACATGGAAGAATCAAGCTTAATCGGGTCAGAACTGAAAAGTCAAAGCAAGGTCAAGCTTTGGCGACTTTCGGTTGTGAACCGACCCTAAACTTAGAATTGTCGGGTTGGACCAGCTTAGACACGTTCTAATAATCATTACCAAGTTATTAAAGTGCTAATATACAATTTAGAACCTCTGCATCAAAGGTTTTAATTAATATGCACTAAGCTGCCAAGTTTGACTTTTTACCTAAACGGTTTGACCCGACAATTAACTAAGCAAACGAAGGAATTAGGAGGTGCCCTTTCAGGGGTTAATCACCTACCTAACTATGGTCTTATACCCACTTTTAATTTGGTTAGGGGCTGGACCATGAGAGTATAAACCGAAAGTCAAAGTTTATATGCGATATTTGACTTTTCGGTTGATAGAACATAAATCTGAACTAGTGAGTGGGCTAAAGCACTTACAAATGGTCCATGCTATCTTTTCTACTAAAGTTTGGTTCCACTTCAGCTCTTAAGGCTCCAGATTTAGAGGATGAAGAAAAATGAGCAAATGAATGGAATGGGTTCATGGCCTATTTATAGTTTTGGGATGATGATGGGATCAAGACATGTGTTAGGAAGGTTATTCAGATTACTACAAGTGTTATGGCAGCTGTAAATATTAACTTGATGACCAAGAAAATCGTTTTGATTGGTTGGAGGTTGATAGGAGTGGTCACCAAGCAAAACAAAAAAATAAAAAAAATTCAGATCTGCAGATAGGGGCCTCGCGGCCCGCTTCAGGATTCGGCCCAGGCTAATGCGGGCCGCCTGGGGGTCTGGTTCAGCGAAAAGTTTGGCAGAACTGCCATTTCAGTCCCTGTTCTTTACTTGTCTTCGAAACAGCCCATAAAGGTTGCTGTTTGTTGATTCTGGCCCACGAAAATGCAGCCCATTGGGCTCATGACCCGATATTAGGCCTGAATCAGTCCGAGCATGTTTCAGATGTTACAATATCAGTCCCTGAACTCTTTGTAGTAGCCTATGATCTTTCAAAATATTCATTTTTGGTACATAACTTCCAATCTCGCGTGTTATATCCATTATAAGGTGTGTAAGGTGCTCGTGGCCAACCTTCAGCACACCCGGGAGTTTGAATGAACATTGCGAAGCTCTCGGTTCATCCAAAAGACCTCTTAAAGGCGTCGTTTCACACATTGTCGTGTTTAGTCCTTTTAACGCGTAAAGTAGCGCGAAACGCCATTTATTGATATTAAAGTCTTCTATGGCCCATATAAGGTATTCCAGAATGTAAACTTAATTATTACAACGCTCCGGTTCGCTTAAAAGGTCCCCGAGAGGCGTAGATTCAAAATTTGACGCTTTTGGTCCCTCTAATGCGCAAACTTGCGTATATCATCGTTTAATGGCATCAAAACCTTATCTAGTCCATGTTAGGCATTCTTGAGAGTATTATAATACATCGTGATGCTTTGGGTCCGTTAAAAGGTCATTCAGAGGTGTATTTACACATGTTGACGCTTTTAACCCCTCTAACTTACAAACTTGCGCGTATCTTCACTTATTGGCATAAAAGCCTTGCATAGCCGATATTAGGCATTCCCGAGAATATGATGAAACATAATGAAGCTCTCGGTTTGTTAAAAGGTCACTCAGAGGTAAGAATTAACATGTTGACACTTTTAACCCCTCGACGCGCAAACTTTCACATAATTACACAAACGGCTCCTCTCGTCCAACAAGTGGCTCGTCTGAGAATACGGACATCGTATAAGGTCACTCAGAGGCCTAGTTTAGGCATGTTGACACTTTCAGTCCTTCTATATTCATATTTTTCGATTTGACGAAATTAGTCCCTCATAGTCAACGTTTGACTTTATTAGGGTTCATTACACGTGTCACCACATCATTGGACACGATTTTACGAGGTGTCACACTTCAGTTTTGAGCTTTTCGGCTTATGTGAAATTACCAAAATGCCCCTACGGTGCATAGTTTGGTTATAATTGATAAATTTCACATATATGCAATACCCTACTGTTATAACTTAGTAAATTAAGTATTTTTGCTGATTATATCAGACCTGTAACTCAGGTTAATACTTAAACTCTTTTACAACCATGTAAATGACCAAAATACCCCTACGGGGCATAATTTGAGTTTAAATTCGTTTCGGGCATAATAAAAGATATCTTACTGATGTCACAACATATTTAAGGCATATTAACTTAGGAAACCTGTAAATGACTCTTACGGTTACCCGTTACGCTTCTTGCGCGTTCGGATCGCTTTATGTAACTAGTTTGCATAAATTAGCCGAAACGGGTCAAACCTTATCGGTTTTATCTCAAAATCCAGAATGTGTTTAGATTACCCATATTAAACAAGTCTTCAAGCTTGTCGGGTCTAAATCACATTCTATTCCGGTCTTCGCTTAATCGTGCGTTTGAACCGTATCTATCTTTAAAACTAACCGGTCTAAGCTTAAGCTTAACTAAAGGCCGTTAGGATTCTAATAGGTTATTATAAGCCTTTGTTCCAGAATAGGAGACCGGTAAAAGCTACCCGCATTTGCTAATTGTGAATTATACTTGCAAAGGTAAATACTTTTAACTTATTTTCCCTTATACGGGCTTGGGGTACGGTATATAAAATGCCGCTTGGTCGGGCATTCGACCTTAATCGATTGGTGGTTAAGTATTATCGAGATGACCCGTTTAAATATGTTTTGTTTGCTTAACGCCTTTGGGGGGTTAATGACCATGTCCCGGATATCCTTGGCATCATTTTACGAAATGGCCACGACCTAAGCGCGGAGTGTAGGCGTACACTCGTCAGTGCATAAATAAGAAATGTGGTGTGTCTATTGATCTTTAACCCGGCACGATCCGGGCTACTGAACGCATAAGGAACATGTAATCCTTTTACAAGTTTATATATTTAAATAATTATCCCAAGTTATAAAAGATATTTGTGCCACGTGCATTCAAATCAATTTTTAACCATTTTCAAAATGAGTCAGTTGATTGTATTTACCAGTGTAAACTGACGTATTTTCCCAAAAAGGTTAAGTGCAGGTACTACACGAACTAGGCTGGCTACTCCTAGCATCAATAAAAAGTCTCGCAAGCTTAAGATGCCTAAAGTCTGTTGAACTACTGTTTTCCATTTTTTGATCCATCTGTGGACAAACTTTCGACTGTTGTGATACTTGATATTACAATATTATATTCGGTTGAAATAATATCTTTCAATTGCTTCCGCTGTGCATTTAAATATTGTGTTGTTTGACTATTATGTTGCCAACCACGTCACGATACTCCCCCACCGGGCCCACCGGTGATACGTGGAAAGTCGGGGTGTGACATTAGCTGCTTGCCACTACTAATTTGTTCTCGTCAATTCAACCTGTTGTTGATGCATGGCCCATAAGCAAAAGGACTTCCTTTTTTCCAATGAAACAAGCGATATGTAATATGATGATGTGAAAAAGAAGGTCAACAGTCAGCACTTTAGCTAAATTCAAGAGAAATTGAACAAATATTTAGTTTAAGACTTTCTTGATGCATCTTCATTTATCAAAACTTTTGGAATGGCGAGGAAACACAGAATTCGGTATCGGTTCGACACGTAACTATACCGAAAATCGGTTGTTGTCAGTTCTCAATTTGGTTCGTTGCGGCGGGGAACGGTGTTAATTTAACCCGTTTCGAAGAAAGTTCAACCTGCAATTTCATTCGTTAGCAATAAAATCAAAGCTTTAATGTAACAACTCTCAAAACGATCCTATAACAACCCGTAATCGAAACCTCGAACGCATACGACGATAACCAGTACGAAAAATAAGAAAATCAGACTTCTGCTCTCGTCGCGTGGCGCAACGGTGCCAGATTCTCCCAGGTGCCATGTGGCGGGCCCACGTGGCTGACTCATGACTCCTATGCCATAGCACTCCCCTTCGCGTGACGCGATGATAGGGTTAAAACCTTGGGGAAGAAGAAAACTAAGAGATAGAAAGATATTTGACTCAAATTATGCTTGATTTCCATTCCATACGTAACCCAAATAAATAAATAAGAAACTTACATAAGACACCCCTAAACTAAACCAAAATAACATCCTAATCCCTTGACTTAACAATAGTAATAAAACTAAAATAAATAAGATACGTAACAATACTCCCCCCTTAACCTACTTTTTGCCCTAAAAAAGTAAGCTCTTCAATTCAATCCTTAACCATTGTCGTCTTGTTCAGTTTCCTCATCGCCTTCCACGTTAATCACAAAAAGTTGTTTCTTTTTGCACTTGTGTCCTGGAACGAACTTTTCAGTGCACCAAAAGCATTCTCCTTTTGACCTTTTTAACTCTAGTTCCTCACCTGACAAGCGCTTCGCGTTAATAGTTGCTGGTTTATAAGCTGGTGGCCCAGGGACTCCTGTTGGATCTGGAAGCAACGGAAGTTTTGAAGCGTTAACCGGAGGTGTTATTTTGACATATTCGGGTTGTAGCCCATCCTCCACATCTTCACCTGAAAACCGAGGAAACTCAACCTTCCCGACCCGCATAGGCCGAGTACCCGTCCGCGAATCATCGCTAAACTGGCCCTTATCAGGGCCGCCTCCGCCGCCGCCGCTAAAACTGCCACCGCTTGAATGCTCCTTGAGTGCTCGTAAGATCTCTTCTTGTTGTTTCATCGACTGTTCTTGTTGTTTCAACATGGTGGCTAGGGTTTCTTGGAGATTTGAGATTGCCTTGCCATGTTCCTTGAGAGTGCTGTCAATTTCTTGATTGCGAGTGTTAGTCATGGTAATCGAAAGTAATTCCGACCGGAGATCGGAACGGCTCTGATACCCTTGATAGGGTTAAAACCTTGGGGAAGAAGAAAACTAAGAGATAGAGAGATATTTGACTCAAATTATGCTTGATTTCCATTCCATACGTAACCCAAATAAATAAATAAGAAACTTACATAAGACACCCCCAAACTAAACCAAAATAACATCCTAATCCCTTGACTTAACAATAGTAATAAAACTAAAATAAATAAGATACGTAACACGCGACCAGGTAGCTTTGGTCCATAGCGTGGCTCGACGAGTGTCAGATTCCATCTGGATAAACATGGCTCTCTCGCGTGACGCGACAGGGACACCATGCCTCGTCGCGTGGCGCGACGGCGTCAAATTTCAGGTATAAATAAGAGGGGTCATGAGCTTTCATTCTGCACATTCGAATTCGAAAATTCACTCTCCATAACCTTCGTATCCCTGTTTCTGTGTATTCTCGTGTACGAAACCCTAATCGCTGAAACGATACCCTGTCCGATTTATCAGAAACCTTAGCAACGAAAAGCCGACGTTCAGCCTGAATAAGGTGACATTTTATATGTTGGGGTTTTGATCTCGTGATTATCGTTAAAGTTTGATTTGGTTTCTTACACTAATACGTGTTACATTTTGGTGTATCTAGGAATTAGGGCTTATAATCAGGAGACCGCTAAACATAAAAATATAGCAATGTAAGTCATTCTCTTTTATCAAATGCTTTCAAAACCCTAAATGTTTTTCAATTGTTACTTATATTTACAGTGATTAAGTCTTTGTATTCTTACCGGAAAACTACTATCAGTATGTGGGGTTTTGTATACAATACTTGATAAGCTTCACTAGTTGGAGAAAGCCCAATGGTTATATGACCACAGTCACAAGAATTGCCGAGTGATAAATACCTTTGGGTAGTTGTAAGATATAAACAAATGTAAAAACTCTTAATGTTTTAATTATAAGAATGTGTCGTTTTATACAAATGAATGTACTCACCAGTATTTTCCGTTGATCAAATGTTTTTAAACGCGTTAACTCCACGTGGATTAGACACCATACTTACCCCAACCAATTAAGGTAGCCAAGAACACACATTTAATATCTATTTTTGATCAGTACTTCAATGTCGATCATGACCATGGGAAGCTAGATGCTACTTTACCTTTGGAATTCTTATAGAGTAATTTTCGACCTTCCTACATATAGTTTTGATAAAGCTCATGTTACATCTGTTACAAATTTATGTTGTCACTTTACTGAATATTAGCAAATAATCGGATTCATGTAATAGTTTATGATGCAATTTTATGATACAAAATTCTATAATAGTTCAGCTTTTGATTAAAAGACCCACCAAAACCCAAAACACAAACAATTATTGTGCATTCAGGTTTGTATTGTAGAATACACATGGCATGTTTGGAATACTTTACATGTACATGTTACAATTTATAGATCTTTGGAGGCTTAACTGAGCCAACTACATAAACAATCAAACAAATAGTATGTGAGAGAATGCCCTCGTAATTGTATAGCCATGTATTGCAATCAAATAAGGTGCTATAGAAGGGCTTGACTACAAGTCTTGACCATCATCCCACTCTGAAATAGGATGAAGTGTCACTATCATAGAATAAAAAAAATTAAAAACATGCCATTTTACCTTTGATTTTGTAATAGTATCATATCATGTCACCCTATTCAGAATTTAAGGACGGTATGGATTTTATTATTTATAATAATAGTAATGGTTTAGAAAATAACTAAACAAGGTGTCTCACAAAATTTATGTGATGGCAATCCACTCATCAGATATCAATTCATTAATTTTCTTTTAAAAAAATAACAGGTTACTTTATCTTCGCAATATAATTTGCTTTTAAAAGAAATAACAGGTTACTTTGTCTTCGCGATAAAATTTGCAAGTTTGGTATGCTAATTTAAGGTGCTTGTATTTCACTACTGACTGTTACAATACATATCAAATCATATCATATATACTTTATAAATAAAGTTAACCCCTTTTTGATCTTAAGGTTTCTTGAAAAATAAAGAAAGAGCAACTAAAACCAACTCTAAGTGCGAATAACATTTAACCCTAAACACAAACATGTGTTGATTATATGTCATCATTGATTATACCTCCACTTAGTTTCACACAATGCTTATCTTCCTTCTAACAGTATTTAATTCGCTAGAACATATATATTTGGTACCACATAGATTATGTGGTGTTTGGTTAAAACAAGTGTAGCATCCACCATCCTCTTATATGACAAGATCTAATAGAAACAAGAAGTAAATGTGATTTAATTTATTATTGTTTTCATTGATCTTTAGTGGATTTAATGAACGGTAATGCTTGGTTTAAGTTTTGAATTAAATATTAAAGAATCATTATAATGAAGAAGTAAATGTGATTTAATTTATTATATTGTTTTCATTGATCTTTAGTGGATTTAATGAACGGTAATGCTTGGTTTAAGTTTTGAATTAAATATTAAAGAATCATTATAATGAAGAAGTAAATGTGATTTAATTTATTATATTGTTTTCATTGATCTTTAGTGGATTTAATGAACGGTAATGCTTGGTTTAGAAACAAGAAGTAAATGTGATTGAATTTATTATTGTTTTCATTGATCTTTAGTGGATTTAATGAACGGTAATGCTTGGTTTAAGTTTTGAATTAAATATTAAAGAATCATTATAATGGAATATAATGAAGAAGTAAATGTGATTTAATTTATTATTGTTTTCAGAGTAAATTTCAAAGTTCGTCCTTTATGTATGTCTAATATATCAAAGTATGTCCTTTATCTTTAATATCTTCAAGAAACATACTTAATGTTTGAAAAACCATTCAGGTTATGTCCTTTACCCAAAACCTGGTTTGTTTTCCCAGTTAAGTCAGGTCATGTGAGAGGCACATGAGGATATTAATGTCATTCTACCTACCAATTAATATGCACTGTTATAAAAACCCTAAAACCTCACCATCTTCTTCTCCATCTTTCAAAGATTCAGCTGCACATACATGCCACCACCATCACCACCACCACCGATCTGCCACCACTTTCACTCTCTTACTCTACCTGCTCTCTCTCAATCTCTCTCTACAATCTCCTCTTTCTCTCTCTCTCTAAACTTCCGTCGCAAGGATTTTGGAGAATCAAAGCAGTCCATCACCGCCGGTACCGAAACGGCGTTTGTTTCCTCACTCGGTCTCAACTCTCTCTGTATATAAAAGTAGCCTACCACCACCACCCACCCATCAAAACTTCCACAATCCACAGTGTCACCCTCGCATCCTCATCATTCACCTCTCCAGATCTAGGGTTTCTTCAACCTCCAAATCCCCCAATTCTCACATAAACGCATCAACCGAATCCGATTAGCACTTTTCGGATCATGTGAGACAGATTGATGACGATAAAGAACGGCAGTGGGAATGAAGGTGATCGAAGGTAGTGGTCAGAGGTGTTGGTGTAGAAAGGTGGATGAGGTGATGACCGGAGACTTGCAGGTGATGGTGGTGGTGTTTGAATGAAGTGGTGGCTGAGGCGGTAGTTACGATGATGGTCAGAGGAGTTTTGAGTGTTGACGGTGAGTTGTACGGTGGTCGGTGTTTGCTAGTTGTAGATTGGATTGAAGAAAGTGAAGGCTGCAGTTAGGTTCTTGAAGGATATGGAGATGAAAGGGTTCCTTTCAGCTGCGAAGACTTATAATGTTTTGATATTTTGGGTTCTGTGAGTTAGGTTTGTTAATTTGGCTATTGGTATGTTTGATGAGATGAAAACAGTTGGGATCGATTGTCTGTTAGATAAATCTTTTTGTTTCTACCCTTTATTTTGTAAATAGATTTGGGGAGATGAGGGTTTTACAATCAATTCGATCGATCTGTTAAGTTGTTTACTATACGAGGAGTATGAAATCGGTGCAATCGTCGTCGTATAGAGATCGTACACTGGTTTGGAGCAGAGTAAACTTGCAGGTGAAGTGGTGGTGGTGGCAGATCGGTGGCGGTGGCGGTGGCGGTAGCAGGTGGGTTGTGGTTGTGGTTGTGGTTGTGGTTGTGAGGGTAGGATAATTTATTATAATATTTAGGATAAAATGACTAAAATACCCTTATGTGGGGTTGACTTAGTCAACTTTAACCATGAAAACTAATTGTGTTATGACTAAAGGACATAACCTGAATGGTTTTTCAAACATTAAGTATGTTTCTTGAAGATATTAAAGATAAAGGACATACTTTGATATATTAGACATACATAAAGGACGAACTTTGTAATTTACTCTTGTTTTCATTGATCTTTAGTGGATTTAATGAACGGTAATGCTTGGTTTAAGTTTTGAATTAAATATTAAAGAATCATTATAATGGAATATAATGGTCAATCTTCATTTGAATAATCCACCATTAGTGGTAGAGAGGTTTTGGTTCTTCAATGAAGACTCAAATTCAATCTTCACTTGTGTCACTTTGGTGGATTAGACAATGATAGATAAAGTCTAGCTTCTTTGCAAAGGTGTCAGACTCTATCTTGAGCCCACTCGGGTTTTCGTCCCACCATGTGTTACGCCAGAGAGTTCTGCTTTTGTGTGGCACAACGATTGTCAAATGGCAGCCGTCGGTATGGTTTCCGGGGGAATGTCAAAGCCAAACTCTAAAGCCAGTGTGGGCCCGGTTAAGACAACATAGTCTGGCCGGAGTGGGGCAACAAGGCTCTCCAATTTGGGGAGTGCGGTAGCCAAATACAAGAAAGTTGTCGTGCCAAAAATATCTTCATTTGAATAAAGTGAATTAAGACCAAATCCGATTTTTGTATTTTTTTTAAAATTAATGTTGCTCGAACGAGTAACCCTACAAAACTCATAGGTTTTGTTAAACTTAAAATGAAATTAGTAAGCGTACCTATGTATAAACTATAAATGTAGTAGTTAAACAAAAGATGCTGATATGACACTCTAAATGAAACCACATTTCAATTATCTCATGTGTACTTAATGGAATGGACGAGGGAATGGAATAGATGAGATAATGGAATGGAATGGAATAGGGAATGCAATGGATCATTACCATTCCATGTCTTGTTTGGTTACCATGTGGGAATGGAATGAATTATTATTTTGTATTGTTTGGTAGGCAAGAAAAACGAAGGAATAAAATCAGCGGTTAGTGGTGGTGGTCGATGGTAGTGATTGTGGTGGGTGGCGGCGGTGGTGGGTGGCGGCGGCGGTGGTGGCGAGTGGCAGTGGAGGCGGCGATGGCGGGTGATGGTGACCGGGGGGGGGTGCGTGGAGGCAGAGGTAGCGGTGAGTGGCGGCAGCGGCGGCGGTGGTTGGTTGTGTGACAACCCGTGATTTACGGCTCTTAATTACGTTATTAACAAGTAATTAACGCGATAATAATTAGTGTTTACAGAGCATATTAACTTAACCAGGCCCTTGGAGTGCCCAGGAACGTTTGTTCAGCTATACAGTGCGCGTGTGGTGATTTACAGAAAATCTGCTGAATATTACGCGACAACGGACTGGTACCGTACGAAATACTGACGACGCCGACAAACACGGATTTTCTACGAATATTTTATGCTCATGGAGTTTGGGTCGCGATATCGGGTCTCGTAGAAATTACGGGCCACTTACTCACGAGATGGGCTTGTGGGCCCTGGGCCCAAGCCTAAACCTGCACATAATATACTAGATCTATTTCTTAAAGATCTATACATATCTCACTAAATCTATAGGAAATCTTGACAAAATATTATTAAGATCCATAAAGATCTCTGCAAGATATGGAAATCCATCCAAAATCTACACTAGATTTTACAAAATCCTAATAAATCTCATTAAGAGATCTTATTCCCAAAGACAAAACATGTTACCTGCATATACTTTCTATACTCAATAGACAATAAAACCAATTTTGCTTATAAAAATGAACTGTTGGTTCTTTCGTTCCATTCATACACAAACAAAACCATAACACACACTCACCTCACTCTCTCTCTCGAATTCAAATGGGGTAGCAGGAAATCCCAAATTTGCAAACCTCATCCTCATTTACAATACACCACATTTATCTCTACTCCTCTCTCGGCTACATTATAAACAAACAACAAGACCCCATTTCCTCCTCTGATTATGGAAGACACCCAATCAACACCCTGCTCCGATTACATACAACCCCCCCCCCTGTCTGATTTCGTCTCCGGTGAGACCCCCGGCGGACCAAGCTCACGGCGGTGGTGGTTCCAGCAACACACAACACCCAACCCTCACCTGCAATACACCCCCCCCCTTCTGATGACGACCCGACGGCGGAGAACCGTCGGCATACGGCGGCGATGGCGGTGGATCTTCACGACGAACAGAGAGAGAGAGAGAGAGAGAGGCGGAGCAGAGGTAACGGTCCGACGGTCCATGTCTCGGACCGCCGGTTAATTCGTTTATCCGGTGATCAAGGTACTTATCCGACGAGCTCCGATCCGGTGGTGGTCGATGGAGAAGATAGAGACGAGAGAGAAAGACCGTCTAAGCGAGAGATAATCAGCGATAGCAGAGGTCTTTGGTTCGGTCCGACAACAGTTCAGGTAAACCTTCTCCCCATTTTCTTTCTGTGAAGATCGATGACGATGAGGATGTTGCTGTTGTTGTTAATGTTGATGATTTGGTTCAGAATGGTTCGTCTCTATCGAGTTTTCCGTTCGGGTTCTCGGTTCAGCAGGTGTGGTTCGGCTTGGTTCGATTCGGTGTAACTCGGTTGACTCGGTCAACTCAACCGAGTCAACTCGGTCAAGGTCAGTCAGCGGCTCGGGTCTCAGACTCAGTTTCAGTTGACTCGGTCAAACCGAGTCAACTCGGTCAACAGCAGGTCAACTCAGTCAACTCAGAAGGTTCGGGTTGGACGGTTCGAAGCAACTTATGAAGCGGATCGGATCGACTCAGTCAAACTGAGTCAACCCAGTCAACTCAGCGAGTCAACTCGGTCAACCCGGTTGACTCGGTCAGCCGGTCAGCTCGGTTAACGTTTCGACACGTAGAGTGGTAAAGATTTTAACGGCGTTACTATTTTGTGTTTTATACTTTTAACGTATCACGTGATAACGAGCTCTCGAAACCGACTAATTATAAATTACATTCGTTATATATTTGACAAGTTTGCACATAGTTGAATCTTGATTAAATTGTGTTGAATTTTTGAAAATAAAACGACAACTTGTGTTGTCGGGGCATCCAAAAATAGAAGAAACTCTGCCCGTTTTTCGAGAAAATCCGTAAAATAATTACGTTTTATGATAAAACGAAGCATAACCGATCGACTGCAAATGATTTTTATAAAGTAAAATACAAGTGTATAACATTTCGGATAACACTTTACAACATCACGACAACGACGATTTGGATGTCATTTTCGACGATTCTTTTACTAAAATAAATATAATTTATATATTTATTTCAAATGTCGAACAAAACGAAATCATTTCATAAAAATAAATATAGATTATATTTATTTTTCAAACGACAAACAAGACGACTTCTCTATATGAAAATAAATATAGATCGTATTTACTTTCAAAAGCAACTCGACGATTCTTTTATAAAATAAATACAACTTTTCATATTTATTTTATACGCCTAAACGGCACATACGTATATTTTGACAAAGATCATACGAAACGCGATATATAATACGAGTTGGTTATATGATATTTTCATACAAATAATCTTTTTGTACACGTACGACTACTCGAGACGGCTAACACACTTACGACGATATATTTATATTTTTATATAAATATTTATTCATTTTAAGTCTCTCGGAAACTAAGTCTCTTTTTCAAGACTTATTAAATTGCTAATGACACTAAACGAGACTTAACTTGTATAACTTAATCGTTTCTATTAAGTTAACAACTTATCGTTGAATCGTTCGATTAACGATTCGGTAGAGCTCGATGACACGTAGTTTAGATACTGCGTTTATTTAGAAACTTATTAGATATTCCGTGTTAGGAATATTGTAGAATGCACGCTAGCAAGTCAACTCTTGGAAACGACATCACGAAGTCGTAAATTAGCTAGCTTTGCACATGAATATTCAGGTGAGTTCATAACCCCACTTTTTACGGCTTTACATTTTTATAAATGTTTTCGGGGTGGAAAGACATGCACGTTTTGCAAAAACAAACAAAGTTTAGAACAAACGCAAAACTCGTATTTCTAAATCATATTACGAAGGGATTTCGAGGAACTCAAATGATTTACGAAAGGTTTATACTAAACATACCGGTTTTTACAAAACAAATGAGTGTTATCAAAATGTGAATGATTTTCATGACTAAGGATGGATCAATTGGTGATAATATATAGAGAATGAGGAGCCAGCCTTTGTGGCTGGGGAGGATCAGCCTTAGTGGCTGGGGAGGATCAGTCTTAGAGACTGGGGTAAAGTACATGTACAATGATTACAAACGTTTTATACACGGTATGGTTAGCGTAAGGAGGTTTACTACTTAAGATCATGTGAGTGGGTAGGCGGAAACTTGAGGCCATTAATCCTCAGGGTAGGACCGAGGGACAGGAGCGGTAGATCTATCTGGGTGTAGCGAGCCCAGCCCCAGGCCCAAACAGAACGGACCTCGGGGTGACTTTGTGCCCGACGCATAAATTTGCTAGGTTTGAGTCTTCCTACTTGCACTTCACACATATCAATGGCTTTGCAAACCATTGGTGATCTCAATTCCCTTATTGGCTACATACCAGGGACATATATATTAACGAAACTACTTGTTCATACAAATTAAAATACCATGTTTTATACAAAATTTAAGGCATAGGATTATGCGGGTCAAAGTCAGGGTGGGCATTGATGATTATACGAACATTACAAAAACATGGTTTTATGAACATAACGTGTTACAAACACAACGTTTCCATATAACTTTGCAAGAAAATGGTTTTTTTTAAATTCATTTTCTCAATACTACTTCAAAAACCGGTTACTCCAAAGATTTATTTCAAATCTTTCACAACTCAAGGGATTTATCTCAAACCTTTCACAACTCAAAAGATTTATTTCAAATCTTTTACAAACAAACTATGAACTCGCTCAACTTTTTGTTGATTTTTTCGCATGTTCTTTCTCAGGTTACAGTTCTATGACAAGGCACGGTTGGAATAGGAGAACCATTGGAGACTCGGGTACTTAGCGGGCGTTCAATTTCTAAAAGACTTAGTTTATTTGCTTCCGCTGTGCAATGAAGATACCAGTCCAGTCACGCCAAGCTCTGATAATTTCGGGGTGTGACAGGTTGTGGCGGTGATGGTGGCGTCGGATGTGGTGGTGGGTGGCGGCGGCGACTTGTGTTGGCGACGATGGTGGTTGGTGGCATCGGTGGGTGGCAACGGTGGCGGGTGGGTGGCGGCGGTGGCTATCAAGGTGGCGGTGGAGGCGTTGACGGGTGGAAGCGACGATGGCGTCGGTGGTGGTGGTGGGTGGTGGCGAAGGTGGTGGGTTGTGGTGTTGGTGATGAATGGTGCTAGTGGCTGTCAAGGTGGCGGTGGAGGCGTTGACGGGTGGAAGCGACGATGGCGTCGGTGGTGGTGGTGGGTGGTGGCGAAGGTGGTGGGTTGTGGTGTTGGTGATGAATGGTGCTAGATGGGATGGAATGAAAAAAAACATGGAGAGTGGATGGAATGATTTTAAGGGAATGTAAAGGCTTATGGAATGGGTGATTTCATTCCATTGACCAACCAAACACCTCTTTCTTCATTCACTCGTAATAGAATGATCCATTCCATTCCACCTCTCATTCCCGAATATCAAACACTACCTAAGTATTTCTACAAACGTAATTATGTGGATTGTATAGAAATTAGGGAAGAAGACAAACTCTTGTCCAAAAAAAGAATTATTGTTGAGTTAAACAAAATCTCTAAAATAAAAGTTAATTTTTTAAAGGTCGTATATTAAGTATTTTGTTAGGAACCGATTCGAGATGGTCAATCTCCCGATAGATACCCGTAGAGTGGGTTAGGCTCTAAGAACAAAGATGAAGAACATGACTAATTTTCTATCAATTTTCTCTATCTTCATTACTAAAACTCTAGGCTTTATAAAGACTTACAAAACATACGAATTAAAACTAAGAAGCATAAACATGAACATGGACCAAGTGATTATGCTACCCACTAACACAAATGCTAAATTAAACAACTCAACAAAACATAAAATGAGGAAGAAGTGGATGGAAATTGGAACGTGAACTCTAACTGTGCAATGCATGAAAACGTGGAGTAGAAATGCATCTTCACGGGTCGGTTTGCGGGTCGAGTTGTATCATATTTCCACCCAAATAACCTGATTTCTCATGTGGCCGTCCCGTTTTAGGGTTTGATGGTTTCTAATGAAGTTTACTTTAAAAAAAAATCCAAACTAATTGAAAATTTTCATGATTAATGTCGGGTCCTCATGTTGAAAAAGATGATACATGTTCAAAAAAAATGATACAAGATCAAATAAATTAAACTATATAAGATAAATAGATATCTTTTTGTATAATGTAAATAAAATTTACTACTACATCTTTATCTTTATTTTTATCTTTATAATATAATAAAAACTTATTATAAAGGTAAAAAAGTTAACCTACGAAAAACATAGATAACAAGATGTTAAAAGCAGGTTAACCTAAAAAAAGTGTTTAGATTGTTATTATTATTAATCAAATAGATTCATACGATTTTTCTGCTAAAATCTTTTTATTCATTTTTTAACTTCCTAGACACAAACCATATTTTTTATATATATCTCAATATGGACGCACCCCTCGAACTTTTCGTTCAGTATTGTCTGACTGTCCGATATATAGTTTTCGTATAAAATTTTTTTAGGTATACAATTTTTTTTATCACAGAAATCTCAAGTTTCAATGATTAGGTACAAAGAAAGTTGATAATAGTCACATTCTCTAATTTGAATATAAAACTATTTTTGTCGTTAAAAACAAGAATCATCCAAAAAATATTCCGCACATACCTCGGCGGCCCGTAAGTTCTAGGTTGATCCTTCATCTTGGTTTTGGGTCTAGATTCATACTTCTTTTTCTTTTTTAATTCTAAGACGACTACTAGTTGGTTTAACATAAAACTCCGTCACAAACCTATCATTTAACTATTACATTGTAATTTTACTAAACATTAAAAAAATTGAAAAAAATGTGATTGGTTGATTGAGGTGGACCCCCAACCATACCCCTTTAACTCCCGTTAATAGCTTCACGCACCTCTGATTACACCCCTTTAATTCCTGCGGCACAGTGTTGAGGAGCGTTATTGGCTGATATAGATAGAGGTGTTAGCCCACAACAGATAGCCTAATAATAAATGTATTTATGTCCAGGACAAACAATGACCAACATAACCTTAACTATCCAAATGCGAATCAATGAACACTTGCAAGTTTTTTTTAGTAGTTATGTCCATTTCATATATGCACAATACCTAAATCAAGTATGTGTGTAGAAATATCTATATTTATGAGTGCGTTTTCTCTTAAAAGTGCATAATATCGACTCTAAATGTGTATTAGTATAAACGTATAATATTACATGCTAAAAGTATATTGAAGAATATAAAATAAAACCTTATAAGTAATAAACGAAGAAAAAACTAGAAGACACTAAAGTAACATCAAAAGTAAACCACATTTTATGTATGTGGGTGTGCATTTCTAATACCACACGAAACTAACATAAATTTCATGAGTTTGAATTTACTCTAATTGAGAAGATGTTAGATTTGGATCAAACCCCCAAACACGTTTATTTAAACAGATCATGTTTTCATTAATCTTCTTGTTCAAGAGTTAACTTATGTTAACATGCTTCTTTTAAACATTTGTCTATGCAATAAATAAATCAAATTATGCATTTTATGCCAAAATAAAAAAAAGTAAAAAAAGAGAATTGGCCACAATGTTTCATAGTTTAAAATAACTCTTTTATTAGCATTCATATCTTTTATTGTAAAATTTCTAAATGAATTTATTAGTATGCACGAAAGAAACTTAAATACTTTTTAAGATTCAAATTAAATAAAGAGTAAAGTCCTTTTTGAGTCTCTCTGGTTTGTGCATTTTAACTATTTTGAATCCAAAAACTAAACTTGTCTTGATTTGAGTCCCTGTGATTTTTATTTTTAACCCTTTGAATCCAAAATGAAACCTCATCCAACTCTTTGAGTCCCTGTGGTTTGTATTTTTAACCCTTTGAATCCAACCCTTTTAGTCCATGATTTGGATGAGGTTTGCGTTTTGGATTTAAAGGGTTAAAAATACAAATCACAGGAACTCAAATCAAGACATGTTTAATTTGTGGATTCAAATAGTTAAAATGCACAAACCACAGGGACTCAAAAAAGACTTTACTCTTAAATAAATCTTATACACTTCGGTTCATCTGTTAATCAACTAACTTCATGTTTTAAACATCCATAATGAAAAACAAACTTAAAGGGTCGATCATGCTGTATTTAGAACTTAAAGTGGCAATCTTTACAACACTAATAAACCAGGGACCAATTCTGCACTTTTATAATAAAACAACAATTGATATTTTGGGTGGACTTTACTTGCCGTATATGATCTACACTCAATTGATGATTAACATCACATTACTTCAAAGCAATAAACTTTGTTATTAATTAATCATCTTTCTCTCTCACAGTAGACTTTCGAATCTTTATCCCCAATTCTTACACAAGGTATGAACTTCTTTTATCTGTTTTTTTATTAATTTAATGATGAGTTTTGATTGCAATTATGATGTAAGTTTGTGTCTTTAGCTTGTTTTTTGTGTAAAGATTTGTGGGTTTTGTATGATATGATGATCATGATCTATGGTTCTGATTGTTGTTATGAATTATGATTAAAAGTTGTGATCTTTAAGAAAAAGCAAGATCGATAAGTTATCGTTAGGGTTTGTGTTTGTGTTTGTGTTTTCCCCTTTTTTTGTATTTTTTTTATTTGATTTGGGTTCTTGAATACGGTCTTTGCAGTGTATGTAAGTTTTGTTCATATGGGTAACTTGGAAATTTGATTTTTAAGTGTTGGTTGACTTTATTTATCTCAAGTAATTAGTTGATCGCTTGTAAATTAATGATTTTTATCAAATCTTTTGTGATTTACTTGTTTCAGTTGATTGGTTTTATTTTTTTGTATATTATTACTCTTTTTTTTTTTTCCAAAAATCTTATTATGATATTTGAAATTCTTTTATGGGCTTATGACACCTTTCGAAATCGAAATTACAATAGTTTATTTATTTAATTGTTTATTTTTCTTGTATGGGCATGTTTGGCTAAGCTTTTCAAAACAACTTATTGACTTATTGGCTTTTTGAAAAAGTCAGTATGGAGGGACTTATTGACTTATTGGCTTTTCCTCTTCACATACACCCTCATTGCCAAACATCATTTTGAAACTTATGACTTTTCAAAAAGCCAATAAGTCAATAAGTTGTTTCAAAAAGCTTAGCCAAACATGCCCTATATGTTGTTTTGTTTATGTGGATTTGGTCTTGAGCACTCATTAACAATCACGCGAAAGTTTCGATAACTTGCTATAGAACACTTTTTGAAGCTAATTTATGATTTTAATTCACTTACTAATTCGAATTATCATGGTTATATTGTGATTCACTTCAGGCACCATGGGTAAAAGAGTTGGGATCCTCTTCGTGTTCTTGCTGGCTGCCAGCCTGGCATGTGAAGCTCGGGATTTGACCACCACCTTGAGAAGCAAGGTTTCTGTAATTTCAGGTATTTAGTGTAATCAAATTCTTGGTGTATAATGTTTTTGTCGTTTATTTTGTAAAGCAGCCTGTTGTAACTAAGTTTTTTTTTTTTATTTTATTTACTATGATTGGTGAAAAACTGATATTTTCAGTATTTTGAAAGGGTAGTTATGATATTATGAAGTTTAAAAAGATATATATGAAATATTGAAGTAAGTTAATTTAAAAGTGTTGATCTTTTTCTTAAAATAGTCAGCTAACTGATATGCTAATCGAGTCTTATGCAAGAATTGAAAATAATACCTTTTTTTGACCTTGTAGTTTTGCGATCAAATGCTGAGAAGAGATTTGGTGTTTTGGGAAACATGGGTAAAAAAGACGAGTTGTGCAGTTTGTGTGAAGAATATACTAGCGAAGCTCTTATTTATCTCCAACAAAACAAGACTCAACAGGAAATTATTTCCACTCTTCACGATTCTTGCTCCAAGCTACATTCATTGAGTAAACAGGTTTGTTTTTTTTCAAGTATTTTTGTAAGTTACAAAATTGGCGAGTCAATGCGTGAGGTTATGGGTCAAATGTGTCGGTCGGGCAAGTCAGATCGTATATCATTACGAGAGTAAAATGTCATTTTCGTCCCTGAGGTTTGGCCAGTTTTGCGACTTTTGTCCAAAGGTTTGTTTTTCCGCATCTAGATCCAACGGGTTTGAAATCTTGCCATTTTCATCCGGCTCGTTAACTCCGTCCACTTTTCTCCGTTAAGTCAGGGGTATTTTCGTCTTTGTTGTTAACTTAAAGGGCCATTCAGTCTTCTTTACTTTATGTACAAGCATTTAGCATTTTGTAACCCAATGGTCCACTTGGGGTGGAATTATGTTTCGTTTTTTTCTTTTTTTTTTTGGGCAAAGAGATTTAAATCAGGAAACATGATTTGTTTTTTTAAAGAACTTCAATGTTGGTTCTTCACTTTACATTTGCATCATATGTTTATGATCTTTTACGGGTCAAAAATTTGATTCCGATATGAACTTTATTTCGGTTTTGGTGCTGTGCAGTGCATCACTTTGGTAGATTACTATGCTCCTCTATTCTTCCTTGAGCTCTCCAACATCCAGCCTGAAGACTTTTGCGGAAAAGTCAACCTTTGCAAGGAAGTCGTTGCTTACGCTCGTGAACTCTCAGAAAACAGCTGTGATGTTTGCAATTTGGCTGTTTCAGAAATCATCAAGTTGTTGGCAGATCCGGATAATCAGGTATTGATCGTTTATTGTAATTATCAATTTGTTAGATATTAAGTTTGACATTCGAAAGTCAAAGCATGACAAAAAGTTAAAAATATGTTCTCTTTTTATACATAGATGGGCCGGTTTACCTTACTGCACTATAACCGTGTTACTATCTCACCTATTTTATGCAAAAAACAAAATATAAAATTGTTTCAATTCAAGATTTTTCATAATATTTATTTCTTGTGTTTATCAGTTGCAAATCTTGGAGTTGCTTTTGAAACAATGCAAATCCGTGGAGAAATACGTGCCAAAGGTTTATTCTATTCTGAATCTTTCTTTCCATGTCGTATAAATATGCCTATTGTATATGTATATTTTTTAAAGAATAATCAGTTTTTTAAACCCTTGTACACCATCTTCTGCGGCATACCAACCCGTACGACCTGTAACGGGTACTGAAAGTACCGGTACCGAATCTGAACAAAACTGGGTACCGAATATTATGGTACAGTACGGGTACGGGTATCGGTATTTCGGTACAGTACCCTGTTTGGTACCACTTTGTATTTCTTTTTTTATCTTTTGAGCAGAAATGGGTACGGATACCAATAAGGTATAGCTGGTACGAGTAGTAATACAATACGGGTACCAAGTAGGTAAAATTAATACAATTATCGCAATACGAAAATAGAACATAAAATCAAATTCATTCGTAATTAATTTCGGTGCCAGTACCATTATTTAACTGTTCCCGTACCGAAAGTACGGAATACTGAAATCAATAAAACTGGGTACCGATAAATGTACTAAATAGACAAAAACGGTAGGGTACAAGTATTGGCATTGGTATTGATACGGGTATTTGGGAAAAAAAATCTCATCCCTACGTGAAAGTTATGTTTGGTCATTTTATGCTAGTTCCTTAAATATTTAATATTCATTTTTTGTCTTTCGACAGTGCAAGGTTCTGGTCTTTGAATACGCGCCTTTGATCCTCGCGAACGCCGAACTGTTTCTTGAGAAAGAAGATCTTTGTACCAAGCTTCATGCTTGTGATGTTCATGGACCGATTGAAGAGGCTTCTTTGGTTTCGGACAACTAAAAATGACTACTTTATGTGATCCCTACTATTGTCTTCTTCCACAATGTGTACATTTATGCTGCAATCTTTACATTTGGAACCGGATAATTTCTTCCTATCAGCAACCTTGTAATTATACATTGCTTCTTATATGTGTGCTATGACAGTTGTTCAAAAGATTTTATTGCCTTTTTATTGTTGGTTTTAGTCTAGCAATTGGCTAGGGTGGAGATACAATAGGAAGTTTATTTGGCTAGGAAGACTAGGAAGTGATCTTGACCATCCATTAAGTTAATCAAGGGCTAAGATTAAATCAGGGAAATTGAAAGAAAGAAAAGAGGCGCGTGAGTTTGTTCAAGGGCATTCTAGTCAATCCAAGCCAATAGTTTCTCTCTCCTCCAATTCCTCCCCATTTTTTAAACGTTAATAACTCTTTCATACGACATTATTTTTTTATAAAAATTGCACAAAAAAAACGAGCGTTTTTTTATCTTTAAAACGAGTATACTATTGCTATATTTAAAAAAAAAAAAAATTTAAACCCAGTTGTGTAAAACGCAATAGAAAAACCACCAGTTACGTAAAACGCAATGAAAAAAAAAAACCTAAAAAATGACATTTTTCTAAAACGCAATGCACAAAAAACACAAAGAAATGACTTATTTGTAAAACGCAATGGCCAGAAAACACAAAGAAATGTCTTATTTCTAAAACGCAATGGACTGAAAACATATAAAAAAGTGTTTTACCTAAAACGCAATGCACAAAAAACACAAAGAAATGTTTTATTTGTAAAACGCAATGGCCAGAAAACACTTAAAAATGTCTCATTTCTAAAACGCAATGACCTAAAAAAACAAAAGAAAGTGTTCTCTGTAAAACGCAATGGACTGAAAACACCTAAAAATGTGTTTTACCTAAAACGCAATGACTAAAAACACTTCAAAAATGTGTTTTACCTAAAACGCAATGACTAAAGATACTTAAAAATGTGTTTTTTCTAAAACGCAATAGCCAGAAAACACATAAAACTCTCTTATTTCTAAAACGCAATGGACACATAAAACTGTTTGTGAATTGTCTGTGAACTGTCTGAATTGTCTACGAATTACTGTCTTCGAAATGAGCCAATTTCTGGAAAATTAATTTTTCTGATGCGTTTTTAGTACAGCAATTTAATGCGTTTTTAGCCAGGGGCTCTACCCCTTGGACCCCGCCAGGGGCTGCCGCCCCTGGGACCCCGCTACCAGGGGCGCTGCCCCCGGACCCCCGCCAAGATCGTAAAACGCAATGACTAAATCAAAAACCCATATCGTAAAAATGAAATTAAAGAATTTCTTACATGGATCGAAGTGATTTCTTCAACAATTGACGATTTTTGAATGATTGAAACACTTATCAGCGATTGAATCGAACAAATCGAGTGATTATCTTCAAAATCACCAGAAAAAACGAGATTTTGAATGAAATTAAACTGGGTTTTCTTCGAAAAAAGCTGAAGAACACGTTGATCGGGTGGTTGAATAATTGATTGATGACGAAAATCACACTATAATGTAGTGATTATTGAGATAGTAAGTGAAGAAAAGGTTGGAGATGGTGGGTTTTGAAAATGGTGGGTTTTGAAGTAACTGGGGAGAAGAAGGAAGAAGAAATGATGAGATTGACTAAAATACCCTTTCTCTTTATTTTAAAATTTGCCACATGTCATAATCCTATGGCTTCCTATCCTTCCTAGCCAAAATTAACTTCCTATTTGATCTTTTCCCCAATTGGCTAATCTCGAACGATTCATTATTTGATTGTCATGGGTATAATTGAATACTTATTGAATGCTCTTATGATTATCGTGGTTATATCTCAAGTGTTGGATAAGCGACCTAGGCTTTTGATGATCAACAACATTGTGTTACACGTGTTGTTGACTACAGTTGAATTAATAATCTGAATTCTTTAGTTAACTAGCCTTCCGATTTACTACTTCTCTTTATACAAAGCGCCAGGATTCAAGATGGAAACGAACTAACGTACTAAGTGTGGAGAAAAATGATTTCCGAATCCATCTCTCTTCCAAATGTCAAACCGATACTATACATCTTCCCTCTTTGGACGAGGAAAAGACGCTCGATGCCATGTGCATCTAACAGTGGTCGTCGTTATCTTCATACTCACTGGTCATCGTTATCATCATACTCAGTAAATCTCACAAATAGCAAAGCTAAGGTATGATCTGAGGAGGGTAAGTGATAAAGGGTAAAACAGAAAGAGAGAAAAAGTAGGGATGAAGAAGATCGACTCAAAATCTCATATGTTTTCATTCATACGTAAACAAATATAAAACTATAAGGAAGTTACAAAAAACCACCATGGACTTGTAGCAAATGACATAATAAAACCAAATGTCTAATAAAATAAGAAATACCATAACAAAACCCCCTCCATAACCACTTTTTGTCCTCAAAAAGTAAACCCAATGAAATCAGGAAAACGAATCTTCATGTCATCCAAGTATTCCCAAGTTGCTTCTTGAGCTGTTTGATCGTTCCAACGAACAAGCACCTTCATTGCAGCCTTGCTACCACGCTTCACCAACTTCTTCTCTATCACTTCTGCAGGTCGTAAGCGGAACCGGGAGTCCACCAGGACAGGCATAATCTTCTCGGGTGGGCCCAGGGCTGGTTTCAGAAGTGACACATGGAACACCGGGTGCATTTGCGCTTCATCGGGGAGGTCCAACCGATAGGCCACCTTACCGATCCTTTCTAATACCAATAATGGACCGAAATACTTCGGAGTGAGTTTTGAATGTTTTTGAACCCGCATAGAGTTTTGCATATAAGGGCGTAGTTTAAGATAAACCCAAGTTCCCACCTCAAGTTCACGTTCCGAACGCTTCTTATCCGCTTGCTGCTTCATTCTGTTCTGAGCTTTTGTAAGGGATTGTTTTAGTAACTTGATTGTTTCTTCCTTGTGTGTTAAGAATTCACCCAACTCTCCATTACCAGCATCTTTCTTAACATAAGGAATATAGAGTGGAGGAGGGTACCCGTATAAGGCTTCAAACGGGGTCATGTTGATCGACGTATGAAAGGTAGTGTTGTACCACCACTCGGCTAACGGAACCCACTTAGCCCATGTATGCGGCCGCTCCATTGTCATGCAACATAAATAACCTTCTAAACACCGATTCACCACCTCAGTTTGACCATCCGATTGGGGGTGGTAAGCTGTTGATAAATTCGCCGCAATGCCCTGTACTGCTAAAAATTCTTTCCAAAAAGCACTCATAAATATCGGGTCTCTGTCGGATACTATCGAACTAGGACACCCATGGAGTTTGAATACGTTATCGATGAACACTTGAGCCACGTCAACTGCCGAGAAAGGGTGTCGAAGTAGTAGAAAATGACTATACTTGGTAAGCTGATCAACTACCACTAAGATGGTGTCCTTACCATTCGACTTTGGTAGGCCACCAATGAAGTCCATAGAGATATCCGTCCAAACCGTGTTGGGTATGGGTAGCGGTTGCAATAGACCCGGCGGTGCCACATTTTCGTGCTTAGCTCGCATGCAAACATCACAACTTCGGATAACTTGGCGAACCGTTTTTGTGATCCCCTTCTAATAAAATATACCCTTCACCCTTTGCATGGATGCGTGAAACCCCGAGTGACCCCCAATCGGTGAACTATGGCAAAGTTTCACAATGTCTTCCCTTAATTAATTATCACCCCCACCACCAGTTTACTTTTTTTTGTCAGCCATTCCCCATTCCATTTAAAATTTGGTACCACCTCACCACCTTTAAGGTTATTTATTATTCCTTGAAGTTTCTCATCCCCTTGTTGGCTAGTAATAATGCGTTGCATGAGTATAGGTTCAAAAGAGTTCACTGCAGTAGTAAAGAGTGATACCCCGTGCACCCATGATAACGCGTCAGCAACTACGTTCTCTTTCCCCTTTTTGTAGTCAATGGAGTAATTGTAACCCATCAATTTAGCGAGCCACGTATGTTGGAGAGGTGTCGTCACCTTTTGAGTTAGTAAATATTTTAAACTTTGTTGATCAGTATGGATGAGGAACCACCCGGTTACAAGATAATAATGCCACTGCTTCACCGCCATCATAATTGCCAATAGCTCCTTTTCATAAACCGACATGGCCTATTGTTTGGGAGATAAAGCCTTGCTGATAAAGGAAATTGGGTGTTTATCTTGCATTAATACCGCCCCTAGACCACAAGCTGAAGCATCTGTTTCGATCACAAACTGCTTAGAGAAATCCGGTAAGGCGAGAACGGGGGCTGATGATAAAGCCGATTTGAGCTAATCAAAGGCAAGTTGTGCTCCCTCGTGCCACTCGAAAGCATCTTTTTTAAGAGGTCTGTTAATGGTTTCGCGATGACCCCAAAGGATCGAATAAACCGCCGGTAGTAGCCGGCTAACCCTAAGAATCCCCTGAGTTGTTTGGGCGTCTTGGGTGTTGGCCAATTGGTGATGGCCTCGACCTTAGAAGGGTCGGTGCTAACCCCTTCCCTCAAAATAACATGACCCAAGTACTCAATTGCCCGCCCTCCAAAAACACATTTCGATTGCTTGGCGAACAATTTGTGCTCTGGCATTAGCCAAAGTACTTGTTCAAGTTGGGCTAAATGTTGTTTATTGTCTTTACTGTATACTAGAATATCATCAAAAAATACTAGCACCCCTTTCCTCAAAAGCGATTGGAAGACGTGGTTCATAAGTGCCTGAAAGGTCGCCGGGGCATTCGTAAGCCAAAAGGCATTACGAGAAATTCGTAGTGACCTTCGTGAGTGCGAAAAGATATTTTGCGGATATCTTCGGGGCACATTCGTACCTGATGATAACCTGATCGCAAGTCGAGTTTCGAGAATACCGCTGCACCACCAAGCTCGTCTAATAATTCTTCAATCAAGGGAATGGGAAATTTATTTTTTGCCTTTTCTTCATTTAACCTTCGGTAGTCCATACACATCCGCCATTGGTCGTCTTTTTTCTTAACTAAGACTACCGGTGCAGCAAAGTCGCTTTGGCTATCACGTATAATACCTGCTTCTAAGAGTTCTCGAGTCGTTTTCTCGATAACGTCTTTTTGCACCATTGGGTACCGATACGGACGCTGACTGATTGGTGTTGTCCCCTCCTTTAAAACAATCTAATGATCAAATTTACGCTCGGGTGGTAAGCTGGTTGGCGTTTGGAACACATCGCTGAATTCGGTTAAAAGAGGCTGCCATATGCAGTCATCCTTCCCTGGTACTATTTTTGAATCAAATGATACATGAGGCTGTGTGAGTTGTAAACTAAATAGTTGGGAAGAATTACCCTTAGCCTGCTTATGAAGGATGGACCCCGTTTTTTCCCAAGAGCACACCAAAAACTTATTGTTCTCGATGCCTTTAAGCTCACAAGCTACTCCATCAATCTTGAACTTCATAGTCATCTTTTGAAAGTTCCACAAAATGTCTTCTAATAGAAATAACCACTAGATGCCTAGGATCATGTCATAGTTTTCTAGTGGGATAAGGAGGACCTCAGTTTTGAACCATTTACCCTCCATAGTCCGCTGAAACTCGGGGCAAAGTTGATTACATGGAAGTTGTTTGCCGTCGCTAAACCCACTTTAATCGAAGGAATATTCTTAACCGGACATTGGAGTTTCTTGGCTAACTTGCTATCAATAAAGTTGTGAGTCGACCCCGAGTCGATTAGAATATGAAGTTGACGCATCCCCATTGAACCAATGACCTCATTGTTGAGTAAGAAGGTAGCCCGGTCATTGTATGAATTGAAATCTGGGGGTATGATTCATCCCTTTCGAAACGTCCCATTATCCTCCTCCTCCTCCTCCTCATCATCATCATCGTCGTTAACCTTGATTGTAAATAGTTGATTTTTTGTGCACTTATGACCCGGTACAAACTTTTCGGTACACCAAAAACACTCACCCTTAGATCTTTTGCGTTCCAGTTCCTTGCTGGTTAGGCAACGTGGGTTGTTGGTACTAGGCTTAATGGTTGCACCCCCGGTTGGTTTCAAGTATGGGGCCAGCAATAGAGGCAGTTTAGTGGCATTCACCAGTGGTGTGATACTGGTCGTTTCTGAAGCTTTTGATGGGCCTCCTTTCCCGGTAATGACATTCATTAGGTTTGTGTTGTTAATATTTTGGATTCTTGCCAACCCGTAAGCCTCGTGTAAGGTTCGAGGTTGGAACATCTTAATTGGGCCTTTGATCTCCGGTTTTAAACCTTTCACATAGAGACTAATCGCTTGAGATTCATTAATCATAACCTTATTAAGCAACCTGTCAAATGCCGAATTATATACCTGTAAGTCATCTTCCTACGTGAGAGACGCCAACTCCTCCATTGCGTCCTCAAACATTGCATTCGAAAAACGAGTTGTAATGGCTTGTACATAGTCTTTCCACGATAACTCCGTTTCCGTTCCCGATGATTCTCTGATCTTCATAAAGGCCCTGTACCACTGGATTGCGTCTCCTTCGAAGTGAACAACGGCCTGCTTGACTCTGATATTCTCTGGTGTTTCATCAACTGTGAAAAAGTGTTCACATCGGTATACCCATCCTTCAACATCTTCGCCATTAAATCCTAGAAAATCAACCTTACCCAACCTCATCAACCGGTTACTTTTGTTCGGGTCTTGGTCGCTAAACGTTCCAAAATTGCCACCAGAACTGGAATCATCGTTCCTCTTTTTCAATAGTTGTTCCTGTTGATGCATCATGTTCGCAAGAGAGGCCTGAAGTTCAGCGATAGCCTTCTCGTGTGCCTTTAGCGAGTTATCGACTTCATGGTTCCTGGTGTTTGTCATGATGGTTGCAAGGAGGTTCGCCGGAAGATAGACGAGATCGCCGGCTCTGATACCCTTGAAAAGGGTAAAACAGAAAGAGAGAAAAACTAGTGATGAAGAAGATTGACTCAAAATCTCATATGTTTTCATTCATACGTAAACAAATATAAAACCATAAGGAAGTTACAAAAAACCACCATGGACTTGTAGCAAATGACATACTAAAACCAAATGTCTAATAAAATAAGAAATACCATAACAGTAAGATATAGTCAGTCTTATCTCCACCCCGTATTTAATGATTTTTAATGAATTTATATTACTTAGACGGTGTTTACACAGAAAAGTTTGTTAATGGAAGCTTGTCATAGTTTTTTTTTTGAACGGCTCTTGTAGTTAATGGGGATAACAACTATCATCCGTTATTATCATTTACGATGTGAATTTTGATGAGACAATATCCCCGTTGCCAGTCAAAACAAAATTGTAGAAAAGAAAAAAAAACAAATTTATGGTAAATAATTTACTATATTAATGGATGCTTCTCGTAATGAACGGGGATAATAGCTCATGATTCGTTACTATTGTATTCACGAATTTTGATGAGACATTTGTAAAGAAAAACACATTTATGGTATATAATTTACCATATTAATATATGGAATTCCAGAAACACAAACCCACTCTCTCTCTCCCTATCTCTTCACGTCACCGCGTAGCCACCTCCTTTCTGCTACCCTCGTGACCCCCAACCGCCATCTTCATGTTCATCTTCCTCAACCCCACCCTGCAAGTGAACCCTTAGTTTCTTGAAAAGATCTAGCTTCTTCAGACTTCCTCATCACCAACCACTTGAGCTGAAGCACCATTAAACAACGGTAGTGCGGAGGGTAGAGCCAACCTCAGGCCTAGCAGCCCTAACTCCGCCAAAGAACACCGTCGTTGTGATTGCGATCAGTGTCTCTGTCTTCATATATGCCCTAGAAGTCACCTATCGGTAGATCCGATGGCGATTTACAATTTTCATGAACTTGTTTTAAATGGTAACTTGGACGATTGTTAGCGGTGGCGTTATGGCGGCACAATAATATTTACAGCCTGTGTCGAAAAGGGACCGTCAATCGTCTTCGTGCAGTGTTAGAGGTGTCTCTTATGGTAGTGGATCACTGATTAACTGTGGTTGCGTCCCGTAGTTTTCATGAATTTGGGTGGTCAACAAAGTAGAATGTAGTTGGACGATACAGGTTAATCAACAAGGTTCATGTATATTTATGGAGATGATGGTCACACACACACACACACACACACACATATATATATATATATATATTGCATAAGGGGAAGGTTCATTTGAGAAGAAAATGTAATTGAGAATAAAAAGAACAAAGGGTAATTTTGTAAAACATTAAATAGTTTTTTCACTTATCTCATTTATTATCATCTTTGACTAATTAATTAGTCATAAAGACTATCATCCTTCACACTAATATTTTTTTTGCCAAGATACATAAAAAATTATCCTACTTATTTCAAAATTTACCCTACACGTTGAAAGTTATCCTACACAACTCGTAATTTATCCTATACACCTCGTAATTTATCCTACACTTTAAATTATTTTATTTTATTTTTTTGAAAAAAAATATATATTTTGAAAATAAGTTACAAAAAATTTAATGTAGTTAGCTATTAAAAAGGAAGACTACAAATTAATGATCTATGTAGATTTACCAATTTACCCTTATAGTAACATTAAATACTAATATTAAATAACGTAAAAATAAAACATTCTTATTGGTTGAAATTTCTTCTTTTTTTTTTCTTACAAAAAAATTCTTCTTATTTGAACCCTCCACTATTTCATAATGCCAATAAACATTAATCAACATGAAGATGAGGGATTGGGAGTTTCATTGGTGAAGGAAAAAGAAATGGAAGAGTTTTCTTGGCATTTAAGACGGTCAGTTTCTACATTCAAATTGAATGGTTCCTCAACTTATTGTGTGATGATGAGGAATTAAACAATTTAAATGGGAATATTTGGTGCATTCATTCTAATTTGTTGAAATTACAATAAATTTAATCAATTAATCAATTTTAGAATGCATAAATTTATTTAGAATAACAATTAATTTAGACTCTTCGCATGTCACCTTAACATTATTGGTTACAAAGGTGCTGAAATCCCTAAAATGCCCCTAAAATGTCTTAAATTTTTAGACAATGCGCAAGTTTACCCCCTCTAAAATAGCTTGGTTTTCTTGTACATGTTGCTTGAAGATTTGTACATAATGTAAAATTACTATAAGGGTATAAAACCTAGTTTGCTTAATTAGATATAGATATAGATATAGATATAGGGGAAGGTTTACGGTGCAATAGCCCTTAATGTGCGAAGTGTACCCGAGTAAATTTATGGATGTTGTAAAATTTAAACCCTAATCACGCATGAATGAACACACATAATCACGCATGCATAAACCTAATCACACATTCGTTCAGCAAAATAACAGAAAATCACGCATTAGTACACCCTGATTACGCACGTTATTTGTTGGTCGTGTATGCTTCGCACGTTAAGAGACATTTATATTTTACACTTTTTCTATATATATGTATAGGGAAAGGGTAAAATGAGAAACAATTTGAGCTGTGAGAACCATGACAACTAAGCCTTTCAAAAGATTTTTTCAGGAAAAACATTTTCTCAAAAATCTTAAAAAAATAAAAAAATATCGCATGCAAAAAATGACATCGGGTGTAAAAGAAATTTTGGTAATGTAAAAAAATTTATATCGCTGTATACAAAATTTACATCAAGCATAATTACCGACTCGACAATTTTTTACAGATGTGTTTATAACATTTTCATCTACGTTTGTGCAAAAAACTGGTGGCCCAACTCACGCGGAAAATAGGAGTTCTCATGGTTCTCACAACTCGTGGTGGTTCTTAGTTGAACCGAATCATATATATATATATATATATATATATATATATATATAATACAAAACCCATATAAAACATAAACTTATAAGGTCCCTTAAAAACTATTAAAATTCATAAGTTAAGCCCATTAGGTATTAACCCAATACCCATTTTATTTAAAAATAACAATCTATACTATATTATAATGCATAAGGGAGTGACATTTTAAGATACCAAAAAAATAAGAACTTTTTCCCTCTTAATTTATGAATACACCCCTAAAATGAGGGTAAATTGGTCTTTTAAACAATAATTATATTTTAGCCCCCTATCTTGTTACACTTCAATCTCTGAGATTTAACATAATTATAGGTAATTAATTACACTTTTCCCCCCTCCACAACAAACTTATAATTATTTTATGTATTTTTGTCATATCTTATAAACTATAATGTTTAAAAAAAAAATCCAAAAGTACTGTGACGACCTACTCATTTTTGTCGACATTTCAATAGTTGTCTTGGTCAGTATTGACGTGTTGATTAAAAGGTTCAAGTAGATGATGCCTTAGTGTACAAGTGATTAAAGCCCAACGTACTTAGTCATTATCCCAAAATGTTTAATATGAAACGCCCTCACACGTAATAACATAAAAACGACGTGGCGGAAAAAGAGCCTTAAAAATTTTTCTTACTTTACTAAATACATCGCTTACGTAAAGACTCAGTCGTAAAACGTTTAACATTTACTAACTGAATGAAAAACGTACATAATAAAATAATTCTACAAGTGTTACATAACTAAAGCTAGGTGACCGTTCTTTTCCGTACAATCCTTGCTCTCGACTCGATCTATGTTCGCTTCTCTTCGTTTGTGGTAGAAGAAATCCGTGTAGTACCTGTGGACATCACATACAACTTAACCATTAATCGTTAACAACATCATACAACATTATTCTCATGTAATTTAATATCAAATATCATTCAACAATATAAACTTTGATTAATTCAACTGTCCTCTCGTATTTTCTCGTTCCGAGTTCGACTTCGATACCTTATGAACCCGATGTTCTTTTACCTGCATTACATTTCAACTTCAAGGCACACCATTAGCAAACGTCAATGCCCAAACATAATGAAACTATTCCTTCATACATTTATAACATCTCGCATTCATATATGTATACTAATTCCTACGTGCATTCATAGCATATTACATCCATACATGCATACATTCCTAAATCATACATGTACATAAACATATACACCTACATATATACACACACATTCGTACACGCACACATACATACGTACAAGCTCTCACATACCACTTACATTCCCATATAATTTTACTAACATATCCTAGTCCCAAACATCCATATAAATAAGTCTCATACGTACAAACTTACGTGCATGTTCATTTCTATTCATGTTTACCTATGGATTCCGTCACCAACATGTAGGTAGATCTATACACAAACATATCTCCAAACTTAATTCTTTCCCACACATACTTTGAATGAACTTTCATGCTCATGAGTGAACATTTCAAATGTTGAGTGAACATTCTTGCTGAGGAGTGAACGTTCCAACTGTTGAGTGAACATTCTTGCTGAGGAGTGAACGTTCCAACTGTTGAGTGAACATTCTTGCTGACGAGTGAACGTTCCAACTGTTGAGTGAACATTCTTGCTCACGAGTGAACGTTCCAACTATTGAGTGAACGTTCTTACTAAAATGAACTAGAAAAACAAGATTTGCCAGCTAACTGGCTCTCGCGGGGCGCGACAGCCCCTACCCCTGGCGGTCGAGGGGCGAGACATTTGTCGCGTTGCGCGACGGTGAAACTGAATTGCTGTCACGTAGCTCGATGGCCCTATATCGACAGAATACTTCCCTTGCTGCTGCATAAAGTGCCCAGCTATGTTTTCAACCAAAACTCAACTTGGAACTTACATAACTTTTGAGCTACGCGTCCGTTTTGTGTAATTCTTGTTTCTGCGCGTCCGTAATTTCTTTACCATCCTAACTCACATCAAAAGCTGAATTATAAGAAAAAGGCTTAAAGATCCTTCATGTCATTATTCGAACCGTTCGATTCCACCATTTTATTTCCGACGTAACTAGCTACTTTCAGCCCCGACAATCATTCCTACCTTAGAATTCCCATTTATTAATTAATCATACATGACCTTCTCACATTTATAAGCATTAAATAACTCCCTAAACATATAATAAGTGAGTCGGAAGTCACTTACCTTAAGCTTGCGTATTAGAGCTTACTTCCTTCCTCATCTCGCCGGGTTAGCCCTCCGTGCTTGAGTCAATTGATACGATTCCTTTCCTTATATGTCATCACGTTCGTACCAAAGTTAGCATATATGATCATATATACATACATACAAACATTCATTTCCTTTTATTTACACATTATTTGACTTCCATTAGTCACATTTTCGCATACATGAGACACATATCAATAGTTACCTTATTCAAATCTCACGCAATCCGATTACCATCATACATAGCACATAAATCATCTAGTACATGACACACTAATTCTATACTCTAACATTTGTGTTCAAAAGCCCATCCATTACATTCATACATTGTTGACTTTCAAAAGTCAATGATCTAACTTACATGTATACCTTCAAATTGTTATTCTTAATAAGGTAGACCATATTAATAACATCATGTGCATTTCATACTCATGTGGTGACGCACATACTGCACGATCACCTAGTTATATCCACATATAATCACATAGTAAATCCTACATATGCGAATTCCTCATGATCCTACCAATTGACCAACACATTCTAAATTAACCCATTTACATAACTCCACCTTCTTTACTCGCTAGTGAGTTCACACGCTTAATATTTAGTACATGATTATTTAGTAGTTATGATCAAACACCTAATCCCACATACGGTGTGCATCACACCCTCAAAGCATGTAGTACAACTTTCTAATGCAAGTATCTTACCGTATCATCTTATCACACTAATTTCCCACTTGTAATCCATCTAAAACACATTCCTTTCGCAAACCTATTATCTATTACATCATTATCACATTCTACATATAATTATCCATTGATAGCATACAAATTTCACTTATCATTTTCACCTAAGCATTTTATCGAACACTTGGTGTGCATACCACTTTCTAAGCATAATGTACAAGTGTTTTGAGCATGTTTTTCCCAACTTCAACTCATAAATCACCACATTCAAACAAGACCTCATAATCATCAAGTTTGTCTATCAAAATCTATCAAATAATACCTTGCTCATCACAAAATCACAATATAACATCTACAAATTCTTCATGATCATCCTCTTCACATTCATGCATGGGTTTCATTCTAATTTATCCAAATAACTTAAAATTTAACCATGATTCAACTTCAACATATTAGCATTAACAAGTATTCATTCTAATTTCAACCAATTTCATGTATTAAACATAACCCACTTCATACAAGATTACCAATCTAGGGTTTAAAGCATACCTTATGATCCCCTTGTGAAGGTGATCATTAATCCATGCTCGGTTGTGAATTTAAACTTCATTTAGCCTTTCAATTTGATGATTTTTCATGATTAGGGTTTTGGCTCCTATGGAGCTCTGCTCATTTCTAGAACACACGAAAATGTGTGTTTGTGTGTGTTAAACTTTCATTAATAAAACTCATGTTTCCATCATAACGGTTTTGGTCCCTCAAGTTTCGTTTTAATTATATAAGGGACTAAAACTCATAATCTTGTTACTTATGTACATGACACCACTAGGCTAATTTGTTCCTAGTCATTTTGTTTATGGGTTCACTTTTTACTACTAACGGTACTTTACCCATTCCTTTATATTAACCGGGTTCTAAATTACCAAACCCGTTTTTGGGGTGTTACATAATAGCTACAAAATGTCAAGTGATTAAATACCATCAAGTTAATCATCTAATCTAAATTACACTTTAATCCCTCATTTTAACAAAATTATAGATAATTAGTTAGTAGTTACACTTTATCACCTTATAAAAGACTAACTCGCCCATGATTTTTAAACAGTCATAACTTTTTTGTATTTTAATATATTTTTATTCTTAAATTACACCATATAAACGAGTATTTTTATTCTCCTTAATTTGAGTGTAGTATTGCTATAGTTTTTTTAATTAAAAAAATTGATATTTTACATTATTAATGGTGTCTAAGGGTGAGTAATAACTGAATCGTTAACCAAAACTAAACCAAAATCAACCAAAAACCGAGTTTACTGAAAACTAATTAACTGAAACCCAAGTTAACCAAAAACGCTTATCGATTATTTTGTACCATCGTTTAACCAAAATTAACCAAACTGAACCATTCATATTTTCATATATTTCTAGCTTTTATACCTGTTGTTCATGTATTTTATACTAGGGATATTGTATTTTATATTGGTGGTGTTAATCAATGGCCAGTTGGCCTTGGGCCTTATGTTATGCATTATATTAATCAATGGCCAATTTAAATTATCCTGGTCTTATGCCAGTTTTCCTCCTAGCCCAGTTCTTTGCAAGGTAATCAAAGATATCACATATGACAACAGTATCTCAACTATTAAATTCTAAGTACTACTCTAACATGTATTTAGTACATTATATCTTGCACTAAAAAACGATGGTGGTAATCGAAAATAGTTTATGCTTTTTATATCTTAATTTCTATAATATTTTATTACTATATTTACCTTTGGGTGTAATGTTTTCTTATTGTTGGTTATTATGTTTTGTTAGCAATTTTGTCTTAGCAAGGATACATAGAGTAAATTTGTTTACCTGAGCATACAATAAAAATATTAATGTGAATTTGCTTAGATTATTATCTTCATGTTGGAATTGTTTTATTACTAGGAGCTTGTAAGATGAGTGGGTTGGGTGCATTATGGAACGGGTAGTACGTTTCAAAACGGGCCATTTTAGTACACGTCTTTTACGGCTCTTCATATCATAGCCGCCATATCCTTCGTATGCATATATATTTGGTTTTTAATGCTTAATTAATATATAGCATATATAGTGTCTGCTTTTCATGTGAAGGTTTGTTGGAAATGCAGAGGCACATCAAAGTAGAGGTGCACAAACCGGTTAATTTTAATAACCGGTTCGGTTAACCAGTTATACCGGTTAATTTGACTTTTTGACTTTAACCGGTTAATGCTTTAACCGGTTATTACTTTAACCGGTTATTTTTTTAACTGGTCCGGTTAATTACTTTAACCGGTTCGGTTAATTAACCGGTTATTTTCGGTTATTAACCGGTTTTTTTGCCTTTTTTTTGAATTTTTCGGTTAACCAGTCTATCGGTTAAAAAACCGGTTTAAAAAAACCGGTTAATAACCGGTTATTATACTAAACACTTATAACCGGTTACTAACCTACGGTTAAATAACCGACTGGACCGGTTATTCCTAAATCGGTTATTAACCGGTTACGGTTTCAGTTAATAACCGGTTATTTTGTGCACCTCTACATCAAAGTGTCGAAGAAGAAAGCGAAGGTGGTGCATGTTGTTATTTCTGGCCATGATGTGGTTATGTGGAAGAGCCGAAATGAATGGGTTTTTAGCGGAAAGCAATCATTTTTGTAGAAAATTGTCTAAAAGGTTAAAGTTATTGGATTCCTATAGATCAGTAATTGAGCAATAATGAATACGCTTGGTTGGGAGGAATGGAAAGCGCTCTAAGTGTAATGATATAGATAGTTTGGTGGAATGTAATATGTATGATATATGTAACCACTTAGGTGTTTGGTTTTAGCTTTCGACTTTCCTTATATTAATAAAGATTTAGTTGGTCGTTCGAATATTTATGTCATAAAAGTAAGTGTTTTGAATTCATTTTGTCTCATCAACATACGTTTGAATTCATTATGTCACTTTGTTTTGAATACACGTAAGATCAATTTGTTTGTATTATATTCTTTATATATTAATAATTAATCTAAATAACTTTCTCTAGGCCGGGAAGCAATCCTGGGTGATAACCTAGTAATATATAAATATAAAATTATATTTATGCAACACATGTAGTTGACAGGGTCTACCCCTAGTACAATAATAATAAAAAAAATTTATGACAAATTAAATTAATATATCTACTTAAAATATCAAACTTATCTCAAATTGTAAAGTAAAACCCAAAAAGAAAAATATACCGTATGCTATTAGTTTATTATATTAATAGTTATCATCAATAATGCTATTAGTTTATTAAATTAATAGTTATCAATAAAAGAGAAATGTTATTCTACAAGAGAAAATAAGTGTACCAAATGTAGGAGAGAGGTTTGATCCTTGATTTGCAAGATTAATGGTTTAGATTAAGTGGTCCCTAAGTATAGAATTCACATAACTAAAGATAAAAACAAGGGAAACAAGTGGAGAAAATGACAAAACAGGAAAATCCAATGTTGTTGACTCATAAACCTACTCCCCTCTTGATTTTCAAACGACTATAACTTTTTCATACGTTAATATTTTTTTTATAAAAATGACACTGTATTAACGAGCATTTCATTCTCTTTAATTCAAGCAACCTATTGCTAGAGTTTTCTTTGAAAAAATTGCAGGATTTTGAATACTAATTACGTGATTACGTGATTTTGAATACCCAGTAAATGATTACGTGATTTTAAATACTCATTACGTGATTACATGATTTCATATAGTATATTATGTGAGACCCCACTAAGTGATTATGTAATTACGTAACAATAGTTAACGATATATTATTACATGAATACGTGATTTTGAATACACATTTTGTGATTACGTCATTTCATTATTGTATTTATGTGAAACCCTACTGAGTAATTACGTAAAAACAAAACATGTAAACCTAATATTTCAGGTATAATCATGTATTAAGGATAAATTATATACAAAACATCAGTCATATCAACCTATAATAACAACATAATGTCGTATGTTAGAGATTTAATCACATAATAAAGCATAAACAATTGCGTTCTTATTATTGAATGTGTAATCATGTAATAAGTATAATTGTATTAACATTAGTTATTACAAATCACATTGAATGTGTAATCACGTAATGGGTATTCAAAAATCACGTAGTCATGTACCGGGTATTCAAAGTTACGTAATCACGTAATGGGTACTGGGTATTCAAAATCACGTAATGGGTACTGGGTATTCAAAATCACGTAATCACGTAATGGGTATTCACAGTCCTGTAATTTAAAAAAAACTATAGCAATAGGCTACTTGAATTAAAGAGAATGAAATGGTCGCTAAGTTAATACGCTGTAATTTAAAAAAATATAAATTAACGTATGAAAAGTTATAGCCGTTTGAAAATCAAGGAGGAAACTAGTTCAAGCGAGAAAAGACTATGATACCCTTCCCCTTAAATTAAGAAACATAAATGTGTGGTCATAATTCTTTCCTACACTTTGTATGGAATTCTTGTCTTATACATGATCTTTTATCATCAATAAAAAAAACCAAAAATAGAACTAAAAGGTTTATAAATTAATAGTTATCAATAAAAAGCCAAAAATAGTTATCATTAAATTAATAGTTATCAATAGAAAGCCAAAAATTGAACTAAAAAATTCATAAATTAATAGTTATCAATAAAAAGCCAAAAAATAGTTATCAATAATAGTTATCTCAAATTGTAAAGTAAAACCACCACCACCACCAACAATAATAATAATAGTTACTTCAAATTGCAAAGTAAAACCAAAAAAAAGAAAAGATATGCTGTACTAAAAAGTTCATAAACCTCATCTTGAAAATTGAGGTGGGTAAAAATGTGAAAGGTGGTGTTGATAACAACAACAATAATAATAGTTATTTCAAATTGCAAAGTAAAACCAAAAAATGAAAGATGTGTTGTACTATAAAGTTCATAAACCTCATCTTGAAAATTGAGGTGGGTAAAAATGTGAAAGGAGGTGTTGATAATTGGAGGCAAAGGAAAAGTTTATGGGTGGTGGTCCATATGAATATCACTCATTACAAATGTAGAAATAATTATTTACTGATTTATACAAATGAATACCGAAATTTTAACAAGTCAAATATTCACTATGGTATATTACGGTTAAAATATCAAAATTAAATTCATAACTAAATTATCTCCAAAGTAATTTTCATTGTTATCTATAATTTAAATTTATGATTTAAAATCCCCATATATAATCCTTATTTAATAACAAGTTTCTTATAAAATTTAATAATATGTTTAAATTGTATAAAAAATGTAATCTAAGAAAAATCAATTTTTAAAAAAATTAATAAATACGTACACTTTTTAATGTCACATTGTATCATTTGTTCAGCCCATTGTAATACACAAGATAAAAAAAGACAGTTTTCTCTCGTTGTATGTTTCATGATGACAATAAATAAAATTCAAGGACAATCGGTATCTAGAATTGGTTTGTTTTTAAAATAACTGGCGTTTTCACATGGTCTATACATGACTTTTTTCAGAGTCAAAATTGTAGATGAACTTATACTGTTGATTGTAAAAATGGCCATCATCCGAGGAGGACATCCAATGTTGTCTACAAAAAAGTTTTTAGAGATTTACAGTTAGTATTTGTTAGATTTATAAATTGTAAATGTAACATTAATTTGTGATTTTCATTATTATATATAATGTAATATGTAGTTATTTATTAAAAATGTTTTATTGCATAATTCTCAGTACCCAACCCGTGTGATTATAGTTTTAGTCCTTACAGTTTGATATTTTCCACATTTACCTAAAACTTTCAGTTTCTTTCAACTTAATAAGAGTTGTTAGTTACACTAACTATGTTATGAGTTTACTTTCATATTTACATAAGCTTGTAACCAAAAGAGGTTTAAATTACACAAATACTCCTTATAGTTTGGTCTTTGACATCTTGGACCCGAACTACAAACTTCCATTTTCCCATCTAATGTAAATCCCAAAATGGGATGTTACACATTCTCCATTTTTTTTCTTTATCTTACTCACAGATACTTATTTTATTATTTATTTATTTTTTCTCATTGTTATACGCTTACAATAAATTATAGAGGCTTGGATTTGATATAGAGATTTGCTTTTATTTTCTCTAAAGTGTTCTCTATTATAGAGGATGAGACCGAACAACTTTGGTGAAGCCATCAGCAAGAACAGGGCCCAAATCTGTTTTTTTCAGTCTTACAGACCATAACTTGTTGCCATCAACAATCTTAACAGATTCTTTGTAAGGTGGTTGGTCTCCCCACATCATTAAAGCAAAGTCATTAGGTATTTGCTATGAGTTTAAAACAAAATAAAAAAAAGACAAACATTAGTTTACTTAAAATATGATTAGTAATTAGAAAACCAATAAATGTACCAAAAGTATTGGGTCATCTTCCTCAATAAGCTTTACAAATGAAGGAATGTTGTTAATCTGATCCATATCTGAAAATTAAATATGAAGGTTTTTTAAAAAATAAAACGGTAAAGTATTTATAGAAACAAACTTAATGTAGTGACGGGAGAAACTTCAAATACCAAAAATAAAAAGGAACGGTTTCAAAAAAATTTAAAAACAATTTATTTTTAGAAACACAATCAATATTTCGTAAAAACATATCACACACTAAAAATTTACATACTCTTTAATCGATTCAAAATTAATACAATATAAAATTTATTACTAACAACAAAAGACTGTAAAAAAAACCGAGCATAAACAATGAAACCTAACATTATAAGGGATGAGTATAAAAGATGAAACAGAACATTATACCGGAAACAAAACATTATACCGGATGAAAAAATATCAAAACACTGTAAATCATCATCAACAACAAACAAAAAGACTGTAAATAAAAATATCGGTAACATGATAACACAATCAAGACATCAACAAAATATCCTTTCATATGATTCGAATCGGATAATGCAAAATCATCATCAACAAAAAAAAAAAAAAAAAAAAAAACAGAAAAATCATAAAAAATTATTGTATTTCAAACAAAACAATATCAGTAACATCATAAGGCAATCAACGCATCAACAAAACATCCTTTCATATGATTCGAATCGGATAATGCAAATCATCATCAACAACAAACAATCTAATATTGTTTACATACCTTCTCTATATGTCTAATGATCTACAAAAAAATAAGAACAACAACAAACATTAGCAACTGCCGAAACTGTTTTCAACATCAAAAACTTAACTTTTCTTGAATAAATTGAAGATCGAACAACATAAACAAACAGTATTTAACCTTCATCATGTAGTTTTACCTTAGATCTTTTTAAAGATTCTTGAATGAATATGCAGATCCAAGTGGGTAGGTAGAGAGAGAGTGAACCGAGAGAAAAAAGGTGTAGGTTTGATATTTTGTTGGTACAATAATTGAGAGGAAGCAATTTATAAGATCCATATTCTTAATGGGTTATATCAAAACCCAAATGTCTGACCCAATATCTGCCGGATCCCGCGTCCAAACTTAAATTGAGGTTTGTGTATTGTGAAATGTAGTTTGTGTAGAGTTAGTTAGACAAATTCCCTCCCAAAATCAACCTCCACTAAACCAATGAATGGCACATAAGCAAAATGGCTCCACCATTCAAAGACAAATGGCCCAAATCATCTCATTTATTAATATATATCGATTATTTACTGATTTATACAAATGAATACTGAAATTTTAATAAGTCAAATATTCACTATGGTATATTACGGTTATAATATCAAAATTAAATTCATACCTAAATTATCTCCAAACTAATTTTCATTGTTATCTATAATTTAAATTTATGATTTAAAATCCCCATATATAATCCTTATTTAATAACAAGTTTCTTATTAAATTTAATAATATGTTTAGATTGTATAAAAAATGTAATCTAAGAAAAATCAATTTAAAAAAAAATATAATAAATACGTACACTTTTTAATGTCACATTGTATCATTTGTTCGGCCCAGTGTAATACACAAGATAAAAAAGACAGTTTTCTCTGGTTGTATGTTTCATGATGACAATAAATAAAATTCAAGGATAATCGGTATCCAGAATTGGTTTGTTTTTAAAATAACTGGCGTTTTCACATGGTCTATACATGACTTTTTTCAGAGTCAAAATTGTAGATGAACTTATACTGTTGATTGTAAAAATGGCCATCATCCGAGGAGGACATCCAATGTTGTCTACAAAAAAGTTTTTAGAGATTTACAGTTAGTATTTGTTAGATTTATAAATTGTAAATGTAACATTAATTTGTGATTTTCATTATTATATATAATGTAATATGTAGTTATTTATTAAAAATGTTTTATTGCATAATTCTCAGTACCCAACCCGCGTGATTATAGTTTTAGTCCTTACAGTTTGATATTTTCCACATTTACCTAAAACTTTCAGTTTCTTTCAACTTAATAAGAGTTGTTAGTTACACTAACTATATTATGAGTTTACTTTCATATTTACATAAGCTTGTAACCAAAAGAGGTTTAAATTACACAAATACTCCTTATAGTTTGGTCTTTGACATCTTGGACCCGAACTACAAACTTCCATTTTCCCATCTAATGTAAATCCCAAAATGGGATGTTACACATTCTCCATTTTTTTTCTTTATCTTACTCACACATACTTATTTTATTATTTATTTATTTTTTCTCATTGTTATACGCTTACAATAAATTATAGAGGCTTGGATTTGATATAGAGATTTGCTTTTATTTTCTCTAAAGTGTTCTCTATTATAGAGGATGAGACCGAACAACTTTGGTGAAGCCATCAGCAAGAACAGGGCCCAAATCTGTTTTTTTCAGTCTTACAGACCATAACTTGTTGCTATCAACAATCTTAACAGATTCTTTGTAAGGTGGTTGGTCTCCCCACATCATTAAAGCAAAGTCATTAGGTATTTGCTATGAGTTTAAAACAAAATAAAAAAAAGACAAACATTAGTTTACTTAAAATATGATTAGTAATTAGAAAACCAATAAACGTACCAAAAGTATTGGGTCATCTTCCTCAATAAGCTTTACAAATGAAGGAATGTTGTTAATCTGATCCATATCTGAAAATTAAATATGAAGGTTTTTTAAAAAATAAAACGGTAAAGTATTTATAGAAACAAACTTAATGTAGTGACGGGAGAAACTTCAAATACCAAAAATAAAAAGGAACGGTTTCAAAAAAATTTAAAAACAATTTATTTTTAGAAACACAATCAATATTTCGTAAAAACATATCACACACTAAAAATTTACATACTCTTTAATCGATTCAAAATTAATACAATATAAAATTTATTACTAACAACAAAAGACTGTAAAAAAAAACCGAGCATAAACAATGAAACCTAACATTATAAGGGATGAGTATAAAAGATGAAACAGAACATTATACCGGAAACAAAACATTATACCGGATGAAAAAATATCAAAACGCTGTAAATCATCATCAACAACAAACAAAAAGACTGTAAATAAAAATATCGGTAACATGATAACACAATCAAGACATCAACAAAATATCCTTTCATATGATTCGAATCGGATAATGCAAAATCATCATCAACAAAAAAAAAAAAAAAAAAAAAACAGAAAAATCATAAAAAATTATTGTATTTCAAACAAAACAATATCAGTAACATCATAAGGCAATCAACGCATCAACAAAAGATCCTTTCATATGATTCGAATCGGATAACGCAAATCATCATCAACAACAAACAATCTAATATTGTTTACATACCTTCTCTATATGTCTAATGATCTAAAAAAAATAAGAACAACAACAAACATTAGCAACTGCCGAAACTGTTTTCAACATCAAAAACTTAACTTTTCTTGAATAAATTGAAGATCGAACTTTTAATGTCACATTGTATCATTTGTTCGGCCCAGTGTAATACACAAGATAAAAAAGACAGTTTTCTCTGGTTGTATGTTTCATGATGACAATAAATAATATTCAAGGATAATCGGTATCCAGAATTGGTTTGTTTTTAAAATAACTGGCGTTTTCACATGGTCTATACGTGACTTTTTCCAGAGTCAAAATTATAGATGAACTTATACTGTTGATTGTAAAAATGGTCATCATTCGAGGAGGACATCCAATGTTGTCTACAAAAAAGTTTTTAGAGATTTACAATTAGTATTTGTTATATTTATAAAATGTAAATGTAACATTAATTTGTGATTTTCATTATTATATATAATGTAATGTAATATGTAGTTATTATTAAAAATGTTTTATTGCATAATTCTCAGTACCCAACCCGTGTGCTTATAGTTTTAGTACTTACAGTTTGGTATTTTCCACATTTACCTAAAACTTTCACTTTCTTTCAACTTAATTAGAGTTGTTAGTTTACACTAACTATATTATGAGTTTACCTTCATATTTACATAAGTTTGTAACCAAAAGAGGTTTAAATTACACAAATACTCCTTATAGTTTGGTCTTTGACATCTTGGACCCGAACTACAAACTTCCATTTTCCCATCTAATGTAAATCCCAAAATGGGATGTTACACATTCTCCATTTTTTTTCTTTATCTTACTCACAGATACTTATTTTATTATTTATTTTTTTTCTCATTGTTATACGCTCACAATAAATTATAGAGGCTTGGATTTGATATAGAGATTTGCTTTTATTTTCTCTAAAGTGTTCTCTATTATAGAGGATGAGACCGAGTGATGTTTTGGATGCTTTCTTTAATTTTACGCTAAAATCTAGAGTATAAGATAATATAGAGGGTGGGATGTGAATGCTCTTAAGGATACAAAAAAAAAAAATTAATATGGAGTAACACCCTAGTCAAATTCCACATTGGTGGTGGCCAAGAGAGATTCTTAGTTCATAAGGAATGTGATGCCTCTTTAACCAACACATTTTGAGCGCATTGGCTATGGAGCACATGAAAAACTCCATAGTTAAGTGTGCTCAGGTGAGAGGTAGTACCAAGATGGGTGACCATATGGGAAGTATCCATTAGAGCAACCAAAAATAAATCCATGACTTCCTAGATGCACAACCTGATGCGTGCGAAGTGTTATATATATTAGGTGTATATTTTAAGCCCTTTTTAACACTTATTTTAGCCAAGTTTTAAATTTATAAAACACGATATTTCACTAACACTAAACACACATATGGGCAAGTGCACCCATCGTTGAGTGTAGTATAGCGTTGGTAAGATACCGAGGTCGTCCAAGGACACAAGAGCTTTTAATACCGGTTTATCCTCAACGTCTAACCAAAATAAAAGTTTAGAAAAATGTTTTAACTAAGAAAAATAAAAACTAACTAAAATGCTGAAAAATAAAAATAAAAGAAAAACAGATAGACAAGATGAATCACTTGGTTCCGACTCGTATCTAGTATAACCTTTGATTATTTCCGCACTTTTGCACATAATTAAGAGATTATCTTAGTTATTGTAGTAGGCCCCTCTTTTGAAGGCGACGTTACCCTCACCCCAGTAGTTTGAGTCAGCAGGGATACAATCCTAAAAGGGTGGATTATTGGAAGATAATGAATTAAGTTATTAATGCAGTATTGTGGTAGGCCCCGCTTTTGGCGGTGACGTTACCCTCGGCTAAGTAGTCTGAGTCAGCAGGGATACAGTCCTAAATAGCCGGGTTATAGTATTAATAGTAGTTAACTTATGAGGGGATCAAAGAGTTTGGACCCCCGCCATCCAATACCGTGAAGTATTGAAGGAGGTCCTACTAAATTTGACCCAGGTCCATTGCAGGACCTCTAAACGCTGAACAATGGCAAGACCTTTACCAAACCGTTCCCTTAACCCCCTACCAGGTAACCAACATACCTCCATATAGACCGTGGAGATATGAATGGTGAAAATCCTTTATTTTATATAGACAGTAAAATAATGCCAAGACACCACGGACAAACGATAAGGAAAGATCACCTTCAACATAAGTAACTAGTTATTAAAGTCATTAATACAAAACCAAATAAAAAGTGCAAAAGATTAGAAATAAAAAGTATTATACTAGACACTTTGTCTTCACCAAGTGATGTAAGAGACTTAGGCAAACATGGCCTTGATTGTCAAGAACTCTTACGATCAATCTTGGATCCCGAGAATGACTCACACACACTCTACGATGGACAATGGATGATGGTGGTGGATGATGGTGTTGTGATGGTGGTGGGTGGTGGATGAAGTGTGAGAGAGGTGGAGTGCCAAGGAATGAGATGAAATGAATCCAAGCACTCCTATTTATAGGCTGAACAGAGAGCTGGGCACGGCCCGTGTCCGCTGGGCACGGCCCGTGTCTGTCTGACACTCTCTCTCCTCATTAATTGTAATTCGCAATTACAATAAATGCGCCTGCTGTACTTTCGGCACGCCCCCGTGTCCGCTGAGCACGGCCCGTGGTGGGCAATAGAAGCTTCTATGGATTTGTCTTTTCTGCTGCTTCTTGGGCACGGCCCGTGCTCACTGGACACGCCCCGTGTTCGCTGGACACGCCCCGTGTTCGCTGGACACGCCCCGTGTTGAGCTGAGCACACCCCGTGCTCAGCTGGGCACAGCCCCATGCTCAACTTTTCTTCTTGTTTTTGCTTTGTGAGATGCTGTCGAGGAGTCGGGCATGCCACGTTTCTTCCTTTTCTTTGTATTTATGTTGGTTTTGGCTGTATATTTGTTCCTTTTGTTCGTTTAAGCTCATTTGACCCTGTAAATTCAAAAGGAAGACAAAAACACACTTTTTCTAACATTAGTACTAAAAAAGGGTTAGTTTTATGCCTTATTTGATGTAATTTATATGTTGCATTTTACACATATCAAATACCCCCACACTTGAATCTTTGCTTGTCCTCAAGCAAAACTCTTTAATATGTGGCTTACACTCCCAAATGGAATGGGTAGAAGAGAAGGTTTTTGGGCTTGTCATAGAGTGTCGGGATTTCCAAGATTCTTTATTTAGTTTTATTTTTATTTATTTACAATCCTATTCATCATGATTTATTTAAAACTTTTCATAAGACAAATTACTTATTTGGGCATAACATGCCTCTTTAAAATTTTATTTATATACAAGTTCACATACCTCACGGGGGATCACTCAACACTCGGCCGAAGGTGTATTTTTAGTGAATCACTCGAGAGCGGCATGGAACTTACTCCTACCATAAGCTTGCCAAGCAATCAATCCTCCTCCTTTTTAACTTATATACCTTTGTAAATATCAAGAGGACTTTGTGGGTGAAGGGTTAAGCTTGGGTTAAAGGTAGGTGGTTGGGTTAGTGGTTAGTAGAAAAAGGGCGAAAAGCGTAACAAGCTTCGGTTTTCGTAAGACTTTCTATATATTTTTTTTTTCACTTTTATTTTGATGAAGCTATTATTCAAACAAAGTTATTTTTGATGAACTTGTTTGTTTATTTTCTTTTGCTTCATCATCAACACACTTTTTTTTTTTTAGGAAAGTCATACGAAAAACTGAGCTAGTTACTAAAACAAAGGGTTAAAAATGAAAAAGGTTTTGGTGGGTGAAATGGTGTTTGGTTTGGGTTATGAAATGAAAAGGTTTAGGCTCAAAGGGGCTAACTAGGGGGATTTTGGGTAGGTGGTAAAAAAAAAGAAAAATAATGGTGTAGAAATAAAAAGGGTTAGTCCTAATGCCTCCATCATTTACTTACTCGGGTTTAAGTTGATAAGGACCGGGAATGCATTGTCATGGCAAGTTCTAGAGTCGTAAGAACCAAGCGGCTATTCACACAAGAAACGAAAAATGAGCATTTAGTCTAATGATATGTAATTGTATGCTCAATAAAGGCTCAAAACTCACTTTTGTGGGAATGGGTTTTTGTGTGATCAAGTATACATAATCAAATTTTAACTAAGCTTGTCATGCCTTTTCATAATTTTCTTATGTTGGTTCTTTTTATCATGACGCTATCGGTTGTAAATTTGTAAAAATAAAACCTTTTTAGAATTTTGAAATTCCCAAATTAAACCTAGACAAGTAAAAAAAAATGAAAATTTTTGAAAAAATTTGGGGTGATTAGCGGTTCCAATAGAGTTTTGTGTAAGGCTTGTATTTAGGACTTGCAAGATTCAAGGTTTTAGCATTCCCCCCATACTTAAATTACACATTATCCTCAATGTGTCCCAAAAATAAGTTTTTCGGTTGATTAAAATGTGTAAAAGTGGGTTAAAAACAAGATTTTATGGTACTGGGTAGCTGAACACGGGGTGGTGTTGGCTGAGCACGGCCCAGTGTCCAGACTGCCAGTACCAAAAGTAAACAGAAGGCTGGGCACGGGGGCGTGTTCAGTGAGCACGGCCCCGTGTCTAGGTACCTGAACTGGGCATTTTCTATAGAACCTCGGGCACGGGGCGTGTTGGGGTGGGCACGGCCCCGTGCTGAACTTGCTGTAATGAAAAAATCGTCGGGAGGCTCTGTTTTTGTGTATGGGGTGTTGGTTCAAGCTTCCCTTATCATCCTTCACCATCCCGAGTGTGTTTTATTCCTGAAAATTAAAAACTAAACTAGAAAACATAAAGGTTAATCTAAACTAAACTACGGATAGTTCCGCGGAATGCCTCCGTGGTGCGCCACGTTTATAAGGGTCCTTGGCTAGACCCTCCTTATCGGGTGGTTCTGGCTCATCTTCAATTAGGGGGTCATTATTGCCGAATAGATATTTCATTGACCGCTCAAGATCGACACTCTTTTTAAATGCCCCTAATTGAAGAGGTAGATTGTTGAACTTCCGGTTTTTCAAAGCTTCGTGAGTTTTTACAAATGGTCTTCCCAACACTAGAGGAGCGTCATCAAGGATGACAAAGTCGGTTGGGATTACCATTTGATTTGTTTGAACCAAGACTTCCTCAACTACACCGATTGATTTTATTATTCTCCGATTAGATAGTAAAATGGGTATTTGAAGTGGAGAAAAATCACTAATACTTAATTTTTCGAAAATGTAGTTAGGCATTATGTTAACACAAAGATCTTTATCGATGGTGACATTACTAATAAATGAATTTTGAAAGAAACATGGAACCGGTGTAATGTTAATTTCAAATGGGTCTTCTTTTATTAGCGAAGTTTGATCATTAGTTAACTTAACACTTACCATTTCGTCAATTTTAGTGTTAGTGTTTAACTCTTTTAAAAACTTAGCATGAGTGGGTACTAAACAATTGTTTTCGAAAGAAGGTGACAAGAGATTAATTTCTTCAAAATTAGACTCTTCTTGAATTTTAACTTTGTCGGACTCACCTTTTTCGTTGTTTAACTCATGTGTCGGTTTTTCACTTATTTGTTCTTCCATTTTTACATTTTTAGTTATCTCTTCCTTTTTTAATTCTTCTCTTGCGCGGGACTCCTCTTCCCTTGTGCGAGCTTCTTTTATACATCGATCGATAACTCTAATGTGTTCTAATATCCTATCGGTCACTTCGGTTATAGAAAAGGAATCGGGATTTTCTAAGCTTGAATCCGGTTGTTCGACCCTTTGTTCCTCATAATACTCATATGAAGTCGATGGTTCACAGCATTGTTCTTCATTGTAAGCATATGATGGATAAGGTTCGTAATTTTGTTCTTCATAATACTCATATGAGGTGGGTTGTTCACGCCATGGTTCCTCATAATAAGCATATGAAGGTGGTGGCTCATATCTTGGTTCCTCAAAGTATGAGTATGAAGGCTCATACCTTGGTTCATCAAAATATGAGTATGAGGGAGGAGGTTCATACCTTTGGTCTTCATAGGATGTGTATGAAGTTGATGGCTCGTACCTGGGCTCCTCATAATAGGTGTATGAATTGGATGGTTGATATGAGTGATTATTTTGAATCGAACGTGCATTACGACAATTAGTGCAATAATTACCCCTATAATCATCCTCATCATAGGTGTAGTTGTAACCTCCTGAGTATTGATCCATAAGAATCACTCAGCAGACCACAACCAAGTCTCGAGATCAGAAAACAAAAATAAAAACGGAAACAGAGGCTGGACACGGCCCCGTGTTCAGTGGACACGGCCCCGTGTTCAGGATCTGTATCTGGGCGTTTTAATTAATTTTACTGATTTCGTTGAGCACGGGGCGTGTTCAGTGAGCACGGCCCGTGTTCAAGCTACTGTTACTGGGTGTTTTTATGAAAACGTGCAGCACGGCCCTGTGTTCAGCGAGCACGGCCCGTGTTCAACCTACTGTAAATGCAAAACTAAACTAAAATGCAGAAAAATGTGGGCCCGTTTTGAAAAGGTTTTGAAAAACTGATTAGGCCGTCGATTTTAAGCTTTCCTAAAATCCTTGTGTCCCCGGCAGCGGCGCCAAAAACTTGATGCATGCGAAGTGTTATATATATTAGGTGTATATTTTAAGCCCTTTTTAACACTTATTTTAGCCAAGTTTTAAATTTATAAAACACGATATTTCACTAACACTAAACACACATATGGGCAAGTGCACCCATCGTTGAGTGTAGTATAGCGTTGGTAAGATACCGAGGTCGTCCAAGGACACAAGAGATTTTAATACCGGTTTATCCTCAACGTCTAACCAAAATAAAAGTTTAGAAAAATGTTTTAACTAAGAAAAATAAAAACTAACTAAAATGCTGAAAAATAAAAATAAAAGAAAAACAGATAGACAAGATGAATCACTTGGTTCCGACTCGTATCTAGTATAACCTTTGATTATTTCCGCACTTTTGCACATAATTAAGAGATTATCTTAGTTATTGTAGTAGGCCCCTCTTTTGAAGGCGACGTTACCCTCACCCCAGTAGTTTGAGTCAGCAGGGATACAATCCTAAAAGGGTGGATTATTGGAAGATAATGAATTAAGTTATTAATGCAGTATTGTGGTAGGCCCCGCTTTTGGCGGTGACGTTACCCTCGGCTAAGTAGTCTGAGTCAGCAGGGATACAGTCCTAAATAGCCGGGTTATAGTATTAATAGTAGTTAACTTATGAGGGGATCAAAGAGTTTGGACCCCCGCCATCCAATACCGTGAAGTATTGAAGGAGGTCCTACTAAATTTGACCCAGGTCCATTGCAGGACCTCTAAACGCTGAACAATGGCAAGACCTTTACCAAACCGTTCCCTTAACCCCCTACCAGGTAGCCAACATACCTCCATATAGACCGTGGAGATATGAATGGTGAAAATCCTTTATTTTATATAGACAGTAAAATAATGCCAAGACACCACGGACAAACGATAAGGAAAGATCACCTTCAACATAAGTAACTAGTTATTAAAGTCATTAATACAAAACCAAATAAAAAGTGCAAAAGATTAGAAATAAAAAGTATTATACTAGACACTTTGTCTTCACCAAGTGATGTAAGAGACTTAGGCAAACATGGCCTTGATTGTCAAGAACTCTTACGATCAATCTTGGATCCCGAGACGACTCACACACACTCTACGATGGACAATGGATGATGGTGGTGGATGATGGTGTTGTGATGGTGGTGGGTGGTGGATGAAGTGTGAGAGAGGTGGAGTGCCAAGGAATGAGATGAAATGAATCCAAGCACTCCTATTTATAGGCTGAACAGAGAGCTGGGCACGGCCCGTGTCCGCTGGGCACGGCCCGTGTCTGTCTGACACTCTCTCTCCTCATTAATTGTAATTCGCAATTACAATAAATGCGCCTGCTGTACTTTCGGCACGCCCCCGTGTCCGCTGAGCACGGCCCGTGGTGGGCAATAGAAGCTTCTATGGATTTGTCTTTTCTGCTGCTTCTTGGGCACGGCCCGTGCTCACTGGACACGCCCCGTGTTCGCTGGACACGCCCCGTGTTGAGCTGAGCACACCCCGTGCTCAGCTGGGCACAGCCCCATGCTCAGCTTTTCTTCTTGTTTTTGCTTTGTGAGATGCTGTCGAGGAGTCGGGCATGCCACGTTTCTTCCTTTTCTTTGTATTTATGTTGGTTTTGGCTGTATATTTGTTCCTTTTGTTCGTTTAAGCTCATTTGACCCTGTAAATTCAAAAGGAAGACAAAAACACACTTTTTCTAACATTAGTACTAAAAAAGGGTTAGTTTTATGCCTTATTTGATGTAATTTATATGTTGCATTTTACACATATCACAACCCATGCAGGGGGGTGGGGGGCAGCATTGGTGGTACAAGAGGCAAGATGTTTGGTATTAGAGCCACTCTTGTTTTGTTAGGGATGGTGGGGCATAACCTTATCAAGAATGATGAGTCCCTATGGGGTGTAAGGATACATAGAAAATTATAATGGAGCATTATAATGCTCTAGGAAAACCCCACATCGGTTGTGGCCAAGAGAGATTCTTGGTTCATAAGCATGCACCGCCTCTTAAATCATCAACACGCTTTGGGTGCATTGTTTGTGGATCACATGAAAACTCCACATTTAAGTGTGCTTAGGTGGGAGTAGTACGAAGATGGGTTACCTCATGGGAGGTCTCAATCGGGACAACTAAAAATAAATACGTAAGTTATTGAATGGGTAACCCATCGGAGGCAACACATACAATGTTAGTGGTACAAGAGGTCGTATGTTACATAACTACCACCTAACCTTGCGGTGAATGTGTATCCTGGTTGGATTCTGCTATTGTGTTTGTAGAATTCGCTTGTTTTGAAATTAGACGAATAAATGCATCATGATCGTCATCTCGACAGTTAAACCTCGTGATTGATTTCTGGCGTAAGACAAAGTTTGATAATATTTATATATACATACAAAGATGGCTACACAATATTAAATTGCATTGAATGTGAAATGAATATTTTATTATCCGAGAAGAGTATTGGTCAAAGACTAATCATCGTTTCAATGTTGTCGTCATCAATATTACAACATGGGAGACTCGTTGCATGTCGTGTCTTGTTGTGTTCGGTCCATTTATGATCCACTAAAAACATGCTAAATAATATCTTAGAATTTGTAATCATACTTAATCCATCTTGTTTCGAGATTTAGTGAAGATTATTGAAGCCTGGAATGATAAATTAAAGTAAAATTAAGTCTAAGAAGTGCAATTAAGTTGTGTGATCACAATATTTTGTGCTTTATAATCACCCTTTGAGAAGCAAAATTCAAGTGAATGTGTATCATTTTTGGTTGTTGCCCTTGTGGTTGTGGAATTAGACCATGGCCAATGGAAAACATTTATCTTGCATTTGGCTAATGTGGCACATTGTAAAACCCCTTCTTCGAATATGTAAAATCTGGTATTGACTTATTGAATTAAACCAAGTTACATGATTAACAAAAGGAAGTTTTATATGATGTAACGTAATATTTGATTACAAAGTACTAGTCATCATTTTTAAATCCCAAGGACATGAACAAAATACGGAAAATTAGTAATCATTCGGGGATGTTCGGTTCTTCACATAGCTTGATCTTCCATCCGGTGCTTTCTTAAAAGATTACCTACCATAAAATTTCATTTAAACAATTAGTAATTCGGTTGATCAGATGAAAAACAATAAAGAAAACATTTTGGCAAATTCTGACGATCCCCGCGCGTCGTGGGGGATTCATCTTGGTCCATCGCGTGGCGCGAGGGGCTAGGGTTGATTGTTGACCCGCCCTGTTGACTTCGACTCTCCGCGCTCTGCAGGGGGGCCTGGGTCTTTCCCTCGCGTGGCGCGACGCGACGGAGCCACTTCTTGAGGAGGTTTTGGTGCTGGGCAAACTTTTTACACTTAGCCAAAAATTCCGGTTTTATATGCCCAATCCGTAGTTTGTGGCCCTCTGCGAACAACCCGTTTAGTTTGCCATTCATAGTCCTTTTCAAAACCATGAATGGTGACTATCATTTATTTAATTCTCACCATAGTCCATGGCCATGGTTGTCCTTTCTAGGCAATACCCTCGCTTCTATAACCCAATGGGTGATGTATAATTCGGTTTTACATGCCCTTAACACGGTTTTACTTAAAAATCAATTACCACTATTACTACATCAGTTTACATTTACAGGGCCGTCTTCGAAAATCACAAAACAAAATTTGGCCCTATTCGAGATAAAAAATTTGGGCCCTATTCGCAAATCTTCATATAATATAAACTCATCAATCATTCAACTAAATATATAAATACAACGATAATTGTTATGAAATTGATAAAACAAATTAACAAAAAAAGAATTATAAGAATTTTAAGAATTTTAAAACTAAAAAAAGAATTACAAGAATTTTATACCTCAATCTCAAGATTATCCACCCCACAAAACCCTGGATTTGCCCTTTGAAACACCTCCTGCATCGATGATGATGATGATGATGATATCCTTGATTTCTCACTCGATTTCGACCTATAAATCCTCCTCTGCTGCGATGATGAATTGTCGTCTGATGATGATAATGAACGACTGAACGTGATCCCCCAGGCCCCTAGTCGACGTTTTATTTTCCCACAAGACAATCAGGTTTTAATTTTGAAAAACTTTTGTTTATTAGCCACTTGTGTCTTGGGGGTGGGCTTGTTAATTGGGTTTATAAAACTTTGGGCCTTATTTATAAAACTTTTAATTGGGTTTTAAACTTGTTATACAAAGGCCCTTAATTATAAAAACATCCAGATTTTTTTAAATATATATATATATAAATATTTAAAAAAAATTTGGGCCCTATATTCATTTGGACCCTGATCGCAGGCCCATCCTGCACCTCCTTGTAGCCGGCACTGTACATTTAGTTGCTACAATTCATACTAGGCTCTTATCTTTCAAGAACACTTTAACATCAAAACTCATCAATCGAAATTCTACAATATATCTTAGGTTTTGGCGATGCCAATTGCTTAGAATCTTCAAACATGTAAGAGAATTACACTAATTTCACCTTGATTTTGCTGGATTGATTTAGAAAGAGTTCTTCCTCTCTCTCTAAAACCCGACACAAACATACACGCATTCAGTGTTTTCATTTTTCCTTCTTTTTTACTTAACATCTTTCTAACTTGTCCAATTTCAACCCCTTAGGTTTAGTTAGTTACTTTTGTTTGGTCATAACCCACTTATTTCTTACTAATAGATAACAAATACTAACTAGGTTATGTATAACAGAATGACAACATAATGAAATGAATCATTCCATTTCATTGTGATGTTTGATTACTCACATGTGAATAGAATGAATTTGATAAATAAAAGAAGATGGAGTAGCGAAACACAATTGTATTAAAACGAGAAAAATATAATTGTCTCAATAATAATAATAATAATAATAATAATAATAATAATATATTAATGGTAAAAAAATTAATAATAAAATTTTTGATATATATTAATATTAGTATTAATATTAATAATATAAATATAAAAATAAATATAATAATAATAATGATAATAATAATAATATTAATATATTTCTTTCCCTTCTTTGAAGGAATGAAAAAAAAAAACACCCACTTATCAATGAATGAAAATTGTTATATTTGAAATGAGTTATATTCCTTTGAAATGCTCCATTTCATTACCATATGATAATCAGTGGCGGAGCTAGCCCAAAAATTCAGGGGTATCCCAATTTTTTTTAGGGAGATTAGAGGTATCCTTTGTATAAAAAGATAAAAATTTTACATTACGTAGACGAAGTTGAAGGGCATTTTTACACTACGAAGAGGCCTTGTACATTGGTTCCGCCACTGATGATAATCAAACATGTTTCTTTTCATTCCATCAGAATGATCCGTTCAAGCTTCTATTCCATCATACCAAACGCTACCTAAGTGTTTTCAAGCTAGAATATTACCCATAAGAGGATTATCTTATCAAGGGCTTGAATCAAAGCAATCAAGTTTCATGTAAACGGATCAAGCATGTATTATTATTATTATTATTATTATTATTATTATTATTATTATTATTATTATTATTATTATTTATTTATAAATCTATCATCACAATAGTCAAAAGATCACCATATAGTTTCTTATCAAGATCACTATAACATATTCCATACAATAATAAGTTCCACATTGATATAATAAATATATCATTTATACCAGGACATGCTGCTAAACTCATTCCATCACCTTAAAATTACTAACAAAATATCTTGAAAACCAATTTGTGTGTGTACTATTAGTTCTAACACCTCTCATCATGATAAGGTAAATAATAACCAGTTAACTTGTTTGCTCCCATAGAATAGAACCGTCCCAAAACAGATTCTTGTACTTAATTAGCACAACTTGAAAGGTACTTAACATGGCTTTTAAACAACTAGAAGGTTAGGTACTAACTATATATGGTTATACTTACAAGCGAACAAGTTGTTAACTTGTATCACCAATATTACCCCTTTCAAATAAAGTACTTAAGTTGCAACAAGGTTTATTATATTAACCTCTGAATAAATCAGAAATTAGATGTAGCTACACATACTTCAAGGCTTATATTTTCACTTGAATAATCTCAGCAACACCAGAATGTTTCTACTTCGAGGACCATAACGCTTGGTCTAAATATGTTTCTTTTTATATTTCCATTTCCAAGAATGTTGGCATTTACATACAAGGAAATATAGATGTTCAGAAGATCCAAATACAATAAAAATAAATTATAAATGTGACTTCGTATGTATCAAACCGAAGCCACATTAACCGCAATAGGACTCCTAACCATGTGAACATCATTTCTCCATGTCAATGATCCAAACTCGAAGCTGCCATTGCTGCTCTTATAAGGTACGAAATCGATCCTGTAAGTCAACTTCTCCCCTGATTTCGAAAACCTAAGGACATTAGGATAAACCCAAGTTCTTACTCCTGTAATTGCTTGTAGTTTTGAATAATAAACAGTTGGGCCTTCACCGACATATGTAACAGTCCTGTAAACCGATACATTTCCAGACATATTAGCGACACCGATAGAAGGATAGTTGAAGTTATAGGAGGGTATGGGAGGATTCTTGCAGTAAACCGGTGTTCCGGTCAAGCTCTTGAGTTGTGCAACGCTTGCCCCATAGCTGCAAAGAAAATCGATGAGATTGTTGGTGTCATAATCATAAATGAGCCCGGGATCTACTGCTGCAGCTGGATTTATGTGTCCTGATCCGTAATCAAAAGGCGTCGCATTTGTAGAATCGTCGTTTCTTATGAAATTTCGGGTGTTATCAGCGATGGTTGCTGTAAGAAAATTGATAATATCTGGTTAGTCAGACAGTCGGTTGGATTTACGTGGTTGGTTCCAAGCTTCAAGCTGAACCAAACCTTTAGGCCTTCGAACCGTGAAAACCGAATCGTTAGAATCTTAAACCGGCCGACTTGCTTCAGTTGTGACACGTTAGTCAGTTTTGACAGTTTTTGAATATCCCTGGTTGCAACGGTAGTTACATAACAGGGCATCAAAGGAAACAGCCTGTCTAACTTACTAAGAGATTAACTAGTACATTTTCAACTATAGTAGGTCACAAAATTAACTGTGACCGATTTTTGGTCACAAATGAGGCCTAAGAAACAACATTTTTTGTCCAACCTACTAAGCAAAGGGCTAACCTGTGGTCATTATTGCAGACTTTATCGCGGCTGGGCTCCAATAAGGATGAACCGATTTCAATAGTGCAACCACCGCAGATACATGTGGACACGACATAGAGGTGCCAGAGAGAATGTTATAGTTGATGCTGTCTGCTGTCGATACAGGAGACCATGCGGCCAAAATGTTCACTCCTGGTGCGGTTATATCCGGCTGCATTCATTTTCGTTGCACGAATTAGAATTCAGAGTTTCATTTGGTAAAATAATACATATTGGAAAGATACCGACTTTAATGATATCGGGAGTTATAACGTTTGGTCCCTTGGAGGAGAAGATCGCCATCGCTGGTGCTGGTTTAATCCCGACATTTGTTACCGTTAGGTAGATCCTAGCCGTTGGATTCCTAGAATTACAATGAAACTATTTTGGTCAGATGATAATTATGTTTTTAAACCATTAATTGTCTAGAGAATGTATTCATGATTTAGTGACTTACTTTTCGGTTTTCATGTACTTATGAAGCTCCTCAGCTTCGGCTTCCCCCATTAAAACGCTTTGAATTACTGATTGACGCAATATGTATTTTGCAAGGGGATCGACGAGGATCATCCCGACACCACCGCCTTCTTCTACTGCAGTCAACTTCTCATACCTGTCATCACTAAGCTCCTCGAGAATACATACCACGATTCTCCCCTTGATTGAGTTTGAATCCAATGTATTTTTCTTGCAGAAACTAGAGGAGATAAAATAACAAATATTTGTTTAGTTCGGAAAATAAGCGTCGCTAATGTCACACGCTACAAATAGTGTCATCTTTGGTACATTTTGGTTGCTATTTTAGTGACAATTTAGGTTGAAAAACCACTATAGATGTCTTGCTTATCTTCCAATTCAGTTGGGGACATTTTTTGCACTATTTTTCACCTATGAAGTATTGTATTTTTTGTGACTTCTAACTATGTATAACTTGGACAGGCAAGACAATGACAAATGAGCTTAGCAAAAGCTCACCTTAAAAGGCATAACTTAGTATATGTATGGTGTTACGGGCCCATAGGCAGTTTGTCCTGACTGATGGACACTAATTCCATCATTGAGCCCCGATTTCAGACTCAAAACAGTTTTTCTTTAATTTCATGAGTTTCAATTTATTTCATTTTCTATGTAAGTTTATGCGTTTACTATAAGAAGCCATTTCAATAATTAGGCCGTCAATTTTACCCTATAAAAGAGAACTTGACATAATGGTTTAATCATTCATTTTTATATCGATTTTCCTAAGAGTAGTCTATTTATTATTATTTCTGCTTCCGCTATGCGTCAGCTTCTTTAAAATACCTTGCATTTCTAGAGGGAATTCTTGACGCTGCAGCATCGCCCCCGGATATTAAACTATACCGTTTCCCTTGATCTGGCTTTGTGTTTACCCCGAAAGCCTTCAGCTGTTTAAGATTCCCAAGAAGTAGGTACGACGGAAACTCACGATCGACGGTGCTAGCACCGACGGTGAGGATCCATGGAGCCACATTCGTAGCTGTTTCTGCAAAGAAGCTGTTACCAGCCGATGCACTTACAACAATACCTTTCTGAAACGCGTGAAATGAACCAATAGAAATTGCTTCTTCAAAGTAAATTTGTTGGGGAGGGCCTTGACCAAGAGATATGGAAATAATATCGACACCATCATGAATAGCGTCGCTAAATGCTGCAAGAATGTCGCCATCTGTACATTCATCGAACCAACAAGGTTTGTATACAGACAGTCTAGCGCTTGGCACGCCCCCTCTTGCGGTGCCTGAGCCTAGCCCGTACAGGCTAACATTGGAAACCTTTGATCCAACAATAGTAGATGATGTGTGTGTCCCGTGGCCGTTGCTGTCTCGTGCTGATCTGAAAAAAGTTTGGTTAAAACTCTCAAGAGGACCATTTACCGCTTCGAATCCTTTGGAGTAGTATCAAGCTCCTATAAGTTTCCTGTAAAACACCAATTGAAATAGACAAAATCGGCAACTAAGATCTCATGGCTTTGAGCACAAATACATCACATGACGCAAAACAAAGATAGTGACAAAAAAGTGTTGTAAAGGATGACTTGTGACAAATAGGTAGCTGTAGCAATTAACCGTAAGTGCTTAACTAATGCATATTTTTTAGTTTCTAGTTATTGTAATAATGCTTACTTAATGCTTACATAATAATGCCTAATGGGTTTTAATTCACCTCGGAAGAAAAGCTCACAAATGTGTCACAATAGACAGGACAAGTCCCTTTTGCAATGACCGTAGAAAGAGTAACAGCTTTAACAATTTTTTAGCGACTAAAACCCACCAATTAAGATGGTTAAACTTTTATTAGTGTAAATCTGAACGTGAAACTCGGCACATAAAGACAAGTGTCACATCGATTACCTGTTGCAGTTGTAGCGTGTGAAATTCTGCCCCGACACACATTCTCCCTTAAATCTCGTCGGCACAGGCCCTAATCCATAGTCATTGTAGCTTTGTGACTCTGGCCATACACCTAAATCAAGTATTGGTTTTCATTAAGACACTAAACACGAGCTTGTGGATTTATGACACAACGAGGTATCGCTCAACAAGTTTATAAGAAACTAGTATTTGTAGCAAGTACCTGAATCAATGACACCGATAATAACATCTGATTGTATATCTTTAGGGAGCTTGTTATATTGAGGAATAGAATCTATTCCTAAAAATTTCCATGAATTGGTCGTATGCAATCGAATCATCCTGCTCTCGAAGACCGAAACAACATCTTCATTTTCTGCGACACAAACCAGACTGTAATCCGTAAAAAACGATAACAATTGTGACGAGCTAAAACGTTAAGATGTAAAGTAATAGTTAGAGATGATTATATTTCCGACAAAAATAAAACCCGTCATTATTTTCGCAACTGAAATGAATTTCGTTGCTATATATGCGAATGTTTTTGTGACCAAATTGATTTTTAGATATAAAACTAGCGACTGTATTTGCTACCTATATAATTTAGTTTGCTATATTGGCGACCATAATAATTTATGTTGCTATATTTGCGATTTTGCCAATGCGTACGGTTTGTATGTTAAGTCATATTCTACGATATACATAACATAATATATAATATATATTAATTAATTGTTTTATAATAATTACATAACCAATATGGACACCGCCCCCCCAAAGCCACAAAAAACTTTGGCGAATGCTCTATTTGAGAAAATCGCTCGGAATCTGGGAGAAACACTTGATCTGTCTCCCCGCCAGAAGGCGGTGATTGAGTGCTTGAAAGGCCCCCATGCGCAAGACTTTTTGACCGTCATCCCGATCGAGGGGCTGGGGCAATGCATGTCGGCTGTGGAGTACAGGGCTATCCTCAAATATCGGCTGATGATCCCTATGTATCCAGAAGACGAAACCTGCCCAATCTGCCGTAAAGCCTGCATGGATAAATACAGGGAGCATGCTGTTCATTGCAAGGAGCTCCGTGGTTTCAAATACCGGCATGACTGGGTGAGAGATGTTTTGGGGGACATCTTGAGGAGAGCGGGGATTTCTGCCAAGAAGGAGGCCCCTGTGAATTTCCTTACAGACCCCTTGGAAGGGAGATCTACATTGAGACCAGCGGACCTGCTCATCTTTGGCTGGGCGGGAGGGAAACATGCTTGTGTAGATCTCACAGGAGTCTCTCCCTTAGCTGGGTTAAGGGAAAATGGGTTTGTAGCAGGACAAGCGGTAAAGAAAGCAGAATCTAAAAAGGTGGACAAACACGCTAAAGCATGTGCTGATAACCAACATGCATTTGTCCCCTTCGCCTTCGACACCTTTGGATCCCTGGCTCCAGAAGCTATCCGTTTACTGACTAGGGTCCAACAGGTTGTCCACAGCAGTGGCTCATCAACAGGGGGGCAGGGGTTTGTTTTTAATAGGCTAGGGTTTGCTATCCAGAAAGGGGTAGCGGCGCAGCTTGTTGCTCGCTTACCTGCGATATTGATGTAAAGTGCATTTTATCGTTGATTAATATTATAGATTCAATTTATTCTAAAAAAAAAAAAATAATAACCAATAATATTCACAATTATTTATATAAAATAATATTTGTATAAAGTATGTGTGTGTTTAGGTTCACGAACTTTAGTCAAGCTGCATATATGAAGCTTGCGCTCATTTATCAAACGAAGTCTAATTTAAGCTTAACCACGTTTAAGCTTAGCTTGATTCATGTCTTTTGCCAGCCATTTTTACTATATCATGAACCGTTTGGCTTGTTTACACCTTTAATCTATATGAATATAAACATAGCACATCATACATGCTTTCTTATCTTGTTCTATAACTTGTCTCATCCAACCGATAAAGAAATAAGCTGGATTTTTTTTTTCTAGATTTGTGTCACTAAAGTTATAGATTAGAATGTTTTCTAGATCTGTGTGAGTAAAGTATAGGTTGATTAGAACCTAAATCTACTGGCCACAAAAGAAACTAGTTTAAATTTTCTTGTAGTAAGGTGATCACCTGAAAGTTTTGTTGCTTGATCAGGTGTAAGCATTGCCGAGAAGCCTCTAAAACTTTTAGTATAATGGTGGATTGTTGCTTCTTTTGCTCCACTATAACTGCAAAATAAAGAAACGGTTTGTCATAAGGGTTTTGTTCGAGGTCCCATTTGAATATATATTCAGATGGGACTAAGAAGATATAGTTGTATGAATATAACGAATCAAACGAATGTCTATAGTTTTAGTCCTATAAACTAGCTTGCCTTTCGAGAACCGATGCAAGCATGTCATGGTTAGCCGAGATGACAGACTCTGAGCTCGGGTGCGAGTGTTGTCCCATGTAGACTATGTAATGCTACCACATTGAAAGCATAAGTTAGAAACAAATCCAATGTTTCTGGAAGGAAATTAGCTTGCCAAACTATAAAAAAAATGACAATGATGGATACTGTTACCTTTCTATCAGTATCTCCATGGCCGACTGCCAGCATTGCAAGTAATATAAAACTGAAAATTCTCATACTTGAGGAACTACAGGATTTATGAAGTCACAATTGTTCAACTTGATTATTTCATTCTTTACATGCCTTTAAATACAAAATTGAAGACAACTAACGAGGAGAGAATTACTCCTCTATACATGGATACAATTGACTACATAATTACACTTTAAAGAATTAATGGTGTGGGAGGATATTGCTCCAAGAGTTATGGTGTGGGAGGATATTGCTCCAAGAGTTATGTTATTTCCTAATAGGATTGCCTCTTTCAGAAAGTTAGATTTAGCAACGTCGCAATTGAATTTGTACGCTTTATATAGATGAAGTCATTGAGAATGTGAGAGCTATAAAAAAATATATAGATGAAGTCATTGAAAATGTGAGAGCTATAAAAAAATAAACTTACATTTATTAAATTAATTTGTGTTGAAGGATAGGATAGCATCAATGAGCCTTCCATAGCGGGCTTTTGTTTTCTTGTTTTTGTTCCATAAATATTGTATAATTATTAATAATATAACTTGAATTGTAACTAAACTAATTAGTATAGTATAGAATCTTTTAGATATTGATGAGATCTTGAGGCGCAAGTGTGATGAAGACTTTTCAACATGGCATAAACTTAAGGTGTTCATTGGTTGCTACCTAGACATGGATAATATTAACAAACAACGCTCATGATGACACAATTTATAGAGTTATGGTATTGTTGTTTTTGTGTGTTCTACTCTTTTTCTAGTGCCTATGTGGGGCTACAATGACATGTAATGGTTTTTAAATATAATTAGTATTCTTTTGCTTCGACCATTGTACTCTTCCCTATGGCATGTCCTATGTCCTTCGTGAGGTAGGGTCCATTGTTTGTTATGTAATTCTTTTCTTTCTATTAATACAATTTGTCGGGCTCTGCCCTTACATAAAAAAGTAGTTTTCTAATAATGATAAAATAAAATATAGCATAACTACGATAAGTGCAAGAAAAAGACGTAATGATTTTGCTTTAACTTTAATATATAATATGGCTATTTTCTCCTATTAAATGAACAAGACACTCTGTACAAATTAGGCAAGTTCTTACAATTATAGACTTAAAACTGATTATTTATTGAAGTTCCTCCGCATGTGTATATATTAGATAACATATATTAGCCAGCATATGTGGAGATGGTGTCCTAAGTCCCCATGATGAATTCAGGTAGTGAGGTTCATATGAGGAAAAAGTACTACTTTTAATTTCAATACACAAGATACAAGTCCCTAAAACTTTAAGGTTTGTATATAAATGGTGGGAAAGCAAAATACAAGACACCACTACAAGAACAGGGCACTTTTACCGGCGACAGGTGTCGCCGGTATTGACCACATCTATCGCCGCTATAGAGTTTTAGCGGCGACATGTCGCCGGTAAAACGTCGCCGGTATTAATGGGACGCTATTGACCGGTTGTCGCCGGTAAAGACTAGTGTCGCCGGTATTGATCCTTCACTTTTAGCGACGACAGGTGTCGTCGCTAAAAGTGTCGCCGGTATTAACATTGGTCGCTAAAGGTTTAAAGGCAATAGCGGCGACAGATGTCGCCGCTAAAAGTCTATTTTTTTTTAATACAGCAGCTGTATATACAGCTGCCCAGCCGGTTTTACGGCCGAAAAACAAAACCTGCCTATTTTCAAACAACGCAAGCATACGCTATGAACATAATCAACATATACTAAAGGTAATATACTTAAAAACTACGTTTAAGTCGTACATTATATCCTACAACGTTTAATTAAATCTAAATCATACATTAAAAACAAGTCACTCATCGTCATCGTTATCGTTGGGTTCATCGTCGGATTCATTATCGAATAAGTTGTCACAATCGTAGTCTTTTGACTTTCCTTTTCCTTTTCCTTGTGAAGCAAGATAGTTGTTAAGTTGGTTCAAAAATGACGGGGTTTGGAACAAGCTGTTAACAAAATCCTACAATAATAGATAGCAAAACGTATATTAGCATATTAATTAACGCTACCAACATATATTTAACAAGGAAACATGCGTTCGTTTGTCATTTTATAAATTGCGTAGTTTACCTCGGAAAAGGGTTCTTGCGTCCGAGCTTGCGAAGACGACATGTTAGATGACGAGTGCGAGGACGTGTTGGAAGAAGGTTTAGGCCCCATCCCGCGATACCATCCTCGGCGCTCTCCCAACGCTTCTTGATACGGGGCAATTGGAGGACCATCGCCGCTCCATTCATCTGTGGCCTGTTGTATGTTCCGCTGTATTTTACGAAGATGATTAAATATATATGTGTGTATATATATATATATATATATATATTTGTTATAGAAAATAATACTTAAAAGAAATACTTACGTAATTTTGTTCAGCAACCGGATCAACCCAATTCCCTTGATTGTCCATGTGGGTTTTAGCATACGTAGGTACCCAATCCAAATTCTGTTTAACATTACACTTAGATTAGACATTAAATAAACAAAAGCTTGCACACACGCACACATACATAAAACATTACATTTTTATAGGCGGTGCTACCGTACGAAGATGTCCCCCCACGGTATAGGAATTGTTGTTTTTCGCGTACTTTTTTGTTGGCCTTGCTTCTTTTAATATAATCTTCTTGCCGGAAACCTTCGATGGTTCTCAACCAGTTTTCATAGGGCATATCCAAGGGATGGTGTGCCCTTGCACTCTCAAGATCATCGTAACCTCCCTGCCTATCAAATAATTGTCTAGCTTCATGCTTGCGGTCATTGTATCGCTTCATAAGCACAGTCCTTATACCACCCTTCAAGTTTTTCGCGTCATAATCACGTTCCACTTCATCAAGATTGAAATTTTCCTAAAAATTAAATAAAAGAGTTAAAATATCATATATAAATTAGATTTGCATGTGCTATAAAATTTTATGCATATAACTTATTTACCCGTAAGTGGTTCATGACGGCATCCTTGTAATGTGGTTCAACAGCATCCCATCCAATTTTATCAAACGGGATGGCCCGCCACATATACAAGCCGGCCTCCCTTGAAAACATGTCTCTTGATCTACCAACAGGGGTAAACGTGACCTGTCGATCAAACGTAAGCGACATAGGCCCCCCCGCTTTTACTAGACGCCGTAGTGCTTCGTTTTTAGCTTTCCCCCTAACCTTCTTTCGGGGAACCGCTGCAATTAAAACAAAAATAATTAGTAACAACATTTATAATATATAAAATATAAGGACTACAAAATAATTTAGTAAAAAACTTACCGTCTGTCTCGTGTGTGCCACGAATCCCACCAGGAGGAAGCGGTGGATCACCAGCGCCGTCACCCCCATGTCCCCAGGGGGCCACATCAGCCATCAGATACGCGAATATCAACAATACCGAAAACATAATCCCTATAAAGTTACAAATGTTACAGCATGTGTATCTAATACAAATTAAGCGAAAGTACAACAACGGTAACTCAAATTCAAATAAATATTTCAAACAAGTGTTTATCAATTACAAATCAATATAAATTACAATAACTTTTCTTTTAGTCAAACTCCACATAATCGGGATCATCCTCATCACAATCAGCCTCGACCTCATCACAATCAGTCTCGACCTCAAACACTTCATCGACGGTAGCCGTTGGGGGATCAACTTCAATTGAAGGCTCACCCGCAGTAACATGAGAAGATCCAATTTGAAAGTATTGGGTCAAGTCAATGACAAGTGGACAGTCAGATGAAGAGTTGTTGTCGACAACGTCATTATCTTCTAAGCCTTTGTCAACATTTTGAACCTTATTGACGCGGTCATCATCACTTAATGGCCGATCCCAAATTCTTCGATGATTAACATTTTCGACTACCCACCTATGTTTGTTTTTTTGGTTTCGAGACGTTTCTTGGATGAAGAACACTTGTTTGGCTTGCGAAGCAAATATGAGTTGATCGTCTTTGTCCCATTCACGTTCAGTGCTTATACTGGTGATATTATTGTCATGGTTTACACCCCTTCCAGTATCAAACCACTTGCACCGAAATAGGACAGTTGAATAATTATTTGTATAACGCAACTCAATAATTTCTTCTAATTGGCCATAAAATTTCAAACACGGGCACAGTTTTTTAAGCTTGTTATGTTCTTAATGATTGTTTTCAATTTTGGGCGGAACGTTATGTTTTAAATCATGATTTCAATTTCGATCGGGTGTTTTCTTAGCTCGTTATGTTTGAAATGATGAATTCAATATCAGACACGATTTTTAAGCTCGTAATGTTCTTCATAATTCAATATCCTTACACACACATTTGCATACTTTATACAAACATACATACTAACATACACATTTTTCACCAACATACTAACATACAACAATTATACAAACATACTAACAATTTACAATTTACATACTAACATTATACAATTTACATACTAACAATTTACATACTAACAATTATACAAACATACATACATTCATTCATACACTTACATACCCACATACAACTTAAACTAAAAATTATACAATTTACATACTAACAATTATACAAACATACATACTAACATACACAATTTACATACCTAAACTAAAAAGTATACAATTTCTTAACTTTAAAAAAAAAAAAAAAAACTAACCATTATACAATTTACATACACATTTTTCAAATACACCTACATTATACAATTTACATACTAACAATTATACAAACATACATACATTCATTCATACACTTATATAACCACATACAACTTAAACTAAAAATTATACTATTTACATACTAAAATTTATACAAACATACATACTAACATACACAATTTACATACCTAAACTAAAAATTATACAATTTCTAAACTTAAAAAAAAAAAAAAAACTAACCGGTTTTTCAGGTGGTGACCGTAGAAGTGAAGGTGGCGACCGGAGAAGAGATGGTGGTGATCCGAATTTTCTTCCACAAACACAAAAATACACAAAAAAGAGCAAAAATTAAAGCCTATAACATGTATGTAACAAATGTAGAGAAGAAATGTAACACAAAACAAGTTAACATACACCTACATACATACATTCATAGACATGCATACACATATACATGCTTACATACACCTACATACACAAATACATAGATTTTCATATACACATTTTCCCCAAATACACCTACATTATACATTTGACATACTAACATACACCTACATACATACATTCATAGACATGCATACCTACATACATGCTTAAAAACACCAACATACACAAATACATACACCTACACCTACATATACTCATTTTCATCAATTACACCTACATTATACATTTTCACAAACATTTACATACAAATATACATCCTTACATACACCTACATACACATACATACACCTACATACACAAATACATACACCAACATATACTCATTTTCACAAAATACACATACATTATACATTTTCACCAATTACACCTACACCGACATATACTCATTTTCACCAATTACACCTACATTATAGATTTTCACAAACATTTACATACAAATATACATCCTTACATACACCTACATACACATACATACACCTATATACACAAATACATACACCTACATATACTCATTTTCACCAAATACACCTACATTATACATTTTCACAAACTAAACAAACATACATACATTCTTACACATACATTTACATAACAAACATACATTCTTACATTATACAATTTATAAACTTTGAAAAAATTCATATAAAACTAACCGTAATTTGAAGCTTTCAAGTGGATGTAGACCGCGGAGACGAGGTGGTGACCGGAGACGTGATGGTGGTGACCGGAGACGTGATGGTGGTGAGCCGATTTCTCTAGCATAAACACAAAAACACACAAAAATCATAGACTATAACATGTATATAACAAAATAGAGAAGAAATTTAACAACATACAAACTTAAACTAACCGATTTGGGTTAAAATCGCCGGAATTCGCCGCTGCTCGAAAAAAAAATGGGGGAAAGTGAGGAAAGAGGGAAAAATGCGCGCCTGCTAGACATTATGTCGTAAGGGCATTACCGGCGACACCTTGTCGCCGCTATTAGTTATGTGTCGCCGGTATTGGTCTCGATCAGGATAAGATATCAGTGGTTGGGGTTTAATGTGGGTCCACAGATCTTTAGCGGAGTCAGATTGTCGCCGCTAATACCCTAAATTTGTCGCCGCTATTAGCTATTAAGTCCCCAACCGTTGGATCATGGTAAGGATCAACGGCTGGGGATTGATGTTAGGTGGTGGCACGCGGATCGACCAATAGCGGCGACACTGAGCCCGTCGCCGGTATTGCCGTCGCCGCTAAAATGATTACTTTCTTGTCAACGGGCATCTTCTGCAAATACATAACCATAATTTTACATGGCCTGGAAAAAGCTTGAACATACTCAAACTTATACAATAATCTAACAAAACAAATTAGTAAGATAAGTTTCACATGAACAAGTGCATGGAACTCACCATTCTTTTAACCTTCTTCTCCAAACACTTTTGTAATCTCTTGTCACACCCCTAAAATACCACATGCGGTAATCCTGCTAGGCGTGTGACGTACCTGGATCTAGCCACTAATCACATTGAACTAACCATTAGATATTTAACAAAGTTTCCATTCATTACGTTAAACATTCATAAAACCAAATCCAATTTAAATAGTGTCAGCGGAAGCAAATAGTAAATCATAGTTTAAACGTTTCAAAATCCAATGTATATGAATTCAGTAACAAGACATGCATATCCAAGCAACGCGACCCATGACCACTCCAGCCATCCAGACAGAAAGTTCCTTTCCCATAGCACCTAACGACCTGCGAGCATGCAACAAGTGTATCAGACAACGCTGGTGAGTTCATAGTTTTTACGAAAACGTTAGTTACCAAGTGTTTAGTTCAGTTCATTGATTTTAATGTTGATAATACCCTGAATATAAGACGGCTCCAGATTTATTTTGCCCGTTCCCTAATGCTCCTATCAAAGCATTGGGCATAACTGAGTCATTAGTTCACACCCGTCCTCTCAGGTACGGGGTGAGGGTGCCAAACCTAGATAGCGCTACCAACTAATACTCCGTTACCTCTCAGGTAACAAACAAGATGGGACTTAAAGGTGATAGGATGAGTATATTATCCAACATTCCAAATTTTACCCACAAGACGTATTCCTCTCAGGAATACCCAATTGATTTACCCACAAACCTATCCCTCTTAGGGATACCCAATGACTGTCCCAACCACCGGGACGCATGCTCAAGAGAAATGAACTCACCTTTGATTTGCTCGGTATGTTAAATTACCCGTCCAAGTTGGTCAACCCAAACCATACCGTGGTTACCAATCATCATTAGTTACACAATCAAATGAGTCACGTATTTGTACACAATAAGTCACGTATTCATATACAGTTTGCATCTATTGCGAGGTCACCGAATATCATATAACAAATACCCTGTTCTATACATGTTCACATCCCATGTATAACATGCAATAGCACACAATAGTTAACTGGGCTATCTATAAAAGCCCAAACCCAATCTGTTTCCTTCGGCGAATAACCCTTCCGACGAAAGTCCCCTCTCTTTCGTCATAACAATTCCGACGAAATACCCATCTTTCGTCAACATCCCAGATGACGAAATACCTATCTTTCGTCAACATCCCAGGTGACGAAATACCTATCTTTCGTCGGGGTCAACTATGACGAAACATCAGCAATGTTTCGTCGAGATCAGTTAACAGCTCCTTGGCCACAGAATCATCCGTTACACATATATACAGCATAATCAAAGGATCAAACGACAGTTACATTATCATGTTCATAGCAATCTTAATCATTGTTTATCATCACAATCAATAAACCTCAATATTAACATTGATAACATTGATATACATTAATATGGATTCAAACATGATAACAGACATCGATCAAGATCTATTACCGATTCATAACTACGGATTTCCATTGCTAACCCTAAGTCATCAACAACATTAACAGTTCAAACATAATTTCACATCATGATCAATCGCATATTCCAAACATACAATCCTATGAGCGAAACCCTAGTATCCATGTTACATATAATTCTAATCGAACAAAACCCTAGTTATGAAATCATTACAACACAATACCACGTATCAGAATTAATCTATCAACAAGATCAAGACACTAACCGTAATACCGAAGGGTTTATACAGATCGAGATGAAAAAGAATGCTTCGAGGTTTCTTCTGTCGTCGCACAGAGATTGAGGAAAAGGACTCTAGGGTTCTATGTATTTTACGTAACTGATTACAAGAGGTTATAATATAAAAGGAGTTGGGCCGCAAACCTCTCTGGGCCGAGGCCCCTTCTCGGCGAAAGACATGCTCGACGAAGGACCATCCTTCGTCGAGACCAGTGGTGATGAAAAACCCATTTTTCGTCGATGGCAACTTATGGCGAAGAACCTTGCTATTAATTATTAAATGACCTATGAACAATACTACACACATAACAATCAAGTAACACATCACATAAAACATTAATCATTCAGATAAACCACATACGACACTACGTAAATCAAATTGTAAAAACAGGAATGTGACGTCAGTGATGTGTAAAGGAAAGACCTTGAAATCTCGGGTTGTCACATATCTTGTCAACATCGAGGTCACTTTTTGACAATGCCGTCTCCGAAAATCTTGAAAATTTGTGGGCCTGAGCGAATAGAAAATACGGGCCTCTAAAATATAAAGTTTTTAAAAAGAATATATAAAAAAGTTTTTAAAAACATAAAACACACATCACACACGCATTTGCACATCAAAACGTAGAAAGAACACACGTTGTAAGGGTGCATTCAGAAAATACGAAAAAGTTACGTCACAATTTTTAAAATCATAATTTAAGATGATGCAAAACCACCGTAAGCTATCCATATTTATTTAGAAAATACATAAGAGTTAAAAGAAAAACAAAATAAAACTTTTTTCATTAAAAATATTTTTTTAAACAGCAAAGCTAATTGTAGATTGATTAATAATTTAAGAATTAATTTAAATAATCATTTTTGAACTAAATTTGAGGTGTAACTAAGGTAACGTTTGGTACGAAGGAATAGAAGGCGGAATGCAATGGATCATTCTATTGGAATGAAAAAAAACATGTTTGGTTGTCAAGTGGTAATGAAATGGAGCATTCCACAACGAATGTAAACATTCCAAATATAATAATTTTCATTCTTTGGTAAGGTGGTGTTTTTCTTTCATTACTTCAAAGAATGGAAAGATATATTATTATTATTATTATTATTATTATTATTATTATTATTATTATTCTTATTATTATTATGATTATTATTATTATTATTATTTTACCATTATTATTATTATTATTATTATTATTATTATTATTATTATTATTATTATTATTATTATTATTATTGGTTTTAGTAACTCACTCACGGGCGATACCACTACTGCCATAGCTGTCGCCGTCATCCACTTCCGCCGCCACCACCACCACCAACCACCTCCACCCCAGCTGTCTCCCGCCACCACCCACCTCCACCCTAGTCGTCACCCACCTCCGCCGCTACCAACCGTCACCCACCATCCACACCTCTGCCCCCGCCGTCACTCGCCACCACCCACCACCCCGACACCACCATACCACAGCTACCACCCACCCCCGCCTCCGCCGTCGGCCGCCACCCACCTCCACCACCGACCACCACCGTCGCCGTCACCCTCCACCGTCCCCGTCACCCACCACCACCTACCTCTGCCCCCGCCGCAACCCACTACCACCACCTCCGACCATCGCTACCATTGCCACCTATCACCACCCACCACCACCGACTACCATCACTCATTACCGATTTTATTCTTTCGTCTATTCTTTCCTACCAAACAATACAAAGTAATGATTCATTTAATTCTCACATGGTAACCAAACAAGACATGAAATGGTAATGATCTATTCCATTACATCGTCCATTCCATTACCTCGTACATTCCATTCACCCGTCAATTCCATTTCACCATACCAAACAGACCCTAAATGATTCCCATTTTCATTTAATGTATTAGCCAATTTTCTTAATTTAAGGCTCTGATTTCATCAATCAAGATTTTCCTCAAATTTTGTCAATCTTCAGTACTTCCCTTCTATAGTTTATAACATGTGAATATTTTATGCACTCAATTTCAGTTTTTCCATTTTAAATTGGTAATTTTAAAAATTGGCAAACCTTGCCAAGTTTATCCTTTTAGAAGGGTACCCATTGTAAACGTCTAAATCATTTAGAAATTACATTTTTTTTCTTTGAGAGTTTACTTAAAAATTGGCAAACCTTGCCAAGTTTATCCTTTTAAAAGGGTACCCTTGTAAACGTCTAAATCATTCAGAAATTACATTTTTTTTTCTTTGAGAGTTTACTGTGTGTTTTATTGCTTCGGCTTCCCCTCTACATCACTTTTTCTCACGGTTGGCCTATGCTGCGCAAGAACCTTGTCAAAGTTGGGCCATATGATGGGGCAGTGGACTGATATGCAATAAATTTCATTTTATACATTATGTTTCTAAATATTCAGATTTTTCCAAACACTCAAATAATTACAAATTTTTTGATCTTACAGTTCTAAACAACACCACATCATCTCATCTTAATTAATCAATTTCCCCAAAAATGATGAGGAGTTCTTTTTGTAAGCATTTGAATACGAGTTAGGGCTCGCTTCATTTTTAGATAATTATTAGATTTACCGGTTTAAATAAATTGTTACCTATGCAGACAACCCTTTCGCTACAAGCTCCTGCATGGTAGTTTAGACAGCCCTACGTTGTTTTTGACCACATAAGACCCACAAACTGTCATGTGTGTTAATAAAAAAACATGGCATCCTGAGTTTTACTACCGGTTCAAATAAAACATCCTCAACCTACAAAACTCATAGATATTAGCAAACCTCGGAAATATGATATGTATTCCAACATGTTATTTCGGAATCTTTGCGGTAAACCTAAATGTCACACTTACACAAACAACAAAATTAGAGCCGGAAAATGCTTCAATCTTACGCGACAAGGCTTCAAAGTCGCTTTTAGTTAATTTATATGGGCATCTCCTAAATGCACCTGCATATCAAATCACATGTTATACAGTGTTTTCACAATTTCACTTTTCATAAACTTGAAAATAGGGGTGGGGTGGCAATTTTGGCCCATTATTTATGTCTGGCTTAATTTTGGTTATGTTCTACCCCTTGGACAATTTCAAAAGACTTGGCTAAAAGGAAAACACTAAAATAGGATGAACGCGCAACCACTTGCATCATCTTATTTAAATTCACGTTATTTATAATACGGGTGAGGGTATTGATACATCCCCACTTTTTATGTGCACATTCCCCCAGAGGTGGCGTATAGGGCAATAAGGGGAGTATAGGGTGTGAAAGCATTAAATGTGTCAAAAAAAGGGTTTTGATACGCCTCTCATTGCCTTATGAGAGGCGTATAAGGTTGTGGTAGTTGGAGCATTAAACCCAATACGCGGCTTATCGGCACAACTTTTGATGAATTTAAGGTATAATTACTGACATGCAGGGAGTTCAGTCTGAAAAGCGTGAAAAGTGACCCCATACGCCCTTATTGACCTATACGCCCCTTATCGATCAAGAATGTTTATTTACCCAAGCATACGGGATTTATTTGATTCAAAATCTTCAAAAATCACAAAATATCGATGAAAATGATGAAAATTCTCAAATAAAAACGTTGGTTGAGACCGTGAAGCATAAATATGTCATTTTGGGACATTGGTAATTTTTTTGGCGAAGATTCGAACCAGTCGTACGTCTCCGAAAGCGTTTGGTTATCTGGCATTGATCGAGGTGAGGAGGAGGTTGTGTCCGTGCCTCGTTGTGATGACAGGGGTGTGCGTCCCGTGTTACCTGACTTGAACCAGGTGTTTGTAGATGAGGCAGAACCATCTTACATTGCCCAAAGTTATCCGCGACACGAATACGGGTCTTACCATTCGTATACGGAAAACCAACACAAGTTAGAGTATGAGGAAGGTGCTAAGGAGTTTGACGAAAATGATAACGAAGTCGAAGAAGGTGCTGACGACTTTGAGGAAAATGATAACGAAGTCGAGGAATGTGCTAAGGACTTTGAGGAAAATGATAACGAAATCGAGGAAGGTGTAATGCACTTTGAGGAGGGTGTTGACGACGACGAAGGTGCTAACGAGGAAGGTGTTGACGACGACGAATGTGCTAACGAGGAAGGTGCTAATGATGAGAAAAAAAAACAAAAAAGGTATGACATAACCGTCAATTATGTGTTATATAATGTTGATACAATTTTAGAGTGAAAAAAATGATTTTGTATAAGTGTTATTAGTTATATATAATTTTTATAAGATAGGAGAAATCTAGAAAATGTTTGATCCGACCCGACCTTAACCCGAACCCAACCCAAAAATTGTGTCATACATATTAACCCGATTTCGTTATCATTTTGGTGAAATATTATATATGTTCTAGTGAAATATTTTGTTAAAAATAGATTACTTAGGCTTGTAAATGACCCGAACGAACATGAACGAGGCATGTATACTGATTAAAACTAGAAAATGTATGACCCGAAATTTCATACAAACCCGAAAATGTGTCAAACATATTAACCCGAACCCGATGTTCAACCCGAATTTTTTTTTATTGTTTTTTCGATAAATTAATATATTAATTTCACTTATGTGGATTTCTAATGTACATTTTTTGAGGTATTTAGGTCACTTGAAGAGTTGAAGAATTGGGTTTACAAAAGAGAAGTTGCGAAAGGTTACGTCATTGTGACCCAACGAACGATAACAAAAGGCGAAGGTTCGTCAACAAGGACAATGAAGATTTGGCTGCAATGCGATTGTGGCGGCGAACCCAAAAGTAGAGCAAAAGTTCAGCATTCCGGTAGCAAAAAGGTTGGCTGTCCTTTTTAGTCTGATAGGGAAACTAGACTCAAGTAGTGGTAACTGGAGCCTTATGGAGAAGAAAAACATTCGTAACCATGAGCCTGCTGAATTTCTCGAGGGCCACGTATTTGCTAGAAGGCTAACCCCGGACGAAGAATCATTGGTGGAGAGACTTTATCTGCAAAACATGGAGCCTACAAATATACATTTACCCATAAGAAAATGAAACCCACACAGGGTGTGCATTCTACAAGACGTACAAAACATGATAAAAAAGATTAAACTCAAAATGTACGGTGATCAAACTCCAATGCAGATATTGGAGAGCATGTTGCAAGATGAAAGGTACGTTTATTTCACCAGGGTCAATCCCTCCACAAACGCGGTCGAGGAGGTTTTTTTCGTTTATCTGGACTCATACAACATGTGGCGTGCATTCCCACATGTGTTGATGATTGATGCTACCTACAAGACCAATGAGTATGAGCTTCCATATATTCAAGTTGTGGGTGTGACATCGACACACAAGTCTTTTTTTTGTGGCTCATGCGTTTGTCTCTAAAGAAAAAAAAAGATAACTTCTTATGGGTCCCGGAGAAGCTCAAAGAATTGTTGGTAGATTGTATGGAGCCACGTGTAATTGTAACAGATAGGGATTAAGCTTTGATGAATGCTTGCGATAAAGTATTCCCAAAAGCTTCCAAATTGCTATGTAGGTGGCACATCTCACAGAATATTCTAAAACACTATCGGGCAAAATTTACGGATGAAGACTGGAAAATATTCAAGCTTTCTTGGTCTCGACTGTGTAGTTTTCCCACTCCGACGCTATACAATTATAACTTTGAGCGGCTTTTCACGCGACTGATTAACGACGAACGATCAGGTACATATTATATTAGTTTACATACATTCATCCATACATATATACATACAAACTTTACAAATCGTTGTATTCAATTTTTTTCAGATGTTCTGGAGTATTTGTATAATGTGTGGCTGGAAGATTATAAAGAAAAGTTCATTTCAGCTTGGACTAACACAATCCCCAATTTTGGTCAACATACAACCAACAGTGTTGAAAGCCAACATTCTAAGTTTAAGAGATACATTAAAGGGCCAAACAACTTGCTCCATAGACTTGTGTGGCTTGTTGGCAAAGTTGTAGAGTCACAACACATACAAATAAAACTTAGTTTTCAGGAGAGCAGGTCCGCGCAAATGGGGGACCACATATTACTGTTTTTTGACAACCTACGCGGTAATGTTTCCCAAAAATCCTTAGAGTTGTTGGTTGTCGAGAGGAAAAAGCTACATGCGTTGAGGGTAGCAGGGGGGACTTGTGGCCACCAGCTTTCTACGGGTTGTGGGTTGCCATGTTCTTGTCAAATGGAGTGGTGGGAAAGTACAGGTAACATAACAACTATAACATATGCTTCGATCCATAGAATATAATCATCATTATACTCCATGTTTTAACAATGATTCTTGAAAAACAGGTTGCAAAATTCCACTTGCCGCGATAGACAAATTCTAGACAAACTTGATTTTTCGACAGAAAAACTTAATCAAGACGATTGTAATATTCAGGCGGAAATGGATAGACTCACATAGCAACTATAGGCGCAACCACCTCTAGTGTTAAAAAGTATGTTGTCGAAGATGAAAGCGGTGTTGAATCCAAGTATGACTGACCATCAACCGCTTGAGGTACAACAAGATACCCGGGCCGCCCAACTACGAAAGCAAAACAACAAAAGAATGAAGACCTTGCGAGACGTAAAGATAAACAACCTGAATCACAGAGGAACGACTACACTCAAAAACCAAATGTGCAACGTAGTCGTTCAAAGAAAAGCAAAGAAAAAATACAATTCCGATTATAGATAAAGACTTCCCAGTATTGGCCGGGCACAGATACATACGTACATACATACATATTTTTAGAATTCCTTTTCAATTTTTTATTTTTTAATATTATTGAGTTTATTTTTTATTTTTTTTTTGCCAATTATAGGTAAAAAACATGATCGAGCGTTTTAAGGATTGGCTTCCATCTAGCTATCGGAGATACATAACACATATCGAAGATGCCCAGCCGGACGGTAACTGTGGGTTTCGATCCATAGCTATGGGTTTGGGGTTGGAGCAGAAACACTGGAAGTTGGTCCGCTAAGAGCTACTCGACGAGATGTTCATTAACAAAAAGCGCTGGCGGCATATACTCGAATCATTGGACAAGGGATGTTACAACAACGTGTATCGATCGATAAATTGGTTAAATGTTGAACCTGCACCAAAGGCATGCTGGATGGTGTTGCCCTACACAGGGTTGTTGGTGGCTCAAAAATTTGGTGTGATTGTTCAACATTTAAGCAACGGTGTTTGTCAAACTTACTTCCCGATGTTCGATGGACCGCAGGTTTACCCGAACCATTCCATTTTAACGATCGCTTATGTCGAAGGTGGCCATTTTCATCATGGTTAAGTTAATGGATGATAGCCCGATGCCAGTACCAAATGGACTTTGGAATATATACCGAAGTATGGAAGCTATGGAATGGGAGACAATGTATATATCTCGTATTGCACCGGGTAGGGCGTTACTAGGTAGTAATAGAACTCGATGAAAAGAAGTTATTGACTTGTATTAGGTGTAGCATCCGTGAAATATAGTGTACGCAACGAATTTATTAATGTTTCTCTTTAATATAATTTAAATATATTGTAACATCCATCAAATATAGTGTACGCAACAATTTTTTTATAATTTTTTTTAATTAAAGTGCTTCATATAAAAGAAAGGAGTACAAAATAAAAGAAAACTATTGTTTTAAAAGGAATTGAAATTGTTGACTCAAAATAAAAATGAAATCTTTTTTTTTTCTTTTTATTTTAAGAAAAGGAATTAATTTTAATATAAATAAATGAATAATAAAAAATTTCAAAAAATGCAAAAAAACTGGTCCTAAACCAGTTTCTACGTTGCTCGAACTCGTGACCTCTCAGTTAAATGCACTCGTCCCTTCCATTGGGACAAGTGTCTCACCCGTTGATTATCCCAATTCTTTTTTCTCTTATACTAAGTTTTATAGATTAAAAAGAAAAAAAAAACAACTCCTATACGCTTCTCATTGACCCATACGCCTCTCATTGTCCCCAAACACCTTTTCCAGCTTCAATAAAGGGGTAAATAGATCTAAAATTTCAAAACCCACACACTAAAACACCAAGAACACACACACAAACGCTCTAGACCACACGATTTTCACAAGACAAACTCTGGACCACACGATGAGGATCCGCTCTCGTATCGTTATCGCTCTCGTATCTCTTAATACGGTCGGAATATTGAAGGTTAGTTTGTATTCCAAATTTTATTGCTTAATCTTCAACCTTTTGTTATTTTTTTGGTTTTATTTCCGCCGTTTGTGGTGGTGTTGGGATTGACGGCGGTGGGGATTGACGGCGGTGGGGATTGACGGCGTTGGGGATTGACGGTGGTGGGGATTGACGGAAGTGGGGATTGACGGTGGTGGTGGAGATTGACGACTGTGGTGGTGGCTGTGGTGGTGGTGGTTGTGGTGGTTGTGGTGGTGGTTTGGCGGCTGTGGTGGTGGTTAGGCGGGTGTGGTGGTGGCTGTGGTGGTGGTGGTTCGGCGGCTGTTGTGGTGGTGGTGGTGAGACGGCTGTGGTGCTGGTGGTGGTGGTGGTGGGTCGGGTGTGGTGGTACTGGTTCTTGGATCTGATTTTTTTTTATTTTTAACAATATATTTTCGGATGCCGAGTCTAATGCTATAATTGTATGTTTTATTAACATGATATCGAAAGTCGGTGTTTTGATGGTGGTGGTAGCGTAATCCTTGTGGAGAAGTACACTGCGTTCATATTTCAGATTCAAACGCTTGTGGTGTTAATCAAACCATGATTAACTATCATATGTTGGTGCACTGATGTCTGTTAACTTCGTCTTTAATGAGTCTTGTATTGTATTGTATTGTATAGATCAGGGCACGGAAAACGAGAAATCAAGTATATAGGTAATTCCGCATGAAAGGTGCATGTTGACATTTCAAACGGAATTAGAGGATTCAAACGAGATTAGGTAATTCCACACGGAATTAGCTAATTCCGTTTGAACTCATAATTTCATTTGAGTTAGTTTCAAGCGGAATTATACGTCTATAAATACCTGATCATGTTGTTCATTTCAAACGGAATTACATCTGTGTGTTTGAGAGCCGAGGTGCTGCCGAATTGTAATCAGATCTGTAAAAGCTCAGGAAATCAGTAATAGATAAAGATTAGAAAGGAACAAGCTGTGTTGACATTATTTACATTGATTCCGCCTTTGTTTTTGATGATGAACTACTCAGATTGACTCGTTAGGGTCACACGACGATCCAACAAGTGGTATCAGAGCACAGGACGAGGAGTTCATACCAATTCAGCTTGATTTCACCGGATTTTCTCACTTCTACTCATTCTTTTCTGATTTGAACTAGATTGAACGGACAAAATGACCTGATTTTCACATATATCAAGCGAAACATAGTTCTAATCAATCCTTGAAAGAATTGGACTAAAATTCGACTGAAAACTGATAAAAATTCTAATTCCGCTTGAAAAGTTGTTCGAAAATGCTGACGTCATCTTAATCTCGTTTGAACCAGATCCTTATTCCGCACGAAATTAGACATATTGTTCTTAATTTCGCTTGAAATTTTCAAACGGGACTTAATTTCGCTTGAAAGTACAAACGGAATTACTAATTCCACTTCAGAGAGTAATTTCGCTTGAAATCAATCTAATTCCGCACGGAATTAGATTCTCCTTGGTAATTTCATTTGAAGCTAATATCATTTGAAAGTAATAACGTTTGAGTTGGAATTCCGTTTGAAGCTATTCCGCTTCAACTAATTCCGTTTGAAACTATTGTTGTTCAAAATTCCAAAAAAATTTCTAAGTGTTTGTTGATTGTTTCAGGTACTTGAAAGATGGATGATTTCATGAATCCTTTCTGTGATATATTTGCTTTTACTGGTGGTTCAGGAGATGGCTCAATAAATAACACGAATGAAACCACACCGACATCAAGTGCAAAGAAAACTCTTAATGATGCTTTGAGTGTAGAAAGTGCCTATGGAACTTACAACAAACCTCCAAAACTGTTGGCGATTGAAGATTACAATAGGTGGGCTACAAGATTTGATGAGTGGCTTCAAGCTTTTGCATATCAAAGCTGGAAGATTTTAAAGAATGGTTACGTTAGAGGAGGACGTTTTGGTGAAAGTTTGACAGATACTGATGATATTGAAAGATATGTTGCTGAACAAAAGTGCATTGCGTTGATTCATCAGTCTGTGAGAGATGATATAATTTCATTGATTGAATATGAAAATTCAAAATATCTTTGGGAGAAACTGAGGGTAAAATGTGTAGGTAGTGCTGAGATAGTCAAAAAGAAAAAGAAACTGTTAAGAAAAAAGTTTGATTTATTTGGTTGTTTAAAGAACGGCCTGTTTCCAAGATGATTGAGAGATTCGGGCATCTGAAATTGGAGCTGGCAAGACACAAAATTGTATATACTTGATGTGTGCAAAATGAAACATATAAATTACATCAATTGTGGCATAAAACTAACCCTTTTTTAGTACTAATGTTGGAAAAAGTGTGCTTTTGTCTTCCTTTTGTATTTTCAGGATTAAATGAGCTCAAATTAACAAAAGAAGCAAAAAGACAGCAAAATCTAACATAAATACAAGAAAAGGAACAAACGTGACATGCCCGACCCCACGAAAGCATCTTCCCAAGCAAAACAAGAAGACAGAAGAATGAACACGCCCCGTGCTTAGCCAGCACGGGGGCGTGCCCAAGTGTCAGCAGAAAAGACAAAGTGGTAGAAGCTTCCATTGCCCACCACGGGGCCGTGCTCAGCGGGCACGGGGCCGTGGTCAGCTATAAGATTCGCAGAATCCAGGAAAATCTTCATAGTACAGATATGCTTCTGCACACGGGGTCGTGCTCAGCGGACACGGGGGCGTGGTCAACTAATACACACAAGCTGCATTAAATGAAGAAAGAGAAGGATGTGGACACGGGGCCATGCCCACTGGACACGGGGCCGTGCCCAAGCTTCTGTTCAGCCTATAAATAGGAGTGCTTGGATCAAGCTCAAACCATCCCTTGCACACCACCTCTCTCACACTTCACCCACCACCCACCACCACCATAACACCATCATCCACCACCATCATCCATTGTCCATCATAGAGTGTGTGAGTCGTCTCGGGATCCAAGATTGATGGTAAGAGTTCTTGACAATCAAGGCCATGTTTGCCTAAGTCTCTTACATCACTTGGTGAAGACAAAGTGTCTAGTGTAATACTTTTTATTTTTAATCTTTTCGCACCTTTTAATTGGTTATGTATTAATGACTTTAATAACTAGTTTCTTATGTTGAAGGTGATTCTTCCTTATCGTTTGTCTGTGGTGTCTTGGCATTATTTTACTGTCTATATAAAATAAAAGATTTTCACCATTCATATCTCCACGGTCTATATGGAGGTATGTTGGCTACCTGGTCGGGGGTTAAGGGAACGGTTTGGTAAGAGTCTTGCCGTTGTTCAGTGTTTAGAGGTCCTGCAATGGACTTGGGTCAAATTTAGTAGGACCTCCTTCAATACTTAACGGTATTGGATGGCGGGGGTCCAAACTCTTTGATCCCCTCATAAGTTAACTACTATTAATACTATAACCCGGCTATTTAGGACTGTATCCCTGCTGACTCAGACTACTTAGCCGAGGGTAACGTCACCTTCAAAAGAGGGGCCTACCATAATTTGCATTAATAACTTAATTAATTATCTTTCAATAATCCGACCCTTTAGGATTGTATCCTTGCTGACTCAAACTACTGGGTTGAGGGTAACGTCACCTCTAAAAGAGGGGCCTACTACAATAACTAAGATAATCTCTTAAACAAGTGCAAAAGTGCGGAAATAATCAAAGGTTACACTATACACGAGTCGGAACCAAGTGATTCATCTTGTCTATCTGTTTTTCTTTTATTTTTATTTTTTAGCATTTTAGTTAGTTTTTATTTTTCTTAGTTTAAAACCATTTTTCTAAACTTTTTGATTTGATTAGACGTGGAGGATAAACCGGTACTAAAAGCTCTTGTGTCCTTGGACGACCTCGGTATCTTACCAACACTATACTACGCTCACGATGGGTGCACTTGCCCATATGTGTGTTTAGTGTTAGTAAATATCGTGTTTTATAAATTTAAAACTTGGCTAAAGAAAGTGTAAAAGGGCATAAAATATACTTAAACCTACATATACACCTAACGCACATCAAGTTTTTGGCGCCGTTGCCGGGGACACAAGGATTTTAAGAAAGTTAGAAATCAACGGCCTAATCGTTTTTTCTTATTTTTCATTTTTTTTAGGAATGTTCTTAGTTTTTCAGCTTTTGCAGAACTCAGCACGGGCCGTGCCCGCTGAACACGCCCCGTGCCCAATCATTGGAACTGGCAATCCTGTTTTAAGTCAGACAGTAAGCTGAACACGGGGCCGTGCCCACTCAACGCGCCCCCGTGCCTAAGATTCAATTACTGAAAACAGAACCGTAAGATCCCGACGGTTGGTAATTTCTGACAAGAACATGAGTGATACTGATACTTTTTACTTTCGGCACTCTTATGGTGCGTGGTGTCAATTATGTGGTGGTACCCATAAGGAATTAGAATGTTATTTTCTAAATTACAAGCCCCACTATATAGACACATCGTCTCCTTGTAACCTTAAGAGGGGCGAAAGTAAAAATAATCCCTATCGCTCCCTCGAATGCTCCCAACCAGATTTTCTAGGAGAAATGCTTCTTGATGAACTTTTTCAAATAGAAAACCTAATTCTTAATTGGTTAAAAGAACTTAGGATAGATTTAAATAATTTATCTCAAAATAATAACCAAGAAGAAGTGTTGGAATCGCATTCAAACAACTTCGTTGTTTCCGAAGATACTTCTAACTCTAGTGAGGACTTGAGCGATAGTCGTCCCTGTGTCGATTGTGCCGTGAAGGACTCCCCATCGACTTTGTTTGATGCATACATAGATCTGAACGATTCGGCATACACCTTCTTTAACGAGAGCCCGGAAAAGGGTTGGACTTGTCCACCTACATATAGCATAGGAATCACCCTCACCGACAACCTCTTGCGTTCTCATCTTAATCTAGATCAACTAAGGTATCTTAGGCACTTTGGGGTTGTTCCATCCAGTAAGGAACCGCCCGATCCGGAAAAGTTCCTTAAAAATAGACACACTTCATAAAACAGCCTTCCGACACGGGGCCGTGCCTGGTCAACACGCCCCCGTGTCCACCGAAAGATTCCCTTCTGACTTTTGTCAGAATACGGACAAAACGTGTCAGGATCTTGCCTGCACACAGGGCCGTGTCCAGCCGACACGGGGCCGTGTCCAGCATGCTGTCGTTTTCTATAAATGCAGCCAAGAATCCTGCACATTTGGACCATCCAGGGACAGAGATTTGAAAGGATTTTCTAACTTACCATCCTAGGTATGTTCTAAAAGAAGGTTCTAACAAACATCTTGTCCTTTCCTCTTTATCCATTACCTTATTCTTCATCTTTCTTGCAACAACAACTCCATTAAAGCTTGATTTCAAGCTTTATTGTGATGTTTGTTGAATTTTTGTTCAAGGAATCTTGTTAAAAATAAGTTACACAACATTGTTTTAAGTTATTTCTGCTCAAAAAAGCTTCAAAAGTTGGGAAAATAATTTGAAACTCCAAGATTCCTTGTTCCAAAAATCTGCAGAAAGTTGAACACGGGGCCGTGCTCATTGAGCACGGGGCCGTGTCCGTGGTACTGTTTCATTAAAATGAACTATTTGTGGTTTGTTTTCGTAGAATGTCTAGCCAAAACAGTGGAACCTCTTCTGCGCACTCCAGAAACAGTCGAAGGGAAAAGAGGCCATCGATTGAAGCAACTCTCGTAAGATACGTAATGGCGCTACGTGAAGCCCTTGACGAGATGACTTCGGTAGAGGAGGTCCTCATAGACTGTATAAATTATCTCTCGGTGGGGTTGGAAAACAGTTTTCAAGAAATAAACCTCTTGCACAAGAGGTTAAACATTCTTGTAACACCTCCCATGGAACCAATCCTCCCTCAAGAGGATTGGAACCTAGCACTTGGAATCCACAATCCTACAGGTTGGGACGACATTCCGGTGGAACCTCCTCTTGAAGAACTCCAAGAAATCCCGGTGGAAGTTGCACCTCCTCAAACCAATGCTAATGAGCCCGCTTTTCTTCTCCCTAGGGAGATCGAAGAATGGCTCGCCGGCGTGTGAGGAACCCATACCCGGAGAGAGAAGTTTGTCAAGCCACATCTAACCGAAAGATTTACCTTTTCGGAAATTTTGCTAATAGAATAAGTAGTAGGCTCGAACTTCTTGGTTTAGATTTCTTGTGTTTCTTTGACCTAACTATCTAGTATTTTAATTTTTAGGACTACTATGTAATTTTCTCTATGACGTAATGAATGATGGTTTTAGTTAATTCGGTGTTTGGATGGTGTTGAAATGAATAAAACACACTTGAGATGGCAAGGGAAACAAGGGAAACTTGAACCAGCACCCCATGCAGGAAAACAGGACCATCCGACAAAATTCTTCGTTTACAGTAAGTTCGGCACGGGCCGTGTCCACCCAACACGGCCCCGTGCTGCACAGTCTGCAGAAATACCCAGTTCAGGTAAACTGGACACGGGTCGTGTTCACTCAACACGCCCCCGTGTCCAGGCTTCTGTTTCTCTTGATTTAATTTTGTTACTGGCACTTGAACACGGGGCCGTGTTCAGCGCCCAGTAACACAAAATTTTTGCTTTTTACACCTTTTTACACATTCAATCAACCTAAAAACTTATTTTTGGGACACATTGAGGACAATGTGTAATTTAAGTGTGGGGGGGGATACTAAAACCTTGAATCTTGCAAGTCCTAAATACAAGCCTTACACAAAACTCTATTGGAACTGCTAATCACCCCAAATTTTTTCAAAAAATTTTCATATTTTTTTTACTTGTCTAGGTTTAATTCGGGAATTTCAAGTTCTAAAAAGGTTATATTTTTACAAATTTACAACCGATAGCGTCGTGATAAAAAGAATCAACATAAGAAAATTATGAAAAGGCATGGCAAGTTTAGTTAAAATTTGATTATATATACTTGATCACATAAAAACCCATTCCCACAAAAGTGAGTTTTGAGCCTTTATTGAGCATACAGTTACATATCATTAAACTAAATGCTCATTTTTCGTTTCTTGTGTGAATAGTCGCTTGGTTCTTACGACTCTAGAACTTGCCATGACAATACATTCCCGGTCCTTACCAACTTAAACCCGAGTAAGTAAATGATGGAGGCATTAGGACTAACCCTTTTTATTTCTACACCATTATTTTTCTTTTTTTTTTACCACCTACCCAAAATCCCCCTAGTTAGCCCCTTTGAGCCTAAACCTTTTCATTTCATAACCCAAACCAAACACCCTTTTACCCACCAAAACCTTTTTCATTTTTAACCCTTTGTTTTAGTAACTAGCTCGGTTTTTCGTATGACTTTTCAAAAAAAAAAAATTGTGTTGATTATGAAGCAAAAGAAAATAAACAAACAAGTTCATCAAAAATAACTTTGTTTGAATAATAGCTTCATCAAAATAAAAGTTACAAAAATAAAAAGTCTTACGAAAACCGACGCTTTTTACGCTTTTTCGCCCTTTTTCTACTAACCACTAACCACTAATCCAACCACCTACCTTTAACCCAAGCCTAACCCTTCACCCAAAAAGTCCTCTTGATATTTACAAAGGTATATAAGTTAAAAAGGAGGAGGATTGATTGCTTGGCAAGCCTATGGTAGGAGTAAGTTCCATGCCGCTCTCGAGTGATCCACAAAAATACATTTTCGGCCGAGTGTTAAGTGATCCCCTTGAGGTATGTGAACTTGTATATAAATAGAATTTTAAAGAGGCATGTTATGCCTTAATAAGTAATTTATCTTATGAAAAGTTTTGAATAAATCATGACGAATAGGATTGTAAATAAATAAAAATAAAACTAAATAAAGAATCTTGAAAATCCCAACACTCTATGACAATCCCAAAAACCTTCTCTTCTACCCATTCCATTTGGGTGTGTAAAGCCACATTATAAAGAGTTTTGCTTGAGGACAAGCAAAGATTCAAGTGTGGGGGTATTTGATGTGTGCAAAATGCAACATATAAATTACATCAATTGTGGCATAAAACTAACCCTTTTTTAGTACTAATGTTGGAAAAAGTGTGCTTTTGTCTTCCTTTTGTATTTTCAGGATTAAATGAGCTCAAATTAACAAAAGAAGCAAAAAGACAGCAAAATCTAACATAAATACAAGAAAAGGAACAAACGTGACATGCCCGACCCCACGACAGCATCTTCCCAAGCAAAACAAGAAGACAGAAGACTGAACACGCCCCGTGCTCAGCCAGCACGGGGGCGTGCCCAAGTGTCAGCAGAAAAGACAAAGTGGTAGAAGCTTCTATTTCCCACCACGGGGCCGTGCGGAGCACGGGGCCGTGGTCAACTATAAGATTCGCACAATCCAGGCAAATCTTCATAGTACAAAGATTCTTCTGCACACGGGGTCGTGCTCAGCGGACACGGGGGCGTGGTCAACTAATAAAGACAAGCTGCATTAAATGAAGAAAGAGAGGATGTGGACACGGGGCCATGCCCGAGCTTCTGTTCAGCCTATAAATAGGAGTGCTTGGCTCAAGCTCAAACCATCCCTTGGCACACCACCTCTCTCACACTTCACCCACCACCCACCACCACCATAACACCATCATCCACCACCATCATCCATTGTCCATCATAGAGTGTGTGAGTCGTCTCGGGATCCAAGATTGATTGTAAGAGTTCTTGACAATCAAGGCCATGTTTGCCTAAGTCTCTTACATCACTTGGTGAAGACAAGTGTCTAGTGTAATACTTTTTATTTTCAATCTTTTCGCACTTTTTACTTGGTTTTGTATTAATGACTTTAATAACTAGTTTCTTATGTTGAAGGTGATTCTTCCTTATCGTTTGTCCGTGGTGTCTTGACATTATTTTACTGTCTATATAAAATAAAAGATTTTCACCATTCATATCTCTTTGAGGGAACGGTTTGGTAAGAGTCTTGCCATTGTTCAGCGTTTAGAGGTCCTGCAATGGACCTAGGTCAAATTTAGTAGGACCTCCTTCAATACTTAACGGTATTGGATGGCGGGGGTCTAAACTCTTTGATCCCCTCATAAGTTAACTACTATTAATACTATAACCCGGCTATTTAGGACTGTATCCCTGCTGACTCAGACTACTTAGCCGAGGGTAACGTCACCTTCAAAAGAGGGGCCTACCATAATTTGCATTAATAACTTAATTAATTATCTTTCAATAATCCGACCCTTTAGGATTGTATCCTTGCTGACTCAAACTACTGGGTTGAGGGTAACGTCACCTCCAAAAGAGGGGCCTACTACAATAACTAAGATAATCTCTTAAACAAGTGCAAAAGTGCGGAAATAATCAAAGGTTACACTATACACGAGTCGGAACCAAGTGATTCATCTTGTCTATCTGTTTTTCTTTTATTTTTATTTTTCAGCATTTTAGTTAGTTTTTTTTTTCTTAGTTTAAAACCATTTTTCTAAACTTTTTGATTTGATTAGACGTTGAGGATAAACCGGTACTAAAAGCTCTTGTGTCCTTGGACGACCTCGGTATCTTACCAACACTATACTACGCTCACGATGGGTGCACTTGCCCATATGTGTGTTTAGTGTTAGTAAATATCGTGTTTTATAAATTTAAAACTTGGCTAAAGAAAGTGTAAAAGGGCTTAAAACATACTTAAACCTACATATACACCTAACGCACATCAATACTCAAGAAGAGTTGGTTGACAAATTGTTCGACTCGCTGCCGAATGAACAAGATTGGCAGTACTTTGCATTAATGCTGAAGAATACAATCAAGTCTGAAGAGTTGACAGTAGATCTGCTTATCGAAAGACTGGAGAGTCACGAGTTGGAGATCAAGAAATATAGCAAAGTCAACAATTCATATTATCAGCAGAATGTGGAGTTGTACTACAGAGGAAATCTACCAAAGACTGGTTCTCCAAGAACAGCATTTTCTGCAGAGAGTTCAAATATTGTGAATCAAGAAACTTCTCACAGTGGTTTTCATAGTGGATCTTCTTCAACAAGTCCAAGGTAATCTGCATCAAAGAATCTGTTCCAATGTAACATTGCTGTGGATCTGAAAAACGTTCAAAATTTCAGTGAAGAGTCAGCAAAACAACAGATGGTGTTCTTAGCATCAGTGTTAGAATCGTACGAGAGCCTCGTGGCGAGCAAGATTGGAAACACCAACCTGACTAAGGAGGACTATGATCAAATAGATCCTGAAGAGATGGAACTGATCGATATCAGGTGGTGTATGGCCAGTGCGGTCAGACGAGCCCTAAGGTTCATGGAGATTACGGGCAGATATTCAATTGGCGGACCGTCCACAAAACTTGGCTTTGACAAATCAAAAGTCACGTGCTTCAGGTGTAAACAAAAAGGACATTTCAAACGTGAATGTCGTAACGCTCCTGCTGATGATACTGCAAATCCATTCCGCGAGGATTACTACAAAAGAGCGATTTATCATTAGAATAAATCAGAACCGCCCAGAATGAAGTAGCTTGAGGATGCCCCCAAAGAAAAATCAAGAGCTCTTGTTGTTATTCATGATGACGAAGGTTTTGATTGGAGTGAACTGCTACCAGAGGAAGATGTTGTAGGATACGCTTTTGTAGCAGAAAAGATTGTTCCTTACAAAGACACCAGAACTGAAGAACAAAAATACCTCAGTAGAAAGCAGAGAGCAGAATTCAAGATGATCAGATTATCTAAGGTGTTCAGTGAAGCCAGGAGAGCAAAGAGATGGGATGCTGATAGAGAATGTTACCTTGATCCTCAAGGAAACATTGCTATTGATATGAAAACTCTTAGTCTAAAAGCTTTCATTGAGGAATTTGCTGAAGAAGAAGAAGCCTTACAGAGAGAATGGTGGGGAAGTGGAGAAGAGAAAAAAAAAAGAAAAAAGAAAAAGAGAAAGAGAATGAGTCACAGTCTAAGAAGATTGATGATTGGATTATTGTTACTTCACAAGAATTCACCGCTGAAAACTTGGGGAAGATGGCTGACAAAGTGCTTGCTGCAAAGGAACTTGAGGTAGACTCTAAGTCTGAAACTGAGTCTAAAAGCAAGGTCAGTCCAAACATTTCAACAAGTGAGACAGGTAAGAAAGTCAAAGGTGATAGTGACTGCAAAAGTTGCATGAAAAACTGCAAGTTTTGTAGTACACTCACTTACCTTAGTGATACAAAGGTTAAAGAACTGACAACAAGAGTCAGAAAGGTTGAAGATCAGATTCTAGATCGTGATAAAATGCTAAAAGCTTCAAATGATCGAGCTAAAAATTTAACTGAGAAAATTGAAAATGATAAAATTGAAGTAGAAAGAATTAAGAAAGAAAATGAAAAATTGGTTCTTGAAAATCATAAAATTTCAGAAAATTTTGACAAACTAAAACGAACGGTAAAAGATTCTGATGAAAGAAACGGTAAAACCAATAAAGAAAATGAGCATTTAACTGTAGTTCTTAGACACAAAGAAGAGCAAATTAACCAACAACTGGATGAGATTGCTAAATTGAAGCTTCAGTTTGAAGAAGCTAAGATTGAGAATGAGCGTATCAATCTGAAATTAACCAGTTACAACCCCGCAAGCTTTGTTTTACAACACATTGTTCCTAAACCCATCGGGAAAAACAAAGCAGGCGAAGATGTTTACTCGGATGGAACCGAGGTTGGGTATCATCAGGTTCCACCGCCAGTGTTAAACAATTTCTCAAAGAAAAAGTCCGGGTTGGTTAATGATGAAGATGAAACAAATGAAATAAAACTTCCAGAGTCAATTGATGTTACATTTTCTTCATCTGATGATAGTGTTCAAACTGATATTGTGAAAGGCATGGCTGAAAGTGTTTTGAAGTCTGATAGTGATTCAGTTGAGGATGAAGAGTGTTTTCTGAACAATTACATTCCAAAATCAAAATCCAAAAACAATTTAAATGAAGAACCTACTCTTGTCATGTACAAGATGTCGGGATCGGATAAGTTGTATTCGGATTCTAAGTTTCCACTGGAGAATGTTAATTTTGCTAAATTGACAAATGTGTTCAAATTGGTTGAAATTGATCTGTCTGAGATTGAAGGTCTAAAACAGACAAAGAGGCAAATGAATTTTGAAAAAAGATAAAGCTTACTACAAGAAACCTGTTGTTCCATCGCGTTTTTATAACAACAATCGAAACAAATGGTCGGGTGGTTATCAGGGTGGTAAGAATTATCAGAAAAAGAATGTTCAAAACAAGAAGTTTGCTGAGAAAAAGGTGTTTGTGAACAGTTCAAGTTCACTTTCTGATGAAGAATCTGAGATTTTTTCAAAATCAAACAAAGAGTTCTTTGAGAAGAAAGCATCGCAGCCTCAGTCTGAAGGCACAAGTCGGGTAGTTGATACCCGAACATGCTTCAAATGCAATCAAGTTGGACATATTGCACGAAAGTGTATCAACTTGAAGCCTAAGACTGAAGTTGTATTGAATTCAAGAAAGAAAGATGATGTGAAGCGAAAAGCTCCATTGGTTGTTGAGAATTTTTTTTTGAAAAATGACAACACCAAGATCAAAACTGAACCTGTTAAGAATATGGTAACTAAAAATGACAAGTTTTACAAACGGGTTGCATCGTCTCAACAAACTTGGAAGCCAAAAGTGGTTGAAAAGAATTCAAGTTCTCCAAAACCAAAGGTTACTGAGAGTACAAAAACATCATCTTCAACTGAGAAGATGTATGTACCTGTGGATTACTATGAGAAACTTGAAAAACAAGAGTCTGTTACTTCTGAGAAAAAGGTTGTTTCGAAAAAAGACCAACCATCTGGTCAACCTCAAAAAGACGAATTCTTCTTGTATAAAGAGGTTGAGGTTGGGTCTTCAGAGAGCTTAAAAATGAATGATAAGAATTTTCCGCCACTTTACACTATAAAATCTCACCTCAAAGTCCAGTTACCCAAGTCGAAAGAGGCTTGGGTGGCATCAAAATCTCATTAAGTGTTTGTGATTTGTGCAGGAGCTTCCAAGATCTGTTTCGCGATGGATTATGGATAGTGGAGCTTCTCGGCACATGACAGGGAAAACAGCCTTGCTGTACGATGTTAGAAATTTCAATGGAGGTTATGTAGGTTTTGCAGGCAATCAAGGTGGTAGAATAGTTGGTGAAAGAACGTTATCCAATGGGATTGTTACGTTTGAAAGAGTAAACTACATCGCTGAGCTTGAAAACAATCTTCTGAGCATATCTCAGATCTGTGATCGTATGTATACAACGCACTTTACAGACAAAGAATGTTTGATCTTGAAACCAGGATTTGTTGCTCCCGAAGAGTGGGTTATCATGAGAGCACCAAGAGTCAATGACTTGTACATGTTGGACATGAGTGTAGCAACTACAACAACGGGTCAGGCTCATTGTTTTGTGTCAATAGCAATTGAGAAGGAATCGCAATTGTGGCACAGGAAGATGGGTCATATACATCTTAGAAAAATGAATTACTTGGTGCACAATGACTTGGTTACTGGTGTTCATGTCAAAGGTTTTCATCTTGAGGGGGAGTGCATTAGCTGCGTCAAAGGTAAGCAGAAAAAGAAATCACATCCTCAAAAGAAAGTCAACTCAGTATCAAGACCTTTAGAGAGACTTCATATGGATCTTTTTGATCCAGTGAACGTCAAAAGCATCACTGGTGATTACTATTGTTTGGTTGTCACAGATGATTTTTCAAGGTTTTCATGGGTTTCATTTCTGAAGTCGAAAGATGAGACGTTTGATAGTTTGATGGCGTTGTTCAGAAAAATTGAAAACCTGTACCAAAGGCATATCAAAAGAATTAGAAGTGATAATGGTACTGAGTTCAAGAACAACAAGATGGAAGAATATTGTGATGAAAGAGGTATATTGCATGAATTTAGTGCTCCTTATACTCCGCAGCAGAATGGAGTAGCTGAAAGAAAGAACAGGATGCTAATTGAAATGGCTAGGACGATGCTTGCTGATTCCAAGCTACCTGTTAACTTTTGGGTAGAAGCAGTATCCGCCGCATGCTATACGCTCAACCGGGTTCTCACTGTAAAGAAATTCAACAAGACATGTTTTGAGTTGATCAATAATCGCAAACCTAACCTGAAGTATTTAGAACCGTTTGGGTCACCCTGTACAGTTCTAGAGCCTTTTGGAAAGTTTGGTGCAAAGAGCATTGAAGGAATTTTTGTGGGTTATTCAAGTCCATTGAAACGAGTCTTTGTTCCAAGCTTGAAGCGGATTATTGAAGCACACAATGTTGAGTGTCAAGGTTACACAATGCCACAACAGAATCCTGGAGATTCATGGCGTTTTCATTATGACACTTTGTGGGATTCGTTTGACATGGAAGAAGAAAAGGAAGAAGAAGAAGATTTCTTTGACGAGTTGGATATTCTAAGAGAGTATGAAGATTCGCAGGAAAGGTTCCCAGCTGAGTATTCAAGTCGACCACGACAAACTTCAAATGACCATGAAGCAGGTCCAAGCAATGCTGGAGAACATGATGATATTCAACAAAATGAAGTTGCTCATAATAATCAGACGGCACAGGATGATAATCAAGAATCTGAGAACAGACCAGTATTTGATCGTGGTGATTCAGATTCTGAGGGGGAGCAAATTCAGATTTCAAGTCAAATAAACCCAGTCAGTGAACAAGGTGCAAATCAGAATGTTACTAATCTGGAAGGCGAGGTAGATGTTCCAGGCGAGGTGATGCCAAGAACTCTTTCATACCATCCAGAAGAACTGATCATTGGAGAATTACAATCAGGCGTTCGCACTAGACGTCAAATTGACCAAGGCCTTACTTGTTTTTATTCTACAGTAGCTCCTTTACAAACTGAGTTTTCACTAAGTTGTTTTATTTCGCAGATCGAACCGCGAACATATAAGGAGGCGCTAACTGAAGATTCTTGGGTCAATGCTATGCAAGAAGAGCTAAGCCAGTTTGAGAAGTTAGGAGTGTGGAAGTTAGTAGACTTGCCTGATGGTCAGAGGAAGATAAACACAAAGTGGGTGTTTAAGTGCAAGAGGGATGATCGAGGGGTTATTATTCGTAACAAAGCTCGACTCGTAGTCCAGGGTTTCAGTTAGCAGGAGGGTATAGATTTCACCGAAGTGTATGCTCCAGTGGCTCGACTAGAAGCGATCAGAATCTTCCTGGCATTTGCATCTTGGAAAAATTTCAAAGTATATCAGTTAGATGTGAAATCGGCATTTCTCTACGGGAAGGTAAAAGAGGAGGTACATGTCGGACAGCCACCGGGCTTCACCGATCCAATCCACAAAGACAAGGTCTACTTGCTAGACAAAGCGCTGTATGGTTTACACCAGGCCCCGAGAGCTTGGTACGAGACATTGTCTCAACACCTGCTAGCCAACAGCTTCATTCGTGGAAAAGTGGATGCCACTCTCTTCACCAAAGAAGTCGACGGACATCTTCTGATTGTTCAGATATACGTGGACGACATCATATTTGGGTCTACAAATGAGAATCTGTGCAAAGATTTCGAAAAAGTTATGAAGCAGAAATTTGAAATGTCATCGATGGGTGAGATGAAATTTTTCTTGGGACTTCAGGTTGATCAATTGCCTAAGGGAATTTTCATACATCAAACGAAGTACGTTCATGATATCTTAGAGAAATTTGGGATGTCAGGTTCTACTCCAGCTTCCACCCCGTTAGCGACGAATCATGGGATAAACCCTGATCTCACCGGAGAGAAGGTAGATGAAACATTGTATCGTTCAATGATCGGATCGCTAATGTATTTGACAGCTTCAAGACCCGATATTATGTATCCAACCTGCCTCGCAGCAAGATTTCAATCTAACCCGAGAGCATCGCACATGGTAATTGTCAAAAGGATATTACGCTACCTTAAAGGAACTCCATCGTTGGGGTTGTGGTATCCAAAAGATGTCGAATTCATGCTTGAAGGTTATTTTGATTCCGATTTCGGATGCTGCAAAGTTAACGCTAAATCAACAACAGCGGGGTGCCAGTTCTTTGGACCAAGATTGGTTACCTGGCAATGCAAAAAGCAGACCTCTATGGCTTTATCCACATGTGAAGCGGAGTATGTATCTGCTAGCAGCTGCTGCTCACAGATCTTGTGGATCCAACAACAGATGCGTGACCATGGTTTGCAATTTCTAAACACCCCTATCTTTGTTGATAATGAGGCAACGATAAACATTACTAAAAATCCTATTCATCACGCTAAAACGAAACACATTGAAATTCGTCATCACTTCATTCGCGACTGTTTCGAGAAGAAGTTGATACGAATTGAGAAAATCCACACTGACGAACAAAAAGATGATTTACATACCAAAGCATTTGATAAAACTCATTTTCAATATTTGCTAAAATTGAACGATATGAAGCTTTTATCGGTGTTGGAGGAGATTCTTGGCGTTGATGAAGGTACCACTGTAGATGATGATGTTGAGAAGCAATCTGCAATGGTTTGTCGATTTTTTTACTTATTTTGGTATTTAGTGGGAGATAGGGTAATATTTTCAGAAAATACAAAAACAGTAAAAATTTAAAAAATCCAAAAACATGAGATATTTTCAAAATCCAAAAACAATAGAAAATTGAAAAAGAGCTTGTGTAAAAAGGGAAAATGATAGTACATCGGCTTGACAGTTACAGTATTCTAAAGAAATGGAAAGTTTAAATGTGTTAAACAAGTCTCGCTGATGATATGCCGATAGGTTTTTACACATTTAGTAGGTTTGTTCGGGATATAAACCTAAATCTTTACTTACTTATTTCGTGGGGAACACTACTTGGATATATAGGTAACCCCTGAAATCTCGTTTGAAAGATCCCTCTTTCTGATATACTAGGTCTTTATACTCAGTGATATCTTGGGTATTATCCCGGGACTTCTGATTTTGCGGAAGCAATGGCCTAGTCCCCGTATAATACTTTATTGCTTGCTTGAAACATAGCACCACCCTCAGCTAAAAAATGATAAATCATTGAAAAATGCTAATCATGGCTGTTGTAAAAAAAGATCCTCTAAAGGGGACACACCAAAAGTCGAAGCCGTCATCTCTCTGCTGAACGGAAGTTCTGACCTGAGCTCTCACGGTTCTTCGCAATTTAACCCCTTACAGATATCATCTGTGGTATATTCACCTGTAAGACTGAATATTGGGATTTGGATACGGGAGTATATTCAAGAGGTGGGACACATGAATAATTTTAAGTCTCTAAAACACTAAATCCGTATCCTGGACAGATTGAAATGTGTGTGAGAATTTAAGTGGATCAGTATATCGACAATCTAAGCGAATTGTTTAATTCAGAATATGTAATAAAGCTTAACGGTACTTGTGACTTGTCGAATAGCTGATATGATTCCCTAACACGCTCACCAAAAATATGTTTGTAAATAGTTTACATTTACTGCATTTTATTTCTGTATTTCATTTCTAGTTTAGAAACTTTATTAAAAATCCAAAAAGATTTTACTCTTCTGCTTTATTTTCCGACAAACCAAAGTGGAAAGCTGATCTTCGGATTCTCAATTTGAAGCAGATGCAAGAAGTTTTCTGAACTGGAGGATGAGTTGTGAGCTAATCATGATAAGTTTGTGAAAGTTGAAAAGTTAAAGCAAGTTCATTAATTTGAAACTTGTAAATTTCAGAAAATGTTTGAACTAGTTTGTTTTCAAATGTCAGTGAGAATTGTCTCAGATCAACCGAGGTCATTAAGTTGGACTTGGTAGACTAATTGGGTAATCAGGGTCATTAGTTTGGACCTGGATACTTAAGTGCATTTCTAAATTCTGACAAAATTCATCAAATAAAGGTGAATGGTAAATTTGGAATTGAAACTGTTACTGTCATATATCTTATATTTAGGTAGAGATTGTGCAGGAAACAAAAGTCAAGTTCCCCATGGCAAAGAAATTGTCAAAGTTTGAACCAGAATTCAAGTCCCAACTTATCGAGAGGGGGAGTCTGCGAAAGGGGAGTCAAGATTCTGGATCAACATTCAAAGAGGAGATTGAAGATTAAAGTTTGAAGATAAAGATTGAAGGAGGCTTTTACAATGTCAAGACAATTTGGAGCAAAGATTGATAAATCAAGACTAAAGACTGAAGATAGGATGCTAAAGACTTCGTCAACATCCAAGGGGGAGTCTGTTGGTGCACTGATGTCTGTTAACTTCGTCTTTAATGAGTCTTGTATTGTATTGTATAGATTAGGGCACAAAAAACGAGAAATCAAGTATATAGGTAATTCCGCTTGAAAGGTGCATGTTGACATTTCAAACGGAATTAGAGGATTCAAACGAGATTAGGTAATTCCACATGGAATTAGCTAATTCCGTTTGAACTCGTAATTTCATTTGAGTTAGTTTCAAGCGGAATTATACGTCTATAAATACCTGATCATGTTGTTCATTTCAAACGGAATTACATGTGTGTGTTTGAGAGCCGAGGTGCTGCCGAATTGTAATCAGATCTGTAAAAGCTCAGGAAATCAGTAATAGATAAAGATTAGAAAGGAACAAGCTGTGTTGACATCATTTACATTGATTCCGCCTTTGTTTTTGATGATGAACTACTCAGATTGACTCGTTAGGGTCACACGACGATCCAACATCATAAACCTAAGCTATCATATCAAAGATTCTAGAGTTCTTGTTATGATTCCAATGGGCAATTTGGGACCCATGAAACCACTAATTATGGGGTCATAAACAAACCCTTAGAACTTAGATATTACTTTCATGTATACTTACTTTTACTACTTTAAATTCCTAATTCTGAGTCTAAACATCCCATAAATTCCAACACCGAACACATTCATTCTCCTATTCTCATTAACTCGTCAATACTTGGATAATCGGAAGACTTAGCAATTTTGTGAGTATACTTGAACCCCCTTTTCGTTTACCACCTTTTGGGGTGTAACATGTTAAACTATAAAATTACACTTAAACTTTATTCTTAAATGCACAAACATACCTTATACATGCATGCCTACTTGATTACTTGATACTTTAAACTTGGGGTTATACATTTTGTGTTAGACTTATCGTTAACTTCGTACGAGCCTATCCTTGACATATATAGCGCTATAGGATTAACGCACCACCCGTATTCTTGAGGTTATGTCATGAGCTTATTGCGCTTCATCATTGGGTTGATTATTCGAACACATGCCGATTTTATTGTTTATCTTGTATCAATAGCTTGCCATGTGGAATTGTTTAAACAACTTATTTTTTTATGCTATGTACGGAAACTTGTATACTCGCCTTTGCTTTTGTGGTGAACTTTATTTTAAACATGTTACTGGTTGAGGACGACGATGCTTTGAAATTGAAGTAGTGATGATGCTTAGATACACACTTAGACGTCTTAAGTTTTAATATGTTGTATCAATTTTATACTTGTTTGTTGTATTGTCATTCTTGTATTTTAAGTTGTTGTATTTGATTCAAACATTTATAATTGACTTTTAGAAATGAAATGAAATTCATTATTTAATTATTGTCACCAATAGTGTTATGAAGTCTCTTGCAATCTCGTTTTTGTCTCATTCCGATGTTTCCGCCATCGGTTAGGGTGTGACATATTGGTATCAGAGCCATAACTATAGGGAATTAGGAAAATTGCCATGCTTTTGACCTAGTCTATAGTTAAGTACCAAATTCGATCATACTTGATTCATATGCTAATTTCTTGAAATGCCTCTTACGTGTTAATTTCTTGAAATGCTTTATGTGCTCATACGTGTTATTATTATTTCGAACATACGTCCTTCCTAAGACATTTTACTCGTTTATACATATATCAGAGAGTAAAATGGTTATTTTTAAAGGATTGGGGCAAAAAATGTTAAAACGACCTAACCACATGGAGCAAAACGGAAGTTTACTCGAAGTAATATAGAGGTCTGATTACGTTGCTTTGGAAGTAGGAAGTGAAGTAGAGATGGTGATGGCGGTTTGAAGCAATTCCGCCATTGGAAAGAAGCTCGGGCAGTCAATTGATGAAGAAAATGATTAAAAAGGAAGGAAAACAATTCAATTTATATTGTATTTTTAGGTTAAAAATTAAAACTAGAGTTAATTACTGTTTTTGTCCCTATGGTTTGTCAAAAATCACTATTTCAATCCATTAGTTTAAAAATTACGATTTCAGTCCCTGTGGTTTCACTTTGGTAACTATTTCAGTCCCTGTGATTTCACTTTCGTAACCATTTCAATCCATTTATTCTGTAAGTACAGGGACTGAAATGGTTACGAGGTGGACTAAAATGGTTACGAAAGTGAAACCACAGGAACTAAAATCGTAATTTTTAAACTAATAGACTGAGATAGTGATTTTTGACAAACAACAGGGACGAAAACAGTAATTAACTCTAAAAACAATATGAACTAAATTTCAAATTGAATACATGTCTCAATGGTTTAACACCTACATTTCAAAACAAAGGTCCATCGTCTTTTTTTAATAATTTATGTGTATAGCCAGTGGGGTTAACAGGGGCATTTTGGTCATTTCATGTATATTTAACAGAATAAATGGATGGTGTTAATAGAGGTGGACTATAATAGTTATGTAAATGAAACCACAGGGACTGTTTTGGCAATTTTTAAACAAATGGACTAAAATAGAGATTTTTGACAAAACACAGGGACGAAAACCGCAATTAACTCTGTCAAATACCATAAATTTACTAATATGTGAATATCAATATAAATAAAGAATGCATATTTAAATAGTAAAGTATTTAAAAAAATGATATTCATTCATTTTGATATTTATTTTTGAGTAAACTTCTGTTTTGCTCCCTATTGTTTAGTCACTTTAATGGTTTCGCCCCAATCCTTTAAAAATTGCCATTTTACTCCCTGATCTATGAAGCCCTTCATGATTTTACTCCCCGCCCTAAACGTCATCCATTTTAAATGTTAAAGCCTGTCACGTGCAAAACACCTGATGGGCAATTATGTCTTTTTCCAACCCATATTAATGAATTACCTTTTAAAACCCTACCGTTTAAAATGGATGACGTTTAGGGGCGGGGAGTAAAATCATGAAGGGCTTCATAGATCATGGAGGAAAATGGCTATTTTTAAAGGTTTGGGGCAAAATCGTTAAAGTGACTAAACCACAGAGAGCAAAATGAAAGTTTAATCTTTATTTTTTAATACGATAGACACAAAAATTATGTTTTGTTTTTTTTTTTAAGTCAAACTCGACCTGAGTTTACCAACTAGATCTGATTATGGACAAGGTTGACCGTGTTTGACAGGTTCAAGGTAATTAGGCAGAGTTGAAGAAAATCGCGTCGGCAACCTACTTTATAGTGATTACGCAGTCTCTAATTGTTTTAAAACATTGGATATAGTTGATAAGAAATGTCATTGCGGGCTGAAATGAGGTGAAGAATTCCAACTGCAGTTGCACTATTGAAAAGAAATGTCATTGCCGGATCGGGTTGGTGCCAATTTTGTAAGTTGTAACAAAGAACAGGATACAGCTGAACATATATTTGATTAATTGTGGGAGTATTAATATTATTTGGCAATGGGTGGCTCATTGGTGTATCATACCACACTACCACCCTTTATCGTATTCTCATTGCGGGACCTTTATGACCTCCATAAGTCGTTGAACCAACCCTCGGTATATCAGAAAATGGTGCATGCGATAGTATTTACAACTTGCCAACTTGGTGGTGTATTTAGAGCATGGCCGACACTGGTGTGGGTGGGAAGGACCACTGGCTAAGGCACGTTTTATTGGAGGGCAAATTTAAACAAAAATCAACACACACACACACACACACATATATATATATATATATATAGAGAGAGAGAGAGAGAGAGTGGGGATCCTGCGGAAAGTGTGTTTTTCCTAGAAAGTGTAGGAAGTTATCTGGGCCATCAGACGAGTGTGTTTAATGCTTGAGATCATTTTAGTGGCATTTTGGCAATATACGAGTCTTTAAAATAGGCTAATTTAATTGATTGAGGGTAAATGTGTCATTTAAGTTGTTTTAAATAAGAAAATAACTACCAATCATAAAACCACCTCCAAAAATGTCACAAATTTATTTCTCTCTCTCTAATCCCTCACATTTGAAAACACCAAATCTTACAAAAAATAACGATAAATCAGATCTAGATGTGTTCATAGTAGTGTCGGTTAGCGATAAAACACAATGTGACGAACTAGTGACTGACTACTAAAACACAACACCAAGAATGCCAACTGGTAAAACACAACGTGAACCAGTAACTGATAAAACACAACATCAAGAATGCCAAAACCATATCAACCAGTAACTGATAAACACAACATCAAGAATGCCAAAATCACATCAACCAGTAAGTGATAAAACACATTGTGATGAAACGGTAGATAAAATACAAAAGAACATGCCATTCATGAATCATAACTGGTATAACACATTGTGATGAAACTGGTAATTGATAAAATACAACATCAAGAATGCCAAAAATCACATCAACCAGTAACTGATAAAACACATTGTGATGAAACCAGTAACTGATAAAACACAACATTAAGAATGCTAAAATCACATCTACCAGTAAATGATAGAACACATTGTAATGAAATAGTAACTGAAACCAGTAACTGATAAAACACATTGTGATGAAACCAGTAACTGATAAAACACAACGTGAACCAGTAACTGATAAAACACAACATCAAGAATGCCAAAAATCATATCAACCAGTAACTGATAAAACACATTGTGATGAAACAGTAACTGAAACCAGTAACTGCTAAAACACGTTGTGATGAACCCAGTAACTGATAAAACACAAAGTGAAGAAAATGTTAATGATTTAAGCTTCGTAATTTAAAGTAACTGCCCTTTTGAAATCGTAATGATTTGAAATTGTCAAAGAGATATCCTTTTCCATAAATATCTGGATAGTTAGTTTAGGATATATAATATTACAAAATTAAATTAATAATCAAATTACCATTATGTCTTTTTAAATAAAAAAACTAGAGTAAACTTCTGTTTTGCTCCCTGTGGTTTGGTCACTTTAACGGTTTTGCCCCAAACCTTTAAAAATAGGCATTTTCCTCCAATAGTTTGCTATGATTTTTTCATTTTGCTCCCTGCAGGGAGCAAAATGAAAAAACAGACAATTTAGATGGAGTTAGAGACGGGGAGCAAAATGGAAAAACGATAGCAAACTATTGGAGGAAAATGGCTATTTTTAAAGGTTTGGGGCAAAACCGTTAAAGTGACCAAACCACAGGGAGGAAAACGGAAGTTTACTCAAAAAACTAAAAGTCACATCTCACCTCCATATTTCTTCCTAGACTTTCTAGGAAACTTAGGCTTTCTAGCCAACTCCCACTATATATGTATATGTATATATGTATATATATATAGGGTAAGGTTCATTTGAGAACCACCTTTATTGTGAGAACCGCGAGAACCAATGTGAACACAAAATAAAATCTAAAAAAAATCAAAAAAGAACTCAATTTTTTTTAATATCTAAAAAAAATCGCTATATTTCGTTACCAATTTTTTTTTTTTGAGTAACAGTTATCTATGCACATGTGCATATGTATCATTACTTCGAAAAATTCCGTAATACATTATAAGTAATAGACAATTGCACTTTAATTTACAATACCATCCGTAATACACTACTTTTTACATTACCAATATTCAAAATGCACATGTACATCATTATGTATAACCATGATATAACGTGTTTTGGTAGAAAAAGTGTGTGATTTTGAATGGAGAAGTAGGCCTATATACATGTTTTTTGGTTAGTTATATCTAGTGGTTGATGGTTTGGTTATAGTTGTCAATTTATGATGTAATATGTTGATTGGATGGTATAAATGGTGTTTATATACATGTAATAAAGTGAAAATATTGGTAATGGTATTGTATTATGGATGGTAGGAGGTATGGATGGTAGGACGTAATGGTAGTGTATTATGGATGGTATGATAGATGAAAGGGAAAGTGTATTCAAAGTAGTGTACAAAAACACCTTATTTCATGTTGATACATATAGATGCACATGTGCATTTCTAATATTGGTAATGTAAAAAGTAGTGTATTACATATGGTGGTGTAAATGAAAGTGGGATTGTCTAATATTTGTAATGAATTACGGAATTTGTCAAATAAATGACAAAAATGCACATGTGCATGTTTGTGTATTATGGATGGAATGATAGATGAAAGAGAAAGTGTATTCAAAGTAGGGTACCAAAACACCTTATTTCATGTTGATACATATAGATGCACATGTGCATTTCTAATATTGTTAACGTAAAAAGTAGTCTATTACACGTGGTAGTGTAAATGAAAGTGCAATTGTCAAATATTTGTAATGAATTACGGAATTTGTCAAAGAAATAATATATATGCACATGATTACTCGAATTTTTTTTTATTATTGACGAAATATAGCGATTTTTACAAAAAAAATAGTAAAAAGAAAAAAAAATTGGGTGTTTTTTAGATTTTTTAGGTATTACTGTTTGTGTTCACACTGGTTCTCGCGGTTCTCACAATAAAGGGTGGTTCCTAACGGATCCTTATCCTATATATATATATATATATATATATATAGAAACGGGATCAGGAGAAAACGCTCAAAAGTGTGAGAACGGTGAGAACGCATCCTGGCCCAACACGTGGCGCGGGACATGATCAGGGTCCGAGGCGTTTTTTGTCTTTTCAATCTTCTTTTATTTTCCCAACACGGTATAATATTTTCTGGCGTCTAAGTTTTTTTTTTTGGCGTTAATTGTATTTATTAAACTTTTTGGCGTTGAATTAATTGTTTTTGTGTCACATAGATATTTTTTTGGCGTTATAGCGTTTTCTGGTTAATTTTTTTGGCGTTTTGTATAAAAATTCACTACGAGTCATTAATATTTGCATAAGATTACAATAAGACCATTTTTTTTTTTTGGCGTTTAATACATTTTACAAGGTGCTTTGCCAGCACCCGTTCTCCCAGTTTTCATACTACTAGCATTTTGGTTTTTGTAGTTTTTGGCGTTTTATATAATAATGTATTTTATTTATAGAGAATTAGATAACAAAACAACATATATCTTGATATCAAAACAATATAAAATGAAAACAAAAATAATAAAAAATGGTAATTTAATTTCTTTTTCGAATCTTTACTGTCATCAGACTCTTTCTTCTTGAATTTGTTTTGGCGTTTTGAACCTTTTTTGAATTCTTTAGCTAGATGCCAACTTTCCTACATAAACCCCGTCTTTTTCAGACCAAGCTGCTTAGTGGCATCCTGTGTTTTGGTGTGATATTCTTGTTTAGTGGCATGTCATTGAAGATCAACTCTTGCTTGATGCTATTTATAATAATGGAGTCCAAAATAGCATTTTACACTTGTGTTGATCCCTTTATTCCATACCGATATTCATCAAGAACAAAGCTCACTTGATGGCATATCACTGTCATCAGTCTCCTTTTCTTGAATATTTGTCTATCTCATTCAGCAAAATATTATTGAGATAACCCTCTCAGAAGAAGAATCCATTCAGTGAAAGCTTTGCCATCCGTGGTTTTTTTAACTGACATTTGTTGGCATTTTAAAGTGAGTGGTTTCTAGGGATATGACGTTTGTGTTTTCTAGGTGTGATCAATTTCTTTGTGTATAGACCCCTCTCTTATAGGAGTTTTTTGACGCGTAGTTTAGGCGGGACTTTTTTATTGTAATAAATGATAGTAATAAAGTAACTGTCCTTTCAATTACTGTTTTTGTATTTACTGTGTTGATCAGCTTTTATTAGTTTTATAAGTGATAGACGTCCCATATTCTAAGTTTGGCATTTTTTTTGTTGGCGTTATGCATACCAAGATGACAAAATACAATAACGGAGTAAATAAAATATTAAGCAGGAAAAATATTTTTTGTTATTTTTGGCGTTTTGTAAGGAATAACCATTTTTAGTATTTTTTTGGCGTTTTGCTAATAAAGAGAGAAATATATCATTTAATTATCTTTAAAAAAAGATTACACAGAAGAAAAAAAAGAGGAAAAAAAATTAAAAGCCTCCGTCAGAAGGTACTTTATCCGAAAAGTATCCATCACTTGCGTCATCTTCTTCCTCCTCGGAGTCTTCATCTGGATCTTCATCCATGTCATCACCTTCACCTTCATCAGCTTCTTGTTCCTGAAGATTCTGAAGCCTCCACTTTAACATGTCTTGCATTAACTCCAATTTTGAGTCTATTTCTGTGTTGGTACAAGTGGCGTTATGCAATTCTTCAATGAAACCCAGACGCTGCTTTGTCATGATGTTTTCTAGCCAGTATACTTCCTGCTCTCCATTGCCGTATGTAACGGTTACCATGTCTGTTTCATCATCAAAACGCCATGATGTCATGACAGGGTCCGGCTTCACATCTGCTTTGATTGGTCCAAATTTCTTGGTTAATGCTTTCATAAGCATATGTGTGTTGGTCCCCTTTGACGGCCCTGTTCGAATGGTGTGACTTTATTCTCTCGTTGAGACGGGTGTTTGTGAAGTATATAAACATTCAAAGAAAAAAAATAGAGACAATGAGAGTGATATATCTTCAATGGTTAATTCTTATTAAACAAAGAAGAAGGGGTCGATCCGAGAATAAACTCGAATCTAAATGTCACCCCCTGGGCCAAACCAGGGGGTAAACTGACAAGAAAAACTCTATATGAAAGAATAATACTTTACAAGACACACATAATTCCTTCGTAGGAATTATGTATTTATAGAGATTTTTCATATCCTATCTCAAATGTGATTGGCTAATGAGAAGTTGATTTGTGTGCCATCCATTATTTTAATGGGACTTATCTTCATTTTTCATCAACTTGCCCTTTTTCTTTTCTGGTGAATCCATCACAATTGAGATAATATATATTTCCTTATGAAAAGATTCTTTTTCTTATAAAAGAAAAGATTCTTTTCATCAGAATTGTTTTTCCTATTAAAGATTCCTATATCATAAAAGCTTTTCTTGAATCATTTAATTAGAATGCTTTTCTTTTTCTTATGAAAGCTCTTTCATAAGTAAAGATATTTAATGTGTTAATAAGATATATTATTTGATTAACACAATTCTTTGACTTTGTATCTTGTAAACTTCATAATGTCCCGCTAACATTTTGAAGTCTTGTAACCTTGTCGTGATCTTTAATCAAAGAATTTGAAGCTTGATTATTTTGACAAGTGGGGATTTATCAGAATTTCTGATGAAGTGGTTATCAGAAATTCTGGTGAATAAATCATCAGAAAGTCTGATGATCAGATTTGCCAGAAACTGATGATCATCAGAAATATCATCAGATCCATTAGAATGGCCTTTTCTGATTATCTTCTCAGCTTCTATTTCTTAGAAGAAGATGTGTTGTTCCTTTCAATCGTCCCATCTGTTTTCTTCTTGTTATTTGATCTTCAGGACTTTATCTTCTTCTGGGACGGTTCTTCGGTCGGTTCGTGTTGACGGAATTATTTCTAAGTGACTTAAACTATTTTTAACAACAAATACAATAAAGTTGCCTAACAGGCACCCCCTATTTGTTGTTTAAAAATACAAACAATGCATTTATACTTAGAAATAACAAATAAGCTTGCTGAAGATGTATCTTTCTTTTCTTCTTGTCACGTTATCATGTAGGCACCTTTTTAGTGATATTCGTTAACTGTATCTTCATTGGCATGAAAGTTTATTTGGCAAACGTCTGACATTTTATGGATAATCATCTGATTATATTTCATTTGTCGTTATAATTCTTCACCTCGATTTTAATTCCACCTAAATGTAAGCATTATATCTTGTATCCCCACCACATAGGGTATAAGTATCTTCTATCCAATATAGGATAAGTGTTTAGGCTATCGATTGATGAGGCTTCAAAAAATAACGAATCATGCAGGGTTATAAAAAAATGATCTTGAACCGTCAAGGTTTTTTTTGGATCAGAATATCTGATGAATCTGATGAAATTTCTATAAAACCGAAAAAATCATTTTTTTTACAGAATTTCTGATGGAATCTGATAGATTCTGATCAATTTCTGATGAAATAATCAGAAAATCTGAAAAAATTTTTAACAGAATTTCAGATGTTTTCTGATAAATCTGATGAAATTTCTGATGAAATAATCTGAAAATCTGACCGTCTTAACATACACCCTCCTTCTGTTGTCAAAACGAAGGACGAATCGCCTGATTTCCAGAGTGTATCTCCAGGAAAGGATTGTTGCCATTTTTGGCGTTTTTGGTTAAAGATGTTTTTTGCAGAAATGGATAGATTGAAGTGATTATGGAAGCTACGTTTTACCTCGTTTATATAATGATGTTTTTGGCGCATAATTTAGGAGGGAATTTCTTCTAATAAATGTTAATAACTGAAATTCAGTTACTGTGTAGTTTCATCTTCCTGTAATATCCAACGCATTTTATCACTGATTTTTAGCGTTTTGTTTTTAATGGCGTTTTATCATTTGATGGTGTTTTGAATATCAGCGGTAAAAGACCCTTTTACCCTTAAAGAAGCGCGTCCCACATAATAAAATTGATGTTATTTACGAAAACGCCACCGCGCAATCTAGTCCATGGATTGTTTTGATCGGACGACCCATAAGTGTTCTCACCGTTCTCACACTTTATACCGTTTTCTCTAGATCCTGACCATATATATATATATATATATATATATACTAGTGGTAATGCCCGCGCATTGCGGCAGGTGTCCCGAATGATGTCCATTACATACCACAATCTACTGTGGGTTTATACATTTTATTCAATTCAACAAAAAAATAGACGTAGAGCCTACAAGGTTACAGACATGCAAAGAAAGTCTAGAATTTCCATATGAAGAACCATGTTTATTAAATCATAAGAAATCTTCATCAAAAACATCAGAAGTATGTTTATCCACAACCTTACTAACAATAATATATTAGTTGCTAAATGTATCGGTTTATACGCAAACGGATTTTTGTACTTGTCCATATACCTTTATCCAATCCCTTTCTCAAACAATATACTTTAATGCTATTAGAAAATATACGATCCAAATTGACCCGTTCTATATTAACTTAATTTTCGAACATATAAATTCGATATGAACTATAGTTTGTAATTTTTAAACCGGATGAACCAATATATTATATTGATTACTTTTTATCTGCATATACAAATACATATATATTTTTATTTACGTTATATATAATATTTTTGTTGTTTCTTAAAATTCGATCTTTTTAAATTAATCAACTCTTTGAATTTTGTTTGGTTTAGTCGTATTCACTTTTGTGAAATAAATTTTTAAATAACCCAAAAGTTGATTTGATGAACACATCTTGTTATAATGAAAGATACAGTGGGTATTTTATATTTAAATTGTTGTTGGTATTATTTTAAAAAATATTCTTATACCAAATTTGTTTTGCTAAGAATGGAACGGCCGATGAAGGAGTAAAAAAGAATTATTAGACGAGTAGAGGTCATATATGTTATATGCTCAAATATACTCATTAGTTACTATAGGGCAAATGCGTATGAAGGTTTTGTCTTTCTGTTGTATCTTTGGTTGGTGTAATAAAGTTGGCTTTCCAAAAAAAAAAAGTTACTATAGGGTAGGTACATAAAGGGAATTAAACACCTCCTACAACTACGGATTGACCAACCATTAATACAATTATATGTTATAAAACTCACATGAATACATACATTATACCTATGCATGTCTAACGCTCTCGCACAGCTATAACAAATATGGGTTAGTAATGTCTAGCATAACGACACAACTAACATTATCATAAAACATATAAGAAATATTTTTATCAGTTATCTCCAGGAAGAAGAGATACTAATTATTGATACTATTTCATGTGTTATATTAGCATATCAAATGCTACAAAAGACCATCAACATCTTACCCATAATTTCCAAGTTTTATAATCAATAATCTATCATATTCGAGTAAAGTATTACAAAATCAGTACACAACAAACACAATGAAATTAATATTACGCTAAAAAAGAGATCATAAAATCCGTACCCAGGGCCGGCCCAAGCCCAAGTCCAATGAGGCTTGGGCCTTGGGCCACCAAAACTCTAGGGCCTCCATTTAAAAAAAATTATATTATATGTATTGGGCTTGTGCTTGTCTATGATTATAGATGAAAACTGAAAGGTCGTAAAGGCGTGTTAATGTGTTATAGATTAGGGCGGCAACAGCAGGCATACGGGAAGACAAATAGACGACGGCATATGGAGATTCACTCAACCTCAACGGTAATTAATTGATTTCCAGTTCCACTCATCTTCTTTATATCATATGGAGATATTCGAGATTCGGTTACAGACAGTCGAACAAAGTAAGTGTCTTGTGTCGAACAATTCACTTGTTTGATTTCCACTCATCTTCTTTATATCTTCAGTTCAATTGTTTAATTTCCACTCATCTTCTTTGTATCTTTAGTTCAACTGATTCAGAAACAGTTGAAGTGTCGAACAAACTCAGAAACAGTCGAACTCAGAAACAGTCGAATCAGAAACTCGGAACTTAGAATCGTCTGTTGAATGTATGAACTTTGTTCGAACTTAGTTTGTGATATTTGCCCTAATTTCCGAGTTAAATCGAACTCAGTTTGTGATATTAGCCCTAATTTCCTAATTACCTAATTGAAGTTTGTGATATATTTGCTAGTTTGTGATATTAGCCCTAATTTACTAGTTGCCTAATTTTCTGAATCTTTGATATATTTATAATGTCTAATAGATATCGTAAACATGAATCCGACCATTCTAAAAGGCAAAAGAAACAAAAACAAGAAGCTAAAATAGGATCACTAAAGGGTTCTTTACTCAAATTCGTAAAACCTATAAATGTCGAAGAGTCTATACATGTTGTTGTTGATGAAACTGTAAATGTTGATGAACCTTTAAATGTTGATGTTGACGAAACTGTAAGTGTTGATGAAACTGTAAATGTTGAAGAGTCTATACATGTTGATGTTGATGAACCTTTAAATGTTGATGTTGATGAACCTTTAAATGTTGATGAACCTTTAAATGTTGATGTTGATGAAACTGTATATGGAAAATCTTATATTGTTCCAGTAAAAAAACAAACCCTACAACGAAATCGGTTCAATCTATTTCAATTCCAGATTTGGTCCAACCATTTAACTTGTTTGTTAACATACAATTATTTTGTTTTTTAACAAGTTAATAATTGTTTTTTAACAAATTTTAGTTTATTTACACATTTTATTTCTACTGTGTACAATAGAAACCTTTATTTTTTTAACATGTTTACCCTCATTTTAATGAGAGTTATAATTGTTAAATACCACTACAGTTTTTGTCAACTTTAAGCACTTTTGATCCAACATATAGAAATCACCTTTAATCAAAAAGGTTATATTACACACACAGTGGCGGAGCTAGCCCAAAAAGTTAAGGGTATCCTATTTTTTTTTTTAGGATCAGGGGTATCCTTTATATAACGGAAACGGAGTTGAAGGGTATTTTTACACTACGGAAATGGAGTTAAGGGGTATTTTTACACTACAGAGACGGGGTTGAGGGGTAGCCCGTGCTACTCCTGTTAATACTCTAAGTCCGCCCCTGTACACACATGAATTATCTAGTAGATTGTTCAGATAAGCAGTACCATAGGAAAATGGTAACATATTGTAACTTTTTTTCAAGGAAAATAAGAAAATCAATAGTCTATTTTGTATTTAATGATTTTTAATGAATTTATATTACTTAGACGGTGTTTACACAGGAAAGTTTGTTAATGGCGGCTTTTCATAGTTAATTTTTTTGAACGGTTCTTGTATTTAATGGGGATAGCAACTATCATCAGTTATTATCGTTTACGACGTGAATTTTCGATGAGACAATATCCCCGTTGCCAGTCAAAACAAAATTGTAGAAAAGAAAAAAGAAACAAATTTATGGTAATAATTTACCATATTAATGGAAGCTTCTCGTAATGAACGAGGATAACAGCTCATGATTCGTTACTATTGTATTCACGAATTTTAATGAGACAATTGTAAAGAAAAACACATTTATGGTATATAATTTACCATATTAATATATGGATTTCCAGAAACACAAACCCTCTCTCTCTCTCTCTCTCTCTCCCTATCTCTTCACATCACCGCGTAGCCACCTCCCTTCTACTACCCTCGTGACCCCCAACAGCTATCTTCGTGTTCATCTTCCTCAACCCCACCCTGCAAGTGAACCCTTAGTTTCCTGACAAGATCTAGCTTCTTCAGACTTCCTCATCACCAACAACTTGAGCCGAAGCACCATTAAACAACGGCAGTGCGGAGGGTAGAGCCAACCTCAGGCCTAGCAGCCTTAACTCTGCCACAAGAACACCGTCGTTGTGATTGCAATCAGTGTCTCTGTCTTCATATATGCCCTAGAAGTCACCTGTTGGTAGATCTGATGGCGATTTGCGATTTTTAGGAATTTGTTTAAATGGTAACTTGGACGATTGTTAGCGGCGGCGTTATGGCGGCACGATAATATTAACAGCTTGTGTCGAAAAGCGACCGTCAATCGTCTTCGTGCAGCGTTAGAGGTGTCTCTTATGGTAGTGGATCACTGATTAACTGTGGTTGCGTCTGGTAGTTTTCATGAATTTGGGTGGTCAGCAAAGTAGAATGTAGTTGGACGATATAGGTTAATCAACAAGTTTCATGTATATTTATGGAGATGATGGTCACACACACACACACACACACACACACACACACACACACATATATATATATATATATATAGCATAAGGGGAAGGTTCATTTGAGAAGAAAATGTAATTGAGAAGAAAAAGAACAAAGGGTAATTTTGTAAAACATTAAATAGTTTTTTCACTTATCTCATTTATTATCATCTTTGACTAATTAGTTAGTCATAAAGACTATCATCCTCCACACTAACTTTTTTTGCCTACATACATCAAAAGTTATCCTACATATTTCAAAATTTACCCTACACGTTGAAAGTTATCCTACACAACTCGTAATTTATCCTATACACCTCGTAATTTGTCCTACACTTTAAATTATTTTATTTTATTTTTTTGAAAAAAATATATATTTTGAAAATAAGTTACAAAAAATTTATTGTAGTTAGCTATTAAAAAGGAAGACTACAAATTAATGATCTATGTAGATTTACCAATTTACTCTTATAGTAACATTAAATACTAATATTAAATAAAGTAAAAATAAAACATTCTTATTAGTTGAAATTTCTTCTTTTTTTTCTTACAAAAAATTTCTTCTTATTTGAACTCTCCACTATTTCATAATGCCAATAAACATTAATCAACATGAAGATGAGAGATTGGGAGTTTCATTGGTGAAGGAAAAAGAAATGGAAGAGTTTTCTTGGCATTTAAGACATTCAATTTCTACATTCAAATTGAATGGTTCCACAACTTATTGCGCGATGATGAGGAATTAAACAATTTAAATGGGAATATTTGGTGCATTCATTCTAATTTGTCGAAATTACAATAAATTTAATCAATTAATCAATTTTAGAATGCATAAATTTATTTAGAATAACAATTAATTTAGACTCTTCGCATGTCACCTTAACATTATAGGTTACAAAGGTGCTGAAATCCCTAAAATACCCCTAAAGTGTCTTAAATTTTTAGACAATGCGCAAGTTTACCCCCTCTAAAATAGTTTGGCTTTCTTGTACATGTTGCTTGAAGATTTGTACACAATGTAAAATTACTATAAGGGTATAAAACCTAGTTTGCTTAATTAGGTAGTATATAGATTAGATATAGATATAGATATAGATATAGATATAGATATAGATATAGATATAGATATAGATATAGATATAGATATAGATATAGATATAGATATAGATATAGGGGAAGGTTAACGGTGCAATAGCCCTTAATGTGCGAAGTGTACCCGAGTAAAATTACGGATGTTATAAAATTTAAACCGTAATCACGCATGAATGAACACACATAATCACGCATGCATAAACCTAATCACACATTCGTTCAGCAAAATAACAGAAAATCACGCATTAGTACACCCTGATTACGCACATTATTTGTTGGTCGCGTATGCTTCGCACGTTAAGAGACATTTATATTTTACACTTTTTCTATATATATGTATAGGGAAAGGGTAAAATTAGAAACAATTTGAGCTGTGAAAACCATGACAACTAAGCCTTTCAAAAGATTTTTTTCAGGAAAAACATTTTCTCAAAAATCTTAAAAAAATAAAAAAAAATGTCGCATGCAAAAAATGACATCGGGTTTAAAAGAAATTTTGGTAATGTAAAAAAAATTATATCGCTGTATACAAAATTTACATCAGGCATAACTACCGACTCGACAATTTTTTACAGATGTGTTTATAACATTTTCATCTACGTTTGTGTAAAAAACTGGTGGCCCAACTCACGCGGAAAGTAGGAGTTCTCATGGTTCTCACAACTCGTGGTGGTTCTTAGTTGAACCGAATCATATATATATATATATATACACACACATATATATATATATTGGGGATCCTACGGAAAGTGTGTTTTTCCTAGAAAGTCTAGGAAGCGATCTGGGCCATCCAATGGGTGTGTTTAATGGTTGAGATCATCTTGGTGGCATTTTGGTAATATGTGTTTCTTAAAAATAGGATTATTTAATTAATCAGGGGTAGATATGTTATTTAGCTTGTTTTAAATATGGAAATAATTATCATTCCATAACCACCCCACATTTCTTGCGATTTTCTTTCTCTCTCTCTCTCTTCCTTCTATCCTTCATGAAGAAACACATCAAGAAAACACATCGTATTAATCTGCTTGCTAATTGGCTTGCTGTTAAAACACAGCGTCAAGAAATCCTGCAGCATTACCAGCATGGATGGTAAAACACAGCGTATGAATCTGCTTGCTGTTAAAACACAACTCTATGAATCTGAATGCTAAAACACAACTGTATGAATCTGCTTGCTGTTAAAACACAACTGTATGAATCTGAATGCTAAAACACAACTGTATGAATCTGCTTGCTGTTAAAACACAACTGTATGAATATGCTTGTTGTTAAAACACAACTGTATGAATTTGCTTGCTGTTAAAACACAACTGTATGAATCTGAATGCTACAACACAACTGTATGAATTTGCTTGCTGTTAAAACACAACTGTATGAATCTAAATGCTAAAACACAACTGTATGAATCTGCTTGCTGTTAAAACATAACTGTATGAATCTGAATGCTAAAACACAACTGTATGACTCTGCTTGCTGTTAAAACACAACTGTATGAATCTGAATAATAAAACATAGCTGTATAAATCTGCTTGCTGTTAAAACACATCACCAAGAACAAACTGTTAAAACACAGTACCAAGAACATGCTGTATAAATCTGCTTGCTGTTAAAACACATCACCAATAACAAACTGTTAAAACACAGTACCAAGAACATGCTGATAGATTCCAGATGCCATGATTTTTCTCTCCGTATAAAAAAATGATCAGCGATGAATCTTGTGAGCAAGAAAACGAAGGAATGATTAATATTAAGTGAGATCAGAAATCGAAAACAAAAAATTCTGAAATTTATGGAGCAAATCGGTTTCGATATGGATAGTTAGTTATTGAATATAATTTCCTAAAATAAAAATAAATTGTGAAAGTACATAATTGCCCTCCTAGTTAAAATCCTTCAATGCCACGTGTCGCATTTTGATTGCTTCCTAGACTTTCTAGGAAAAATCCACTTTCTACCCAACTCCTCCTCTATATATATATATATATATATATATATAGCATCACGCTAAAATGAGAACCACCTCGAGTTGTAAGAACCTTGAGAACTACACCGTACGGGGCGAGGTGGACCAATTTTTTTTTCACAAACGTAGATACGTGTATTATAAACACATTTGTAAAAAAAATTCAGAAAAAAAGTTTTTGAGCACCACAAGTTTGTGTTTACGGGTACCGTAAATTTTCCGGTAGGATTTACGGTACCCGTAAACACAAACTTGTGGTGCTCAAAACAACACACACGACATTTTTTTTTAATTTTTTTTACAAATCTGTTTATAATACACGCATCTACGTTTATGAAAAAAATTTGGTCCACCTCGCCCCGTACGGTGTAGTTCTCATGGTTCTTACAACTCGATGTGGTTCTCATTTTAGCGGTCCCATATATATATATATATATATATATATATAATACAAAACCCATATAAAACATAAACTTATAAGGTCCATTAAAAACTATCAAAATTCACAAGTTAAGCCCATTAGGTATTAACCCAATACCCGTTTTATTTAAAAATAACAATCTATACTATATTATAATGCATAAGGGAGTGACATTTTAAGATACCCAAAAAATAAGAACTTTTTCTCTCTTAATTTATAAATACACCCCTAAAATGAGGGTAAATTGGTCTTTTAAACAATAATTATATTTTAGCCCCCTATCTTGTTACACTTCAATCTCCGAGATTTAACATAATTATAGGTCATTAATTACATTTCCCCCCTCCATAATAAACTTATAATTATTTTATGTATTTTTTTCATATCTTATAAACTATAATGTTTCAAAAAAAATCCAAAAGTACTGTGATGACCTACTCATTTTTGTCGACATTTCAATAGTTATCTTGGTCAGTATTGACATGTTCATTAAAAGGTACAAGTAGATGATGCCTTAGTGTACAAGTGATTAAATCCCAACGTACTTAGTCATTATCCCAAAATGTTTAATAGCTACAAAATGTCAAGTAATTAAACACCATCAAGTTAATCATCTCATCTAAATTACACTTTAATCCCTCATTTTAACAAAATTATAGATAATTAGTTAGTAGTTACACTTTATCCCCTTATAAAAGACTAACTCGCCCATAATTTTTAAACAGTCATAACTTTTTTGTATGTTAATATATTTTTATTCTTAAAATATACCATATAAACGAGTATTTTTATTCTCATTAATTTGAGTGTAGTATTGCTATAGTTTTTTTAATTAAAAAATTGATATTTTACATTATTAATGGTGTCTAAGGGTGAGTAATAACTGGATCGTTAACCAAAACTAAACCAAAATCAACCAAAAACTGAGTTTACTGAAAACTAATTAACTGAAACCCAAGTTAACCAAAAACGCTTATCGATTATTTTGTACCCTCGTTTAACCAAAATTAACTAAACTGAACCATTCATATTTTCATATATTTCTAGCTTTTATACCTGTTGTTAGGGGTGTGCACGGTTCGGTTCGGTTCGGTTATTAGCATTATCCGTAACCGTAACCGAAGTCATCGGTTAATCGGTTCGGTTAATTCGGTTAATTTGTCGGTTTCCGGTTCGGTTCGGTTAATTTTCGGTTAATAACCAATTCAAACAAGGGCTAAATTTTTTGCTTAGAAATACATGTAATGGAGGTATAAATACGTAAATATATGTATAAATACATGAAATGGATGTATAAAGAAATAAAATGGAGGTATAAATGCATGAATAGATGTTTAGATACATAAAATTGAGGTATAAATAAATGAAATGAAAGTATAAATAAATGAAATGAAGGCACAAATAAATGAAATAGGGGTATTATTACATGAAATGAAAGTATAAAACATGAAATACAGGTATAAAAGTTAGAAATATATAAAAAAAATAAATGATTCGGTTCGGTTCGGTTAATTTCGGTTAACCGATGGTAAAAAAAATATCTGTTAACCGACTTTCGGTTAATTCGGTTTCGGTTAATTTCGGTTCGGTTTTGTCGGTTTTCGGTTCGGTTTCGGTTGACGGTTCGGTTATTGCACACCCCTACCTGTTGTTCATGTATTTTATACTAGGGATATTGTATTTTATATTGGTGGTGTTAATCAATGGCCAGTTGGCCTTGGGCCTAATGTTAGGCATTATATTAATCAATGGCCAATTTAAATTATCCTGGTCTTATGCCAGTTTTCCTTCCTAGTCCAGTTCTTTGCAAGGTAATCAAAGATATCACACATGAGAACAGTATCTCAACTATTAAATTCTAAGTGCTACTCTAACATGTATTTAGTACATTATATCTTGCACTAAAAAAGGATGGTGGTAATAAAAAATAGTTTATGCTTTTTATATCTTAATTTCTATAATATTTTATTACTATATTTACCTTTAGGTGTAATGTTTTCTTATTGTTGGTTATTATGTTTTGTTAGCAATTTTGTCTTAGCAAGGATACATAGAGTAAATTTGTTTACCTGAGCATACAATAAAATATTCATGTGAATTTGCTTAGATTATTATCTTCATGTTGGAATTGTTTTACTACTAGGAGCTTGTAAGATGAGTGGGTTGGGTGCATTATGGAACGGGTAGTACGTTTCAAAACGGGCCATTTTAGTACACGTCTTTTACGGCTCTTCATATCATAGCCGCCATATCCTTCGTATGCATATATATTTGGTTTTTAATGCTTAATTAGTATATAGCATATATAGTGTCTGCTTTTCATGTGAGGGTTTGTTGGAAATGCAGAGGCACATCAAAGTGTCGAAGAAGAAAGCGAAGGTGGTGCATGTTGTTATTTCTGGCCATGATGTGGTTATGTGGAAGAGCAGAAATGAATGGGTTTTTAGCGGAAAGCAATTATTCTTGCAGAAAATAGTCGTAAAGGTCAAAGTTATTGGATTCCTTTGGATCAATAATTGAGCAATAATGAATACGCTTGGTTGGGAGGAATGGAAAGCGCTCTAAGTGTAATGATATAGATAGTTTGGTGGAAGGTAATATGTATGATGTAACCACTTAGGTGTTTGGTTTTAGCTTTCGACTTTCCTTATATTAATAAAGTTTTAGTTGGTTGTTCGAATATTTATGTCATAAAAGTAAGTGTTTTGAATTCATTTTGTCTCATCAACATACTTTTGAATTCATTATGCCACTTTGTTTTGAATACACGTAAGATCAATTTGTTTGTATTATTTTCTTTATATATTAATAATTAATCTAAATAACTTTCTCTAGCCCGGGAAGCAATCCCGGGTGATAACCTAGTAGTATATAAATATAAAATTATATTTATGCAACACACGTAATTGACGAGGTCCTACCCCTAGTACAATAATAAAAAAAACTTATGACAAATTAAATTAATATATCTACTTAAAATATCAAACTTATCTCAAATTGTAAAGTAAAACTCAAAAAAGAAAAATATGTCATATGCTATTAGTTTATTATATTAATAGTTATCATCAATAATGCTATTAGTTTACTAAATTAATAGTTATCAATAAAAGAGAAAGGTTATTCTACAAGAGAAAACAAGTGTATCAAATGTAGGAGAGAGGTTTGATCCTTGATTTGCAAGATCAATGGTTGAGATTAAGTGGTCCCCAAGTATAGAATTCACGTAACTAAAAATAAAAACAAGGGAAACAAGTGGAGAAAATGACAAAACAGGAAAATCCAATGTTGTTGACTCATAAACCTACTTCCCACTTGATTTTCAAACGACTATAACTTTTTCATACGTTAATATATTTTTTTTATAAAAATGACACTGTACTAACGAGAATTTCATTCTCTTTAATTCAAGCAGCCTATTGCTAGAGTTTTCTTTGAAAAAATTGCAGGATTTTGAATACTAATTACGTGATTACGTTATTTTGAATACCCAGTAAATGACTACGTGATTTTAAATACTCATTACGTGATTACATGATTTCATATAGTATATTATGTGAGACTCCACTAAGTGATTACGTAATTACGTAACAATAGTTGACGATATATTATTACATGAATACGTGATTTTGAATACACATTTTGTGATTACGTCATTTCATTATTGTATCTATGTGAAACCCCACTGAGTAATTACGTAAAAACAAAACATGTAAACCTAATATTTCAGGTATAATCACGTATTAAGGATAAATTATATACAAAACATCAGTCAAATCAACCTATAATAACAACATAATGTCGTATATTAGAGATTTAATCACGTAATAAAGCATAAACAATTGCGTTCTTATTATTGAATGTGTAATCATGTAATCAGTATAATTGTATTAACATTAGTTATAACAAATCACATTGAATGTGTAATCACGTAATGGGTATTCAAAAATCACTTAGTCATGTACCAGGTATTCAAAGTTACGTAATCACGTAATGGGTAATGGGTATTTAAAATCACGTAATGGGTACTGGGTATTCAAAATCACGTAATGGGTATTCAAAGTCCTATAATTTAAAAAAACTATAGCAATAGGCTACTTGAATTAAAGAGAATAAAATGGTCGCTAAGTTAATACGCTGTAATTTAAAAAAAATTAACGTATGAAAAGTTATAGCCGTTTGAAAATCAAGGAGGAAACTAGTTCAAGCGAGAAAAGACTATGATACCCTTCCCCTCTTAAATTGAGAAACATAAATGTGTGGTCATGATTCTTTCCTACACTTTGTATGGAATTCTTGTCTTATACATGATCTTTTATCATCAATAAAAAACCAAAAATAGAACTAAAAGGTTTATAAATTAATAGTTATCAATAAAAAGCCAAAAATAGTTATCATTAAATTAATAGTTATCAATAGAAAGCCAAAAATTGAACTAAAAAGTTCATAAATTAATAGTTATCAATAAAAAGCCAAAAAATAGTTATCAATAATAGTTATCTCAAATTGTAAAGTAAAACCAACAACAACAACAATAATAGTTATTTTAAATTGCAAAGTAAAACCCAAAAAAGAAAAGATATGTTGTACTAAAAAGTTCATAAACCTCATCTTGAAAATTGAGGTGGGTAAAAATGTGAAAGGAGGTGTTGATAACAACAACAACAATAATTATAGTTATTTCAAATTGCAAAGTAAAACCAAAAAAAAGAAAAGATATGTTGTACTAAAAAGTTCATAAACCTCATCTTGAAAATTGAGGTGGGTAAAAATGTGAAAGGAGATGTTGATAATTGGAGGCAAAGGAAAAGTTTATGGGTTTGTGATCCATATGAATATCACTCATTACAAATGTAGAAATAATTTTTTACTGATTTATACAAATGAATACCGAAATTTTAATAAGTCAAATATTCACTATGGTATATTACGGTTATAATATCAAAATTAAATTCATACCTAAATTATCTTCAAAGTAATTTTCATTGTTATCTATAATTTAAATTTATGATTTAAAATACCCGTATATAATCCTTATTTAATAACAAGTTTCTTATAAAATTTAATAATATGTTTAGATTGTATAAAAAATGTAATCTAAGAAAAATCAATTTTTAAAAAAATTAATAAATACGTACACTTTTTAATGTCACATTGTATCATTTGTTCAGCCCAGTGTAATACACAAGATAAAAAAAAGACAGTTTTCTCTCGTTATATGTTTCATGATGACAATAAATAAAATTCAAGGAAAATTGGTATCCAAAATTGGTTTGTTTTTAAAATAACTGGCGTTTTCACATGGTCTATACGTGACTTTTTCCCGAGTCAAAATTATAGATGAACTTATACTGTTGATTGTAAAAATGGCCATCATCTGAGGAGGACATCCAATGTTGTCTACAAAAAAAGTTTTTAGAGATTACAGTTAGTATTTGTTAGATTTATAAAATGTAAATGTAACATTAATTTGTGATTTTCATTATTATATATAATGTAATATGTAGTTATTTATTAAAAATGTTTTATTGCATAATTCTCAGTACCCAACCTGTGTGATTATAGGTTTAGTCCTTACAGTTTGGTATTTTCCACATTTACCTAAAACTTTCACTTTCTTTCAACTTAATTAGAGTTGTTAGTTACACTAACTATATTATGATTTTACCTTCATATTTACATAAGATTATAACCAAAAGAGGTTTAAATTACACAAATACTCCTTATAGTTTGGTCTTTGACATCTTGGACCCGAACTACTGTGACAACCCTCACCAAACCAGGTGTCCGTACAATTAATTGATATTTAATTAATGCCTAATTACTGTGCTTGCTTACAATTGTGAATTAACTGCTTACTGATTCCTATTACATACATGCACATGCATCATACTTTATTACTGTCACTCCACTTATTATACACAAAACAATAGTGACAAACTTGATGCACAAAGCACAGTTAGCGCAGTGAACGGATAACCCAGCAAACATGATGACATAGCCAGCACTAGACAGACACTGTCTCTGAGGCCAGTATGAGCCGGGAATAGACCACTACACTAGAAGGGAGTGTAGGGAGGTGAGGATTGTAGAACTGCGTCACTAGGCAATATTTATAGTGACCGGATGTGCCTAAAACATGCTCAAATTACAAAATTCTGCACTTTCTACTAAAATTCAGCATTTAACTTAACTAGTAAAGTGCAAGAACATGGGAAAATAATACTAGACACTTTCCAAAGTGTCGGGAATTTATTGTGTCACTAAAAATAATATTAAAGACACTTTAAATGCTTATTTAGCACTTTAACGGATTAATATCCAACCGAACAACCGGACTTTACCCGGAACATAAAAATATTATCAACAACATTGTTTATCCTTTTTCCGAGCTAGTTAGGGTCCCCGAATACCCTAACACCCGTTACAATACATAACACACTAGTAACTAGTTTAAACTCCTAACTAAACAAACTAACACTTAACTATAACATTGAAATCAAAATAAATACCCCCCCCTAACCGATCGGTTACCCAAGGGGTGACCCACCCCACATTTGTTGATTATTATATTAGTCTATGTCTAATATCTTGAGGACATGTTGCACAATGGGTATTAGTGGATGATGGTTTATAAGAAGGTTTAGGAGGTAAGAATAAGTCATTCACATAAACACTTCAACATTTTTTTTCACTCTCTCTCCCTCCTCTCCTTTGGATCGGCCGAACACCACAACCATCACCTCACCACCATCAAAGTCTTGTTCGACCATTTTCTACATACACAAAGGTGCAAGGGATCATACAATGAAGCGTGGTGTGTTCGGAAGCTCAAGGACCCCTCTCGTTTTCTTTTAACCACCACATTTCTTCACTTGAACTCTCCTAGCATTGTGCTAGTGGTAAGCACTTAGATCCTTGTATCTTACTTGTTATTTTAGTGGTTAATGATGTTTACGGATCAAGGACATAAGAACATTAAAGAACATGAACAAGTCTTGAACATAAACTAGTCTAGTGATAAAGTAATGTTAAAATGATGATGAAATATGATAATACATGCTGAATCTGAAATATATGAACTATAATCTGCTGTAAATAACTTATGACCTGTTGTCAATCGTTATTAGAAAGTATGGTGGTCGTATGGGTGCGTTTTAGTAACCTTTAAACTAAAAACAACATGCTGAGTTGTATTTCCAACCAACTTCAACAGGCTGTAAGCACATCGTAACTTAACAAAAACTTTATTAATGGATGAATATCTCATGTTTTTATCATATAGCTTTGTTATGATTGTTGCTAAGGTATTAAGAAGTCACACCAAATAAACCCACGCTTCCGCAAAGCCAGGGTGTGACAGCTTGGTATCAGAGCCTCGATCATAGCGAACTAGGATTCTTTCTCGAGTCTAGACTATGATCATCAGGGCTCTCACGAAAATGTTTTCAAACACTTTTACATTGCATACACTATACGTCCAGATCCAGGGAACAAACCTTTTTACAAACAAAAAGGCACAAATACACATTCCCAAATTTAAATTTATAGCTCAGTCAGGGAGACTGGGGAAAAATTAGGTCGGGGAGACCAGGAAAAATTAGGTCGGGGAGACCAGGAGAAATTAGGTCGGGGAGACCAGGAAAAATTAGGTCGGGGAGACCAGGAAAAATTAGGTCGGGGAGACCAGGAGAAATTAGGTCGGGGAGACCAGGAAAAATTAGGTCGGGGAGACCAGGAATTAGGTCAGGGAGACCAGGAAATCTGAGAGATTGGGAGATTTTAGTCTGAGAGATTGGGAGATTTTAGTCTGAGAGACTGAGAGATTGGGAGATTTTAGTCTGAGAGACTGAGAGATTGGGAGATTTTAGTCTGAGAGACTGAGAATTCAAAACTGAGAGATTGGGAGATTTTAGTCTGAGAGACTAGGAAGTTCAGTCTGAGAGGCTGAGAGGATAGTCTGGGGAAGACTAGGATGATTACATGCTTACATTGTTACTGCTTAATTGATGATTATTGATATACGTGCACACGTGGTGAATGTTTGCATACACTAATTGTTAATAACTACTATGGGTATACGTACGATGACTATTATGAACCGGCACACACGTCACACTACTTAGAAGGTGAGTTATCAGACATTGATAACCCTACAGCTACCGCCACAGATAATGAGACTACATCTACATCTGCGCCAGAGACAGTTACATCAGATACTGAGAGTGATCCTGATATGCTAATGACGAGGACGACTTCTAACAGTCCGCGCTACCAGACTTTGGTAATACTTCATCTCTGCTGATGGTTTCTCTGACAAGAATCTTTCTGTCACTCTTGTTTCAATCCATGACCACTCCATCACTGGTCATCCCGACGATGGACACACCATGGCTCCAATCCTCGATGATACGCCTCCTGCGGACATTCCTACTGAAGGTTGGCTACTCGACGAACAATATATGACTACGTGGGCATGCTTATTGATGGTCCTCCTGCCGACGCCATGATGATAGAAAATTAGACGAGAACACTGTTACTAACTTCACTGCCTAAGACCCCTGTTAACGAGATGCATTCAGACTCCTTTGAGTATGTGATACCTGCAACCTTACAAACAGCTAGATTACAGCATTCTACTACTGACACAAGGCGACGATGACATGGCTGCTGCCCTATCACCTGCTCGAGACACCACACCGTTACACGGCCCAGAGCCTGCTCTTGAGCTAGCTTTTACACCTTTTGGGTCAGCTCGATGTTGCGCCTGCTGAACCTACACCATTACGTGATCACGATCCTGTTACTTTTTGGTCTGCCAGACATTGCACCCCTTATATCTACTTGCATCGGGCAATCTCCTCATTTGTTGAGATGTTTGTTTTTACACCCGCAACCGTTGACATTGCTCCTTTTCCTTATGAAGACCGACTTCCATTGCGCCAAGGTGTCTATAGCTTTCTTTCAGAATATAACCGCGCCCCGGAGAGGTACTCCAGGTCAGTACCCACGTAACGATCCTTTTGCTACAGCAGCATTTTCTACGGCCCTACAGGCCGCACCATTTACTCTTTTCACCCCTACATCGCTGTACGAGCCGATTGGATGGATCCTATAATACACTATGCAGATTTTAGACCCTTACCATTCCTCATGTTATGGAGGCCACATACGAGATGAGTTGCTCCTGTAACACCAACTACAGTTTGAGGATATGAGTCGCATAATGTTGGAACTTGAGCTGGCACCACGATTATCAAAATTTCAAATACAAAACATTACTTAACCGAAAACATGATTTAAGTGTCTACATCACAAGACAACATATTGTCAGAAAAGTTTATGTAAGACACCATGTCCTCCACCCTGTCTATTGCCAGCATACTTTGATTCGCCACATATATCAAGGTTCCTTTTGCGCTCTCGACCGTTGTTATTACAACGTTCCCAGGATTCTGATACTCATTTCTTTACTATCGAGCGGCAGAGCAGATAATTACTCCGACGTATATACAAGCTCGAGGAGGGACTCACGCATGTTAGCAGTCACTTTTCTTTCCTCCTCCACCTCAGTTACCAGTATAGTTGGTTTCTGGATTATGCGGATTGCATTATGTAACAATTCTCATTAAAAGTCCTAATTATTATTTTAATTTGGCCAATAGGAAACCCTAATTGAGAAACCCAAGTGATTCTGAACAAACCCTAAAATTTTCAGAACAATCGGAATCGGGATTAGGGCCCCTAAAACTCAAGGGGGGTATACCCTAGTTAACGATTATCTACAATTACTCGCTGTCAAAATTCGAAATTTAGAATATGTCAAGTCAGCAAAGCTAGTCCCAACCGTGGCTACCCTATAACCTATTTTCAACCCTTACGCATCGTAAGAGTTTAAAGCTTACGATGCGCAAGCTTGTTAGAGTCGCTTACGCACCGTAAGGGTTCTAGGCCTACGATGCGTAAGGCTGACCAAACTTTGGGTATAAATAGAGGACCTCGGGACTTGAATTCTGTCTTTGAAATTTCGTAAATTCGCTTTACGTAGGCTGAGTTATAACAGAAACAATCCATAACACACACAGGGCACTAATCGACGCCGTAATCAGGGTAATAACTCGATCGCTGATACGATTCAACGTCCGATCGATTATAACTATCCAACGATTGTTTAAGTGCCGCTCAAATTGAGTTTATACTTTGTTATTCATCGTGATTTCGACTTGAATGTTTGAGTGCTGTTCGAATTCGGACTATACTCTGTCATTCGTTGTGAATCCGCTGAATTGATAAGTATTGCACTTGTAAATCGTTGTGAGGGTTTAATCTCGTGAATTGTCGTAACTGTTGTATTAGTTACTAACCTGTTGTGTGTGCATTGTTATTTAAATTAGGTTAATCAAGGCTAATCAGTAGGCTTATACTCTGCTCGTTAAATTTACAATGTGAGTCATTCTCTTTTTATCAAATTACTTTCAAAATCATGTTTATTTTCAAAGGTTATAATTACAGTGATTAAGTTTATGTAACCACCAAATTACAGCCGGTATGTGGGGTATTGTGCACATTACTACAGTTGTTATCACTTTAGGTGGGCGAACCTAAAATTAGTGATATTCGTCATTCATTGGGGCAGCCAATGGTGATATGACCACAGTCACCGAAAAGAGTCGAGTGACAAATACTGTGGGTAGTTGGTTTGATATCAGAAACATTGTAATCTCTCTTAATACTGTAAATTATAACAAACGAGTCGTTTTAGTAAAACTGAATGATTCACTCAGTATTTCCCCGCTGACAAAACCTTTTTCAAACATGTTTCAGGTGATCTGTTGTGAGCAAAGGAAAAGTGCCGTGAAGCACTACAAGCTTAGAAAAGTGGCTCAATGTAAATAAATAAAGAAACATGTTTTGAGAAATAAAGATTTCCCAGTGAAATCACTTTATTGTAAATTATGGGATTTATCCCTATATTATATATATAAACGAGCAGTTTTAATATTTAACGATCCTGCTTAAAAAGACTTCCGCTGTCACATAATTAGATACCATCGGATTTCCTACCTCGCGGCTCTGGACCGGGTCAAATCGGGGCCAAGGGCCGTGACAGGAAAAGGTGGTATCAGAGCCACTGATTTAAGCTTACTATTGATTTTAGCCTATTAAAATAATTGAGAGATACTTAGGAAATTTAATTGCTATTCTGTGAAAACATGTTTTATTAACTGATTAATTGTTAAATTACAGTATGGGTAAACAAAAGATTTCTGCTATCTACCACAAATTAGATACTGCACCCACAGAAAAAGGAACCTCTTCCTCCAAACATCCAGCAGATCTGGAAGAAGGGATTTTTGTCCGTAAAGCAAATTATGAAAATCTTCTCACCCAAGATAAAAGAAATTTGATTCTTAGGAAGGGACAGGAGAAAATAAAGAAAACCCAAGTCAAGAAAGTGAGGTTTAATTCAGAAATCCAGGAATTAGGCAATAGGTCACCTTGGGAAGACAAATTAGACGAAAAATGGGCAAATCTTTATATGCTAGCTACCGTAGCAGAGAATGCAAATCTCTAAATTTTCAATAAGCCTGGTCTAGTAGAAAATTAATACCCAGTAAATAAATAAATTATAGTATGTTCTCTTTCCTGTAGTCTTTTGTAACAAATCAGTATGCAATAAACTTTAATGTTTATTTGTAAAACTTTGTTCTAAAGTTTTAACTTAGCATTTTTGTGCATTTTGCATATATGCTATCCAGCATGAGTGAGATATCGGAAGCATTTCAGAATCTCAACCTCTACCCAGTACCAATTGAAGTCTCCCACGACTTTACTGATTATATTGCTGACATAGAGGAACCCCTGGAATTCCAAGCTCCACCGCTGGAAAAAGCAAAACCTAAAAAGAAAAGAAGATATGTAGGATGGAGGAAAGTGCGCAGGAGAAAGCCAGCCTCTAGGAAACTCCCTAAAATAGAAAACCCTATAGACAAAGGAAAAGGAATCGAAATCGGAGAAAGTTCTAAACCAGCAGAGATAGAAATCAAGAAAGATTATAAACAAAAAGGAATAGAAATTGGAGAGAGTTCTAGACAAACTGAAGAAATCACATTTCAAGACGAAATAGACCGTCTACTGGCAAATTGTGATATCATTAGCCCTATCCATAATAATCTATATCCTTACATGGCCGAAACCCAACTTCCTGTAAATCTGGAACCAGCTATTCCAGACCCACTAATCCACACTCGACCTTTAGGTCAAATGGAAGAATGGTGGACAAATGACTGGCAATTCGAAAATATCGTCAACAGTCCTTATTCTTTCCTTCCACAGTTTGATCCAGAACCTATCCCTAATCCTCCAATGAGCAACGAAAACTTAGCCGAACTCCGTCAGTTCGGTGAAGAGCTGATAGGTACAGGGAATAGGCTCCGGGAAATGGGGGAACAAATTTCCTGGAAATACGACGAAAGGGAGCATCGCTACTAAACTGCCAGTTGACCAAAGAATAGTGGGGTTGGGAAGAATGTTTGTATAATAATAGTAGTAGTCGAATATAACTCTGTAAAATGGGAAATAAAACATTGTAAGATAAACAGTGTGTATGGATGCCTATATAATATATAAATCAAAATAGAAGTCGAAACATTGACTATTTTGGATATATATCTGTGTTGTAAGATTTTATGTGCTTCTGTGTAATTGTTTTATTTACAATCATTTGATACTAATAGTTATATTTATAATAATTATCAGATGGAAACGCTAGTAGTGAACCAGTTAATGAAGGGAATCAATCTGAACAAAATCAGGAAAACCAGTATATGACTAGACAAGATATTGAAAATATCATCACTCAAGGGATAGCTAATGCTATTCCAGCAATCGTGGCTGCTGCTCAGAAACCTGTTGAACCACAACAAATCATTCCTAGTAAACGTACTCAGGAAGACAATAGTAGTCATAGTGTAAATGGAGGCGGCAATCATGATGATAATAATCCACGACAGGCTCCACCTCCTAAGAAAATGAAAGCTGCAACGCCTGGTTGCACTTTCAAAGAATTTCTTGCTTGCAAACCTGCTGAATTTGCGGGCAACGAAGGAGCAACTGCAGTACTGCGTTGGTTAGAGAAAACCGAAGCAGTAATTGCAATAAGTAAGTGTTTCGAAGAAGATCAGGTTATGTATGCGTCCAATTTATTCAAAGAAGGGGCACTAGAATGGTGGAACACCATATTACAAGCAAAAGGAAGAAGGATGGCTTATGCTTTAAACTGGGAAGAATTTAAAATTCTTGTAGAAAGAAAATATTGTCCTGAATATGAAAAGGAACAAATGGCAAATAAGTTCCTAAACCATCGTATGGTAGGCATAGAGTGTCGCGGTTATACTTCGACATTCTTTGAATATGCTAGAGTGGTACCAACACTGGCTTCGCCAGAACCGGTACTCATTTCCCGTTACATTTGGGGATTAATTAGTGAAATTCGTAACATCGTTAAAGCTGCGAGACCTCGCACTATTGACGATGCTGTGGAACTAGCTAATACCCTAACTGATGAACTAGTGCGCACAAGAGAAGAAGATCGAAAGAAGGAATTGGCTCAAAAGATTACCCAAGGATTTCGTGTGGGTAATGATAATAATAGGTTCAAGAAAAGAGGAAGGAGACAATCTGCACAACCGCCTTTTTGCAGAAATTGCAAAAAGAATCATTTTGGAAAATGCAATGTAATTTGCAACTTCTGCAAAATGACAGGACATCGTGAAGAAAATTGCAAAAAGAAAACCATAGTCTGCTATAACTGTGGAGAAACATGACATTACAAAACAGAATGTCCTAAATTAACTAAAACCACAGACAACAAAGGCAAATCAGCTGATGGAACAACAAAGAAGAATGCCCGAGCATTCCAGCTAACCACTCAGGAAGCCGAACTGATCCCTGACGTCATAGCCGGTACGTTCTTGGTCCACAACGTTTATGCAAAAGTATTATTTGACTCTGGTGCAAACCAAAGTTTTATCAATACTTCATTTTGCCAAGCCCTTAACTTACCCTTAACCACTCTTAGGCAAATTTTTACAGTCGAAACGGCAGATGGGAATTCTGCTAACATAAATAAGGTTTTGCAAGAAGGAAAGATAGAACTGTTAGGCCATAAGTTTTCTGCAAACCTGTTACCTATGAATTTAGCCGGATTTGATGTAGTGTTAGGAATGGATTGGTTGATAGCCAACCACGCTCGAATCCTTTGTGATAAGAATTCCGTAGAAATCTGTACTCCCACAGGAGAGATAATTCTAATTACAGGAGATAAACCATGAAGGCCACTGAAATTCATCTCAGTACTAAAGTTGGCTAGTTATTCAAGAAAACAAGAAATGGTGTATATGATTTCGGTAATCATTAACACTAAAAGTAAGGAACTCCCAGACATCCCTATAGTTTCAGAATACCCAGACATCTTTCCAGAAGAATTACCTGGGTTACCACCTGATAGGGAAGTAGAGTTTAGAATCCATCTAATTCCGGGTACTACACCAATAGCCAAGGCACCTTATCGATTAGCACCCACCGAAATGCTAGAATTGAAAAAGCAGTTAGATGAATTATTAAGCAAAGGATTTATACAACCTAGTTCATCCCCTTGGGGAGCACCAGTGTTGTTTGTGAAAAAGAAAGATGGATCTATGAGAATGTGTATCGATTATAGAGAACTAAATAAAGTTACAATTAAGAATCGATACCCATTACCTAGGATTGACGATCTTTTTGATCAACTTCAAGGCGCTAGGTATTTTTCTAAGATAGACTTAAGATCCGGATATCACCAGTTAAAAGTACAAGAAGAAGACATACCTAAAACTGCTTTCAGAACTAGGTATGGCCATTATGAGTTTACAGTCATGCCCTTTGGACTAACAAATGCCCCAGCAGCATTTATGGACATGATGAATCGGATCTGTAAGCCATACTTGGATAAATTTGTAATCGTATTCATTGACGATATACTTATTTATTCCAAAAGTCAGGAAGAACATTGCGAACACTTGCATGCACTCTTAACTTTGTTACGAAATGAAAAACTTTATGCCAAATTCTCGAAGTGTGAATTCTGGCTGCAAGAAGTACAATTTTTAGGTCACATGGTGAATCACGAAGGAATTCACGTAGATCCTGCTAAAATAGAAGCAATCACCAAATGGAAAGTCCCACAAACAGCTATGGAAATTAGAAGTTTTCTAGGCTTAGCTGGATACTACAGACGATTTATTAAGGATTTCTCTAAGATAGTTGTACCTTTGACTAAGTTAACCTGTAAAGCCGCTAAGTTTGAATGGGGATATAAACAAGAAGAAGCTTTTAAGATTTTAAAGCACCGATTGACAAATGCTCCAATTTTAGCATTGCCCGAAGGAACAGAAGATTTTGAAGTATACTGTGATGCTTCAAAATTAGGATTCGGATGTGTGTTGATGCAACGCAAGAAGGTAATTGCGTGTGCCTCTCGGCAGTTGAAAAAGCACGAGGAGAATTATACAACTCATGACTTAGAATTAGGAGCCATAATTTTTGCCCTTAAAATTTGGAGACATTATTTGTATGGAAGTAAGTTTACTGTTTATACAGATCATAAAAGTTTAAGGTATATATTTGGACAGAAAGAGTTAAATATGAGGCAAAGAAGATGGATGGAAGTTTTAAGCGATTATGACTGTGATATTCAATATCACGAGGGAAAGGCAAATGTAGTTGCAAATGCCTTGAGTCGTAAATATCATGAAAAACAGCGACGAATTCGTGCTCTTAGATTAAATCTACAAGTAGATTTAATGGAACAATTAAAGAAAGTTCAGGAAACAGCAATCAAGGACGATGCTGAAGGAATGAAAGGTTATATAAAGGAACTAGAGCAAGGAAATGATGGAATTTGGAGATTCCACAGGAAACGAATTTGGGTACCTAAGCAGGGAGAATTAAGAAATAAGATTTTAGAGGAAGCCCATAAATCTAGGTATACTATGCAACCAGGAAACAATAAGATGTACCAAGATTTAAGAAAAAAACTTCTGGTGGATAGGAATGAAAAAGGATATAGCAAGATATGTATCTAAATGTCTTACTTGTTCACAAGTAAAGGCCGAACACCAGAAACCTTCAGGACTACTACAACAATTGGAAATGCCTGTATGGAAATGGGAACTTATAACAATGGATTTTGTTACTAAGTTGCATAAAACAAGAAAAGGTAATGATGCGATTTGGGTAATTGTAGATCGATTAACCAAATCAGCTCATTTTCTACCAATGAAGGAAACCTTTAGCATGGAAAGGCTAGCCAAGTTGTACGTAGACGAAGTAGTATCTTTACATGGAGTCCCACTCTCCATTGTATCAGATAGAGATAGTCGTTTCACTTCTCATTTTTGGAAAAGTTTCCAGCAAGCTATGGGAACTCGACTAAATCTAAGTACTGCATATCATCCTCAAACGGACAGGCAAAGTGAAAGAACGATCCAAACTCTGGAAGACATGCTTCGAGCATGTGTAATAGATTTTGGTGGAAACTGGGATGATCATTTACCATTAATTGAATTCTCCTATAACAATAGTTATCATTCAAGCATTAAAACTGCTCCATTTGAAGCACTGTATGGAAGAAAGTGCAGAACTCCAGTTTGTTGGGCAGAAATAGGAGAAAATCAATTGTCAGGTCCTGAGATTGTGCAAGAGACGACCGACAAGATTACTCAAATCAAGGAAAGGCTGAAGACTGCTCGAGATCGCCAGAAGAGTTATGCAGATAATCGCCGCAAGCCGTTAAAACTTCAAATCGGAGATAAAGTACTATTGAAAGTCTCTCCTTGGAAAGGAATTGTTCGATTCGGTAAGAAAGGAAAGCTAAGTCCCAGGTACGTAGGACCATTTTCAGTGATCCAACGTATAGGACCAGTTGCTTATCGTTTACAACTACCAGAAGAGCTAGCTGGAGTACATGATGTATTTCATGTATCCAATCTCAAGAAATGTCTAGCAGACGAATCTCTGGTAGTACCTCTTCAAGATATAGAGGTAAACGAAAAACTAAAATTTGTTGAGAAACCTCTTCAAATTGAGGATCGAAAGATTAAGTTTCTCAAACATAAACGACTAGTTTTAGTCAAAGTCAGATGGGATTCAAAAAGAGGAGCTGAATACACTTGGGAGCTGGAATCAGAAATGAAGAGAAAGTATCCTCATTTATTCCAGTAAATCTCGAGGACGAGATTTTTATTAAGGTAGGGAGAATGTAACAATTCTCATTAAAAGTCCTAATTATTATTTTAATTTGGCCAATAGGAAACCCTAATTGAGAAACCCAAGTGATTCTGAACAAACCCTAAAATTTTCAGAACAATCGAAATCAGGATTAGGGCCCCTAAAACTCAAGGGGGGTATACCCTAGTTAACGATTATCTACAATTACTCGCTGTCAAAATTCGAAATTTAGAATATGTCAAGTCAGCAAAGCTAGTCCCAACCGTGGCTACCCTATAACCTATTTTCAACCCTTACACATCGTAAGAGTTTAAAGCTTACGATGCGCAAGCTTGTTAGAGTCGCTTACGCACCGTAAGGGTTCTAGGCCTACGATGCATAAGGCTGACCAAACTTTGGGTATAAATAGAGGACCTCTGGACTTGAATTCTGTCTTTGAAATTTCGTAAATTCGCTTTACGTAGGCTGAGTTATAACAGAAACAATCCATAACACACACAGGGCACTAATCGACGCCGTAATCAGGGTAATAACTCGATCGCTGATACGATTCAACGTCCGATCGATTATAACTATCCAACGATTGTTTAAGTGCTGCTCAAATTGAGTTTATACTTTGTTATTCATCGTGATTTCGACTTGAATGTTTGAGTGTAGTTCGAATTCGGACTATACTCTGTCATTCGTTGTGAATCCGCTGAATTGATAAGTATTGCACTTGTAAATCGTTGTGAGGGTTTAATCTCGTGAATTGTCGTAACTGTTGTATTAGTTACTAACCTGTTGTGTGTGCATTGTTATTTAAATTAGGTTAATCAAGGCTAATCAGTAGGCTTATACTCTGCTCGTTAAATTTACAATGTGAGTCATTCTCTTTTTATCAAATTACTTTCAAAATCATGTTTATTTTCAAAGGTTATAATTACAGTGATTAAGTTTATGTAATCACCAAATTACAGCCGGTATGTAGGGTATTGTGCACATTACTACAGTTGTTATCACTTTAGGTGGGCGAACCTAAAATTAGTGATATTCGTCATTCATTGGGGCAGCCAATGGTGATATGACCACAGTCACCGAAAAGAGTCGAGTGACAAATACTGTGGGTAGTTGGTTTGATATCAGAAACATTGTAATCTCTCTTAATACTGTAAATTATAACAAACGAGTCATTTTAGTAAAACTGAATGATTCACTCAGTATTTCCCTGCTGACAAAACCTTTTTCAAACATGTTTCAGGTGATCTGTTGTGAGCAAAGGAAAAGTGCCGTGAAGCACTACAAGCTTAGAAAAGTGGCTCAATGTAAATAAATAAAGAAACATGTTTTGAGAAATAAAGATTTCCCAGTGAAATCACTTTATTGTAAATTATGGGATTTATCCCTATATTATATATATAAACGAGCAGTTTTAATATTTAACGATCCTGCTTAAAAAGACTTCCGCTGTCACATAATTAGATACCATCGGATTTCCTGCCTCGCGGCTCTGGACCGGGTCAAATCGGGGCCAAGGGTCGTGACACATTACACTTGGGTAAAGACACTAATGATAAGCCGGGATTGCGGAGACTTTTGAGGACCACTTCTGATTACGAAATTTTGATGCACTAATATACTTATTAGACAAGGGTAGGGTGACCCGGTGTCCCTTTCGATGTGATACATTTTGTTAGACACAGTGATTGTGGCCGAAGGATAATGAAAGCCCAATCATCTTTAAACATGTGACAACACTTTGTGGCCAATAACCAATGAAAGCCCAGTCGCTAGGTCTTTGCTAAGCACGTCATTGATCTATGTGTGTGTGCTATAATTATAATACTACGTGCTTACTTTCTATGCTCTCATTAAACATAATTACCGAATCACTTGGTCATACTATGATTATACTGTTATTTGATTGGTTGGTATGGTAACCTGCTATATGTAGGTACTTATGACCACTAAACAACCAAATGCACGCACGAAGCAAATTAGACCTGACCTAACCGACCTTCTTCTAGGAAGATGTCGACTCAAGGGAACACCGATATCAACAACCCTCTACCGACAACAGAGGCAGAAATGCAAGAGCGCCTCTTACAGGCCATCGCACGGTACGAGGCCCGTCGCTCCGATTGCAGCGGAGGTACCTCGGGAAATAACCCCCCCAACGGTAATGTCTAGTCCTTTAAGACACATTACAAAATGTTTGGACATTTCCACGAGTGCCTTGCTAAGGCCTTACGCGAATAATGTTGCTTATATCGCAGGCTGCACCTACAAGCAGTTCTTGGACCACAAACCTCGAGAGTTCGACGGCACTAGGGGTGCCTTAGCCTTCGTGCGCTGGGTTGAAAAAACAGATTCTGTTTTACGATTGAGCAAATGTGACCCCAAACATCAAGTCAAGTATATAACTGGACTATTGGTGGATGAGGCTCTGTCATGGTGGAACCATCAAGTTCGGACAATGGGCGAGATCGCTGCATATGCTATGACGTGGGACGAACTGAAAGATCTGATGCGTAAGAGATATTGCTCGAGGGCAGAAGTCCAGAAGTTGGAAATAGAACTGTTGAACTTGAAAATGGAAGGACCAAAAATAGCGGAGTATGTACAGAGATTTAACGAATTATCACAAGTTGCCTTACTCCTGGGGGCACCAGAGTTTAAGAGAATTGAACAGTTCATAAGGGGATTGGTACCGTAGATTCTAAGCCTGGTAACAACATCAAAACCTTCAACGATCACCGAGGCTATCAACATAAGCATGGCACTCACGGAAGAAGCAGTTAGACGAGGAGAATTTTCCACTGCGGAGGAGAAAAAGGAGACTGCAATAGAGGCATCTGGAGATAACAAGAGAAAGCTTGCGAATTTCAAAAAGGTTACTCGGGCAAATAACAAAAAGAAGGCCAAAAAGGGAAATGATTACAAGGGTATCCTACCAAAGTGCGACAACTATTTACGTTATCATGTCGGGCGATGCAAATATGGAAAATGTGCTAACTGTGGCAAGAGGGGGCATCCTAAAGAAACTTGTTGGCAAGATACTGAACGTGGTAATGGGGGCCAAGACGGTAGTGAGAACGAAGGGGACAACGACAATGACAATTGTCAAAGCAAAATGAGTGATAAACAGAAACGTGCCCGAGGTTGTTTTAACTGTGGAAGCAAAAACCATTTCAGAAAATATTGCCCTAAGAACGATCAGGCACAAGGATGAAAGCTCCATGCCGGAGCTAGGGAAGCACGCCAAGAGTTCTGGCGAGGATATCGTTACGTCCCATATTACTCAATATTATGCATCTGTATTGCCAAATACTGTTGCAAATTTTACGATTCGCACTTCTAGAGTTCGAGAGCATAATTGATTTAAGTAGCGAGTAAGTAGATATTCCAGTACCCATTAGAACTAGCTTAGGGGAAGCTAGTGGAAGCCAACGCAGTAACTGGAATCGGCAAGATAGAACCCGAAGAGCGTAAGTTTACGCTAGATCTATTGCCAGTTAAGTTGGGAAGCTTCAACGTGGTAATTGGATGTATTAGTTGGCAAGCGATCGAGCGGAGGTTGATATCCGTACCTCGATGACGAATGAAGGAACGATTGTGACTCACGAAGCAGGATACGCCACCACCGATCACGAATTACTTAAGGCACGAAAGTTGTTGTGGGAAGGATGTGTTGTTTCCTGGCTCATGTCGGGGACAAGGGAGCCGAAGAACTAAAACTTAACGATGCCCCCATGATCGGAGTATACCCTGAAGTCTTCCTCGAAGACTTGCCGGAATCACCTCCTCAACGATTAGTCGAGTCTCGCATCGATTTAATCCCAGGCACCGTGCCTGTAGCCGATGCATCGTAGTGACTTACACTTCCGGAGATGCACGGATTGACAGTGCAACCTCAGTCGTTGATAAAGAATGAAGATAATAGACCAGAACTTTTGTTTTGGATAACCTCAGTTTTGCTCGCCAAAAGAAAGGACGAATGACTTTCAAATGACCGGGAGTCAGACGAGCTAGCCAACCAGAGTCGGTGGCTCTTGCTGAGGATTAACGAACTCCTTACATAACTAACTGTGAGGACCCAACTACTATTACACGACTGGTCGACAACCGAGCGTCGTTAGCAGTGAATTCAAGAAGAAAGTTTACCGATGAAAATTGTGGGACAATGATTAGTTCTTAGACGTACACAATGTACAAACAGGATCCACACGGGACACAAAATCTGGAGGATTTAGAAAACATATAATTAGGACCTCTGGGAACCCAGGTCCAAACTCGTAAGGGTTTTTATTTAGGAACCATATCTGTCAACTCAATCAACCATCATTAACCTGGTGCATATGCCAGTTCCGTTGACCAAACAGAGTGTACTTGGATTTCTTTTACTTCTGTTGGATCTGAGTTTGTTTCTGATTGTATTTTGTGTTTGTAATTAAAATGAAAATGGTTGAGTGTGCAGCGGAATTATAATGAAAACAAACTTTGCATACAATCAAACGAGAGTAATACTTTGATCAAACATCTTTTCTCAATGAATCTGAAGATTGAATCTATTTCAATAACGATTACAATGATTGATGAATGAATGCAAACTCCCCCTCAGCCAGAGCTCAGTTGTTTGTTCGTGCAAAGAAGACGATGATGCAAAAGAGCTAATAGAACAGTACCAAGTACTGAGCTATTTATAGGCACTTGCAAACCACTGAGCATCTTAGCTGACGTCACCATGAAAGTGACATCTAACCTCCTAACAAACTCTAACCTCTGATCAATACAAACACTACTATGCTAACTATTGCTATTACATTACATTTCATAAAGACAATTATACTACTGCTGCAACCTTCCACTGCTGTGAATCCAGCAGCACTTATCCGGATCAGCAACTCTTGACTCAAGGCAGTAGATTGAATCAGCAGAGCTTTGGTCTTCCATCAGTCTTTAACTTTGGGCAGTAGTTGTAAGGCAGCACTTTGCAAGATCAGTAGATAGGAGGTCAGCAGATGTTGAAGTTCACTTTCAAGGGGAGAGAATTGATCATATCATATTGTAAACGTCTGCTTATTCTGGATCCACTGCTCTGATCCAGTTTTGACTTTAATTATCTGTTCCTCTTGATAGGGTTCAATCCCAACAATCTCCCCCTGGAACAGATAATGCCAAAACTCTTCATTATTGTGGAGTGTTTATTGCCTCATCAGCAGTTCTCTTATCTGACCTTTGAATTGTAGTTCAAAGTCTAGGGCATCTGTGTCTTCATCATCCCTGCTAAATGGAAGATCAAGGAGATCCTGCAAATCTTCAAGACTCAGGCCAAGAGCTTGTTTCCTTGATATTTTCTTCACTTCTCCACCAGACCTGAGCAAAGTCAATACGCAGGTCTGTTTGTCAGTTTCCCACTTTAGTATTTTTGAGTCTGGTGGGTTTCTTGGGAGATGTTTATTTGCAGAGGTATTTGGTGAGGCTGGCCTATTCATGACTGGCTGAGCAGTACTTGCAGATTGTTCCAATTCAAGATCTTCTTTTATCATTAATTTCATGCCTGCTTTTACGATAGCATCACCAGCTTTTAGATCTTGAATTGTTTCAGTACTCGCCTGGTTTTGGCTCCTTCTTTTGTAGATGGCAGCACCAGCTGGAGCAGTGGTTCTTTTAGCTTGCAGCTTTGGTGGTCTTTTTGAAACCTCTGCTTTAGAGTAGTCAGGATTTTGTGGAACTTTTGGATCTTTCTTTCTTAGTTCCTCCAACCTTTTGTAGGTGGCCCTGACCACATCTTCTTTCCATCTAGCAATTTGTCTTTTGTTTCCATATTCAGCAGCAACCAGTTCCTCTTTCATTCTTTTCAGTTCTACCTATTTGTCAGGTACATTCTTTCTAAACTTTGCCCAATCAGGAGGAGTGTGAGTGACCTTCCTTTTTATCATGTCTTGAATTCTTGCAGCTTCATCTTCAAGCTCAGGAACAGTCTACTCTTTGTACATGTATCTCTCTCCTTTGTACTTCTTGTGAGCCATGATGCTTTCAATGTAGTCTTTCTTCAAAGTTTCAGCTGCTCTTTCTGAAATTTGTTGACTGACATTTTTTGCAAATTGTTCTAGGGATCTGACCTGTGTGAGCAGATATTGATAGTTTCTTGAAATTTCTTTGTCAGATTTCCCTTGTGTGTTTCTTTTTGAGATATCCTCTGCTTGCTTGGCCTTGATTTTCAAATATTCATCAACATTTTTAGGCCAGGGATATCCTTTGATTGATGGTAAACTCCTTTTGGCAGGGTCATCCTCATAGTAAAAGGATTTTATTTCTTCTCTAATAGCTGCTAGTTCAAGAGGAAATTGAACACCTGCAGGAGGTAAGGGCTTGTACATTTGAACTGAAGAGAGAGGAACAGGTTTTGGTATTGTGACAAGAGCTAAAGATTTTGAAGATGTTTGTGGTGGTGAAGTGTCATCATCTTTGAGAATTAGCGTTCCCCTATTTGTTTGAGGAGGGGCTGATGATGTTTTGGATGGAACAGTGGTGGTGGATGTAGTGGCAGTGGTTTGTGATTGACTAACAGTTGTTGAAACAACTGGTGTTCCAACCACTGTCGTCTTTACAGCAGATGTTATAACAACTGCTGTCTTCTGCCTTTTGGCAGGAGGTGATTTTGTTTTTGGTGGTGATGGTGGTAAAGCAGTGACTGTAGTGTGTGTTGAAGTGGTGTGTGTTAAAGTGGGAGCAGATGTTGAAATCACTGAAGTACCAACAGTAGTGAGTACAACAGGAGTTACAACACCTGTTTTAGGTGGTGGTTTTGGAACAGACTTTGAACGTCTGGTTGGAATGGATTTGGGTAGCCTTACTCTTCTTGTAGGCTTCTTCTTTTCATCAACAAGATTTTCATCATCTTTTGACCCTGAAGTACCCTGATCCGGATAATCCACCCTGGCTTTCCTTTTGGCCTCTCTATCCCTTTTTACACTTGCAACTGCTTCTGCCAGTGCATTTGTGGTCACATCAATTTTCTTGCTTCCATCTGGCAAAGGGATCTGTTTGGTCATGTTTGCATTTTCTGGTTCAATGTAGAGACCATCCTCTATTCCCTTCTTTTTCCACTCCTGAATTTTCTCCCCCTTTTTGGCATTATCTGGAGGAAGTTGATCAATGAAGAGAACTGTTGGAGGAGCAGTGCCAGTGGTGTGCAGGATCTGAGTTTTGAGAGCCTTTAGATCAGCCTGAGTGTTCTTAAACCTTGACTCCATTGCATTTCTCAGCTGTTGAACATGTTTTTCATGTTGCTGATCTGCTAGTTGTGCTTGTTGATGGAGAAAAGGTTGAAATAGATTCCAGAGCTCATTTGTAGCAGGTGCCTGTTGTGGAGCAGGTGCTTGAGATGGAACAGCAGTTGATTGTACCTTTTGTACTTGTAACAACTGTTGTAGCATATCTTTGAGTTCTGCAACAGAGTTATCAAGCTTTTCAACACGATCCGTCAATTTCTGGTACTTTAAACCATCACCCAATTTAATGGGATCATCTGATTTCCCACTAACAGTGGTTTTATCAGTGGATGAGGTAGGGAGTGTACTCCAAACACTAACCACTGATGCCCCTTTTTCTTGGTACTGGGGTCTTCTTCCTTCAACACTTGACAACCTTTTGATGTTGCCAGTAGGATAAATAAATCCACTGGTGGTTGGCAGAGGTGCTATGTAAGGAATTGCCTCCAAGGAAGTCTTATTAATGTAACCACTGTCCAACTGTAAACCAATGGGTTCAACAGTTGTAGTGACTACCACCAAGAGTTACTTGTAACTCAAGGGGTCTAACCTCCTCAGGTTGTGTTGGTGGGTTAGCAAAGATTGATACATCAGACTCAGTCAGTTGTTGAGGTATATTCTCATTGATAGGTGATTGAGAAGGACTGGTTAGTGCCTGGTTCAAATCAATTGCATCCAACAGCAGTTTAGTTGGTGGGGGAATTGTGAATGTGATGTTTGGTGAAGAAAGAGGATTTGCTCCGGGAATTGAGCTGTGGATGATGGAAACGAGTGTTTCCAGAGCATCATGACGTGGTGTCCCAATGTGTACAACCTGATCTTTTTGTGAAGAAGCAGGAGGAGTTTCGGTTATGGGTTGAGATATTTGTACCAGCTGCTGTGAGGAAGTAGCAGCAGTGGTTTCTTGTGACATTTGTGTTGTCACAGGCATTAGCTCTGGTATCTCATCCTCCAGAGTTGCCTTTTTGATGGGTTTTGGGGGTTTTTGAGTTTTTCTTGTTGGCTTTTTGGTGATTGTAGGTGTGGGTTTCAAAGCAGTTGTGCTGCCACTTTGATCACCTTGAGCAGTGGGCTCAGCAGCAGATACCTGAGGAGCAGTTGTAACTGCTAAAATCTGCTCAGGCACCTCAGCTTGTGTTTTGCAAGGTGTTAACATTCTTGAAAAAGTTTCAGTTGTTAAACTGTTTATTTGAGTAGAATCACCTTGGTTTATTGCAGCTAAATCATCCTTACTGAATTTCTTTGCAAAATAGTAACTTAAAAACCTTGGAAACAGTAAGAATGATTTTGTGTCAACATTATTAACCAAATCTTTGAAGATTTCCCGAGAATAGTTATAATTTTCTTTTTGAAGAATTGCATATCCCAGATTTTGAATCTTTAAAGGGATTTCATTAAAAGAAGTGGTTTTGTTTGAAACACATAGTAGGAGGGTATGAAATAAAAATCTGGTTGCAGAAGGAAAATAACCTTTTTGTAAGGTAAGTTTCTTCATCATTGTGGCTTCATACCCTCTCTCAATGAAGTCAGTTTGTAACTCGTTTTTAGTGAAATAAATTTTACCTTCCTGATCACCGAGTTGAAAAACCTCTGAAATGGATTGTGGCGTGATCTGGACAGCTTTACCCTTTATAGAAGAGTGTATGGTGGTTGCAGTGTCTCCTTGTTTTTCAAGGGTTGCATTCTTCCAGAACTCTCTTTGGGTCGCCAAATAGATTGGTGCATCGGCGGTGAACAAAGTTTTGTACTTTGATTTTGCCATGGTGTCAATGATGGAATCGAAAACTTTGGTGGTTCCTGGTTTTGTGAGAAGACCCAGGAGATTGTGAGATGGTTTATATGGGATTTCAGTGGAGATTGCCTTTTGAGAGGCTGTTTTCGATGTGGATTTGGATGAGGGTTTTGCAGATGGCTTCGATTTTGTCATTTTGAAGATGATGATCGAAGAAATTTGTGAAGAAATGAGATGAAAAACTGCTTTGAGAAGAGAATTTTTAAGAATTCAATTCGACAGTGAAACCCTGTTTTGGTGGTGAGTGGGGTTTTTATAGAGAAGAAAGTGAATGCTGACGTGGCAGCCGTTACAAAAAGTCTGACCACTATGTACTGCCCACGTGACAACCCCTGGTGAAAGTGAAGGACAGTACTTGCATGAAAGTGACTGATGAAGGCAGTGGTATTAAAGCAGTGGATAGCATATCAGTGGATAAGACACTGCTTTTGAACAACAGAGTTTATCAAAGAAATGAGAGAGCAGGGGTTGACTTTCAGCAGTGGACAGATTTTTGAAGTAGAGCAGACTTTTGAACAATCAGTGGTAATGGCAGACTTTTAAGGATTTTAATGAAAATTTCATTTTTGGCTATTTTTAAGTATGGATTTTTGATTTTCTGAAAACATTTTGTTGCTTTTATTCATAGAAAAACAAGATGTTGCTTGTTATTCCATGTTCAGCATCCCAATCCTAGAGACCAAGCTTTCAAAAGTGGCTGTATCAAGTGCTTTTGTGAGCACATCTGCCAGCTGGTCTTTAGTTGGGACATGATGCAGAGAAATCAAACCTTTTTCATAGCAATCCCTCACAAAGTGATGTCTGATGTCGATGTGTTTGGTGGTTGAATGGGAAACTGGATTTTTGATGATATTTTCTGCTGCCTGGCTGTCCAACATGAGTGGTGTCTTTAAGGCAGTGATACCAAAATCCAGCAACTGATTTTGAAGCCACAGGAGTTGGGCTGTACAGCTTGCAGCAGCAATGTATTCAACTTCAGCAGTGGATGTTGAAACAGCTGCTTGCTTTTTGCTTTGCCATGAGACTAAGCAATCACCTAGAAACTGGCACCCTCCTGAAGTGGACTTCCTTGTGGTGTGACATCCAGCAAAGTCACTGTCTGAAAAACCTGAAAGCTTGAAGTTCCCATTAGCTGGATACCAGATACCAAGTGTGGGAGCACCTTTTATGTATCTGAAGATCCTTTTTACAGCAATGAAATTTGATTTTCTGGGAGCTGATTGACTTCTTGCACAGACACATGTTGCAAACATGATGTCTGGTCTAGATGCAGTTAGGTACAATAAAGACCCAATCATGCTTCTATAAAGTGTTTGGTCAATCAGCTCATCTTTTTCATCAGACATGACCAGCTTATTAGTTGCCATGGGTGTGCTGCATGGTTTACAATCATTCTTATCAAATTTGGTCAAAAGTTCTTTAGCATATTTGCTTTGATGAATGAAAGTTTCATTTTGCATTTGCTGTACTTGGAGACCAAGAAAGCATTGCAGCTCACCCATTGCACTCATTTCAAACTCAGCTGTCATGAGTTCTCTAAACTCTTCACACATTTTATTGTATGTGCTTCCAAAAATAATGTCATCTACATAAATTTGGACAATCATTAAATCCTTCCCTCTCCATTTAAGAAACAGTGTTTTATCAATGGTACCTCTTTTGAAACCATTTGAGAGAAGAAAGTTGGAAAGAGTTTCATACCAGGCCCTTGGTGCTTGTTTCAGGCCATACAGGGCTTTGTTCAGCCTGTAGACATGATCTGGATAAAATGGATCCTCAAAACCTGGAGGTTGACAAACATACACCTCTTCTTGAATTGTACCATAGAGGAAAGCACTTTTGATATCCATTTGAAACACCTTCATATTGTGGTTGACAGCAAAGGCCAGGAACAGTCTAATGGCTTCCAATCTTGCAACAGGGGCGAATGTTTCATCATAATCAATCCCCTCTTCCTGTCTGTAACCTTGAACCACAAGCCTGGCTTTATTCTTGACAACAATACCCCTTTCATCAGTTTTGTTCTTGAAGACCCACTTTGTGCCAATGGGACTAACCTCTTCTGGCAGTGGTACAAGCTCCCATACTTGTTGTCTTTTAAACTGTTGGAGCTCATCTTGCATGGCTTCTACCCAGCTGTTGTCTTTCAGTGCCTCTTGGTACTTGACTGGCTGATGGAGTGATAGAAAACCAGCAAAAAGACAAATGTTTTGGGTTTGGCTTCTTGTGAGCACCCCTTCATTTATGTTGCCAATGATTTGATCAGGTGGATGAGATCTCAAGAAGATTAAATCTCCTTGGTATGGTATGATGGCATTTGTTGGTGAAGGCTGCAAATGTGTATCATCTGAGCTAACCACTGCTGGGGACTTTGATGATCCAGCAGTGGCTTCAAAAGGTGGTGGAATAGGAGGTAATGAAGTGGACAACTGCTGACTTTTATCCACTGTTTGAGGACTTTTGTCAGCAGTGTTTGAGGATGTGGAAGCAGTGGTTGATGGGCTACTTTGGTCAACAACTGTTGAGGTAGCAGTGGTTGAGCTTTGACAACTGTTTTGAACAGCTGATGCTTTTCCCTTTGTGGCAGACCTTTGAGGGATGATGATTTCATACCCATAGTCTGGTGTTGTATCCTCTGATGGACCTGCACTGTTAATCTTGACAGCAGTATTTTCAAAAGTAAATTTTTCAAGATCAAACAGTTCTGTAGGATTTGCTGGGATTTTCATTGATGAAAGTTCATTGAACTTTACATTCAAAGTCTCCTCCACTGCCTTGGTCCGTGTATTGAACACTTTGTAGGCCTTGGCAGTGGTTGAGTATCCCAAATGATAACCACAATCAACTTTGGCTGCAAATTTTGAAATGGAATCTTTTAAGTTCAAAATAAAGCATGGGCAGCCAAACACCTTGAAGTATGAGATCAGTGGTTTGATTTTATACAGAATTTCATAAGCAGTCTTTTTGTGCCTGGGGTTTATTAAAACTATGTTCTGAACATAGCAAGCAGTATTTACTGCCTCTGCCCAGAAAGTTAATGGCAAACCTGAATCAGCAAGCATGGTTCTGGCAGCCTCAATCAAAGTTCTGTTCTTCCTTTCCACTACCCCATTCTGCTCTGGTGTTCTAGGGATGCTGTACTGCCTTACAATCCCTTTCTTCACACAGAAGGCATCCAACTCATTGCAAAATGCCTGCAGTCTCATCTTTTGAGTGTAAAAAGAAGGTCCATGTAAACCTAGAAAAGTCATCAACAATAACCAAACAATATCTTTTCTTTTTGAGGCTCATGACTTGAACTGGGCCAAACAAGTCCATGTGTAGCATCTGCAAACACTGGGTTGTTTTGGACTCTTCAATGGACTTGTAAGAACTTTTATGCTGTTTTCCTTTTAGACAGGAAATGCAATGTTCAGGACATGAAAACAATTTTTGTGGTAGGCCTCTCACCAAACCATTTTTTGAAATTTCAGTGATTGTCTTAAGATTTGTGTGCCCCAGCCTTCTGTGCCAAAGTTCTGTCTCTTTGTTAGAGGCAGCTGAGAACAGACAGGCATCAGCTCTGGGACACTCTTTTGACATATCAACAACATAAACATTGCCACTTCTTTGAGCAACAAGTTTTGTTTGAACAATTTTTATTATTGCTTCAATCTTTTTGACCATTTCTGGTCCAACAATCCTACAACAGTCTTTTGTGAAGAATGACCCAAATCCCTTGTCACTCATTTGGGACACACTCAGAAGGTTGAATTTTAGATTGTCTATTAGATTGACATTTTCAAATTTTACATTTCCAGACTGCACTGTACCAGACCCCAGAACTTTCCCTTTACTATTATTCCCAAAGGATATATCACCCCCTCCATGGATTTTAAAGTCTTTGAGGAGGGCTTTACATCCTGTCATGTGCCTGGAGCCTCCACTATCTACATACCAAAGACTATCAAAGCATGCAGAAGCTCCCTGCACATGAAGTAAAAGGATTAGTTCATTAAGGTCTCCAAAGCCAACAAGGCTTTGGATGGGGTCTCAACAGTGTCTGGGATGGATGCAGAATGATGAACAGTGGTTGGGTCAGGGGTTTGGACTGTTTTAGGACAGTGTTTCTCTAACCACTGTTGTGGGTCCTGATCAATCATCTGCTGGTAACCAAAAGGATGCCTGTTCACTCTGGGTTTAGAGGGCCTTTTGTAGGTCTCATAAACGTGTGGAATCCTTTGGTAAGACTGTTTTTCCTTGCCTTTTCTGAACTGATTGGCAGGGGGTGCATCAGTAACCTGAACATCTCTTTTGACAGATGTTTGGTTCAGCTGTTTTGTGACAGCTGTTTGAACTGGTACAAACAGTGGTTGTTTCTTAGTGAATTTGACAGATGATAATGGTGATGATGGACTCAAGGATGTTTTAGCAATGTACTCATTCTTTTTCACATCAAAGTTTTTGAGATACACACATGCTTGAGTTTTGTGGTTTGTTTTTCCACAAACAATGCAGCTTTCAGCTGAAACAATGACACTTGTTCTGTTTAAATCATAAGCTTTTAGGTGGAAACAGTCTTTTGTTAGATGATTCCTTTTCTCACAGAATTCACAAAACAAGTTGTCAATCTTTTCTTTCTTCTTTCTCTTTTCGGACTCCTTTGCAGCAGAGGTTTTAACCTCTGTTGGGATGTCCTTGAGAGGAATGACTTTAGCTTTTGGAGCTTTAACACCAGCAGTTGATGTAAAGTCCATTGGCTTGAAATTTTCAAGAATATCACACTCATCAGACCATTTTGGTTTAAACTGATAATCTTCAAGCTCCTCAAAAGTAGAGGATCCCATTGGTCTGTCAAGTGTGATTTTGTTACCAAGTTTGTCAGTGATTTTCACTTCTTGGCCATTCTTGTTTGTGGGGATGAACTCAGTGGTTACATCAGTGGTTTGAACAGATTTTCCAAAAGCAGTGTTTTCATCATCATGTTTTCTATAACCAACCCCAAATTTCACATTGCTTTTTATCTGTTTTTCAAGCATAACCTCATACCCTTTGCATGATTCCACCCATCTTTCACAGGTGATCTGGGTGGACTCCAACTCCTTTTTGCAAACTTGGTATTTTTCTACCATAGTTTGGAGTTGAGTTTTGGTTATGCTTTGTTCTTCTTTAAGACTGCTGATCTCTTTTTCCTTTTCAGTCAATTTGTTTTTAAGTTCTTTTAAAGATCTTTCAAATTTGACTTCATCAGTTAAGATTTTATCCCGAAGGTTTTCATTTACCTCTTTGATGTTAGCAAAAGCAATAATGCAATTGTCAGAACATAGTTTTTCAAGAACTTGAGGTGATACCTTGGCAGTAGCCATCATTGCACAATCACATTGAGGATTTTCTTCATCATCAGCTTTTTCTTCTTTCTCACCTGCTTTTTCTTCTTTCTTTTCTTCCTTGTTCTCTTCGGACCATGGGTCTGTCAGTGGTTCAATCAGGGTACCTGAACTTTCTCCCAGCAGTAGTTCACCAGCCATAGCAGTAACCACTGCTGCAGTCACCTCATCCACTGTTGCATCACTTAGCTGTTCACCTTCAGTTTCAACCCCCTCTGTTTTTGACTCTAATACCATCAAACAAAATTCATCATTAGAAGGTTCATTAAAAGCATAGAGTGCAAAATTTTCATCACTAAGGTCATCAGGCATACTGCTCCAGTCAACAAACCCTTGAGTGAAAAAACTTTGTTGATCTGGTTGTACTGCTGCTAGAGCAGTGGTTTGAGGTGCAACTGGTTGCACTTGTACCTGTGTAGCAGGGGTTTGAACGTACTGAATTTGTGGAACAGTAGTTTGGACATAATGCACTGGCACAGGGGCAGCAGCATAGTGAGCAGTGTTCACTTGAGCTGCAGGGGTATACTGGGTATAGTGCACAGTGTTTTGACTTTGTGGTCTAGGGTTAGAGCTAGGGTGAGTAACTATTGGTCCAGTGTTTTGACTCCTGGACTCCCTAGCAAAGTGCCCTAACCTATTGCACTTGTAACACTTGATTTTCGATTTATCCAACCCAACCCTCAAATTCCCATGAAGTCCTGGGAATTTTCTCCCTGTTCTTTTATAGAATTTGCTAGTTCTAACACTGAGCAAAGCCAACTGGTGCAGAATATCCATCTCTTCTAAGTCAGTGGGATCAAAATGTTGTAAATCATTGAGTTCAAAGCTTAGATTGTCTGACATCTGGTTTTCGTTTGCAGTGAATGCATAACTTGCAGAGTGAGGATCAGGGTTGTTAAAATTTGCACCAGCAGTTATGTCAATGAAGTGATCATAACCCTGATCCTTACCACTGCTCCCAGATTCTTCTTGACCCAGAAGAGCAGTGTTACTGAATGTATAATCATCAACGGCTTTTCCTGACTCTTGTAACTTCCTTTTCTGGTTCAACTCCCTTTCGTAGGTCAGGAGTCGACCATGGAGTTGGGTCAAGGTCAGATCCTTGAACTCAGGTGAGTTTCGGGTGACAAAAGCTATGGTGTCCCATTTTTCCGGCAGTGACCTGAGGAACCTGCTATTTTGAGTTGAGTTGGTAAAAGTGGTATTAACAAGCCTCAGTTCACTGATGAGACAGCTGAAACGCTCAAATTGTTGCGTCAGTGATTCACCTCTAACATGACAAAATGTTTCGTACTGTTGGTTCAGGATTTCCCTATTGTTTTCTATGACTTCTTCGGTCCCCCCAAACTGTTCCTTAAGAGCGTCCCATAACTCTTTGGCACTGTTACAGTGTAACAGTCCAGCATATATCTCATTGGGCAGCGCTGATGCTATGATGCTAAACGCTTTAGCATCTAGTTCGATCTTTTGAAAGTCGGTTTCGGTATAATTTTCAACTGGTTTTGGAACGAACTTTTTAGCATCTTCAGCGCTTGGCACTGAAGGAACATGGGGACCAAAGATGACAGACCTCCAACAACCTGTGCTTTGTTGAGCAAGGATGTGACCCATCCTCCTCTGCCAGATGTTGTACTCATTTCTTTTTAGCATAGGTGGTTTAAAAAGCGAGCCGATGTTGTTTTTATCATCCTGAGATTGTGACGTCATTCTTGTCGTTTTACAGACACTGAAAAATCAACTTTAATGGTGATTAATCCTTGCTCTGTTTTTCAACTAACGAACAAACGATCAGTATCAACTGTTATGAGCCGAACTGTTTACGTCAAAATGATTGTTAAATCAAATTTGACTGTCCAGGCTCTGATACCAATTGTTGGATCTGAGTTTGTTTCTGATTGTATTTTGTGTTTGTAATTAAAATGAAAATGGTTGAGTGTGCAGCGGAATTATAATGAAAACAAACTTTGCATACAATCAAACGAGAGTAATACTTTGATCAAACATCTTTTCTCAATGAATCGGAAGATTGAATCTATTTCAATAACGATTACAATGATTGATGAATGAATGCAAACTCCCCCTCAGCCAGAGCTCAGTTGTTTGTTCGTGCAAAGAAGACGATGATGCAAAAGAGCTAATAGAACAGTACCAAGTACTGAGCTATTTATAGGCACTTGCAAACCACTGAGCATCTTAGCTGACGTCACCATGAAAGTGACATCTAACCTCCTAACAAACTCTAACCTCTGATCAATACGAACACTGCTATGCTAACTACTGCTATTACATTACATTTCATAAAGACAAATATACTACTGCTGCAACCTTCCACTGTTGTGAATCCAGCAGCACTTGTCCGGATCAGCAATTCTTGACTCAAGGCAGTAGATTGAATCAGCAGAGCTTTGGTCTTCCATCAGTCTTTAACTTTGGGCAGTAGTTGTAAGGCAGCACTTTGCAAGATCAGTAGATAGGAGGTCAGCAGATGTTGAAGTTCACTTTCAAGGGGAGAGAATTGATCATATCATATTGTAAACGTCTGCTTATTCAAGATCCACTGCTCTGATCCAGTTTTGGCTTTAATTATCTGTTCCTCTTGATAGGGTTCAATCCCAACAACTTCTGGCGAGTAGATGTTTGCATCTCTACTCCCCTTAACGGTAGTTGCATCACAATAATTTTCTCGCTGAGAGCGAACACACATTTGCTTCGAGATCTGGTCATTACTTCACTTTAGCAGATACTCGTTGTTCCTTTTCTTGGAAACTTATCTGACATACATGCATCATTTGCTACGCATGAGATTTCGTTTTGAACAAACACTTTATTGGAATTTTCATATTATTTTGCTAAACCTAATTACCGATTCCTGATTCGAGTAACCTACATTATTGTTATTGTTGGCTCTTTTGTTACCAAGCCAACACACTCTCTTGAAACCGCTTTCTTTCAAGTTACACTCATGGTTTGTTTTGCTACCATACCGAGAATTCCTTGTTGATACATACATTGCCGGGTTACGTTGAAACCAAGTTCAATTGCTTGAACTTATCTAGTTCACGGGTTTAACTTGAAACGCTATATGATGTATTGGGAGCATCATATTCAACTATTTTTGCAGAGATTCTTTCATTTCGAGTAGTAGATTTGGTTGGTCTACGACTCCACTAAAACGTTTGATTTGTTTCGATACCTTGCGGTGATATTTTCACAAAAAAATTGAAGCTTGCGCTAATTTGGTTACTTACTTCGTACACGGATTCAATTCCCTATTTAGTTGTTAGCAATCCATTTTGGATCTTCACGATCAAAGCGGTCTCAACACAATTGTGTGTTAAGGCAATGGTACATATATTCATTTCATAAGCACAATGTACCTCCTGACGATTCTTTCGTTGTCAATCAAATGCCTTGCGATACTTATTACTTTTCATCTTCAATTAGAAACAGCGGTTCTTTGATGTTCCGAATTTAATTGGAAACTCTATAACAAGGTATAAATCAAACCTTCAGATTGTCTCAGTACACTTTCATTTGATTTCAAACGCGGTGAACTTGTTCAGTCACCACTAATATTGGATAATGCCATTACGACACCTTGCGGTGTCATCATAAACTTGTAGCTTGTGCTAATCATGGTTAACCGTTTCACACGAGACCACACATACTTTTATTTGATTTATCATTCAAACATTTCTGATGCAACTATGAATCAAGACAATGATACACCACATTCGCTTGTATTCCATTCGGTGTATCTTCACCATTCAAAAATGTCAACACACCAAACCTTACCAGACATTTATTCAGGAGTTGACAGATCATTTTACTATTACATTGAGTTGTTGCTTTTGAGTTCATATAGCGGGTGCTGTGGTTTGTGAAAACTCGTTTGCATATTGCAACCGATCGATTAAAAATCTTATTAGTCAAAACTCCACTTTTGTGGAACCCCTGCTAGCTGTATTACACTAGACTATACGTCAAATGCGTCTTATACCTTTGACATCCAATGCTAGAAGCACAGACCTTTTAACCCTAAGATTTGGGTTGTTATGTATTCTTGGACTCACCAAAAGTGAGTAAGGTTTGATTCGGTTTAATGATTATCTACTCCGATATTATTCATATACATACATGTGTGACTTAACCATAAGGAGTTAAGGTAGTACAAATTTCGAGGACGAAATTTCTTTAACGGGGGGAGAATGTGACAACCCTCACCAAACCAGGTGTCCGTACAATTAATTGATATTTAATTAATGCCTAATTACTGTGCTTGCTTACAATTGTGAATTAACTGCTTACTGATTCCTGTTACATACATGCACATGCATCATACTTTATTACTGTCACTCCACTTATTATACATAAAACAATAGTGACAAACTTGATGCACAAAGCACAGTTAGCGCAGTGAACGGATAACCCAGCTAACATGCTGACATAGCCAGCACTAAACAGACACTGTCTCTGAGGCCAGTATGAGCCAGGAATAGATCACTACACTAGAAGGGAGTGTAGGGAGGTGAGGATTGTAGAACTGCGTCACTAGGCAATATTTATAGTGACCGGATGTGCCTAAAACATGCTCAAATTACAAAATTCTGCACTTTCTACTAAAATTCAGCATTTAACTTAACTAGTAAAGTGCAAGAACATGGGAAAATAATAATAGACACTTTTCAAAGTGTCGGGAATTTATTGTGTCACTAAAAATAATATTAAAGACACTTTAAATGCTTATTTAGCACTTTAACGGATTAATATCCAACCGAACAACCGGACTTTACCCGGAACATAAAAATATTATCAACAACATTGTTTATCCTTTTTTCGAGCTAGTTAGGGTCCCCGAATACCCTAACACCCGTTCCAATACATAACACACTAGTAACTAGTTTAAACTCCTAACTAAACAAACAAACACTTAACTATAACATTGAAATCAAACTAAATACCGCCCCCCCTAACAGATCGGTTACCCAAGGGGTGACCCACCCCACGTTTGTTGATTATTATATTAGTCTATGTCTAATATCTTGAGGACATGTTGCACAATGGGTATTAGTGGATGATGGTTTATAAGAAGGTTTAGGAGGTAAGAACAAGTCATTCACATAAACACTTCAACATTTTTTTTTCACTCTCTCTCCCTCCTCTCCTTTGGATCGGCCGAACACCACAACCATCACCTCACCACCATCAAAGTCTTGTTCGACCATTTTCTACATACACAAAGGTGCAAGGGATCATACAATGAATCGTGGTGTGTTCGGAAGCTCAAGGACCCCTCTCGTTTTCTTTTAACCACCACATTTCTTCACTTGAACTCTCCTAGCATTGTGCTAGTGGTAAGCACTTAGATCCTTGTATCTTACTTGTTATTTTAGTGGTTAATGATGTTTAAGGATCAAAAACATAAGAACATTAAAGAACATGAACAAGTCTTGAACATAAACAAGTCTAGTGATAAAGTAATGTTAAAATGATGATGAAATATAATAATACATGCCGAATCTGAAATATATGAACTATAATCTGCTGTAAATAACTTATGACCTGTTGTCAATCGTTATTAGAAAGTATGGTGGTCGTATGGGTGCGTTTTAGTAACCTTTAAACTAAAAACAGCATGCTGAGTTGTATTTCCAGCCAACTTCAACAGGCTCTAAGCACATCGTAACTTAACAAAAACTTTATTAATGGATGAATATCTCATGTTTTTATCATATAGCATTGTTATGATTATTGCTAAGGTATTAAGAAGTCACACCAATTAAACCCATGCTTCCGCAAAGCCAGGGTGTGACAACTACAAACTTCCATTTTCCCATCTAATGTAAATCCCAAAATGGGATGTTACACATCCTCCATTTTTTTTCTTTATCTTACTCACACATACTTATTTTATTATTTATTTTTTTTCTCATTGTTATACGCTCACAATAAATTATAGAGGCTTGGATTTGATATAGAGATTTGCTTTTATTTTCTAAAAAGTTTGCTCTATTATAGAGGATGAGACCGAGTGATGTTTTTGGTGCTTTCTTTAATTTTACGCTAAAATCTAGAGTATAAGATAATATAGAGGGTGGGATGTGAATGCTCTTATGGATACAAAAAAAATTTAACATGGAGTAACACCCTAGTCAAATTCCACATTGGTGGTGGGCAGGAGAGATTCTTGGTTCATATGGAACGTCATGCCTCTTTAACCAACACATTTTGAGCGCATTCGCTAGGGAGCACATGAAAAACTCCATAGTTAAGTGTGCTCAGGTGAGAGGTAGTACCAAGATGGGTGACCATCTGGGAAGTCTCCATTAGAGCAACCAAAAATAAATCCAAGACTTCCTAGATGCACAACCCATGCGGGGGGGGGGGGGGGGGGCAGTATTGGTGGTACAAGAAGCAAGATGTTTGGTATTAGAGCCACTCTTGTTCTATTAGAGATGGTGGGGCATAGCCTCATCAAAGATGATGAGTCCCTAGGGGGTGTAAGGATACATAGAAAATTATAATGGAGCATTATAATGCTCTAGCAAAACCCCACATCGGTTGTAGCCAAGAGAGATTCTTGGTTCATAAGCATGCACCGCCTCTTAAATCATCAACACGCTTTGGGTGCATTGTTTGTGGATCACATGATATAACAACCCTCCAAAATATTTCCGACACCCCTAAAATAATTAAAATGTCCCATTATGTCTTAAAAGATACACCGTATAAGAAAACCGAGCCCAAAATACCTTTATACAATTAAAAATAAAATAAAAATAACAAAATGAGTCTGTCGCGGGGCGCGACAGACTACTCTCGAGTCTACGCGGGCCGCGACCGAGTGCCACCAGGCGAAACCCTAGCCCACCACATGGCAGGACACCCGGATAAGCTAGGCTTGTGATTCGACGAGGCTAGGGCCTACACCCCTTGCTCGCGGGCCGCGAAGGACCCCCGTGTGGTCTACGCGGGGCGCGATAGACTGGCGGATCACAACTATAAATAGAGGCCTTCAGCAGTTCATTTTCGTCGTTCAGTTTTTCGATCTCTCTCTCAATTTCTATATAGTATAAGCTATACTCAGGCATTATACCCCCCTAAATAACGAAGTTCTGCCTCGTTGTAAGTATCATAACCCCCGGTTACGTATTAGATACGCTGCCCGATTGATCTAGGGTTCCGTAACGGCTGTCGTGGTTCTGCCCGACGTAGTCGTTGGAATGCCGTCTCGGGGAGGGTATTGCTAATATAAATATTGGGCTATTATACTAACGCGTGTGCATTTGTGTAATTAATAGATAATCACCAGGAAATCCTTAAGAAAAACCCTAAGACAGCAATGTGAGTAATCCTCCTTTTTGCAAACTGTTTGTACAAAACCTCAAATGTTTTACATTATATTAAACAGTGATTGAGTATTTGTATTCTACAATTATCGTCGGTATGTTGGGGTTTTGTATACAAAATTTGTTACTACATTGTGAGTAGTAACATGACCACAATTTGGGTTGACAGTACCGTGTGTGGTAATTAAAGTATATGGAAACAAATGTAATTGCGTGACCGCCCTCAATACTGTAAAACTGTTTTAAATGTCTTGATTAAACTGGGATTCACTCACCAGTATTTCCCACTGACAAAATGTTTTTAAACGCATTTCAGGTAACAAAATGTGAAAGCCAAGTAGAAGCCAGCTGGACAACACTGAAGGCTTGGAAAGTGGCTATAAAGTTACCTAAAATAAAGAGATGTTTTATTTAAATAAAATAGGGTTTATCTCTATAAAAATGTGTGTACTTGAAACTTGGTATTTTCCCATGTGTTTAATATTATAAAAAGTGTGGTATTTTACTCTGATAAAATATTTCCTAACTACGGTCCTGATGTAAATTCCGCTGCCAAATTGATAAACACCGATACCACTGAAACTGGTCGCGGCCACCCATTCCCAGGTATAATAGGGGACGGGGGTTGCGACAGAAGGTGGTATCAGAGCTAAGCCACTGATTCAGCCATAGAAATGTTCTGCTGACACCAAAATTTATTCAATATGTTAGGAAATTAATTAAGGAACTATGTGCATATCTGTATATTATCGTTGTGTGTTATTTAACTATTTGTTAGTTTACAGTATGAGCGACCAAGGACCTTCAGACGCCTACCGTCAGTTGTCCGGCTCACCTAGGAACGAAGGCACCTCTTCACAGCCTACCCTCTCAGGGTATTCTGCTGACAATGAAGATGGGATATTCGTGTTCAAGGCCAAATCTGAAGAGCCATTCCCTCCCAAGAAGAGAGGATGGTTCAGCAGAGGAGCGCATGAACGTAGGAAAATGATGAAAAAGTTACAACAACAGCGTGCTTTAGCAGCCGTTAAGAGAGAAATAGATGCTCGCACCCAGGATATGCTCAATAGGAGTCTAGCAAATTTCCATATCTTAGCAACTACAGCTGCAGACCCTAATCTAGAGCAACTTATAGCACCCCAACCATTACCACTGTTTCCCACACAACTAATGGAAATTGAAGTTAACTCAGAAAATCAAATCCCAATGCCTGATTTTGACCCCACTGAGATACCTAGAATACCAGCACCCAATCCCTTAGACCCACACTATGACCCGTGGTTTGACGACCATAGGGATTACCAGCAACGCTACCCAATACCAGAAGATGAACCCATGCCAAACCTAGCAGCCTACCCAGACTTGGACCCTCTAGATCCCTACTATGATAACGACCAATACATCAAGGAAATTCTAGAGAATCCTTATCCTTACCAAGAACCCATGCCCCAGTTCCCAAACCCAGTACCAGCCCCTGCACCCCCAATGAGTGCAGAAAATGTGCAAGAACTCCGAACCTTTGGTGAGGAGATTTTAGAAGGAAGCGAGAGAATGAGGCAAATAGGAGAACGACTCGTCTGGAAATATGACGAGCGTAATATGGAGTTCTAGATGAGCCCATACCAGTAAAAATAATAATAATAATAATAATAATAATAAAATAAAAATAATAATATATAATATGTGTGTATGTTTGAAAAATATATATATATATATATATAGACAATAGCTACGGATGCCTAATAGTATTGTAATTTCAATTTCAGTTGTATTGTAATATATGTGGATACATAATATAAAAAAGAGTAAGTCGCAATGTTCGACGATTTTGATCAATATGTGTGTTGTGTGATCGTTTACATTAAATATTATTTTGTGATATTAATATGTGGTAAATGTTTAAAATTCAGATGGACAACGAAGTGAACCAGGAAAACCAGAATGATAATAACCAGAATCACGATAACCCGAACAACAATAATAATGGAAACCAAGTGGATAACAGTGCCATCCAACACATAGTGGCACAAGGGATAATAGATGCAATGTCATATATTATCAAAACGGTTAAGGAAGCAGATAATAAAAGTAACCATGATAGTAAACGACCCACTGAACCAGAACTCAGCTTAAACAATGGACCCATACTTCAAGTGCCCATTCCCAAAAGAAGAAGAACCATGTCTTATGGTTGTTCTTATAAAGAATTCTGGTCTTGTAAACCAATGGAATTCACGGGCAATGAAGGGGCCATTGCAGCTCTACGCTGGATAGAAAAGACTGAGGCAGTCTTAAAAATAAGCAAGTGTGCAGAAGAGGATAAGATAATGTTTGCCTCCAATCTATTTAAGAACTCAGCATTAGAATGGTGGAACACTATCCTCTAGTCTAGGGGAAGTGACAGGGTTTACAATATGGAATGGGAGGAATTTAAGAATATGGTAGAAAGGAAATTCTGCCCCCCCCCCCCCCAATGAAAAAGAACAGATAGCAAATAAGTTCCTAAACCTTAGAATGACTGGAGTGGATAGTAAAGGTTACACTACGTTATTCTTTGAATATGCTAGAATAGTGCCAACCCTTGCATCACCGGAACCAATATTAATCTCCCGTTACATATGGGGATTAATCAGCGAGATTAGGCACGTAGTCAAGGCAGCTAGACCTCAAACTACAGAAGAAGCTGTAGAATTAGCAAACACCTTGACTGATGAATTAGTGCGTACACGAGAAGAAGGCCAGAGAAGGAACCTAGCTCAAAGGCTTACCCAAGAATTTCGTTATGGAAGTTCAAACCGTGGGAAAAATATAGGTTCTACCTCTGCACCTTATTGTAAGGCTTGCAAGAAGAAGCATTCAGGAAGATGCTCTACTTACTGCAATTTCTGCAAGATACCAGGACATAAAGAAGAAGATTGTAGGAAGAAACCTAATAATGGAATGTGCTTCAACTGTAGAGAAAAGGGTCACATCAAGCCAAACTGTCCGAAACTAGTTCCAGCCATGAACAACAAGACTACTAAAAATGCTAGGGCATTTGTTCTGACTACGGAAGAAGCCAAGATGATTCCGGACGTGATCACCGGTACGTTTTTAGTTAATGATGTTTTTGCTAAAGTATTATTTGACTCTGGTGCAAACCAAAGTTTTATTAATACTTCGTTTTGTAAACTTCTCAATCAACCATTAACTAAACTCCCACAAGAATGTTTAGTAGAGACAGCAAATGGGGAAACCATTAAGATTTCTGAAATCTTGCAGAGAGCAAGAATAGAATTTTTAAATCGAAAGTTTATTGCAAACCTTTACCCAATGAATCTGGCAGGATTTGATGTTGTATTAGGAATGGATTGGCTAATAGCCAATAAAGCTATTTTTCTATGTGATCAAAAGTCAATCCAAGTAAATTCACCAAGGGGTGAAAAGATCACAATTAAAGGAGATAAGCCCTCTAGATCCACGAAATTCATCTCTTTGATGAAAATAGCAAGTTACATAAGAAAAGGATCATTAGTGTATTTGATTTCCATAATCACTAACACTAAAGGAAAAGAATTGAAAGATATTTCAGTAGTATCTCAGTTTCCAGATATGTTTCCAGAAGAATTACCAGGACTACCGCCAGACAGGGAAGTTGAATTCAGAATCCACCTGCTACCAGGGACGGCACCAATTGCCAAAGCACCTTACCGCTTGGCACCAGCAGAAATGCAAGAGTTAAAGAAATAGTTAGACGAATTGTTAGAAAAAGGATTTATACAGCAAAGTTCATCGCCATGGGGAGCACCGATCTTATTCGTTAAGAAGAAAGACGCATCAATGCGTATGTGCATTGACTACCGCGAATTGAACAAGGTCACGATTAAAAATCGGTACCCATTACCAAGAATCGATGATTTGTTCGATCAATTGCAAGGAGCTCGATTTTTCTCTAAAATCGATTTACGCTCAGGATATCATCAATTAAAGGTACAGGAAGAGGACATTCCTAAGACCGCTTTTAGAACAAGGTATGGCCATTATGAATTTACTGTCATGCCATTTGGTTTAACTAATGCCCCAGCTGCATTTATGGACATGATGAACCGAATATGTAAGCCATATTTGGATAAATTCATAATTGTCTTTATAGATGATATTCTCATTTACTCTAAAAGTAAAGAGGAACATGCAGCGCACCTGCACGCACTTCTAAGTTTATTGAAAAAAGAAAAGCTTTATGCAAAGTTTTCAAAGTGCGAGTTTTGGTTAAAAGAAGTGCAGTTTCTTGGACATTTAGTTAATCATGAAGGAATTCATGTGGATCCCACCAAGATCGAGGCAATTACTAAATGGAAAACCCCTGAGTCACCAATCGAGGTTAGAAGTTTCTTAGGATTGGCCGGTTATTATAGAAGATTTATTCAAGATTTTTCTAGAATAGCCATTCCCTTAACTAAGCTAGCCAGTAAATCTGTTACGTTTGAATGGGGACCAAAACAAGAAGAAGCTTTTAGAATTCTTAAGCAAAGACTAACCAACGCTCCCATACTAGCGTTACAAGAAGGAACTGAAGACTTTGTAGTCTATTGTGACACTTCTCAATTAGGTTATGGATGTGTGTTGATGCAGCGTCAAAAGGTTATAGCTTATGCATCTAGACAACTTAAGAATCATGAAGAGAATTATTCAACCCATGATTTAGAATTAGGAGCCATAATTTTTGCTCTGAAGATTTGGAGACATTACCTTTACGGTAGTAAGTTTAGCATTTTTACAGATCATAAGAGTTTAAGGTATGTTTTCGGACAAAAGGAGTTGAATATGAGGCAAAGACACTGGATGGAGATACTTAGTTATTATGATTGTAATATCCAGTATCATGCAGGAAAGGCAAATATAGTAGCTGATGCTTTAAGTCGAAAGTATCATGAAAAGCCAAAAAGAGTACGATTTTTTAAATTAAATCTACAGGTAGATTTAAATGAACCGATTAGAAAAGCACAATAATCAGTAATCAAGGATGATACTGAAAAATTGAAAGGAATGATTAAGTAATTAGAACAAGGAACAGATGGAATTTGGAGATTTCATACAAAGAGGATGTGGATACCTAAATTACGAAAAATATGCCACCGTATATTAGAAGAAGCCCATAAGTCTAAATACACGATGCATCCTGGAAGTGATAAGATGTATCAGGATTTAAGAAAGAATTTTTGGTGGATAGGAATGAAGAAAGATATAGCAGCTTATGTTTCTAAGTGTTTAACCTGTTCACAAGTTAAGGCAGAGCACCAGAAACCCTCAGGTTTGTTGCAGCAATTAGAAATGCCAGTTTGGAAATGGGAATTGATAACAATGGATTTTGTTACTAAATTACCCAAAACAAGGAAAGGTAATGATACAATCTGGGTGATTGTAGACAGGCTAACTAAGTCAGCTCATTTCCTACCAATGAAGGAAACTTTCAGTATGGAACAGTTAGCTAAGTTATATGTAAATGAAATAGTTTCATTACATGGAATTCCTTTATCAATTGTATCTGATAGAGATAGCCGTTTTACCTCTCATTTTTGGACAAGTTTCCAAAAAGCCATGGGAACCAAGCTCAATCTAAGCACTGCTTACCATCCTCAAATGGACGGACAAAGCGAAAGGACAATTCAGACAATGGAGGAAATGCTTAGAGCTTGTGTAATTGACTTCGGAGGTAATTGGGACGATCACTTACCATTAATAGAATTTTCTTATAATAACAGCTATCATACAAGTATCAATGCTGCACCATTCGAAGCACTTTATGGACGAAAGTGCCGAACTCCAATCTGTTGGGCAGAGATTGGATAAAAGCAATTATCTGGACCAGAGATAGTGCAAGAAACAACCGACAAGATCATTCAAGTCAAGGAGCGGCTGAAAGCAGCACGTGACCGACAGAAAAGTTACGCTGATCATAGACGAAAGCCACTGGAATTTCAGGTAGGAGACAAAGTGTTATTGAAAGTTTTTCTTTTGAAAGGAGTGGTAAGATTCATCAAAAGGGGAAAGCTAAGCCCCAAGTATGTTGGACCTTTTGAAATTATTAGAAGAACAAGACCTGTAGCCTATCAGCTACAACTGCCAGAGGAAATGGCAGGAATACATGATGTATTTCATGTATCTAATCTAAAAAAGTGCTTAGCTGATGAATCACTGGTAGTACCTATTAAAGATATAGAGGTAAATGAGCAGTTAAAATTTGTGGAAAGACCTCTACAAATTGAAGACAGGAAAACCAAAAATCTCAAACACAAGAGATTAGTTCTAGTCAAAGTAAAATGAGACTCCAAAAGAGGATCAGAGTACACCTAGGAGCTTGAATCAGAAATGCAAAGGAAATATCCACACCTGTTCTAGTAGACCTCGAGGACGAGTTCTAAAACAAGGTGGGGAGGATATAAAAACCCTCCAAAATATTTCCGACACCCCTAATATAATTAAAATGTCCCTATATGTCTTAAAACATACCCCGTATATGAAAACCGAGCCCAAAATACCTTTATACAATTAAAAATAAAATAAAAATAACAAATTGAGTCTGTCGCGGGGCGAGACAGACTACTCTCGAGTCTACGCGGGCCGCGACCGAGTGTCACCAGGCGAAAACTAGCCCGCCACGTGGCAGGACACCCGGATAAGCTAGGCTTATGATTTGACGAGGCTAGGGCCTACACCCCTAGCTCGCGGGCCGCGAAGGACCCCTGTGTGGTCTACGCGGGGCGCGAGAGACAGGCGGATCACAAGTATAAATAGAGGCCTTCAGCAGTTCATTTCGTCGTTTAGTTTTTCAATCTCTCTCTCAATTTCTATATAGTATAAGCTATACTCGGGCATTATACCCCCCTAAATAACGAAATTCTGCCTCGTTGTAAGTATCATAACCCCCGGTTACGTATTAGATACGCTGCCCGATTGATCTAGGGTTCCGTAACGGTTGTCATGGTTCTGCCCGACATAGTCGTTGGAATGCCGTCTCGGGAGGGTATTACTAATATAAATATTGGGTTATTATACTAACGCGTGTGCATTTGTGTAATTAATAGATAATCACCAGGAAATCCTTAAGGAAAACCCAAAGACAGCAATGTGAGTAATCCTCCTTTTTGCAAACTGTTTTTACAAAACCTCAAATGTTTTACATTATATTAAACAGTGATTGAGTATTTTTATTCTACAATTATCGTCGGTATGTTGGGGTTTTGTATACAAAATTTGTTACTACATTGTGAGTAGTAGCATGACCACAAGTCGGGTTGACAGTACCGTGGTTGGTAATTAAAGTAGATGGAAACAAATGTAATTGCGTGACCGCCCTCAATACTGTAAAACGGTTTTAAATGTCTTGATTAAACTGGGATTCACTCACCAGTATTTCCCACTGACAAATTGTTTTTAAATGCGTTTCAGGTAACAAAATGTGAAAGCCAAGTAGAAGCCAGCTGGACAACACTGAAGGCTTAGAAAAGTGGCTATAAAGTTACCTAAAATAAAGAGATGCTTTATTTAAATAAAATAGGGTTTATCTCTATAAAAATGTGTGTACTTGAAACTTGGGATTTTCCCATGTGTTTAATATTATAAAAAGTGTGGTATTTTACTCTGATAAAATATTTCCTAACTACGGTCCTGATGTAAATTCCATTGCCAAATTGATAAACACCGATACCACTGAAACTGGCCGCGGCAGCCCCTTCCCGGGTAGAATAGGGGACGGGGGTTGCGACACATGAAAACTCCACATTTAAGTGTGCTTGGGTGGGAGTAGTACGAAGATGGGTTACCTCATGGGAGGTCTCAATCGGGACCAATATTGGTGGTACAAGAGGCAAGATGTTTTGTATTAGAGCCACTCTTGTTCTGTTAGCGATGGTGGGGCATAGCCTCATCAAGGATGATGAGTCCCTATGGGGTGTAATGATACATAAAAAATTATATTGGAGCATTATAATGCTCTAGGAAAACCCCACATCGGTTGTGGCCAAGAGTGATTCTTGGTTCATAAGCATGCACCGCCTCTTAAATCATCAACACTCTTTGGGTGCATTGTTTGTGGATCACATGAAAACTCCACATTTAAGTGTGCTTAGGTGAGAGTAGTACGAAGATGGGTTACCTCATGGGAGGTCTCAATCGGGACAACTAAAAATAAATACGTAAGTTCTTGAATGGGTAACCCATCGGAGGCAACACATACAATAATAGTGGTACAAGAGGTCGTATGTTACATAACTACCACCTAACCTTGCGGTGAATGTGTATCCTGGTTGGATTCTACTATTGTGTTTTTAGAATTCGCTTGTTTTGAAATTAGACGAATAAATGCATCATGAGCATCATCTCGACAGTTAAACCTCGTGATTGATTTCTGGCGTAAGACAAAGTTCGATAATATTTTTATATACATAGAAAGATGGCTACACAATAATAAATTGCATTGAATGTGAAATGAATATCTTATTCTCCGAGAAGAGTATTGGTCAAAGACTAATCATCGTTTCAATGTTGTCGTCATCAATATTACAACATGGAAGACTCGTTGCATGTCGTGTCTTGTTGTGTTCGGTCCATTTATAATCCACTAAAAACATGCTAAATAATATCTTAGTATTTGTAATCATACGTAATCCATCTTGTTTCGAGATTTAGTGAAGATTATTGAAGCCTTGAATGATAAATTAAAGTAAAATTAAGGCTGAAAAGTGCAATTAAGTTGTGTGATCACAATATTTTGTGCTTTATAACCACCTAGAGTTTTGAGAAGCAAAATTCAAGTGAATGTGTATCATTTTTGGTTGTTGTCCTTGTGGTTGTGGAATTAGACCATGGCCAATGGAAAACATTTATCTTGCATTTGGCTATTGTGGCACATTGTAAAACCCCTTCTTCGAATATGTAAAATCTCGTATTGACTTATTGAATTAAACCAATTTACATGATTAATAAAAGGACGTTTTATATGATGTAATGTAATATTTGATTACAAAGTACTAGTCATCATTTTTAAATCCCAAGGACATGAACAAAAGACGGAAAATTAGTAATCATTCGGGGATGTTCGGTTCTTCACATAGCTTGATCTTCCATCCGGTGCTTTCTTAAAAGATTACCTACCATAAAATTTCATTTAAACAATTAGTAATTCGGTTGATCAGATGAAAAACAATAAAGAAAACATTTTGGCAAATTCTGACGATCCCCGTGCGTCGTGGGGGATTCATCTCGGTCCATCGCGTGGCGCGAGGGGTTGGGGTTGATTGTTGACCCGCCCCATTGATTTCGACTCTCCGCGCGCCGCAGGGGGGCCTGGGTCTTTCCCTAGGGTGGCGCGATGCGACGGAGCCACTTCTTCAGGAGGTTTTTGTGACAACCCGAAATTTCAAGGTCTTTCCTCTACGCACCACTTGTTTCACAATATTGTTTTCACAGTTCACTTTACGTTGTGTACAATATTTGATTTACTATAGTATTTTTACGTTTGAGTGTTACGAGTGTTATGTGAAAACTTAAGGGTTAGTCATAACATGTTCATGTTTAACTCTGGATTCCACAACACACTTGACGAAGAATAACACTCGATGAAGAATTACATTTGACGAAGGACTAGAGTTCTTCGTCATATAGTTCTTCGTCACATGCCGCCCTCGACGAAGAAGGATTCTTCGCCTCACAGATGTATTCTTCGCCAAAAAGGGGCTTCGGCCCAGGTTTTTCGTGGCCCAGAAAGGGCTGGACTATTATTTTAATTGTATAAACTCTCATAACTGTAAACGCAAACCATAAAGTTCTCTCCCTATCTTTTGAGCGTCGGCAGTGTTGAGTCTTGAGATCTTTCCATCCCGATTAAGCTAATCACTTTGGTATCACGGATAGTATTCATCCTTGTCCATTGTTAAAATCCTGATGTTGTGATTATATGTGAGACTAGGGTTACATTATTAGGATTGAAGATTTAGAATTGCATGATGGTGGGGGGGGGGATTCGATGATTTGTATGCGGTTACGTTCATGTTGTCGTTCGATAAATTCTACGTAATGAATTGATGGCATGATAGACTAATATCCGGTTGCGTATGGTCAGTGATTGCTACGTTTTGATGATGAAACTGTTACGTTTTGGGTAGTCGATGATTGTTCATAATTAGGGTTGTTTGAACTTGTAAAATAACTGTTGTTTGATCCATTAATCCTGCTGAAAATGTGTTAACTGTTGTTATGTGATTAAGGAGTTGTAACTGTCTGATGAGGGGCGACGAAGGACCCCCCCCCCACGATGAATCTAGTCCAACGAAGAATCAAATTCTTCGTTGACTGATTTTTGACGAACCTTTGTGGTTCTTCGTCAAACCTCATCTCGACGAAGAATAGGTACTTCGTCATATCTCATGTCGACGATGAATAGGTACTTCGTCATACTTCATCTCGACGAAGAATAGGTACTTCGTCACACTCTATCTCGACGAAGGATAGTCCTTCGTCGCTAGGTTCTTCGCCATAAGAGTAAACGGACAGAACAGTAAACAGATTATGATGTATAAGAAGATGGATACTTGTGTTTAGAAAATTCTAAGTGTTGTATGGTAATAATGCTGACTAAGAATGAGAAATCTAATCTGATTTGTATGAGTAGAAACTCCTCTGTTAAATGTTGTGTTATGTCATTCACATGGGATGTGGACTTGTATGATAATAGGGTATTTGCTACGTGTCTACAGTGATCTTTCTGATGAATACAATCTGCAATAAATACGTGACTTAATTGATTATGAAACTGATTTCATTAGTAACACGGTAGGGTTTGGTTGACCAACTTGGAACGGGTAACTTAACAAACCGAGCAAATCTAAGGTGAGTTCACTTCTCTTGAGCATGCGTCCCGGTGGGTGGGACAATCAATGGGTATTCCTGAGAGGAATAAGTCTTTTGGGTAAAAACTGGAATGTTAGATAATACACTCATTTCTTATCACCTTAAGTCCCATCTTATACTGAATAGTTACCTGAGAGGTAACGGGGTATTAGTTGATAGCGCTATTAGGCTTGGCAACCTCACACCGTACCTGAGAGGACGGGCGTGAACTAATGACCTTAATCGTGACCAATGCTTAGATAGGGGGCATTGGGGACGGGCAAAACAATCTGGAAGCCATCTTGTACGGTACTCGAGTTATTATCAACATTATCAATGAACTGAACTAAACACTTGGTAACTAACGTTCTCGTAAAACTATGAACTCACCAGCGTTGTCTGATACACTTGTTGCATGCTCGCAGGTCATTAGGTACTATGGACAAGGAACTTGCTATTTGGGATTGCTGGAGTGGTCATGGGTCGCACTGCTTTGATATGCATGACTTGCTTATTAATTTTACATACATTTGGTTTTGAAACATTTAAACAATGATTTACTAGTTGCTTCCGCTGAACATGTTAAACTTGGATTATGTTTATGAATGTTTTATCATTATAAATGAAAACTTTGTTTAATATCTAGATATTGGTTCAATGTGATTAGTGGCTAGATCCTGGTACGTCACACGCCTAGCGGGGTTTCCGCATGTGGTATTTTGGGGGTGTGACAGTTTGGTATCAGAGCCACTAGTTATAGTGAACTAGGTTTTAAAACGTTTTTATAAAACCAGACTATAACCGAACAGTTCAGAAATCAACCATGATACCCAGCTCCAGATTGCAAGGTTCGTCTCTCGTTTACTTATTACACATCATATTTAGTGAACACTTGAGTATGACATTGCATGTGAATGCACACCTAGCACTATAGTATGAGTTCTTGTGTTACTAGCCTACGTTATGTGATTGATAGTGTGACACCTCCCTAAACCTTCCTGATCTATGTAGTGGTGTTTTTGTCTTGCTACTCGAATTTGAGGAACCTTTTAGCATAAGTTGGGAGGAGCTGAGATAAGCATGCAAATCGCTTTGTTATTATGGGTGCACACATAATAATAATGTGGGGTGCATGTGAGTCCCAGTGAGGCTTAACGAGTGTGAAGGGGGTTCTGTTCCGTTGTTTGGCATCATAATGATAGAACTCGGTAATCTGTAGAAGTCATCATGTTTGACCCCTACTGAATCTCGACTTCTAATCTTTTCCACCTTTTTATATAGAATCATGAACGGACGAAATAGTGGATGTGGTGGAGGCCGCGGCGGTGGACGTGGCAACATTACTATGTCCTAGGCTGAATTGACCGATTTGATCAATACTCATGTGGCTAAAGCCTTGGCGGCTCAGCAGGCTGGTACGATATGTGCCAAATACTCTTTATCCTTGTGTCGCGTACTCGAATCTTACCCGTGTGTGTATTTTCTTTCGTCTTTAGGTCAACACGTGAATCAGAACTATACACTTGTACGCACATTTAAGACATTCATGGATTGTAAGCCACAAACATTTAGTGGGACTGAAGGTGCTGTGGGATTACTGCGTTGGTTTGAGAAGGCGTAATCGGTGTTCGCGATGTGTAACTGTCCTGCTAGGGACAGAGTGAAGTATGCTTCAGGCACACTTGAGGATGGTGCCTTGACTTGGTGGAATTCCCAAGTCCAAATGCTGGGTATTGAGATGGCGAACACGACTACTTGGGATGATTTCAAGGAACTGATGCGTGAGGAGTACTGTCATCATGATGAAATTCAAAAGTTGGAAAATGAGTACTACAATTTGAAGATGGCAGGGTCTGAGATCGAAGCGTACATGAAACGGTCACATGAGCTCGCGAACATGTGTCCTAACTTATCACGACCACCCCACCGTAGGATTGAGCTGTATATCAACAGTTTAGCACCACAGGTCAAGGGTTTAGTCACTGCAGTAAATCTTGACAACTTGCCTTGAATCATACGTCTAGCCCACAAGATTACCGATCAGGAGGTGGAGTATGGCTCGCTACCACCACGTGTTTCTGCTACTGATGCTACTACAACTACAGCTACTACTCCTGCTATTGACAGCAAACGTAAATGGAATGATGTGGACAAGGTGTCCAACTCGAATCAGTCACCGAAGAAGCCAGACAACAGTGGCAATCGCAGTTTTAGCCAGTCTTCCTTCTGTAAACCAGAATCAGAGCAACAGCTTGAACCAAGGCTCTTACGCAGGGAAGCAGCCAAAGTGTAACTAGTGCAACTTTCATCATCGTGGGCCGTGCACCTGGGTTTGTCACAGGTGCAACAAGGTGGGCCATATGGCTAGAGATTGCAGGGCCCCATTCCCAAGACAGCAGCAGCAGCAACCCCCACAGCAACAACAGCCACAGCAACAGGAGAGGCAGCAGCCTCGACAGAACCAGGGTAATCGCAAGGGATGTTTCCAGTGTGGGGATGAGGGTCATTTTAGGTGGGATTACCCTCAACAAAATCAGAATGCTGGTAATAACAATAACAACACTGGGAACAACAACAATGGAAACATTGGTGGGAATGGTGCACGAGGAAGAGTGTTTATCATTGGTGCTGGGGAAGCTAGGAATGATGGCAATGTGGTGACTGGTACGTTTTCTGTGAACAATCTATTTGCTTCTGTTTTATTCGACTCTGGTGCCGATTGGAGTTATGTGTGTTTGGGGTTCAGTCGTCAGTTAGGGTTGACTCCTACACCTCTTGTAAACAAGTACGTAGTAGAATTAGCTGATGGTATGTCGATTGAAGCTTCACATGTTCTTCTTGGGTGTAAACTCGATCTTATGGGTCAAGTGTTCGACATTGACCTACTCCCCGTTACTCTTGGAAGTTTTGATGTGGTCATTGGTATGGATTGGTTGTCTAAGCACCAAGCGGAAATTCTCTGTAAGGAGAAAATCATGCGTATCCCTCTCCCCAGTGGAGAATCACTGTCGGTTCAAGGTCATCGTAGCGGTGCAATGGTGGGCATCATCTCAGCCATGAAAGCCCAGAAGTGTCTACGAAAGGGCTACCCTGCTGTTTTAGCACTCATTACTAATACTCAACCTGAAGAAAGGAGAATCGAAGACCTGCCAGTTGTTCGTGAGTTTTCCGATGTATTTCTTGAAGAACTTCCTGGTTTACCCCCACACCGTCAGGTGGAATTTTAGATTGACGTTACACCAGGAGCAGCCCCGATTGCTCGTGCTCCTTATCGTCTTGCACCAGGAGAGTTACAAGAACTGTCTAACCAACTCCAAGAACGTTTGGATAGAGGTTTTATCCGACACAGTTCTTCGCCTTGGGGAGCCCCAGTTTTGTTCATGAAGAAGAAAGACGGGTCCTTTCGTATGTGTATAGATTACCGTGAACTCAACAAGGTGACCGTCAAGAACCGTTATCCTTTACCACGTATCGACGATCTGTTTGACCAGTTGCAAGGCTTAAGTTTCTACTCAAAGATCGAATTAAGATCGGGCTATCATCAGATGAGAGTCTGAGAGGAGGATGTTCCAAAAACAGCTTTTCGAACGAGGTATGGCCATTATGAGTTTCTAGGTATGCCATTCGGGTTAACAAACGCACCAGCGGTTTTCAAGGACCTCATGAACCGCTTTTGCAAACCGTATCTCGACGATTTCATCATTGTGTTTATCGATGACATCTTGATCTACTCTAAGAGCAAGGAGGACCACGATCGACACTTGCGTCTTATCTTGGAGCTCCTGAGGAAGGAGCAACTCTACGCGAAATTCTCTAAGTGTGACTTCTGGATTCGAGAGGTACACTTCCTCGGCCACATTGTTAATGAAATGGGGATACACATGGATCCTGCTAAGATTGTTGCTATCAGAAATTGGGCGGCACCGAAGAATTCTTCGGACATATTTATTAAAGACTTCTCGAAGATCGCTCAGCCTCTCACCGAGTTAACACAGAAAGGCGTTGTATATTCATGGAGAACGAAGCAAGAGGATGCTTTCCAACTCTTGAAACAAAAACTCTGCAGTGCACCAATCTTGTCTTTACCTGAGGTTACCGAAGATTTTGTGGTGTACTGTGATGCTTCTATTCAGGGTCTCGGTTGTGTGCTAATGCAACGCGAGAAGGTGATAGCGTACGCTTCTCGACAGTTAAAGATTCATGAGAAGAATTACACGACTCACGACTTAGAGTTGGGGGCCGTGGTCTTTGCATTAAAAATCTGGAGGCATTACTTGTAAGGTACTAAATGCACCATTTATACCGACCACAAGAGCCTTCAGCATATCTTTGATCAGAAGGAATTGATTATGCGACAGCGTCGCTGGGTAGAACTCTTAAACGACTATGATTGTGCAATCAAGTATCACCCAGGTAAAGCTAACGTTGTAGTTGATGCCCTTAGTCAAAAGGAAACGAAACCCAAGCGTGTCCGCGCTCTACAGCTCACTATCCACTATAATTTACCTGATCAGATCCGTTCTGCTCAGACCGAAGCATTGAAGGAAGAAAACCTGGAAGCTGAGTATTTACTGGGCATGGAAAAAAGACTCGTGGAGAGATCAGACGGCATGTATTATATTATGGAACGGATATGGGTTCCTTTGTATGGCAATCTTAGAGAGCTCGTGATGGACGAAGCGCACAAGTCTCGATACTCTATTCACCCGGGTTCAGATCAGTGTTGTAAAAGTCGCTAGGCGGTCCCTAGTCGGCTGACTGGGGAGTTGGGAGTAATCGGAGTACTCGGAGAGTACTCGGGGAGTACGCGGACATGGTGACTATAAAGAAAAATAATTGTTATATATTATATATATGTTAAAATAAGCATAATTCATGTCAACTGAGTATAATTTAAAATGAAACATGTTTAAAGTTCAAATATTTTGAATACAAGTCCGACTAGTCTGAGTACACGGTCGAGTAGTCCGAGTACAAGGTCGAGTAGTCCGAGTACAAGGCCGAGTAGGCCGATGTTGACCGATTTTGACTAATTAAAAGTCAACAAACCACGTTGACCGCCTAGACCGACTAGGTCGACTCTTTCCGACTATGTCCAACTAGGCGCCGACTACGTCCGACTAGACGCCGACTACATCCGACTAGGCACCGACTACATCCGACTAGGAGCCGAGTTTGACCGAGGCCGACTAATTGAGTCCGCCTAGGAGGAAGTCACCTCGGAGGGGTTCCGAGGACCGAGTACTCGCCGAGTACTCGGCCTTGGAATCCGACTTTTACAACACTTGTTCAGATAAGATGTATCAGGACCTCAAAGTCCTATATTGGTGGCCGAAGATGAAAGCTCACATCGCGACATATGTAAGTAAGTGTTTGACTTGCGCGAAGGTCAAGGTAGAGTATCAGAAACCCTCAGGTCTTCTTCAGCAACCAGAAATACCCTTGTGGAAATGGGAGCAAATTGCTATGGATTTTGTCACTGGTCTGCCAAGAACTCAAAACGGAAACGATACCATCTGGGTGATCGTTGACCGCCTCACGAAATCTGCGTACTTCCTTGCGATCAAAGAAACTGATAAGTTCTCTCAACTTGCTGCTGTTTATCTAAAGGATGTGGTTTCTAGGCACGGGGTGCCAACCTCTATTATCTCTGATCGTGACCCGCATTTCATATCGGATTTGTGGCAATCAATGGATAAATCATTCAGCTCACGGCTCGACATGAGCACTGCTTATCACCCACAGACGGATGGTCAAAGTGAACGAACCATCCAGACACTTGAAGACATGTTGCGAGCATGTGTGATCGATTTTGGTAAGGGGTGGGAGAAACACTTGCCGTTGATGGAGTTCTCTTACAACAACAGCTACTATACCAGCGTCCAGGCAGCTCCGTTCGAAGCGTTGTACGGGCGGAAATGCCGCTCTCCACTTTGTTGGGCTGAGGTGGGTGACAACCAGATCACAGGTCCGGGACTTGTACTCGAAACTTCAGAAAAGATTGTCCAGATTAGAAGTCGTATGGCGGCAGCGCGTGACCGGTAGAAAAGCTACGCTGACAAGCGTAGGAAACCCTTGGAGTTCACTGTAGGTGATCGTGTTATGTTGAAAGTCTCACCCTGGTGGGTGTGGTGCGCTTTGGGAAGCACGACAAGCTTAATCTACGCTTTGTTGGACCATTCAAAATCCTGGAGCGAATCGGTAAAGTGGCCTACAAGCTCAAGTTACCTGCTGAGTTGGGTAACGTTCATGATGTCTTCCATGTTTCGCAACTAAAGAAATGTTTGTCCAGTGAAACACTTGTGGTACCTCTTCAAGAGCTAAAAATCGACGACAAATTGCTGTTTGTCGAAGAACCCATCGAAATTATGGACCGGGAAGTCAAGGTCCGTAAGCATAGTCGAATTCCAATCGTAAGAGTTCGTTGGAACTCAAGACGTGGACCTGAGTTCACGTGGGAACGTGAGGATCAGATGAAGCTCAAGTATCCTCAACTATTCCCAACTGACCAATCTAGTTCTGATGCAACTGGTGAATTTCAAGGCGAAATTCCCTTTCAAGTTCGGGATGATGTGACACCTGCGGAAAATCCACAGTCATCCTGATCTAACACCTTGTTGCTTTGGATTACTTATCAAATTTTGGGACGAAATTTCTTTCATGTTGGGGATGATGTGACAACCCGAAATTTCAAGGTCTTTCATCTACGCACCACTTGTTTCACAATATTGTTTTCACGGTTCATTTTACGTTGTGTACGATATTTGATTTACTATAGTATTGTTACGTTTGAGTGTTACGAGTGTTACATGAAAACTGAAAGGTTAGTCATAACATGTTCTTGTTTAACTCTGGATTCCACAACACACTTGACAAAGAATCACACTTGACGAAGAATTACATTTGACGAAGAACTAGATTTCTTCGCCATATAGTTCTTTGTCACATGCCGCCCTCGACGAAGAAGGATTCTTCGCCGCACGGATGTATTCTTCGCCAAAAAGGGGCTTCGGCCCAGGTTTGTTCGTGGCCCCGAAAGGGCCGGACTATTATTTTAATTGTATAAACTCTCATAACCGTAAACGCAAACCCTAAAGTTCTCTCCCTATCTTTTGAGCGTCGGCATTGTTGAGTCTTGAGATCTTTCCATCCCGATTAAGCTAATCACTTTGGTATCATGGTTAGTATTCATCCTTGTCCATTGTTAAAATCCTGATGTTGTGATTATATGTGAGACTAGGGTTACATTATTAGGATTGAAGATTTAGAATTGCATGATGGGGGGGGGGGATTCGATGATTTATATGCAGTTATGTTCATGTTGTGGTTCGATAAATTATGCGTAATGAATTGATGGCATGATAGACTAACATCCGATTGTGTATGGTCAGTGATTGCTACGTTTTGATGATGAAACTGTTACGTTTTGGGTAGTCGATGATTGTTCATAATTAGGGTTGTTTGAACTTGTGAAATAACTGTTGTTTGATCCATTAATCCTGCTGAAAATGTGTTAACTGTTGTTATGTGATTAAGGAGTTGTAACTGGCTAATGAGGGGCGACAAAGGACCCCCCCCCCCCCCATGAAGAATCTAGTCCAACGAAGAATCAGATTCTTCGTTGACTGATTTTTTACGAACCTTTGTGGTTCTTCGTCAAACCTCATCTCGATGAAGAATAGGTACTTCGTCATACCTCATCTCGACGAAGAATAGGTACTTCATCATACTTCATCTCAACGAAGAATAGGTACTTCGTCACACTCCATCTCGACGAAGGATAGTCCTTCGTCGCTAGGTTCTTCGCCATAAGAGTAAATGGACAGAACAATAAACAGATTATGATGTATAAGAAGATGGATACTTGTGTTTAGAAAATTCTAAGTGTTGTATGGTAATAATGTTGACTAAGAATGAGAAATCTAATCTGATTTATGTGAGTAGAAACTCCTCTGTTACATGTTGTGTTGTGTCATTCACATGGGATGTGGACTTGTACGAGAATAGGGTATTTGCTACGTGTGTACAATGATCTTTGTGATGAATACAATATGTGATAAATACGTGACTTAATTGATTATGAAACTGATTTCATTGGTAACCACGGTAGGGTTTGGTTGACCAACTTGGAACGGGTAACTTAACAAACCGAGCAAATCTAAGGTGAGTTCACTTCTCTTGAGCATGCGTCCCAGTGGGTGGGACAATCAATGGGTATTCCTGAGAGGAATAAGTCTTTTGGGTAAAAACTGGAATGTTAGATAATACACTCATTTCCTATCACCTTAAGTCCCATCTTATACCGAATAGTTACCTGAGAGGTAACGGGGTATTAGTTGATAGCGCTATTAGGCTTGGCAACCTCACACCGTACCTGAGAGGACGTGCGTGAACTAATGACCTTAATCATGACCAATGCTTAGATAGGGGGCGTTGGGGACGGGCAAAACAATCTGGAAGCCATCTTGTAAGGTACTCGAGTTATTATCAACATTATCAATAAACTGAACTAAACACTTGGAAACTAACGTTCTCGTAAAACTATGAACTCACCAGCGTTGTCTGATACACTTGTTGCATGCTCGCAGTTCGTTAGGTACTATGGACAAGGAACTTGCTATCTAGAATTGTTGGAGTGGTCATGGGTCGCACTGCTTGGATATGCATGACTTGCTTACTGATTTTACATACATTTGGTTTTGAAACATTTAAACAATGATTTACTACTTGCTTCCGCTGAACATGTTAAACTTGGATTATGTTTATGAATGTTTTATCATTATAAATGAAAACTTTGTTTAATATCTAAATATTGGTTCAATGTGATTAGTGGCTTGATCCTGGTACGTCACACGCCTAGCGGGGTTTCCGCATGTGGTATCTTGGGGGTGTGACAGTTTTGGTGCTGGGCAAATTTTTACACTTAGCCAAAAATTCCGGTTTTTCCACCATATTTTCACCAACTTGACCTAACTTCAAGTTTTCCATACTTAGGACTTTTCTCCCAATATTCAATCCTGAAATCTACAATCTGGACCCGGATTCGTTAGCTTCCATTTTATTCTTTCAGTTAGGCACTGAGCATTCCCACTAACCACAAACGCGATTGTGATTGGTAATAATGGGCAATACCTTAGCTTCTACGACCCCATGAGTCGTTTATACTTCGGTTTTATATGCCAAATCCATAGTTTGTGGCCCTCTGCGAACGACCCGTTTAGTTTGCTATTCATAGTCCTCTTCAAAACCATGAATGGTGACTATCATTTATTTAATTCTCACCATAGTCCATGACCATGGTTGTCCTTGCTAGGCAATACCCTCGCTTCTATAACCCAATGGGTGATGTATACTTCGGTTTTACATGCCCTTAACACGGTTTTACTTAAAATCAATTAACACTATTACTACATCAGTTTACATTTACAGGGCCGTCTCCGAAAATCACAAAAAATTTTTGGCCCTATTCGAGATAAAAAATTTGGGCCCTATTCGCAAATCTTCATATAATATAAACCCATCAATCATTCAATCAAATATATAACTACAACGATATTTGTTATGAAATTGATAAAACAAATTAACAAAAAAATAATTTTAAGAATTTTAAAACTAAAAAAAGAATTATAAGAATTTTATACCTCAATCTCAAGATTATCCACCCCACAAAACACTGGATTTGCCCTTTGAAACACCTCCTGCGTCGATGATGATAATGATATCCTTGATTTCTCACTCGATTTCGATCTATAAATCCTCCTCTGCTGCGATGATGAATTGTCGTATGATGTCTGTCGTCTGATGATGATAATGAACGACTGGACGAGATCCCCCAGGCCCCTAGTCGACGTTTTGTTTTCCCACATGACAATCGGGTTATAATTTTGAATTGTGTCTTGGGGGTGGGCTTGTTAATTGGGTTTATAAAACTTTGGGCTTTATTTATAAAACTTTTAATTGGGGTTTAAACTTGTTATACAAAGGCCCTTAATTATAAAAACATCCAGATTTTTGTAAATATATATATAAAAATATTTAAAAAAATTTGGGCCATATATTCATTTGGACCCTGATCGCAGGCCCATCCTGCACCTCCTTATAGCCGACACTGTACATTTAGTTGCTACAATCCATACTAGGCTCTTATCTTTCAAGAACACTTTAACATCAAAACTCATCAATCGAAATTCTACAACATATCTTAGGTTTTGGTGATGCCAAATGCTTAGAATCTTCAAACATGTAAGAGAATTACACTAATTTCACCTTGATTTTGCTGGATTGATTTAGAAAGAGTTCTTCCTCTCTCTCTAAAACCCGACACAAACATACACGCATTCAGTGTTTTCATTTTTCCTTCTTTTTTACTTAACATCTTTCTAACTTGTCCAATTTCAACCCCTTAGGTTTAGTTAGTTACTTTTGTTTGATCATAACCCACTTATTTCTTACTAACAGATAACAAATACTAACTAGGTTATGTATTCCTAGTTACAATACTTCATGTTAAAATATCATAATAAACATGATAATCAAAATTTCGTATTTTGCGGGTGTTACATGCACTTAGACGACTTGTTTTTTTTTTGTTTTTTTTTTGAAGATCACTAGGAAGACTTGTATTTGAGATGAGGTGCATATAAGGGTGATGTGTGTGGGGAAGGTGCATGCATTTAACAATATTGTGAGCAGGGACGACCCATAGGGTGTGCGGAGTCTGCAATCGTACAAAGCCATTTTTGGAGGCCTAATATAAAAATTTCTTCGTTTTATATGCATATATATATATATATATATATATGATATACAGACCGAAATTTCTTCTTTAACCTTTATCAAATTTAGTTAGGCCTCTTTAAAAAAAGCCCAAATTTCTTCAAGAAATTAAATATATAAGTTTATATTATGGGGCCCATTTTTTACTCGCACATGCCCTCAAGAGAAAGCGAATTCTCAAGGACATCCTCGACAATGAGAGGAAGGACAGAGTAGAGGGAAGAAAGATAATGGGTAGATGATAGAGAAGAGGGAAGAAAAACACAGGTAGAGGATAGAGAAGAGGGAGGCAAGTGATGGGTAGGGTGATAGAGGCACAAATAGGTGATGTGGCATGTGTATTTGCACCCCTCCATTGGTGATGATCTTATTTTGTGCTTACATGAGACGAATTAATGCATTGTTAGCCTCCTCATGAGGATTAAACCTCGTGCTTAATCCTTTACGTAAGAGTGAATTGGGTAATATTTCTATATACACACAGAGATGGCTATGCAATACTAAATGCATAAATATAAGTATCTTAATCTTCTAGAAGAGTAGTGGTCAAAGACTAATCATTGTATCGATACCGTCGATCTGTCGTCATCAATATTGCAACAAGGGAGACTCGCTGCGTATCGTGTCTTGTTGGATTTGGTCCATTTATGATCTGCTAAAAGGCGACAAAGGCGTCACCTTTTGTCGTATGGTTGTATGAACATGCCACTGCCAACCTCGTGCTCAAATACATTTAACAATTATCATTATTATGTCATAAATCCAGGACTGCGTCTCTAGATCCACCGACAACTAATGCTTAACGTAACTGGCTAAACTTTTACTTGTCAGTTATCTTACGCATTCAAACTTACAGCGATCCGTACGAATATTACACCATCATCTAACTTTATCAAACAACACAAAATATAATAATAACTTTTAACTTCAAAATTATCAAATCCAACAAAACATATCCAAATAGGCAAACACCCCTTTGTGTCTTGGTCATATAACAAAAAATAAAAGTACAATTGTTCCAATTTCCATATCCTTCAAACTAGGGGTGTTCAGAATTCGATTCGAATTCGAAAAATTCGAAATTCGACTCGATTCGAATTCGATTAAAAATGTTCGAATTCGAGTTGATTCGTATTCGAGTCCAGTAATCGAATTAGAATCGAATACGAATTTATGATTCTGAATTCGATTCGATTCGAAATTCGAATTCAATTTGTATATAATTTTTTGATATATGTATATACAAACATGTAACATTCTAAACTTGGCCAAAATATAAACTAACTCCATAAGTGATAAATTTATTATTCATAACATTACCAAACCTACTAAAAAATAGTCCATGCTACTTATTTCTAAATTTTTACCTAACTTAAATCGCTACGGGTAACCAACCTATCTTCTAATTTTTGGTGTTTTGACATATTGATGGTTAATTAATTTTGCAGATTATTATATTTTATGTTGAATATAATTAGTTTGTAGTATTTTAAAAAATGAAAGTTAAATAATTTATTGTTTAGGATGAATTTGAATTAAATCGAATTTATTCGAATTCGGTTCGAATTCGAGTTTCAAATATTAATCGAATCGAATCGAATACGAATTCAGGTAAAAATAATAAAAATTCGAAAAATTCGATTCGAATAATTCGAAAATTCGTTATTCGATTCGATGAACACTCCTACTTCAAACACATATAAATACTAATAAAAAAAAGTAAAATCACATGAAATTTGGCAAAATAAATACGAGTCAAAGGCCGTGTTTTGGACTCAACACTTGTAGAAAATTCTTGGCAAATCGTTGCATAGTACGTAGCCAAAGAAAGTGACACTGAGTCAATCACAAGTCGGTCAGATACCTTTTCTGTTGATGAATTTGAGATGGGTTTTCGATCTTTGAACCTTAAGTTGTCACATCGGTAGATCTTTAATCTTTTTTTCACTGTTACAGCTCCTTTGATTCAAGAATCTTGTTCTTTTTCAAGAACCCTAATTGGGTTTTGAAAAAAAAATCCAATCTTTAGCTGTTAAATCACTTCAGTTAGCCCTAATTCGAAAAGGGTTTGGATTAAACCTAGTTTCTTGGGGTTTACGAGGTGGGTTTGTTGTTTAATCCCCAAATTGTTGCTAAATTGAATCTGAAAAATTGGGGGTTTGTGGTTAAAAATTGAATCTTGAATCTTGATATTGGGGTTTGATGAGATGGAGGAAAATGCAGCAGCTTTACATACTGCTATGAATTCTGTACAAGCATTGGGTAAGGGCTTCGATGTTAATTTCGATACAAGGTTGCTGTATTGTAAAGGGGTAGCAGGTTCTAAGGTTGTGGAGATTGATGAAGAACACACAAGGGATCTTTGGATTTATGATAATTTGGTTGTGCCGAATGTGTCGAGAGATGTAGAGAATTATCAGGATTCGATTGACCGTGTTATGTCCGGGGTTTGCAGTTATCATGAGGTATATCGTTGATCGCTGTTAGTTTTTGGTTTTTGTTGTAGTTGGTTCATGTTATAAGCAGCATCTTTGTTGTTAGTTAGGGGCTTTTGATTTCAAACGTAGCGTTTTTAAGGTTTGAAGTAATTATAATTTATACAAAAAAACTTGAAGTTAAACTAAACTGAACTTATAGGAATATTATTTATAAGGGTGAACTATATGATTGCAGATGGTCGAGTATTTCAACAAGAGAGCTAACCTATCAGGAAACGTTCCTCTCGGTAGCTTCAATGCTGCATTTAGTTTTACGGGTTCAAAACATGTAGATTCCGCAGCAACTAAAACCCTATGTATGGATGGTTATTTCATCCCGCTTTCTAAATTTGAGCTCACAAAACCATCTTTAGTGTTGCACGAAAGTGTTAAACGAGCAGTTCCCGCAACGTGGGACCCACCAGCCTTAGCAAGGTATTCATTTTATTGGGATTAATTTAGTATGTATATGAAACTGCCTTATATTTTTTGTTTTAACGTAATATAATTTTGTGTTTTTTAACTTAACGTTATCACTGATGGTTTATTTATACATTATCTTTGGTGTGATAGTTTTATCGAGAATTTTGGCACACATGTAATCACATCAGTTACAATTGGCGGTAAAGATGTAATATATGTGAAACAACACCAATCATCACCTTTGTCGACCGCTGAAATAAAAAACTATGTTCAAGATATAGGAAACCAGAGGTTCACCAACCCTGAAAACCTTACCAATTCGGGTCTTTTGAGACACAAGGAAAAGGTTAGTTTCTCTTTTCTTATTTATTTATGCACCAACATTGCTTTTTTTCTTTTTTTTTGTTCTTTCGTTTTTCGTGCATAAGCTCTTCAAGTTGTTTCTTACTAGGGGTGGCAAAATGTGCAAACGGGATATTTTAATACACGGAGAAATGGGTCATTTCGGAATGGCGCCCAAACTCTTCCGTGTCCATTATAACCAATTAAGCTGTTAATCATGGTTACACAATAATACTATGTACATAAGAGTAAAGTACACGGATAGTCCCTATGGTTTTTCAAAATTTTGGATTTGGTCCCTAGCTTTCCAAAAGTACACGAATGGTCTCTGTGGTTTGCACTTTGTAACACATTTAGTCCCCAGCCAGCAAATCTAAAGGTTTTAGGAGGTCTAAGTTAGGAACTAAATGTGTTACAAAGTGCAAACCACAGAGACCGTCCATGTACTTTTGGCAAAAGTTGGGGCATAAATGCTTTATGTGGGACCCTCCATGTACTTCTGGAAAGCTAGGGACCGGTTCCAAAATTTTGAAAAACCACAGGGATTATCTGTGTAGTTTACTCTTTACATAAATATGATAATAAGATGCTTTAGGAGATTGTATGTAAGAAAAATAGACTTTGGTTGTAACACAACCCAAATTTTTAAACCAGGGTCAAACTGTTTGCCCCTTTCCATTTTAGTTTAATTTTTAACGTTGAGCGTGAGATATAACACAACTCAAGTCGACCCATTAACAAGTAAATGGGTCAAAATTGCCACCTAGAGTTCGTAGGTTATTCTTTTAGTACTACCATTTTCTTCGAATTATCACTAGGTGTGATTTTGATTTGTATTTTTCCACCGGGTCATTTTTTTTGTCTTTTTACAGGGTGGCGATCCATCGTTGTTTAGTAGTCAAGGCGTATATCCTCAACCCGCAAGTGCACCATCACTTGGTGGAAATGCAAAGGAAGTATGTAAGACTGTATGCTTGTACCTTTTCTTTTAAATTCTAGCAACTTATTTGACAGTGAAAAGTCAATGGTTGACTTTTTCTCATTTAAGCGAGTAGTAAAAGTGTAAAACATGGTGGCAATTTCATTATAATTTTGAAATTTCATATCATATTTACCCTTTTAAAACACTAAATATGTCATATTTATCTATTCCGTGATAAACATCGTAGACGCAGTTACTTAACATTCTATTTCTTTGAATGAACACAGCGAACATTATGAGCTAAGATGATTTACATATATAAAATTGTTTTCTTGTTCGGTTATACAGAAAAAAAGGATGTTATAAGTATTTTTTAATTTTTTTTTCTTTTTTATTACGGAATGAGTAAATATGATATTGAAACTTTTTTGAAAGGGTAAATATAATACCATGTTTTTTTAAGGTTTTATAAAGTTGTTGCAATATTAGACTATAATTTATTTTTTTTATGGTTACACAGGATGTAACAGTTATTTTTAGAAGAAGGGGAGGAGATGATTTAGAGCAAAGCCATATTCAATGGGGTAAAACTATAAAATACTCTCCAGATGTCATCGCCATGTCATTCGTTCCCATCACTTCTCTTCTAGACGGATTATCCGGAAAGGAGCATTTGACCCGCGCTATAGATCTTTACCTTGAATGTAAGTGTGTATACGTGCCACATATCGTCGAATGTGATATTTAATATTTACGTGAAATAAAATATAGAAAACCAACTCACAAATTATTTTTTATGTGTTGTAACTCGTTTGGTGCACAGACAAGCCTCAGATCGAAGAGCTGAGATATTTTCTCGAGTTCCAGGTGGCACGAGTGTGGGCCCCGTTACAAGACCGGCCTGCAGGACATCAAAGAAAGGAGCCCGTTTGTCCTTCTTTACAATTTAGCATGATGGGCCAAAAGCTTTATGTTTCTCAAGATCAGGTATGTGTCTTTGATTCCATGTTTTTCGTGTTAGTATACGAATATGAGCGTAAGACAGTAGGGGTGTGCACGGTTCGGTTATTAGCATTGACCGAAACCGTAACCAAAGTCATCGGTTAATCGGTTCGGTTAATTTTTCGATTTTTGGTTCGGTTAATAACCAAATCAAACAAGGGCTAAAACATTTGCTTAGAAATACATGTAATGGAGGTATAAATACATGAAATAGATTTATAAATACATGAAATGAAGGTATAAATAAATGAAATGGATATATAAATACATGAAATGGAGATATAAGTAAATGAAATGGAGGTATAAAGACATGAAATGGAGGTATAAAAGCTAGAAATATATGAAAATATAAATGGTTCGGTTCGGTTAACTTCGGTTAATCGATGGTACAAAAAATAACCGATAACCGATTTTCGATTAATTTGGGTTTGGTTTTATCAGTTTTTGGTTCGGTTTCAGTTAACGGTTCGGTTATTGCTCACCCGTATAAGACGGTTGGTAAATGGTTTCTACGGTACACTTATTTGATGCATCGCCCAAAATCTGATATATGGTCTAGGGGTGTGCACGGTTCGATTTTAGCATTAACCGAAACCGTAACCGAAGTCATCAGTTAATCGGTTCATTTTATTCGGTTAGTTTGTTGGTTTTCGGTTCGGTTAATTTCGGTTAATTACCAAACCAAACAAGGGCTAAATTTTTTGTTTAGAAATACATGCAATGGAGGTATATATACATGAACTGGAGGTATAAATAAATAAAATGGAGGTATAAATACATGAAATAGATGTATATATACATGAACTGGAGGTATAAATAAATAAAATGGAGGTATAAATACATGAAATGGAAGTACAAAACATGAAATACATGAAATGGAGGTATAAAAGCTAGAAATATGTGAAGATATAACTGATTCGGTTCGCTATGGTAAATTTCGGTTAACCGATGGTATTGAAAAAAACCTATAACCGATTTTCAGTTAATTCGGTTTCGGTTAATTTTAGTTCGGTTTCGTCGGTTTTCGGTTTCGGTTAACGGTTCGGTTGACCTATTTGACCTCACTGAGCATTAACATAGTATCGATTCATTTGCAAATGTCAATTCGGGTTGTATCTTACTTGATAATGGGTCCAAAGGGTAAAGATATAAAACTGAGTTTTACATAAGTACTAAAAATTATGTTAGTAATGGGTCAAACGGGTCTTGTAATGGGCCCCATACTCGGGTTATAACTGATTGATTATGGGTTAAACGGGTCTTGAAGTGGGTCAATGTTGTACCGTTTTGATGATCGATCAAATAGGTAAAAATATAAGAACAGGTAACAGGTTAAACTGGTCAAAGGCCACCTAATGTGTATTCAAATGTTCACAACTATCGTTAACGGTTTTATTTAAAGGAATTTATGATATTATGTTTTTAATGGTACTATAGTTCTGTAATCAAATTTAATTCTCTCGTATGGTACTACATGGCCCATTTTGATCTGTAACTGTTTTTATTATTATTACTAATAAGTTATTCATTTTGTGTATTTATACATAGATATCGGTGGGACGCAAGCCTGTTACAGGCATACGATTATGCTTAGAAGGTGCAAAACATAACCGATTAGCCATTCATATCCAACACCTGCAATCCCTCCCAAAAATCCTCCGTCCATATTGGGACACACATGTAGCCATTGGCGCACCCAAGTGGCTAGGACCCGAGGAGCAAGACAGCCGGTGGTTCGAGCCCGTTAAGTGGAAAAACTTCTCTCATGTCAGCACCGCACCAATCGAGAGCCCTGAAGCCTTTATCGGAGACTCATGTGGGGTGCATATCGTCACTGGGGCCCAGCTTGGTGTCTGGGATTTCGGGTCAAGAAACGTTCTTTACATGAAGCTTTTATATTCCCGGTTACCCGGTTGCACTGTTCGAAGATCTTTGTGGGACCACTCTCCGACCGATAAGTCAAAGCGGTCAACTGATAATGGAAATAGTGTCGGTGATTCGAGCTCAGGTTCAGGAAGTAATAATAAGCTGGTAAAGTTTGTGGATACGTCGAAGATGAGTAAGGGGCCCGCAGATCCGCCGGGTCATTGGGTGGTTACTGGTGGTAAGCTTGGTGTGGAGAAAAAGAAAATTGTATTGAGACTCAAGTATTCTCTGCTAAACTATTGAGTGTGGTTAAGTTGGTACCGGGCCTGGTTGGGCCGGGCCGGATCATGGTGTATCGTTTCGGATTTTTGTTTCTTGGTAGGAGTGTTTTAACCTATGTAGAAAGTTTCCGAATATTTTGCTCTTGGGTCGCGTATTAACGATGTATGGACGATTATGTATCGTATAAATCGCGTTACAGTCTAGGATTGTAAATTGGACAATTATTTATAACAAAAACAACTCGGTGTATAAACTATCAAACTGAAAACCAAAGTCATAAATCCCCTTTTTATTCAACACAGGATGGGCCGGTTGAACCGGGAACCGCCATCTTGAACCTAATTGATCCGGGTGTTACGGATTTCTATACTGGTTCGATATTGGTTTCCTCAGAGATCTTCAAACTGACGACCTCGAAATGTTTGGCCAAACCGCCAACCAGAAGGTGCCACGTTGTAGCTAGTGACAACTCTTCCGTCACTGGCTGTTACTCTAAAAGAGAGGCTTTGACCGTCGAGATAAGAGTTGCTTTGCCAGTTTTGGCCCCAGTTTCTTGTCATTGATTGCCATCCTGTTTTCGACCCTTTGATAGCGACGCTATGAACATCCCCTGCACCGCCGACGTTGGTGATCAAAACCAAGTTGAAGTAAGAGTGACCATTGATTGTGAACCTCATGCCTCCTTGCTTTATACATGGTACCCTATATAAAATACACCACAAATTGAAAAATAAAATTTATAAACTTTTTAGTATACTTAAATAATTTATTTTGTCTCTTTTCTTTTGTTAATTAAGCTCTTCTGTTTATAACTTATAATCTTGTCATTATTTGGTTTCTATTTTCTTAACCACGCTGTGTTACCGCATCACACCCTATTGAGACTTTATCAGTTTTACTGTATACGGTATTTTTTTCTCTCTCTGAGTAGGATTTTACTGTATACGTTTGTTTTATTTATTAAGATACTAATTTAAACCAATATGTCCCAAAATGATAATACCTTCTATAAGCAACGGGTACGATTCCAGCCCGATACTGTGCGATCTTCAAGAAAGCCGGTTGCGACAGATCGAAGTGACGGAGAGGCGGGTTGCACCACCCGCCATTGTCATTGGCCAATGCATAATTTGGTGGACAATAGTTGGTGGCGGTGACGGTGATGATGCCATGAAGACACCATTTTTGGTCATCGACACATCGCAACTGGTAGCAAGCGCCGCAGCTCAGCCCGTTGTTAAAGAGGGAGGAGCTCAATGCAGCCGTGCTTGTGCCGTAGCCTTCATTGTAGAGGTTACCGTAGCCACATGCACCACCTGTGCATTAAAATTGTTCAAAGTTAGTTGATAAAGAGGTTTGGTGCCACCCATGCAATAGTACAACCTTGTGACACAAACTTAATAAAATTTGATGTGGAATTATTAATTTAAGAGTAAATTACAAGTTTTGTCCTTTAATTGGAGCTGCACTTGCTGCTGTTTACCATCAAATAGTCATCAGGGCCATCCCTTTCAAGTAGAGCTGTAAACGAACCGAACGAAACGAACACGAACAAGGCCTTGTTCGTGTTCGTTCGTTAAGGAAATAAATGTGTTCATGAACGGTTCGTGAACACTTACCGAACGAGATTTTATGTTCGTGTTCGTTCATTAAGGAAATGAGCGTGTTCGCGAACGGTTCACGAACACAAACGAACACAAATAAATTTGGCGATCGCGACGAAGGATAAAGATAGATGGCCCAGAGACTAGCACTCGAACATGAATCCCTTATTGTGGAACGGATGTCGATTGTATTCGTGGATGTAAATAATAAGAAATGAAAGGGAAATGATGCATAAACAAGGTGAAAATGGGTCTATTTTAATTGTTAGGGAAATAAAATAAATAAAAATTTAATAATATAAAAAGAACAAATAAAATATAAGAAAATACAAAGATCTTCAATTAGAACACAAACATACGAACATAAACGAACGCAAATCAACGAATGTTCACGAACACCTTACCGAACGTTCACGAACACAATCGAACGAACGAGACCTCTGTTCATGTTCGTTCATTTAACTAATCGAACGAAATTTCGTGTTCATGTTCGTTTGTTTATTAAACGAACGAACATAAACGAACTTTCCGCCGAACGGTTCATGAACTGTTCGCTGAACGTTCGGTTCGTTTACAGCCCTACTTTCAAGAGCAGATCTTAAACTCAAATGTTGAAAGAGTTTGGTGAATTGTGTGTGTAAATTATTTTGTTTTATTTTTACATAATAGCCCCTTGAAATAATTTATTTTACAAAATAGTCCATTGAATGGTGAAATTACAATAGTACCCTTATGTGCCTTGCACATGACTAGATTTAACCAAAAAAACTAACTGAGTTTGGACTAAAGGACAAAACGTGCAAGATTTTGAAAGGTAAAGGACACCGCCTGTTAACTTTTGCGCTAAAGGACAGTGCCTGAAATTTGATTTAAACATAAAGGACAAAACTTGTAATTTACTCTTAATTTAATTTGTTGAGTAAAATGAGTAAACTTTTGAAATAAATTAATCCAAATAATTTGTTTTCGTTCGTTTAACTTTAACCAAATACATGAATTAAAACAACAGTTAAACAAACATAATTTGTTTATATTCATTCATCAAGAAACTAAATGCGTTCGTGTTAGTTTGTTGTGTATGTTCATTCGTTATTTTTTATAAACGAACATAAATGAACAAAAAGTAGACAAATGAAGACCAATTAAAAATTATGACAATATCTAAGTTAAAGAACAATAAATACAAACATCATCACATGATTGAAGAATATTAACATTATAAAATAAACAACATGTAAATTAAATTAGTTTAAATACAATTAATCAGACAATTTAAATTGGTTCTAAATTAACTTTAGTGATAACTGATAAGTAAACTTAACAAACGAACAAAAAAGAATGTTGACAAACGTAAATGAACGAACAAGTCATCATGTTCGTTTATCAAACATGTGCACACACCACACACACAATAAGCACGTCACACCAGCACAAAATGACATAGACGCATACCCATGGTACCAGACTGTCATGGCCCCCGACCCGGTTTGACCCGTTTCAGGAGCCGCGGGACAGAAAATCCCGTGGTATTTATTTAATTGAGTTTGACAGCGGAAGTTTTCATCAGGATCTTTTAAAATGTAAATATTTCCCGATTATTTTATTTCACAACGCGGGAGAAACCCGGTAATTTACAATAGTTTGATTTCACAAAGAACTCTTTTTATTTTCATAAAACATGTTTCTTTATTTTATACTGAGCCACTTCCTTGAGCTTGTAGTGCTATATGGCACTTTTTCCTAGATCATATGTGATCACCTGAAACATGTTTGAAAAAGGTTTTGTCAGCGGGAAATACTGAGTGAATCATTCTATTTTGCATAATGATGCATAGTTATTAATTACAGCATAAGAGCGATTACAATGGCTTCTATCTTATTTTTATCTGGCCTTCTGTCACAATGGTGACAAGTCACAATGGTGACGATGGTCATACCACTATTTAGATCAATGAACCTAAATAGTGATGATTATCCCGGTAGGTCAATGAACCTAACAGTGATTATCCCGAGTAGGTCAATGAACCTAACTGGGAGACAATTAGTAATGTGCACAATACCCCACTAACCAGTAATTCAAGATATCCACGACTTAGTCCCTGTAATTATAATCTTGAAAATAATTTGGAGTATTGTAAAATAATTTGATAAAAAGAGAATAACTCACAAACTGTGAGAAAAGTTTTATAAAGCAATTTGATAAAAAGAGAGAATGACTCACATTGCAGATTTATACGGGCAGAGCCTAGCCTACTGATTAGCCTTTTATCCTAATTTCAATAACAAGCACACAATTTGGGGTTAGTAATCAATCCAGCATTTACGATAACTCACGAGATCAAATTCTCACAACGAACGACAAAGTGCAATACTTCATCCATCGAATTAACGATGATCCGTCGAATTAACAACGAACGATAAAGTATAATACTTTATCCATCGAATCAACGATGATCCGTCAAATTAATGACGAATGATAAAGTATAACCCTAATGTGGGCGGCACTTAAACATTCATTGGATATATTGATCGATCGGACGATGAATCGTAATAGCGATTGTGCTAATACCCTGATTGCAGCTTCAATTAGAGACCTGTGTGTGTTAATTGAAGTGTACAGCAGTTATCTCGGTGTATAATCGTGAATTCTTTCGACGTAATATGTTCAGAAAGCAAGTGCCAATGTCTGCTATTTATAGGTGAAATTTGATCAGCCATACGCACCGTAGCACTTAAACCCCTGCGCATCGTATGGTCCCTTAATAAGCCTGCGCATCGTAGGCCATACTCCTCTACGCATCGTATGGATCCCAAAATTGCTATGTGCTTGCCGCGTGTGTTTCTAGCCTTGCTGAGTCGACGATATTTTAAAATTCAACTTCTTCAACACGCAAATATAGATAATCATCAACTAGGGTTTACCCCCCCTGAGTTTTAGAGGCCCTAATCCTGATTCCAACTGTTCCAGAAATTTTAGGGTTTGCACAGAATCACTTGGGTGTCTCAATTAGGGTTTCCTATTGGTCAAATTAATTTTAATAATTATAACTTTTGATGAGAGTTGTTACATTCTCCCCAACTTAATAAAAATCTCGTCCTCGAGATTTACTGGAATAATTGAGGATACATTGTCTTCCTTTTGGATTCCAGTTCCTAAGTATATTAGGATCCTGTCTTTGAATCCTACTTTACTTAACACTATTTGTTTACCTTTATATCTTAGAAAGGTACTACCAAAGATTCATCTGATAGACATTTCTTGAATACATGAAATATATCATGTATTCCAACTAACCTTCCTGGTAGTTGTAAACTGTAAGTAACTGATCCAATACATTGAATTACTGGAACTGGTCCTACATAATTTGGTCTTAGCTTTCCTTTCTTACCGAATCTAACAACTCCTTTCCAAGGAGATACTTTTAATAGTATTTTGTCTCCAACTCGAACTCCAACGGCTTTTACTTATTATCTGCATAATTCTTATGACTATCTATTGCCGTTTTCAACTTTTCCTTCGTGATACTGAATATCACAATCGTAGTCACTTAGGATTTTCATTCATCTCCTTTGCCTCAAATTCTTTTTGCCCAAAAAATATATATCTTAAATTCTTATAATCCGTATAGATAGTATCCTTACTTCCATACAGATAATGTCTCCAAATTTTATGGTTCTTAATTATAACTTATGAGTGGTATAGTTTTCTTTGGACTTTTTCAATTGGCTTGAGGCATACGCAATTACCTTTTTGCGTTGTATTAACATATATCCAAATCATAGCTTTGAAGTATTACCTTATACTTCAAATCTTTAGTTCATAAGGCTAATATCTGAGTATTTGGTTAATTTCTGCTTTAAGATCCTTATTCAAACTTAACTGTTTCACAAATTGGCTTAGTTAATGATATAGCTATTTTGAAAATTCCTTAATAAACTGTCTATAATACTAAACCTACAAAATTCCTAATTTCTATTGCGGATTGCAGAATCTTCCATTTGGTAATTACTGCTATCTTAGCAAGATCTAAGTGAATACCTTCATGATTCACCATATGACCTAAAATTGCACTTCTAGCAGCCAAAATTCATTCTTCGAAAATTTGGCGTTAAATTTTTCTTTTCTTAACAAAATTAAGAGTACATGCCAGTGCTGTCAATGTTCTTTCCTACTTTTGTAATAAATAAGTATATTATCTATGAAGATAATTACAAATTTATCCAAATAGAATTTACAGACCCTATTTATCATGTCCATGAATGCTGCAGTTGCATTCTTTAATCCGAATGGCATGACTGTAAACTAGTAATGACCATTACTAGTTCTGAAAACAGTCTTAGGTACATCTTCCTTTGATACTTTTAATTGATAATATACGGAACCTAAGTTGATCTTAGAAAACTATCTATCTTCCTGAAATTGATCGAATAGATCATTAATTCTAATTAATGGGTATTGATTCTTAATTATAACCTTATTCAATTTCCTATAATCAATACACATTCGAACCATACTTTTTCTTAACAACCAATATTGTACTAACCGATAAGGTTCCCTGGCTTATCGGTAAAATTCCTGGAATTTAGATGAATCTTAAATTCTATCTTCATATCTAATGGTAATCCAGGTAAATTTTCTGGAAATACATCTGGTTATTCTGAAATTACAGAAATTTCCTTAACTTCTGTATCTTTAGTATTAATGATTACTGAAATCATATATACTATTCCTTGCTTTCGTTCATAATTAGCAATTTCCATTACTGATATGAACTCCATAGGCTTACATGGTTTATCTCTTGTAATCATAATTACTTCTCCGATGGTTGATTGAATTTCTAAGAAATTCTGATCACAGATAATGATCACAACATTGAATTCAACTAATTTCATAGATAATAGGATTGCAGAAAACTTATAACTTATTTCTATGTTCTGTATAACCTTATTTATTTTAACTGAATTCCCATCTGCCGTTTCTAAATATAGAAATTTATCTAATGCTTGTTAACGGTAAGTTAAGAGTTTGACAGAGTAAAGTATTTATAAAACTTTGGTTTTCACCAGAGTCAAATAATACTGTTGTTGTAAACTAAGAACATACCGGCTATCACATCTGGAATCATCTCGGCTTCATGAGTAGTCAGCTGAAAGGCTCTCGCATTCCTTTTTGCTCCTTCTGACGGTTTGGCTTGATTGTCAAATGGTTTATTCAGTTTTGGACAATCTGGCCTAAGATGTCCAGCTTCTCCACAGTTGTGGCAGACTGAAAATTTCTTCCTCCTACAATCTTCTTCTTGATGCCCTGGAATCTTGCAAAAATTGCAATATCCTTTGCATCTTCCAAAATGCTTTCTTTTGCAGAAATTGCAAAATGGACTAGTAGAAGATTGCCTATTCCCTCCTTTCTTGAAATGGTTATGGTTACCCGAACTGAATTCTTGGGTAATCTTTTGGGCTACTTCCTTCCTTCTATTTTCTTCTCTTGTCCGTACTAGCTCATTAGTCATAGTATTGGCTAATTCTACTGCATCATCAATCGTGCGAGGTTTCGCAGCTTTGACGATATTACGGATTTCGGAAATCAATCCCCAAATATAACGAGAAATAAGTACCGGTTCTGGCGAAGCCAGGGTTGGTACCACTCTAGCATATTCGAAGAATGTCGTAGTATACCCTCGACAATCTATATCCACCATCCGATGGGTTAGAAACTTATTTGCCATTTGATCTTTTTCATATTCGGGACAGAATTTTCTTTCTACAAGATTCTTAAATTCTTCCCATTTCATAGCATACGCCATCCTTCTTCCTTTTGCTTGTAACATCGTATTCCACCATTCTAGCGCTACTTCTTTGAAAAGGTTTGATGCGTACATGACCTGATCATCCTGAGCACATTTACTTATGGCAATTACTGCCTCGGTTTTCTCTAACCAACGCAGTGCCGCAGTCGCTCCTTCATTGCCTGCAAACTCGGTGGGTTTACAAGCAAGAAATTCCTTATAAGTGCAACCAGGCGTTGCAACTTTCCTTTTCTTAGGGAGCGGAGCTTGCCGTGGTTCATTATCATGATTAACATGATTACTACCTCCATTTATGCTATTACTGAAATTATTTTCAGAAATGCGTTTGCTAAGAACAATTTGTTGAGGTTCAATTGGATTTTTAACAGCAGCAATGATTGCTGGAATAGCATTAGCTATCCCTTGAGCAACTATTCCTGGAATAGTGTTGGCTATTTCTTGAGCAATGATATTTTCTATATCTTGCCTAGTCACATATTGATCCCCTAGTTGGTGTTCAGATTGATTACCCTCATTAATTGGTTCATTATTAGCGTTTTCCATCTGATATCTAATTTATAGATAAATAATTAGTATAAAGGAAATAATCAAATGTCACAATTTAGTTGCACATAATCACATAAACGAATATACAAACAAAATTGTAACTTTTCTAAAATTTCCTTATATCATGCTTCTATATACACCTGTTTTATTTATTCTACACCTACTGATTTTACTATTACTATTACATAACCATAGTTTCATAATCCCCTATCCTTTGTCAGATGATGTTCTAGTAACGGCGTTTCTTTTCATCGTATTTCCAGGAGATCTGTCCCAAAGTCTCTTGGATCCTATTCCAAGCATCCATTTTGTCAAAATGATGGAGTTCAGTCCTATTTTCGTTACTTATTGGTAAATTTGGTAAAGGTTCTTGATTGTACTTAGAAAAAAACTTATAGGGATGGTTTTGTAACAGTATTTCATTATCCAACCATTCGTCTATATTCCAGTGATTCGAAGAATTTGGAATAGATGGTTCTAAGTTCATAAAATTATTTTCATTAACAGGCTCAATAGTATCATCGGTTGCCATTATAAAATCTAGTTCTTCTTGAGATGGTAACTTTTCAATTTGCCTAGAGCTTCCCCCAATTTCCATTTTCTTAAGCTTAGGTTTCTCAAGAGGTAAAGCGTTAAATTCTATAGGTTCTTCTATGTCTGGAATATACCTATTAAAATTTCTGGAAACTTCTATTCTTACTGGATAGAGATTTAAATTCTGAAGGGCTTCCGACAGATCACTCATGCTGTTTAGCAACATACACACAATTACTAAGTCATAACAAAATTTTATAGAACAACTTGTTAAATAGTATTTCATACTACCAAAACAACTAAAAATTAAAACATACTAGGTTTTATTTGTAATTTATTTATAAATTTTCTTGACTGTAGATAATAAAAATACTAAACTTTAAATCAGAATATTTAAAGATTTATATTTACTATTTACAGTAATTAACATATAAAAATCTATATACTAAATAAGTATGATGACTTAATTTATATATATTAACTAGTCATTATCATGGTGGATATTGCACTACTAGAAAATTGGGCAATTGTGACCAAAATTTGCTACCGAAAAAAATGGTAGCAAATTTAGCCACCGATTTGCCATGGAAATTAAAATAAGTGTATTTGTCATGATACGGTAGCAAAGTGGTTGCAATTTTTGCCACCTTTTTATTTTCGGTGGCAATTTGTGGGAAAAATACGCAAAAGCATGAAAAATAAAAAGATATTTGTTAATTGTGACCATTTTATCGGTGACAACATGAAAATTCAAATAGGCGGGTTATTTTTTTTAGTGGATGTGCGTGCTTTAAAAGTGAATTAATTATGTATAACCCGATCAAAAAACACACAGACGTCTCTCTCATCATCCTCCACCTGGGTTTAGGGTTTCAATTAGAGTACTTCGATCGATCTGAAACCCTAATTCACCATCAAAAATGTCTCAAACTGGAAAATTAATGCACAATCTGGACCAAAACAGCACGAAGATCCTCAATCTCACTGTCCTCGAGAGGATGGATCCGTACATCGAGGAGATCATAATCACCGCTGCTCACGTCACCTTCTACGAGTTCAACGTCGACCTCAATCAATGGGTAAATTCATGTTTTTAGCTTTGATTATGGTTAATTATGGTCCCAATTTTGTTAATTTTCTAATGAATGGAATGACAATGTGAAATGGATGTTGACTCATTTTTCACATCATATGCAGTCTATGCTCGTTCGTAGTTTTGTTCTGCCCTAGCCCATAAGCCACTAATTCTATTCTGCCCCAATTTTCCAGTCTCAAGTTTTTATTTTTTACATGTACTAATTTTGTTGTTATGAGTATTTAATTCACTAGTTTTGATTTTTAATCCATTTTAGGTCACTAGCTGCAAGCATGGCTATCCATGGTCTGTTGTGTTTTTTATATTTTTAATTTGCTTTGTGTTTTGTTTGTTTTGATGCTTTTACTCTATTTATAATTTTTCAGAGGTTCTTGTTTGCAAATAGACGATGAACTTTGCATTCTTCAAGATGGATTTCCTCTTTTCTCCTATTAGGTTATGAGCTTATTATAACTTTACTCCATGTAAGACATTTTTTATGTTGGTTTATTTTTTCTTCAAGCCATGAGTGTTAAACAATGATTTAAGTTTCTTTTAACAATGTAGAAGAGGAACTGGGGGGTTAACCTATATAAGCTCTTTTCACCAAATTTTATTAGACTATAGTAGCTGTTAGTTTGGGTCAAGTTTACATAAGAGAGACTATTACCATTACAGTTACAAAGGCCAACTTCACTCATTGTTCATCATGGATAGAGTTGTTAAGGGAATGAGGGTCATTGAAGGTATTTCATGAACTAGTTTAGTAATTTCAACTCAATAGCAATGGCGTTTCGACCCGTACCGTTTCAACGCGTACCGTCTCAACACAAACCGTTTCGACCTGTACCATTTCGACCCGTACCATTTCGACCGGTACCGTTTCAACGCGAACTGTTTAGACGCGTACCGTTTCGACGCGAACCGTTTTGACGCGAACCGTTTTGACGCAAACCGTTTCGACCTGTACCGTTTCGACCCGTACCGTTTCGACCAGTACCGTTTCGAACCGACGCGAACTATTTCGACCCGTACCGTTTCGAACCGACGCGAAGCGTTTTGACCCGTACCGTTTCGACCAGTACCATTTCAAATCGAAATGAAATATGCAAGAACTTTCCTTGCGTTATTGAAAGACTGCACATGCAGATAAGAACACATCAAGATGGTGCCAGTGGTAATTATTTTTTCATTCTTTATATATTTGTACGTATTTTTTCAACGTTAAGTTAGAATCCCACTTTTCCTTTAGCAAGTTACCAGTGTTTCCTGGTAAAAATGCAGCCTTCTCTTAACCAGAGTAATTCTTTCAAAAATCCTTACTTTGTTTTTTTTGGCTTCAGTTTGTGTTTATTTGATTTGTGTGGGATTGTTGTGACCAGAGCAGCAAATTATGGACCAAAAAACATGGCTTTGGAAGAAAAGATATGCCAAGAAGTCGATCGACGCAAACAGTGAATCTGAAAATGAGGCAGAGGTATTCTAGTAGCTCATTTACTTCATTTGATTAAAAATATTTTGTTTCGATTAGTTTCTGTTGATTTTAGTGAAATCAGTTTCAGTGATTGTTTCAGCGATTGTGAATTCAGTTGATTGTTTCGATTAGTTTTAGTTTTTTTAAGAACAAAATCAGAACATCGATATCAGATCTGTTTCATGTATGTTTAAATCGGCTGAAAGAATATTTTGAATCGATGATCAGATCTGAATCAGTTTCAGTTTGATGATTAAGATCTGAGTTTGGTTCGAAGAAGGAACTAAATCAAAGAAAATCTAGTTATACACGCGCATCACGGCTTATTTTGTCCAAAGGAAAGAATACTGAATTTGTTGAAGGGCAGCTTGTCACTACATTTAGTGCGGAAAATGTGCACTACATTACAAGCAAACGGTAAGTATCTTTCTGTTCCGTAATTCAAATGTGCAATTCACATACAGTACTATGCAAAATATTCCTTGTATTGTTGTGATATTTGTTAGTCACCTTTTACGATTTCTATGCAATGGCTCTTCTTCAGATTCGGTAGTATGCAAACCACCACCACCGCCGGTTCAGATGAACCGTTGAAGCTCTCTCTAGCAGTGGCTCTTCTTCGTTCTAAGCTCGTGAACAAAACTTCTGAAACTTCTCATCCTCCATCTGATACCTCCAGTTCTGAAGCTCTCAAATGGAAACGCAAGGTACATCCTCTCATCTCTTCCCATTCACAACGTATAGATCTTGCAGAAACCGTTAGCTGAATCGAAATTAGCTTCGATGAACGATTTGAACAAACCTTCAGTTGAATCGAAATTATCTTCGAATTAGGTCAAAGTGACGTCACTGAGTTGTTATTGACTTATTGCATAGTTTGTGATGATCATGTGAACATTTAGGGCTTCTGTTTGTATTTATAAGTTATAACATCTTCCTCTTGCAAAAACTGTCAGGTGAATCTGAATTAGCTTGGAGTTAGGTTAAAGTTACATCACTGACTTGTTATTGACTTATTGTGAAGTGAATGGTCATTTCACGACTAAACAACAAGACGAATACGAATAGAGGCCCAAATGTATTTGTTTATTGGTGATGTGTACAACCTGTTTGATAAAATGCCTGTGTAAAATTTTGATATTTTGTTAGTTTCTTTTTAACTTAAAAAATATTAAGGAAAAGTGTATGGGTTGGGCAATGGTAGTGACCCGTGTTTACATAGCAAAGGAAAGAAGCCTTGATCCCAAGACTAGCTGTGTCTTTTCGACTATTGCCTAGCCTTGGTCACTGAACTCGGAAGACCCTGAGGTATTTTTAATCCTTTTAGACTAATAACTCTTGTGCATTTGTATCGTTTCCCACTGTTATTATGTTTGTTTGGTTTGCGATGCTTGTTTTTTATTGTTAGGTTTGATGCTCTTAAATTAGTGAGAATGTTAAGGAATTTCATATTGATTTGATTACACCTTCTTTACGGGTTGCTTCCAACAAAAAAATGTTTTTAAAATTAGTATAATTTCCTTCTTAATATGTAAACAAACTGGAACATGCTATTTAGCTTCTAGCATTTGAATTGTAGCTCACAATTGTATTTTGTTTTCTTTACAACCGACTTGACCCATTATTACTTTTCGTTAATTATGATTTCTTGATTCTATTTATTGGTTGTTTTGTAGATTGAAAAGTTGAACTTAGTTATCAAGGAGCTCGTTAAGGAGAAAGATGAAGAAAAAGAAAGGTTTAATAGAATTATTGCAGCGTTGTTGGCTGAAAAAGAAAAAGATAAGGTGGATAAAGATGCTATGCTTGATAGGATGTCACAAATTAAAGCTATGTTAACAGCTACAGTTCGAAGATAGGTTATAAACACTTGGTTTTGAATGTTTAGATGTTTATCTTATTAGGGCAATTTTAGTTATTTTATGTTTTAGTTGGTATTTTTAATATGCTTTTGAAAACGAGATGTTTTATATAATTTTGGGATTTTATTAGACTTTTTATATTATTTGTAGCTTTACTGATATGTAATTTTGATGAAAATAACAGGGAGAAAAAAAAACCTGAATTAAACCAATATTTCAAACCAAACCAATATTCCAGTAATCAGTAAATGGTAGCAAATAACTATACCAAGGCGGTCACAACTCGGTCGCAAATTATGTAAAAACTGGTGGCAAAATCGGTGGCTAAATGGTATCAAAACTCGCAAATTGTGTAAAAAATGGTGGCAATATTTGGCTAAATGGTGGCAATATCGGTGGCTAAATGGTATCAAAACTCGCAAATTGTGTAAAAAATAGTGGCTAAATGGTGGCAATATCGGTGGCTAAATGGCATCAAAACAGTGGCTAAATGGTGGCAAACTCGGTGGCAAACAAGGCGGAGCGTAGCAAACATGAAGCGGTGGCAAATAACTTTGACCAATTTTGTGGTGGTAAAATAAGGTAGCAAAATATAAAAATGGTGGCTATTTGGTGGCATTAGGGCAATTGACACGGGTGTTTTTGTCACCGTATTTTCGGTGGCAAACTGGTGACAACAAAGAAATTGCTACCATTTTGTAACCAAAAATTACATGACAAAAACCATTTTTTCTAGTAGTGTTGGTTAGTGCTGCCTTGTTTAAGCATAGGTGATCAGTCCATGCCTAATTAAGGCTAGGCTTATCCAATATCTGCCTTTGATAATAACCCTAGTATTTAAAAATAATCTTAATACTACTACTATTAATATATTATTATTAATAATAAAATTATTAATAATAAATAACTAAACAATAATTTTAAATAAGAGTATACCTCAAATATAAAAATATAATTTCTTTACTGCAATATAGTAATACTATATTTATAAATTAGGTAATTCCATATATAATCAAGTAAATTTATATATATAATGTTTTTCGATTAATGATGATAGAGCAATAAATATTACAATATTGTTAATATATAAAAATCTGCCCATACTACTCAAAATTAGTCAAATAATTAAAATATATAATCACAAAATAGCAATTAATAAAAATTATTAAGTATTTTCTAAATACTTAATTGGCTTAAATCAGTGGCTCGATAAGTGGCTCAATAAATGGCTCTGATACCACCTTTTTCTGTCACGGCCCCCGACCCGGTTTGACCCGTTTCAGGAGCCGCGGGACAGAAAATCCCGTGGTATTTATTTAATTGAGTTTGACAGCGGAAGTTTTCATCAGGATCTTTTAAAATGTAAATATTTCCCGATTATTTTATTTCACAACGCGGGAGAAACCCGGTAATTTACAATAGTTTGATTTCACAAAGAACTCTTTTTATTTTCATAAAACATGTTTCTTTATTTTATACTGAGCCACTTCCTTGAGCTTGTAGTGCTATATGGCACTTTTTCCTAGATCATATGTGATCACCTGAAACATGTTTGAAAAAGGTTTTGTCAGCGGGAAATACTGAGTGAATCATTTTATTTTGCATAATGATGCATAGTTATTAATTACAGCATAAGAGCGATTACAATGGCTTCTATCTTATTTTTATCTGGCCTTCTGTCACAATGGTGACAAGTCACAATGGTGACGATGGTCATACCACTATTTAGATCAATGAACCTAAATAGTGATGATTATCCCGGTAGGTCAATGAACCTAACAGTGATTATCCCGAGTAGGTCAATGAACCTAACTGGGAGACAATTAGTAATGTGCACAATACCCCACTAACCAGTAATTCAAGATATCCACGACTTAGTCCCTGTAATTATAATCTTGAAAATAATTTGGAGTATTGTAAAATAATTTGATAAAAAGAGAATAACTCACAAACTGTGAGAAAAGTTTTATAAAGCAATTTGATAAAAAGAGAGAATGACTCACATTGCAGATTTATACGGGCAGAGCCTAGCCTACTGATTAGCCTTTTATCCTAATTTCAATAACAAGCACACAATTTGGGGTTAGTAATCAATCCAGCATTTACGATAACTCACGAGATCAAATTCTCACAACGAACGACAAAGTGCAATACTTCATCCATCGAATTAACGATGATCCGTCGAATTAACAACGAACGATAAAGTATAATACTTTATCCATCGAATTAACGATGATCCGTCAAATTAATGACGAATGATAAAGTATAACCCTAATGTGGGCGGCACTTAAACATTCATTGGATATATTGATCGATCGGACGATGAATCGTAATAGCGATTGTGCTAATACCCTGATTGCAGCTTCAATTAGAGACCTGTGTGTGTTAATTGAAGTGTACAGCAGTTATCTCGGTGTATAATCGTGAATTCTTTCGACGTAATATGTTCAGAAAGCAAGTGCCAATGTCTGCTATTTATAGGTGAAATTCTCTGCTAAACTATTGAGTGTGGTTAAGTTGGTACCGGGCCGGATCATGGTGTATCGTTTCGGATTTTTGTTTCTTGGTAGGAGTGTTTTAACCTATGTAGAAAGTTTCCGAATATTTTGCTCTTGGGTCGCGTATTAACGATGTATGGACGATTATGTATCGTATAAATCGCGTTACAGTCTAGGATTGTAAATTGGACAATTATTTATAACAAAAACAACTCGGCGTATAAACTATCAAACTGAAAACCAAAGTCATAAATCCCCTTTTTATTCAACACAGGATGGGCCGGTTGAACCGAGAACCGCCATCTTGAACCTAATTGATTCGGGCGTTACGGATTTCTATATTGGTTCGATATTGGTTTCCTCAGAGATCTTCAAACTGACGACCTCGAAATGTTTGGCCAAACCGCCAACCAGAAGGTGCCACGTTGTAGCTAGTGACAACTCTTCCGTCACTAGCTGTTACTCTAAAAGAGAGGCTTTGACCATCGAGATAAGAGTTGCTTTGCCAGTTTTGACCCCAGTTTCTTGTCATTGTTTGCCATCCTGTTTTCGACCCTTTGATCGCGACACTATGAACATCCCCTGCACCGCCGACGTTGGTGATCAAAACCAAGTTGAAGTAAGAGTGACCATTGATTGTGAACCTCATGCCTCCTTGCTTTATACATGGTACCCTATATAAAATACACCACAAATTGAAAAATAAACTTTATAAACTTTTTAGTATGCTTAAATAATTTATTTTGTTTCTTTTCTTTTGTTAATTAAGCTCTTCTGTTTATAACTTATAATCTTGTCATTAATTGGTTTCTATTTTCTTAACCACACTGTGTTACCGCGTCACACCCTATTAAGACTTTATCAGTGGCTTTTGCTGACTAGGATTTTACTGTATACGTTTGTTTATTTTATTTTTTTGCTGAGTAGGATTTTACTGTATACGTTTGTTTTATTTATTGAGATAATAATTTAAACTAGTATGTCCCAAAATGATAATACCTTCTATAAGAAACGGGTACGATTCCAGCCCGATACTGTGCGATCTTCAAGAAAGCCGGTTGCGACAGATCGAAGTGACGGAGAGGCGGGTTGCACCACCCGCCATTGTCATTGGCCAATGCATAATTTGGTGGACAATAGTTGGTGGCGGTGACGGTGATGATGCCATGAAGACACCATTTTTGGTCATCGACACACCGCAACTGGTAGCAGGCGCCGCAGCTCAGCCCGTTGTTAAAGAGGGAGGAGCTCAATGCAGCCGTGCTTGTGCCGTAGCCTTCACTGTAGAGGTTACCGTAGCCACATGCACCACCTGTGCATTAAAATTGTTCAAAGTTAGTTGATAAAGAGGTTTGGTGCCACCCATGCAATAGTACAACCCTGTGACACAAACTTAATAAAATTTGATGTGGAATTATTAATTTAAGGGTAAATTACAAGTTTTGTCCTTTAATTGGAGCTGCACTTGCTGCTGTTTACCATCAAATAGTCATCAGGACCATCAAATTTCAGGCGTTGTCCTTTAGATCTTAAACTCAAATGTTGAAAGAGTTAGGTGAATTGTGTGTGTAAATTATTTTGTTTTATTTTTTATATGGTTATAAAATTAATATTTTAAATTATTTTGTTTTATTTTTACATAATAGCCCCTTGATATAATTTATCTTACACAATAGTCCCTTGAATGGTGAAATTACAATAGTACCCTTATGTGCCTTGCACATGACTAGATTTAACCAAAAAATCTAACTGAGTTTGGACTAAAGGACAAAACGTGCAAGATTTTGAAAGGTAAAGGACACCGCCTGTTAACTTTTGCGCTAAAGGACAGCGCCTGAAATTTGATTTAAACATAAAGGACAAAACTTGTAATTTACTCTTAATTTAATTTGTTGAGTAAAATGAGTAAACTTTTGAAATAAATTAATCCAAATAATTTGTTTTCGTTTGTTTAACTTTAACCAAATACATGAATTAAAACAACAGTTAAACAAACATAATTTGTTTATATTCATTCATCAAGAAACTAAATGCGTTCGTGTTAGTTTGTTGTGTATGTTCATTCGTTATTTTTTTATAAACAAACATAAATGAACAAAAAGTAGACAAATGAAGACCAATTAAAAATTATGACAATATCTAAGTTAAAGAACAATAAATACAAACATCATCACATGATTGAAGAATATTAACATTATAAAATAAACATGTAAATTAAATTAGTTTAAATACAATTAATCAGACAATTTAAATTGGTTCTAAATTAACTTTAGTGATAACTGATAAGTAAACTTAACAAACGAACAAAAAAGAATGTTGACAAACGTAAATGAACGAATGAGTCATCATGTTCGTTTATCAAACATGTGCACACACCACACACACAATAAGCACGTCACACCAGCACAAAATGACATAGACACATACCCATGGTACCAGACACATCTTCGCCACCATAAAAAGTTGCATGCGCCTTTTGCCAACCGCCTTTTAAGCCATGGGAGGTACGGAAAGACAAGATGATGATACTTAAAAGCATGAGATTACCCATGATTTGCATGAAAAGTTGTACGTACAATGAAAAGAGAGAGAGAGAGAGAGAGAGAGAGATGGTTGGAAAGAGGAGGGAGATATGGAAGGTATAAATAGGTGATTAGGTGGAAAGAGTAGATGAAAGAAGTACGTGTGCATGTAATGGAATCACGTTTAAAGGTTGCAAAAAAGCCCCAATAATTCAATTCAAATCATATGCATACATCCATGCAACCGGCTATGCATATGACTCAATTAAACTCTAACTTTGACTTTCATAGTGTGTTAGGTATACGTGTAAAATCGATTTAAAGTTTGAAAAAAGGTCGATTTTAATTAAAAAAAATGTTAATGTAATATACCACAACCACAAGTATTGAAATATGTATCTATATTAGTTTAGAATAAAAAAGTGATAATTTTATTATTAGCTTAAAATTTTGTAGGGTAATTATCTTATTGAACTAGTAGAGTAATTATTAGGGGTGAGCATATAACCGAATTAACTGAACCGTAACCGAAATAACCGAAAAAACCGAACTGAAATAACCGATAACCGAAATAACCGAAGGGTTGGTTATTTATATTTTTAATAACCGATTTTTGCGGTTCGGTTATGGTTATTCTTATTTTCATAACCGCAAATAACCGAACCGAACCGAATATTTTAAACATAGCCAAATCCGTAGCACCATAAGTCTTTAAGTTTGTATTTAAATGCTTAACCATGGCCTAATCTATATGTATCTTTGGTAAAGTATTTGAATGTTTTAACTTTTAACCATGACCCAACCTTATTGGCCCATTACATTTTACACTAACCATGACCCAACCTTATTGGCCCATTAGACCACCCGTAGTGGGGCATTATTTTTGAAAAAAATCCAAAAAAAACGTCCCCCTCCCCATTACATAGGGCGTTATGGGGCAGTTTTTTTGAAAAAAAATTGGCTTGCCGTTTTTAAAACCACGCCTAAAAGAGATTGTGATGGGTTGATTGGGTTTGACTGGCCAATGAGAAACTAGCTTGCTTTTTAAAAAAAAAAAAAAAAAACGCCTAAAAGGGATTATTGGGAATTATTCCCACTACGCCACTTTTGCAATAACGCACCATGCTGACTGGACTGCCACGTGTCGGATAATGCCCCATGGTGGGGGCATTATTTTTCTTAACCACTACACATGGTCTTGTAGTTTACACTAATAACAACCGACCTATAACCGAACCGAAACCGCATTAACCGCAATATCTGATTAACCGAAACCGCATTAACCGAAACCGAACGGTTATGATTTTTTGATAACCGCAGTGTGCGGTTATATGGTTTCGGTTATAGGTAATAACCGAACCGAACCGCACCATGCTCACCCCTAGTAATTATAATACACTTGTAGAGTAATTTTGAATTGCTAGTTGTTTGATGTACATATAGAGTAAGTTTGAATGACTAGTTGTTTGATGCACTTGTAGAGTAATTTCGAATGATATCTTGTAATAGAGTGTATTAACGATGAACTGATAGAGTAATTATGATGCTTTTGCAGAGTAATTTTGAATTTGTACATTGTTTGATGAACTTGTAGAGTAATTGTGTATGTTATGTTATTTTGATGATTGTATAGTAATTTTGATAATTAAACTACGAATAGATGCACTTGTAGAGTAATTTTGATAATTACTCTGTGGATAGAATAATTACGAAAATGTCACCACTTTTTTTTTTTTTTTTTACTTTTCCACTCTATTCATATAATTGAGTAAATTATTTTTTGAGTACTTGTGTTTTAGTGGTTTTAAGCACTTGAGTCCAAAATCAAAAAGTTTAACGCTCTGAGTCCCTAACCGTTCATTTTATAACGTTTTAAGTCCATGTGTTTTAGTAGCTTTAACCACTTGAGCCCAGAACCAAAGCACAAGTTTTACAAAATTGGACTCAAAGCGTTATAAAATGAACGGATAGAGACTCAGAGCCTTAAACCTTTGGATTTTGGATTCAAGTGGTTAAAAACACTAAAACGTATGCACTCCAAAAGTAATTATCTCCACATAATTTGTACAACAAGGTTATTTGTATGAGATTTTACTCATAACACGTTATAATTGATGTCTCAATCGTATATATGTGATAATGTGAGATACCATTGTAACAAAAAGAAGTAATCAACGATACTTAAAAAGTAATTAAGCAGCATAACACATGAGAAGGTTACATGTCAGCAAAAGTAACACGTCATCGACATTATATTTGGGCAGGTGATCTGTAATAATAGCTTGCTGACACGTGAACTGCTATTAGAAAAATAAATGAAAAAGTACACATAAGCAAATTTAGGTGTTTGGTTAACGCATGTGAAGCAATCTATCAACACTCCCAACTTTTCCACGTCATCTTAGAAGTAGCTATACTACATGACTCATCTCATACTTTCGTTTTGAAGATTTGCAGTGGACGCGACTCATTTTTTAACAAATGGTAAGCAAAAATGTAGATGTAATGGTAAAATAACATTAATAACAAGAATTCGGTTGATAAAATATCGTATATTAAAAGTTATAAAAGAAAAAAAAAACAAAATATACTAAAAAATAAGTGTAATAGTAATAGACAAAAGCTTTAAAAATATGTAAATCTACGTGGTGGGAATTAGGACGCTATTCGTTTGGTTAGTTATGGTACCGGCACTCGCTATAACAACCGAAATAAAAACAAAAATATCTAAATAAATAAAGTCCTCATATGACCAAAACGATATCAAGACATTAGGGTTGTCCAAAAAGCTCACGGTCCGGAGCTCGCTCGGATTTAGCTCGTAAAAAACTTGCTCGATATGGCTTGGTTTGAAAGTGAGCCGAGCCGGCTCGGATCGGTCAGAAAGTGAGCCTAGCTCGGCTCGGCTCGTGACGAGCCAAATTGGCTCGGTTTGACTCTCTTGTTAGCTCGGCTCGGCATAGCTCGAATTATTTTACTTATAATATATATTATTTTTATATACATATAATATATTACAAAAAATGATTATTATTTCCATGTATTTAGGATTATAGTTTGATATCAATGACATATTTAAAGGTTGATTGACGTGCTAATGAACAAATATTGTATTTACTTGAAATATAAAACTTATTTTGCGTTGTTGAACGTGATTTTGGCTTGTAATGTATTAGGTTGAACTTATTTTGAATATGTTCTTTTGAAGTATTGAATAATATTTTAGAATACTGAATTTTGAGAGCTATGCATTAATTTTTATTTTTAAAATCAAGCCAAACAAGCCGAGCCGAGCCAGCTCGGTTTAAAACCAAGCCGAGCCCGAGCTTAGATTTTCAGCTCGGTTTCAAATCTGAGCCGAGCCGAGCCCGCTCAGTTTATAATCGAGCCAAGCCCGAGCTTGCCCTAGCTCGGCTCAGCTCATGAACAACCCTACAAGACATGTTTTACATCGATCGAAAGCAATTAATAAAAATAAGACAAACTGAATTTAAATAATCCAATCTGACTGTTTTTTGCCAATAATAATTATAATAATCTCAACTCAATTTATTCCCTACAATAGTCCAACATTTAGTACATATTATGTCATTATAACTTAGGTTGTTGTTATCAGTTCATTATGACTCCTTCATGAGGTAAGTTTTGTCTGCTGACATACGGATATACCCTGAAATTACATTTTGTCATCTTTGAATATTGCAAAGTTAAAGTAATCAACCAGTTTGAGTTCTCACTTCTTCTTTAAATTGTAGTCTCTCGTTTCCTTTAAAGATATTGTTATACTCTATTAGATGCTTCACATTAATCTAGACATATCTAGTGTGTTGTAATGTGAGTAATATCTAAACGAGTATAGACTTGAACCTACATAAGACTTCTAATTAATGAAGCATAAGCAAATAATCTCATTGATCCTATCATCCTCTAAAGGAGAGCAATATTGTTTGTTATATGTGTAAGGACCCATTTAAGGTAAAATTTATGGAACGAAACTAATGTCCCATTAGGTCTATCTCGGTATGTTTAATATCGATCATGTAAGAGATATCTCTGAGATCTATTATATCAAAGTATGTGTCACTAATGCTTTGACTTATGTAACTTATACTTGTCAACAAAATATCATCTATATAAGGACAAGTTTGTTTTAGTTGCTCCTACTCATCTTGAGGTAGGTACACAAATCCACTTGGTTCTTAATGAACATAATTGCATTAGATTTCATCATATTTTAATGTTTGCATTAACCCATGCATGGATTTTATTGGCTTACAAACTAAGTATTCTTTAACCTTCAGTTTAGAACTTCCAGGTTGTTTTGTGAACATGTGAATATGTAAGTCATTTATTAGGGAAAGATATTTTAATGTTCATCTAATGTAGCTCAAAACTATTATAAGCTACAAGAACAATGATGATCCTCAAAGAAATCTTTTGAAAGATAGGTAAGAAAGATTCTTTGAAAATTTATCTCTTCCTGCGTATAACCTTTGACAACCAATTATACTTCTTCGTGTCTTAACGTTTATATTAGAATTTGGTTTGGTTATGGACATTCTTCGGTAATTCAATCAAATCTCAAATGTTATTAGAACACATAAAATTAGTTTTACTAAAAAAACAGTTTTATTCCATTTAGAAGATTGATTGGCATTAGTAGTTTAATTAGATAGGTAGGATCAATAAACTTTCTAATATCCATTTCATCTTTAGCCAGGGAGAATATGTAATCATCAAAGTTAGTAGGCTTTTAACCTAGATAACATCAGGAGTTGATTATTAGGTTTATTAGAAGTTTCAATATTATGGATTAACTCTTGGTTAGGTTGCTATCATTTTTAGGATTCTAAGTGTGTAAGAGTTGGTACAGTATGGTGTACAAGAGGTGTAATCAGAGTTAAATTCAGAGTGAAATTTAATGACACTCTTCCCCCCCACCTCTTGTATTCTTTATAAGTCACAATAAAAACTTTTACTGCTCCCACTTACCTTAGAAGTCTTTAGGAACTCAGCATGCTTAGGGTCAACATTTAACGACCAACAGATTCTAATAGAGAAACAAATTAATGACATTAGTCGTTGTAGATTCTCTTGTTGAGGATTATGTTAGTGTAGGTAAGAAATCTGAGTGTGCCCACAATTAAGCAACAATGAAAACTTTTGTAAGAGTAGCATTAGATTTTAAGGAGACAAGTTTTACTAGAACAGTGTTGGGATGGAGCAGCGTCTTGTACAAGAGGTGTAAATTGAAGTAATGTGAGGTTTTCACTCCTCCACCTCTTGCAACTTTTGTAAGTTAGAATTAAGACACTTAATGCTCCCACTGATCGTTGATATGTCCAGGAATGCAACAAAAGGAGTTTCAATGATGTATGCGTGGTAGGAAACTGTCATAAATATGTTAGACTTGGTATGATTTCCTTAATGTCCAAACGTCATAAGAATCTTAGGGACATACTTAATAGAAATCATGTTAAGTATATATATGAATGGAACTCTTTAAAACCGTGTGTCACACCCCCAAAATCCACATGCGGAGTACCATCGCTTGGAGGCGTGACTGACCAGGATCTTAGCCACCAATCACATCGAACTCATGAGTATTTAAATAAAACTTTCATTTATTAACAATAGTGTTACAACGTTACAATAGTTCACATTTTACAGCGGAAGCATATTTAACTCGTTAAGTGTTTACAAACCACATGTATAAGCCTTTAGTCTTGTGTTACGTTTCCATGTAGCTCGATCCATGACCACTCCAGCTTCTCAGACAGCAAGTTCCATTGATATACACCTAAAGGCCTGCAAGGCATGTAACAACGAGTCAACAACAAAGTTGAGCGAGTTCACAGTTGGTTGTTTAGTTATAGTGTTCGCAAATCGTATGTTTATTTCGTAAACCATGTATCGTATGAATCCGTATCGCGGTTTCCCAAACATGTTTGCGATGATTAGTGGGGGCTTCCCATGTGTATCGTATTAATCCGTATCGCGGTTTCCCAAACATGTTTGCGATGATTAGTGGGGGCTTCCCATGTTGTATGTTACTAGACTAGTCGTGTCCGTACGTGCCTGATGCGGGAATATCAAGTGTCGACTCAATTATGTAACGAAATAAATCCACATTTAGTGTTCATTAAGTTTTGTTTTAATTTATGTCCATTGAGTTGATCATAAAAACTCTATATAAGTTCTCATGTAATTGGTATTGGGGATAGTTTTTGGAGTTTTATAAAATAATTGTTTGACTTTTTTTTTAAATTCCGTGCCTTTTGGGAGGAATCTTGGGGGTTTGGGAAGAACTACACGGGTATTCTTAGAATCAACGTGTTCGATCTTTGTTTCCGTATCACGCGCTACATCAGTTGCTATCAAAGCTAAATTCCTGGCTCAAAATGGCTTGTGAGAGGGATTATCGCTTGTACCACACTCTACCATGTTTTGATGAATACGAGGATAAGCAATGGTATTCTTGGGCATGCGACGATGATTCGGGTGGTACCGGTAGTGTGCTCACCATTAGACATGACCACAAAAAAAAGTCGACGATCATGGGAGCCGGTGATGACGAATCAAGTTTCAAAAGTCATAGCGTTAAGGGTGATGGTCCTACTATGGTAACAGGTGGTCTAGCGGCTACATTTGGAACTCAACCTGTTAGCATGGGGGGCTTGCAAAGAAATTTCATGAGCAAAGCAATGAAGTCGAAGGCATTAAGAAACACAATAGATTTTTGTGCTTCTCAAATTTACTTTTGTACAATTTTAAAAGGTAATTTTCCAACAAATAGTTTTGAGGAAATTATTTTGGATGATGAAAACCATGGTATACAAAATTCTCATGCTGTAAAAATCTGGTACGAGGTACTATTTGAAAATTTGGTTGATGGCCAGATT